>JANAVB010045020.1:17189518-17542442 GCA_029216955.1 Iris pallida
ATATATATAATTAATATAATGTATATATATTTATATATATGTAAATATATAATTATTTATTATTTATATTATATTAATATATATTTATAAATCTATATATTATATATATATATATATATATATATATATATATATATATATATATAAGATGAAACAAAGGTATATATTTTATATATGAAAGTGTATGTATATTATGTGCCTAATGAACCAAGAGTGTATGTATATGAGTCATGTGCATATGGTAGGAGTATACATATATACATACCAACATGTATATCCACAAGTATGTGTATTTGAAATTAAGTACATTCATGGGTTCTCATAACAAGTTAGGAAACCAATCTCTCCATTGCTTTATACATGAAAAACATACAATCATGATGAAAACCCATTCATCCTTCACAACCCCAATGTATGTAATGTATATTCTAACACACAACTAACAATTAATATATCTCACATTTACATATATATATATATATTATATATATATATATCTATATATATATATATAATATATATATATATAGATATATATATTACACTTAAAGAAATGAGGAAGGAGGAGAGGAGGGTACCTAAGAGAGAGGTGGTGGTGAAGATGGGTGGTGGTGCTGCCGGCCAAGTGAGAGAGGGGGCTGTGGTGGAGGTGGTGGGGTGGTGGGGTTGTGTTGAAGGTGGTGAAGGGAGTGGTGGTGGTGGAGATGGTGATGAAGAAGGTGGTGGCTGTGGTGATGGTGTTCTCGGCCAAGGAGGAGGAGGGGGAGCGTGTGGTGGTGGTCGGCCTAGGGAGGAGGTGGAGGGGTGGCTTATTATGGTGGAGAGTAGGGGAAGGAGGTGATGGAGAGGGAGCTGGTGCAACTGTGGGTGAAGAGGGTGGCGGTGAGGTGGCGGGGAGAGGGAAATGGTGGTGGTGAAGTGAAGATGAAGGAGAGGGAGGAGAAGAAGTGGTCAGTTTTGAAGGAGGAGAGGAAACCGAGAGGGAGGAGGGGAGGAAGAGAGAGAACCGTAAGGGAGAGGGGGGTTATGGCTATGGTTTATTGGGGTGAGGGGAGAGAGAGTGAACGAGAGGGGGGTGTTTCCTAGGTAATAGGGGGAGTTATGGTGGTGGTGTGTGTGTTTGAAAATAGGGGGAGAGAGAGAGAGAGTAGTGCTGTGACATGTAGTATTGTGTTTTGTAGGAATTATTGGTGTTTGTGAGTTTGGGTAGGGATGAGAGACAGTGTCATGGTGCTTGGTTTGGGTCCAATTGAGTCGGGTTGGGTCACAATTGAGTCTAATTGGGTCTTAGTAATTAAAATGACTTAAATTAGCCATTTATAATCAAGGATAAATAAATAGTACACGGGGACTCAATTGGATGGGATACTAGTGGCATGTGTGTAGTAGGCTCAAAATGATCCGTGTCCATATCTTGGGTCGACAAGTTTGGGTCAAAATGGTGTCTTCAATACAAGTTGGAATTAAATGTGAGCACTACCAAAATAAGTCATATTAGCGACGTTTAATTAAAACGTTGCTAATTTCTTTGAATTTAGCGACGTATAACTTTGACGTCGCTGTTCGTCACTATTCCCGACGTTCAGCGACGTATTATGACTTATTTTTGTAACAAAATATTACGTCGCATAATAGTCGGAAAATGTCGCTAATTTCTTTGAATATAGCCACGTTTTGCGACTAATATTTTAATAACAAAATGTTACATCGCGTAATAGTCGGTAAACGTCGCTATATTCAAAGAAAATAGCGACGTTTAGCGACGTCTTACAATGACGTCGCTAATGTATTTCTAATATACAGATCGGGTTTTCCTTTTCCCCCAATCTCACTCGAAAATTTCCCAAATCTTTCCTTTCCCCCCACCGACCCACCGACGACTGAGCTCCTCCTTCTCGGCGACCCCCTCTCCCCCGGCGACCCCTCTCTTCCTAAGCTCCTCCTCCTCCTCCTCGATCGACCCCTACTTTCCGGCGACCCCCTCTCCCCCGACGACCCCTCTCTCCCGGCGACCCCCTCTTTCTGGCGACCCCTCCCTCAATTCGTCGTCCTCCTCCTCCTCTTTTGCACCACCGACTAGGTAAACCCTAACCCCATTCTCGTGTCGTACATAGACATGACGTAGATACGATATAGGGACTCTAAACCCTAACCCTCTTCTAGACACTTTAATTCTTTGTTTGGACACCTCGTGTCCAGTTGTGTGGACACAAGACCCTGTCCATGACACGTATGGAACTTGGGAAAAACTAAACTAAACAGGAAAAGCTAAACTAAACAGGAAAAATATGTGGACACAAGACACCCCCCAGTTGTATGGACACAAGACCCCCCATGATACAATCTACATATATACATATGTATACAATCTCAGGAAAAACTGAACTAAACACACATAGGTATACTCATTGAAGAAAACTGAGATTTCACAATGGAACTTGGGTTTTGATACATGAAACGAGATGATGGTTCCTTTAGTTAGCCTGCTTATGTTACAATTATATTCTTTGTGAATATCGATCTTACCAGATGACACCCATGATTCGAGCAGCGGCACGTCGTTTGAGAAAAACACAGATTGCTGAGGTGGCTCCTCCTACTGTTAAGGAGAAAGTGGCACCGGTAGCTAGTGAGACTGGGAGTTCCATTCATCCAGCACCTGCAGTGGAATAGCACTTTTCCGCCGTCGATCCCACTTTTTCGAAGATGTTGCGTTATGGTATCATTGAGCGTATGCCTGAGCTGCGTGGTCGTCATTAGTGTAGTTTTATGGATATATTTTATGTTGGACTATTAGTACTTATTACCTGCTGTACTTGTTTTATGGAGATGAGTTTATGGTCTTAATTACGGACTTATTACCAGCTGTACTTATTTTATGGAGATTAATTATGGAGATTAATTATGGACTTATTACCACTTGTTTTATGGAGATTAATTAGGCTAAGTCTTCTGTGTGGTCAATTCTGATACACTATGGTTATATAGTTATGTCATGTGACACACTATTACCACTTGTTGTATCATGATTACTTGGGATTCTATTTCAATGTTTAGGATATGTCATAATTAATGCGCCTATTACTTTTACAAGTGTTTCAACGATGTGCATGTATCTATATTACAGAATTATCCTCAAATAGATATGGATCTGAATTACTATCTGCAGAATCGTTCTTGGATGTACAACCGTCATCTTGATGACATGTGTGGTATGCGGAATGAATTCATAGAGGGTGTACAGCAGTTTCTATAGTTTGCCAAGGCGTTCCCTCAATACAAGGACGGTACCAAAATTAAGTGTCCGTGTGTGAGATGTTGTAACTTGAAATATTACCCAGAAATGGAAATCACGTATCATTTATATTTGAAGGGTTTTATGCCGAATTACTATCAGTAGAGCGCACACGAAGAATATGTGTCTTTAGCATCGGAGTATGAGCCTTACGTGGATGTCCACAACCACGCTGCTTACGACGATGGGTTGGTGAACATGGTTATTGACGCGGCGTGGCCTAGTTTCGATTCGGATAATCATGATGCACCTGAGGAGGCACCGAACACCGATGCTGCAAAATTTATGGAGTTGCTAGAGAATGCAAGGACTCTATTATATCCTGCTTGTGAGGATCATTCACCATTGGAGGTGGTTTCAAGATTCTTGAGCATCAAGACCGATTTTAATATGTCGCAAGATTGCTACAACCGACTTATGGAGTTGATTATAGAAATATTGTCTGAGGGTGCTAAGTTGCCTAAAAACTTTTACCGGTCTAAGAGGATGGTGAGATCGCTCTGGATGAGATACAAAAAAATTGATACACGTCACAACGGGTGCATGTTGTACTACAAAGACGACAAGGATGAAGACGCCTGTAGATTTTTTGGTGCTGATTGCTATAAGGGCAGTGGTAGAGAAAAGTCTGTCGGAGAAAGAAAGCCTACCGATTCGATGTACTACTTGTCGTTGACGCCGTAGTTGCAGTGGTTGTTTTATGGTGAAGGAAACTGCAGAAAACATGAATTGGTATAAGCGGGAACAGACCGAAGGAGTGTTGGATCACCCATCTGATGGAGAAGCATGGAAGCACTTTGATCGAGAGTATCCAGATTTTGCTTCTGATCCACGTAATGTCAGATTGGGTCTCTGCTCCGACGGTTTTACCCCATTCGGACTTTCGGGATCCCAGTATTCGTGTTGGCCTGTGATCGTCACTCCGTACAATCTACCGCCTTGGATGTGCATGAAGACTCCGTATATGTTCCTCACAGTTATTATCCCAGGTCCGAACAATTCGAAAAGGAACATTGATGTGCATTTACATACATTGATTGATGAGTTGAGTCAGCTGTGGAAAGTAGGTTCCAACACGTACGATGTATCTAGAAAACAAAATTTTCAGATACGGGCAGCACTTATGTGGACCATCAACGAATTTCCGGCCTATGGTATGTTATCTGGATGGAGTACGCATGGTCGTCTTTCATGTTCGTATTGTATGGACCGCACTAAGGCTTTCTGTTTGAAGTACGGAGGCAAACCGTGCTTCTTCGATTGTCATTGACAATTTCTGCCGAAGGATCATCCGTACCGGAGGAACATGAATGATTTTTGTGCTGGCGTTGTAGAGAAGGCTAATCCCCTGCCAAGGTGGCCCGGATACACGATATGGAAAGAGGTAAAAGATTTACCATGAGCTATTGAAGAGCCTGCTATGGGCTACAAGTGTGACGGATTTGGTCGCACTCATAACTGGACGAAGAGGAGTATATTCTGGGATCTGCCATATTGGAGCACCAATCTGATTAGACATAACCTTGATGTCACGTATATCGAGAAGAATGTGTTTGACAACATAATTAATGCTGTAATAGACGTAAAGGGAAAGACGAAAGACAATCCAAAGGCTAGATTGGACTTAGAAGAAATATGTAGACGTCTTGCATTGCATTTGATAGAGGAGGAGAATGGAAAGTTGAAGCAGCTTAAGGCAATTTTTTCACTGGAGAAGGAGGATAAAGTGAGACTTTGTAGCTGGATTCAAGGTCTGAAATTTTCAGACGGGTATGTTTTGAACTTGAGAAGATGCGTCGACCTCAAGGAGAACAAACTGACAGGTATGAAGAGTCATGATTGTCACGTATTCATGGAGAGGTTAATTTCGATTGTATTTCGGTAATTCTTACCCCAGTTTGTCTGGAATCCATTGACCGAGCTTAGCATATTCTTCAGAGATCTTTGTTCTACTAAGTTGTTCGTCGATTGTCTAGAAAAGCAGGAGAACGATATTGCGGTAACACTGTGCAAGCTCGAGAAGGTATTTCCTTCTGGATTCTTCGACTCCATGGAGCATTTTCTAATTCATCTTTCCTATGAGGCACATATTGGTGGGCCCGTCGGTTATCGGTGGATGTACCCGTTTGAGCGACATTTGAACCACCTAAAGAGGAAAGTAAAAAAACAAGACTCGGATCGAGGGTTCTATTTGTGAAGCCTATATTCTCGAGGAGATTACAAACTTCTGCTCGATATATTTCAAACCTCATGTTGCTACGAATAGAATAAGGGCTCCGAGAAATGACGACACATATCAAGAATCTAATAATAGAATACTGAAAGTATTCAATGCGTCCGGAAAGCCTTTAGGAAAAATGAAGAAGAGATATTTGAATGACGAAGAGCTAAGGGTTGCTCAGTTGTATATATTACTCAATTGCGACAAGGATGAAGTGGAGAAGCTAGAGGAATAAGTAATTAATGATGAGTTTACGTCATCTCAATGTAATAGTATAAGTTAATACTAATCGGCGGTTGCTTCGTTGTTTTTCAGCACATATAATAATGAGTTGAGGTCGGTTAGACCCTACCTAACAGGCGAAGCATTATAATAAGAAATGAGACGTCATTTTCCTTCTTGGTTGAGCAAATATGTAAGCAACTCGATAATTACTGGCCTCTTCTAATGCAACTGCACAATAAATAACTTACTATCTCTTCTTTGGTATTCAGGTCGATCGTCTAATTTTACCAGAGATTGAATTAATTAGAACTCTTGTCAAAGGACCAATTACTTTTGTTAAAATATGGCCAAGTTACTGTGTCAATGGCTTTAGGTTCAAGTCGACAAATGCTCCGATCAGAGACAGCTTCCTGGATCTTGATTCCACGAAAAAAGTTGTTTGTGTATCAAATCTTTGAACTACAAAGACGTCGATCTAGAAAATAATTTCTTTGGCGTCTTGCGAGAGATTGTGGAGTTGACATATAATTATGGCCAAGAACCAGCAAATGTCGTGTTGTTCAAGTGTGAATGGTTCGATCCGATTGAAAATCAAGGTTGGAAAATTGACAAGCTTGATCTTGTGGATATAAACTATAAGCATAGATATAAAGGCTACGAACCATTTGTCCTATCAACTCAGGCTCAGCTCGTGTACTTCACAGCTTATTCGAGACGGGGAGCAACAAAGTCTGACTGGTGGGCAGTATGCAAGACTAAAGCTAGAGATACTTTTGATGTTGACGAAAAAGTTTACCAAGAGGACAAGCTACCTCTTGTAACCAATATTGTTGATATGGACTCCACAGAAGTTACGCATTACACGATTAATGTAGAAGATGTAGAATTATCTGAAGAGGAAGGCGAAGCCGACGAAGGCGAAGATGAAAGTGAAGATAAGGAGGAGGAGGAAGAGGAAGATGAGGTCGAGGAAGACGAACAAGATGAATATTCTGAAGATGATTGAGGGAGATGTACTTTCATTTTTTTATTATGTAGAGTTGGTTATTACCTAGTTTTGGTTACTAACTAAACTTAGATGTTTCTTGTAGAATGTACTATCTGGACTTAGATGTTTCTCATAGAATGTACTATCTGAACTTAGATGTTTCTTATAGAATATACTATATGAACTTAGACGTTACTTGTAAAATATATCATCATATGTTGTCATGGTTATTATCTTATCTTTTTTGTACTTTTATATTTCTAGTCTCTATTATTTGTTGTATCTCATCATATGTTGTTATCAGTTATGACAGGTCGTCGCAGATCGTTTCGCATGTCCCGACATAGGGCACGGGGTACTGGTACTTGCAGAGGACAAGGTACTCCTTCGGTACCTCCTACTGGCACCGGCTCTGGATCTTCGTCGCTCAGTACTCCTGTATATCGGACAGTACCTTCGCCTGCCCCGATGCTACTGTTGATAGTGAACCCTCCTGATCCTGATGGCAATGTCAGAATCGAAGCTGTAGTCAGTCGCTTCTTCAACTCATCAAAAGCGACCTGATACTCCTCTGACCAGACAAAATCTGTATCCTTTCGGGTCAGCCTAGTCAATGGCTCTACAATCCGGGAGAAATCCTGTACGAACCTCCTATAATAGCATGCCAATTCTAAGAAGCTCATTGTCTCTGCTACTAAACTCGGTGCTGACCAAGCCTCAACTGCCGTGATCTTCTTCGGGTCAACTGAGATCCCATCTCCAGTCACCACATGACCCAAGAAGTCAACTCTATCTACAAAGAACTCTCACTTCGAGAGCTTGCCATAAAGCTCCTCCATCCTGAGAGTCTCCAGAACCACTCTCAAGTGCTCATCATGCTCCTCCTCAGTCTTCGAGTACACTAGAATATCATCGATGAACACCACCACGAACTTCTCAAAGTACTGGTGGAACACCTTGTTCATCAAGTTCATGAACATCATCGGGGCATTGGTCAGCCCAAACGATATAACCAAGAACTCAAACTGACCATACCGCATCCTGAATGCGGTCTTCGAGATATCCTCCTTCTTCACCTTCACCTGATGGTAACCTGACCTCAGATCAATCTTAGAAAATACCCTTGTCCCACTCAGCTGATCGAAGAGATCATCGATCCTCGGCAACGGGTACTTGTTCTTGATCGTGAGGTTGTTGAGTGCCCTGTAGTCAATACACATCCTGACCAACCCATCCTTCTTGGGTACAAAGAGTTCCGGTGTACCCCATGGTGAAGAACTCGATCGGATGAAGCCCTTGTCCTGCAGCTCATCCACCTGCCTCTTCAATTCTACCAGCTCACTGTTGTTCACACTATAGACATACTGAGATATCGGCTCTGTGCCGGGCACTAAGTCTATAGAGAACTCCACGTCTCTGTCCGGTGGTATTCCTGGCAAATCCTCCGAAAAGACATCAATGAACTCCACTATCAATGGGTGTGGCACTGCCTGCTCCTCAACTGATACTCCGCAGAAGACTCTGTTGCTCTACTCCACCTGTCGTCGGGTGAACTCGAACTCTGGCTCTCCGGGTGCTCTAAAAAGAACTCTACCCCCGCAGAAATCTATGCTGGCGTGGTGCCTGTTCAACCAATCCATGTCGAGTACGATATCGTAGTTCGGCAATGGCATCACGAGCAGACGTACATCCAACTCTCGGCCTCCCAAATCAACTCTTCGACCCTTGCAAATATCACTAACGAGGATAATGCTACCCCCGGTCGTGATCTTGCAAGTCCTAGGCAACGATTCAGATATAAGGTGGTGTCTAATAGAAAACGATACCGACACGAAA
The DNA here is from genome assembly GCA_029216955.1 of Iris pallida. NCBI lineage: Eukaryota > Viridiplantae > Streptophyta > Magnoliopsida > Asparagales > Iridaceae > Iris > Iris pallida. The sequence goes on from JANAVB010045020.1 coordinate 17,198,084, forward strand.
CTATAGAAATCCCTCGAATCGAACAATATAAAAGCTGGAATGGAGTCGAGAAGAATAGAACCTGCGATCAGCTCCCCGATAGCCTCTGCGTCCTCAGCTGCCATGGTGAAAGCTCGCCCCTGCTGACCTCCCCTGGCCTGCTGCTGATGCTGAGCGAACCTCTGCTGCTGAGTCTGCAAAGGTCTCTTCTGCTGCACTGCTGGAGCTCTGGCCTCCGCTCCCTGAGATGTTCGTCCTAAAGATAGGGGACACTCCCACAACTGGTGCTCCGCCGAACCACAGAGTAGACACCTCCCGAGCCTCTTCCTGCACTCATTCCACACATACCCCGGCTTCTTGCAGAAACCACAACTAACGGGCAGCTGCCTGAGTGCCTGCGGCTGAACCTTCGGCTGCTGCAGCACCTGCTGGAAAGGTGTATGACCCTGACCCTGGAACTGTCTCTGCTGCTGTAGGTGCTGATGCTACTGCTGAAAGTGTGGCCTCTTGGCTGGTCCTCCGCTACCACTGGCTCCCTGAGTATCTCACCCCCTCTTGAGCCTCAGCTCAAGATTATCCTCTACTGCTAGGGAACCCACCAGAATCTCCTCAAAGTGGCACCCCGGCCACTCTTGGTCAAGTACTTGACCTCTTTGACCAACCCTTTTCAAAACCTTCAGGCCTTCGCCGTCTCACTGAGTCCCTCAACAAATATGCCCAGACGACAGAACTCCCCAGCGTACTCCTCGACAGTCTGACTGCCCTGAACTAAGCTCTCAAACTGCGTCTCCAGGGCGCCAAGAGCTATATCAGGGAAAAACTTCTCCTTGAACAGCTTCTTGAAGGCTACCAAAGTCTGCCCCTCTGTACTGACCCTCGGGTCCGTTTGGTATCATGTGTGGGCAAGGTCCCGAATCTGGCTACCTGCCGCCTCAATCTGTAGTCGTGCTGGAATCTCCGCCAGCCGAAAGATCTCCTCGATGTGCTCTATACAGTCATCCTCATACAAAATCCCCTCAGTGCTGCAGAAGTCCCGCGGACGCATCTTTTGGAAGTCCTGGATTCCTGGTGTCCTCGGCTGATATGGCTGCATCTGGGCTGCATGCGGCTGTGCAATAACTCTCTCTACGATCGTCAGGGCAAGCTGATGGGCATTCTCTATGCCCTGCTGGAAATGAGTGGACTGCTGTCGATGTGCCTCTATCATCCTCTGAAAGAAATTGAACAACTGCCCTGCGTCAACTGATCCGGAAGGTGGCTGCTGCCGAGAGAAATCGGGAATGATGGGGGAAGGTCTCTGTACAGACGGAGGTGCACCACCAAATACTGCATAAATGCCAACCTAAGTCGGCACAATAGGTGTTGTGGTCTCGAGGCCCTGCTGAACATGACGAGAGGTGGTCGACCTCTCGATAGTATTCCCCGGACCGAAGCGATGAGATCGTGTCTCCAGAACCATCCTGAAGACAGATAAAAAACAAGAAACAATTACTGAAAATGAAGAAAAAAAATCAAAGGAGGACAATTTATTTATTCAAAGGAAAACATTAAATCAGCAAGAATTTAGATGGCAAGTATTAGATTGAAGTTTTTCTAATATGATTGAGTACCTCAAAACTATATCCTATATCTTACTGCAGGCTGTAGTGATACTCTTATTCGAATACCACTACAAATCTAGACCTGCATCGGCCACCACTAAAAACATGTTACGATCCGCACCCAGTGTAGGGGCACGAGAAGTGGGTACGTCCAGCCTACGTCATAGTATCGGCGGTAGAACGCTGTCCTAGGTCATATACATCTAAGAATTATAAGGTACCTGTACAATGTATACGCTCCGAATGGAGGACAATAGAGAAATGTACAACTCAATCACAGCTAAGGTAGAAAGTACGATAAGATAGATAGATAAGATCAGAATCCACAATGAAATACAAATAAGAGAGAAAAACTAAGTGTCTAAGATAACAACTCCACAATATCCAGAATAACAAAATCCCCAATAAGTACAAAGTGTATCCAAAATAAGACAAGATAATAAGTAAGCTACTGGTCTAGATAACTAGCCTAGACTACTAGGGTAATGTCCTCTGCAAGTGCTGGGTCCTCCTGGGAGTCCAGCTCACTTGTGTCATCTAGGCCTGCTCCATAGTATGTAGGACAGAACTCCTCAATGTCATCTATAATATTTTTAACAGGTCCAGTCAAGACAGGAGCGAGCACAATACATCTCACGCAGTTCATAATATGACAGGATATATAAATATGCTATAGAGTAAGATACATGAAACACTAGAAAATATATGAAGTAAAAGAGATGACTGTAAAGAAATATCTACTATAAGTAAAGAACTAAAGTGGCTAGTGATGCAGAGTAAAAGATAGACATGTGAATGACTTAAATTTGCACATGAATAATCTAAGAGTTTGCACATGAGTATACTATTTTGAAATTGTTTACATGACCATTTATACTCCCCGTACCCTAATAAGTACACAAGGATCCATGCAGGTTATGTTATTGCACTTGATATCACATGAAGGCCCATAATGGGTGTACATGAATGTATACATGGGGCCCTGTGAACAAGAGAGTACATGAATCACAAGAGTGCACATGAATGGTGAAAGCACCGGAGTACATGATGAAAGTGAAACGCACATGACATACTGTAACCCGATGCTCCCAAGGAGGATAGCATCTCATGAAGGGATCCATATAGTACCAATCCGTGTTAACAACGTGACAGCATCAAGTAAAGTAATCTAGAGCATAAATGTAAATCCTATCAAGTATGAAACGGTCAGAGAATGTACTCGCATGGTATCCTGAGTATCCGATGAATATATATGTCCAGACAGAGTAGATGAGTCCTAAACAGAGCAACACAGTTTACAACATGTCCAGAATGGTAATACTGAAGACTACAATGCATTCTATATGATTTCTAGGTCATCAAGGCTAAAGTCAACTCTTGGTCAACTCTGGTTAACTACACTAGTCAAACTAGGTCAATCCTAGTCCAATCAAGTCTCACTAAGCCTAACCAAGCCTAGGTTAGCACTCACACACAATTTCAAAGCTAACACAAGCTATCAAACACACATTTCATATATATATATATATATATATATATATATATATATATATATATATATATATATATATATATATACATATATACACTCAATGTATATAAGGCATACATATTATAAGCATTATATATATATATATATATATATATATATATATATATATATATATATATATATATATATATATGCCTTTATATGAATGCTTATAATATGTATGCCTTATATACATTGAGTGTATATATGTATGTATATATATATATATATATATATATATATATATATATATATATATATATATATATATATATATATATATATATTGTGTGTGTACAAGGGTTAAATATGTGTGTCAAAATCTATGTACATATATATGTACATTTCTATTTACATACATACATATATATATATACATGCATAGTTACATATATATATAGAGAGATACATACATAGATAGATATATAGAGGGATAGAAATTTGTATGTGTGGTTTGTATTTCAAATTTCTGTGTGTGTGTGTGAGAGATGAGAGTGTGAGGGTGGCAGTTAAATATATGTATGTATGAGGTTGTGTGTTGACAATGTAATGTAGGTGTTCTCAGATTTTGTGTGTGTGTAGCAGTGCAATATGGGTGTGTGTGTTGTTTCCAGATTCCTCTGTGTGTGAGCTGAGTGATAGTGAGGGTGTCAGTTCAATATATGTGTGTGTGTAATTTGGAGTGACAAGATACATATTAATAGGTGAAACTCCATGCCATCCTTATTCAGTTAAGCCTTAAACATTCGAAAACATCCCAAATAGCAAAATGAAACCTACATATACAACCTAAATATGAATCATCATTAATCAGTCCTGCACCAACTAATATTATCATTGAAATCAACTTTTGAGTCTAAGAACTCAACTTTCAGTTGTTACCAAAAATCCAGCTCAGTCCATATAATTTCGAGTGTCATAGCATATTCGAAAACATCATAAATCCAAGCAATCTTCCCCATATGAAACCCCAACATACAACACACGTCCCATCCAGATAACACATAATTTAACATATGAATTTGCATTTGAAATTGAATTTAAACCATATTCTAAAATCAGGAAAAATGCATTAATATTTTTGTATCAGTGTTTTGGGGGAAAACACAAATCCATCTTGAAAACACAGTATAATCCAAATTATTAGGTTGGTAATCTATCGTGTAGGTGTACACATGCTACACAGGTCGTATCGTGTCCTTGAAAGTAGGACACGACGTGTCCTGACTCGAGAACACACACAGACACATGCACGGCTGTGCAGCATCGTACTGCGAGTCACAGGTGTCGTGGACACGACACACGATACCTCACGCCATGTGGTCATACACGTGTAGCCCACGTGTAGGGCTATACATTCGATACACTATGAGGTGTCCACGTCGTGTCCATTGCGGATACGAGGCCCGTATCGGGCCGAGTTTCTCGTGTACACGCGTGTCAGTCAAACCAGTGCACGCTGTATTTCGTGTCTGTCACGAAACTACTTGACACGTTGGGGGCTGACGTGTCAGTCATTGCCCCCACCTCACCTCTGTGTCCTGAAGCCATGCATCTGCAGCGATCGCATCTTCACTGCCATCGAAGAAGAGAGGGTTCAAGCGCTTGAAGCTGTTGGCCGCGCTATTACCCTGATGACCTCCTCTGGTCAAAGCATCTGCCACCGCCTGGTGCAAGGCATCTCCGCGACGATTCTGGAAAGCTAATAGGGACCTGATGAGACCCACCAAAGTACCATCATCAGGCTCCGCAGGCTGGACGGGCTGAATGGATGGTTCTCCTTCAGTAGGCATGACTCTAGAGGCTACTCCTGAATGCTGGGCTTGATCTCCAGGTTGCTGCTGGTCCGCGAGAGGTGATCCACCTTGCTGATCGACAGGTCCAGGAATAATGCCGCTGAAGAAGACGACATCGGGAACAATAAGAAAGGACCATGACAGATCAACGATACAAGCATGTGATCAGGTCAAGATTCTCAGGGATTTGAAGATACGAGCAGAGATCAAGGGCGAATACTGATTGAGACATCTATTCGGTAAACCCTCACATATCTTGAATTACAAGACCTGCATAGGCCACCACTAAAACCATGTCACGCCCCAGAACCAGAATACTGGAGAGCGGGGGCAGACATAGCCAGCTACGTATAATGAAATGAAATCTACGTCACTATACGGTCACGGCTGTCTAGATATATGAGGGTTTAACTACAAGCCATCAGTCTCCTATGGTCAAGAACAAGCCTATTGTCTCAATCTCAAGTAATGTAATAACAGTTACAAGATGTCAGAATACCAAATATACAATAGTAAGGCGTCCCATACATTACATATTCGGATGATCATGAAGCTAGTCGTACAAAATGTCAAGACTAGCAAGAGTTTCATTCATACATGATCAACCCTAGGATTTGTCAATCATGTTACAGCACGTAGGCAGACAGTAAACAAGGTACGATACGAGCTAACACGTGCTTGCCGGCTAAACGCCTCAAAAGAATAATTTTACAAGTAGAGTGGGAGGACAAAAGAAACCCACTCGTTGCCCTGGTTACGCCTGGTGGTCACCATCGGGCTGGAAGACAGGTGGATCCTCTGGTGCTGCTCCGATATCTGGCTACACAAAACCAGCTGGGTCACACTACAAAAAAATGCACATTGATAGCATAACGTAATAGCACGTTTTGCTGAACTGCTATAAAAAACAAGTTTGATATTTTGGTTACTTTATAATAGCATTTGATAAACGCTAAGATAGAGTTTCATTAAGCGGGAACCTAAAAACACTTAAGCGGGAACCTAAAACCATCAAAACTCCGTCGAAAATTTTGCCTTCCAAATCCTTTGAAAATTTTAGAAGCCAAATTTTTTGCTAAACCCGCGCCTCACCCCACTGGAATTTTTCTCCTCCTCAAAACTACTTTCTTTCTCCCAAAAATTATTCTTCCAAAATCCCAATCCTGCTGGAGCCTGCACCGTCGCTGGCCCTTCTTTCAGTCCACCTCCAGGTAATCATCCCTTTTCTAAAACTTCTCGTTAAAAACCTATGACCCCAGTGGAACTCGTGCTACCGCTGGAACCTCGTGCCACCTCTGGAACCGGCCCGTCCCTGGAACCGCCCCGCCACCTCGTCCTCCCTTGCTCCCTTCTCTGGTCTAGCGCCCTTCCAGAGGACGATTCCGATGGGCGGACGACGGAAAGGGCAATACAGAGTTTAATATTAGGTTTTTTTAATCTTTTCTAGGTTTAATATTATGGGTTTTTTCTAGGGTTTTATCTTTTTGTATTTTCTCGATCCTCTGTTCTTTCTAAAAGTATTCACAATTTTTTTGTTCTCCCTCTAGGTCAGCGGTGGAAGAACGGATCACTTCTAAATCTTAAGCAAGAATTCAGAGGTATGATTCTAATCACAAATTTAGTCTTTATATTTTGTTCCTAATCACAAATTTTGCATTTATCTTGCACAAGGCTAGAATTAGTTTGCTCATATGATTCTTGAGGCATCACAAGGCTAGAATTAGTTTGCTCATATGATTCACTGAAGAGAATTGAGCAGTTAAGAAATAAAAAAATCTTTAGTTGATTTTATTAAACTAGTTTGGAATATCTTTATATGGATGAGGCATTTTGGAAGAACGCTTTGTAGGTATCACTAGGACTGCTGGAGTTGTGAGCTTGGGGTGAAATTTTCAGCTAACGTTTCATTAGATCTGTTTTTGATAAATTGAGTAGCTAGGCTCATAAGTCATAAGGTTGGATGAGCGAAACGAATATAAGAGTGGTTATTAGATCACATCATACACGGTGATGAATGTTTTTATTGATTTGTTACAAGCTTAATATTTTGGCACAACCAATGTTTAGAACTTGGTTGTCATTGTAGGGTTTTAGTGTTATTACTAGTGTCCCCCTTGTTCCCTTACCATACCTTATTGCCCAATAACAACCTATCAGCAAATTAAAGGAAAAGCTAAACATAATAACCAAGAGAATTTTTTTCTACATAGATAAATGTTGAAAATCTTACCGCATCGCCCTTGGTATCTCAAGTGATTTTTTTTTCTACTCCTAATCCGCAAGTGTCTCATCCATTGAAAGAGAAGGATATTAGTTAGCACTCTTCTCTCTAGTAATTTCGTACACTCATCTTCATACCAACCTAACACCTTATGGCACGTATATAGGTTGTGTTGCATAACATTATTTAATCATCATCATTTTCTAAAATTATTGTTCTTGTGTTAGTATACATGAATAATACGCATCAATATTGTATTATTGCCTAACCTTATTGTATTGTTGTCCCCGTACATTATTGTATATGGGGGTGCTGTCTAACATTAGTGTACTTATCATCATTTTCTAAAATTATATTTCTTATGTTAGTGCAGACCAATAATGCACATCAACATTTTATTGTTGCCTAACATTACTGTACTCATCACCGTCATTTTATACAATTATTTAGACTACGAATATATTGTTTAGACTGCAAGATGTGTAATTGCGTAGAGAGCAATGCATTATGTGAGTATTTAGTTTATAGTGCATCTTTCTATGTTTAACTTTTTAGCTTTAGATAGGTGAGCGAAGAATCAAGTCATGTGTTCTGTACCTCCTGTGAAATGCAGCATCTTATCCTTTTATGATTGTAGGTTCAAGATAACTTTTAAATGTGACTACCAATGTCGTGATCAATATCAAGAAGTGTATAGCGATATTAAGACATGGATAATATCTGTAGTGAAGGATTTACTAATATGAACACAACACACACACACACACACACACACACACACACACACACACACACACACACACACACACACAGAGGAACAAACAAGTAGTAGGGTTCCAATTCTCTGTATGAGTGATATGGTCCTAATTTTACTTATGCGCAAGTTAAAAACTAGGAATACCAATATACCTTCCTGAGTTTAACACTGAATCAAAGTATCCTTTGTTTCGTTGTTGATGGATACATTTATCATAGATTTGGGGTAGGGTGTGTTTAGATAGCAAAACTGAGGTTTACTGAATGCATGGCAAACTGACTTTGATGAGAGAAGGTTGACATGGCCATAATGATATGGCATGGCTCTAAGTTGAGTATAATCTCTGATACAAATTTGAAGGTTGTTCTGAAATGAGGTTCTTTGCCTCTGAGTTGCATTTGGCTCTAATACTCCTATAGTATTTTGATACATGAGCAATCCTTTGCAAGATGAATCTGCTAATGATTTAAGAACACTGAACCTCTGAGTTTGGTATTTATCTAATACTCTGGGATGCTCTGATGCTTTGGAATGCCATGTTGCTACTCTGAGCTTGCCAGTTGGACTATCTCTGATACTACAACCGAGCCAATGTCACACTGTAACATTGTTCTCTCATGTGAGCCTTCATTAAGCATTTTACAATGAGCCAAGTTCAGATGTTCAGTTAGGTACTTATCATTCTCTCATGTCTCTTTCTTGTATCAGCATCTATGTGTTCCTTCATTCCTTTCTTAAAACATATATTGCTACCCCAAAATTTATACCAAATGAGCACAAAAAATCTTAGGTGCTTCATGGAAATGAGTATAATGACAATTAAATAAGCCTCAACAAGAATGTTATGTGCTTTAGTTCATTATACTTTATTAGTTCCCCAGGTCCTTCCATGCAAAATATGTCACAATGGTTTGTGGAGTCGTATACAGTCTTATTGTGTCACAATGGTTTCGTAGTTTGTTTCAGAGACTTTCAGTTTGTTCTTTGGAGAACTTGCTAAGTTGAAGTACAAGCTGACAACGGTTTCTCTGCTCTTCTTGGTTGCATTGCTGACATGGTATCTTTTTCTTCTCCAATGTTACTATTGCCTACTAAGTTTTTGTATAGTTGAAACCATTTCTGTTTAAGTGTATAGGTGTTTCAAATTATGCAATATAAAGATGAATTGACTTGGTTTACAATTTGTAATTTGAATTTTTTTCATTCTAGAATTGGAGAAGATTTCAGATGAATGGGAGATGAATAATATGGTCCCTCTATCCAATCCAATAACACCGTCCATGATTATTTAACAGAGTCCAAATTGGTTGGCAGTTTTGGTACCATAGTAGTACCACTACTTAACAACTCTTCAATGGTAGTTATTCATGATCTTTGGCAATTGATTGTACATATTTTTTTGACACTTCTAGGGGGCAGGCCGGTCCAGGTTGTCTTTCTTGCATCATATCCTTACTATCCAAGTTGCAGTTTACTCAATTTAGTCTATAAACACGAGCATGCAAATTTCCAAACGATGTCCTTCGTTATTGCTAAAGCACTCTGAAGAAGCCTTCCCCATCCTACCTCATTTCATGCCATGTGGTATTTCACATTCCAGTTTTTGTTCAATGAACCAAATGTTTTGTATTCTAGGTAACATAGGGCAGACAAGAACTCTCAATCAATAATCAACTATGGCAAACAATAACTCCAGGTACCATGATACTTGGATCATTTATTTGCACCTGTCTCTCTAGCTAAATACTAGTGAAGTGCCCTCACAGATAGTATAGTCAAAGGGATCTACTCCAAGCTAATATCAGTTTCGTATAAGTAATGTGGGTACCCAATTTTGCTATTTATAAAAGCTAACTCATAGAATGCCAATTACCTTATCGAATGAGCGCTGTCCATTTAAATTCAATTAGATGAGGTCATCTCCATGATAATTAAGAAATGTTAAAAAAGATACACAGAGGAATTTACATCAAGATTTTACCATATATAAGATTTGTTGGTCATAGGAAGTAAAATGTGCCCATTTATTAATGCTCACCAGGTTTTGGAAAGGATTCAAATTCCAAATATATTTCCTAGTTGAATGTTATAAATGAGACCGCCATTGCTGAGTTTTGGTAGGAACCACTGGCAGCATTAGTCTTTAATTTCTGGTTTTCACCCAGATCCCGACTTTCCATTGCTGAGAATCTGAGGCAGCTTTAGAAACCCTATTTCTGGTCACTTCTGAAAGCAATTTGCTAATTTTCTGCTAAAAAGAGAAACAGGGAGCTGTGATCTTTGGATAGATCTATAATTCTATATTTATCACATGTGACTGTCGAATAAGGGGCTGAGGGTTGGTAGCAATATGTAGTTTTTAAGAATTAGAAGTTTATGCTTTAGAAACCCTATTTCTGGACACTTCTTATGTGTTAATCACCTAATTTTTTGTAATGCGTTAGGAAAGGACTTTTTTATTGCATTAATCATTTGATATTTACTACCTTATTATGTTTAATGCACTCACCTGCATACAACATACTTTATAGTGTTTTGCACTAATAACTGCTGATATGGCTGCCACAGGTAAAATGTTGGCAGATCAGAATGCAGACAAGGGCTCCTCAAGCTGCTGGTGCTATCCACACTAGTTTTGAAAGTGGCTTTATATGTATTGAAGTTACAAATCAATAGGATACAAAAAGAATACTGCTAGATATTATCTGACCTTTGCCCTTTTCTTGGTTTCTTGTTTTAAATGAGTATAATCTATTGAATCTTACAATAGAATTGATGGACATTAGCGGAAGGAAGCGGATTGTTGCTGAAGGGCGTGTGCATTCAAACGACCCAGAGCAAAAGGTACACTTTGTTCGCTTGGGGCCTAATGCAGCTAGAGTTTGGGTAGATATAGTGAAGGTAGATGATGCAACAGTTTGGAGAACAACAGATGATATCGAGTTTATGAGAGATGTACTTGGTTCATCTATCGCATGGCCAATGGATAAATTGGTCATCTTTTGATTTTAAGAAACTTGGTAAGTATTTTAATTAGTGTAATGCTTGTGTTTTGGTTTTCAATCTGATGTTTCATTGCTTAACTGATGTAAGACCTTGTTGCTTTTTTGCAGGGGAATGAACAAACTTTGGTCCGAGTTAGCTAGTTTAAATTAGATTTAGACTAGCTAGGCTTATGAACTTATGACTTGTCTTATGTATTTTGGATTCAAACCTATGTTATGTATGTTGAATGAAACTCTAGATTTGTGTTATGTATGTTGGATTGGTTTTAGACTTGTGTTATGAATGATCTTATTTGTGTAAAACAGGTTCTTATTTATATCAATGTGAAACAGGTTCTCTAATATTACAATAGATACGTAAAACAGGTTCTTATTGAATGAAAATACGTTTAATAGCAAAAAAACTGTTATAATCATATATTATAGCACGAAACTTTAGCCGTGAAATAATTAATTAACGCTACAACAAAATATTTTAAAACAATAAAAAATTGCTATTGTAGAACGTCCTATCATAGCACAAAATATGAATTGTCATCAAGTTTTTAACATAAAACGGATGTGCCATAATAAAGAAAATTAAGGCATTCAGATATTGCTATTGTATCTGAACCTGTCGTAGCATTTTAGAAAAATGCTATCGTATGGGTGGAACCTAAGATAGCTGCCGATGACATAGCATTTATGAAAACGCTATGTAATACGTATGATAGCAGATTTTTCGCGCTAATAATGTACATATTTCTTGTAGTGTCAGACCCCAGAAAGAGCAAGTGCCACAAAGGAGGCTTCACTTAGGAACTAAAACCAGCATATCACAATAGAATATTAAAGATAATAAATAAAGAACTGATGATAATAGAGATAACAACAGTAGATTGAGTACGAGGAAACTATTCAAGTAGCCAGGTCACAACCCTTAAACCAAACAAGGAGCGGGGTTGCAGCCCTTCACCTGAATAGAAACCCGTCTCAAATACTATTGGTACAGTGAAGACAATAAACGAAGAGAGGACACAGAACTGCTCCGGGAGCCAGGTTACAACCCTTAAACCAAACAAGGACAGGGGTTGTAACCCTTCGCTTGAACAGAACTGGACCCCTGATCTTTATTGCTAAGGCCAGCATAAATAATCATGGTATTAAGGTAAGGTAAAACATGACGAATATGGCATGGGGTTGCAATAAGGCAATAACGAAGAGAGGACACAGAACTGCTCCGGGAGCCAGGTTACAACCCTTAAACCAAACAAGAACCGGGGTTGTAACCCTTTGCCTGAACAGAACTGGACCCCTGATCGTTATTGTTAAGGCAAGCATCAATAATCATGTCATGTCACAATCTTGCACAGGATCAGGATAAGACTAAGCTGGAATAAACTACATCCAATCAATCACGACCAATCAAGAGTACGGCTTGATACTTTTAACTAACTAGGGTTATCACAAGCCTAGTTACTAGCAAGATGCAATAAGATTATCCCAACAGCCACAAGCCCTGCAGACCATCCGATTATCCAGGTCGAATGTTCGTTTATGAAGAATGCAACACGTGACTTTGTGCTGGAAATGTGCCCTACTCGTCGGTAGGCTACAAGTCCACTTAATGCGCCTAGATAACGGGATTGCCTGTAGCTGGAAATCTCTTCATGTCTACTAAATTATTCTAGTTAATTATTCTTAGTCAATTTCAGTAGGTACCCCTGACCGTGGTACTCAGGGGTCCCCATCCTAGACATGATGCAAGACAGTACTAGTTTATTTGTACAAACACAATCGCCAACGGTGTCCAAGTCTTTCATACTTGTCATGTCAGGCTAGCTGTCGTAACAGCATGCCGAGATGTATTATGTCAGTTTACTTGTCAAGAGTGCGCCACAGCGGGCCACTATCGTGTTCTATTCTTACAATATTATTAATGAGAGAAACTTACATAAAATAACTAGTAACATATTCTTGATGCCAAGGAAAAGATCTACAACTTCCACGTTGGGAGTTGGGAGAAATTCGAGCCACAATTAGGTCAATTAGGACATATAATAGTTAGAAGTAGTCAAAATATGCATTATGCGGCCTATTCTGCGACATCATATGCGGCCAACTGCGACGTGCGGCTCAACTGCGACATCATATGCGGCCAACTGCGACATGCGGCTCATGCGGCTCAACTGCGACATCATATGCGGCCAACTGCGACATGCGGCCTATGCGGCTCAACAGCGACATCATATGCGGCCAACTGCGACATGCAGCTCATGCGGCTCAACTGCGACATGCGGTTCATGCGGCTCAACTGCGACATCATATGCGGCCAACTGCGACATGCGGCTCATGCGGCTCAACTGCGATATCATATGCGGCCAACTGCGACATGCGGCTCATGCGGCTCAACAGTGACATCATATGTGGCAAACTGCGACATGCGGCTCATGCGGCTCAACTGCGACATCATATGCGGCCAACTGCGACATGCGGCTCATGCGGCTCAACTGCGACATCATATGCGGCCAACTGCGACATGCGCCTCATGCGGCTCATTTCGCGACATCATATGCGGCCAACTGCGACATGCGGCCTATGCTGCAGATGAACATAGAAGTTTGACCAAAATTGTTTTGGCCATAACTTCCTCATCCGAAGTCGAAATCAAGCAAAACAAAAGCCAAAACTGCACGAAATTGAATTCTCTACAACATAGAACCATTAGTTTTCGAAAATAACCAAGTTTTAGAGATCAAAACCAAGAAAATCGAAAAGTTATAAACTTAGATCTACAAGAATCTATCCATCAAATCTAAAAATGTCAAGTTCTAAAGAGGCTTAGAATCAAGTAAGAAAGAGAATGGAACAATAAAACTTGAGATTCATCATGAAGCAAGTTTGCACTTGCCTAGCTCTCTTTCCTGGTAGGTGGAAGAGTAAATGGTGGAGAAGAAGAAGTGAAGGAGAAGAATAAATGAAGAGAGAGAGAGTTAGATGGAAATATAAATGAGGGTGGTGGTGGTAGGTGGGGTTTTTTTTTGGTTCATGATGAACCCACAAGCAAACCAAACCAAGCTAAGCCGAACCAAGCTAAGCCATATCCAATGACATGCCAAAATAACTATGCAAAAAATACACAATACGAGTCAAGAATACGTACACGTATACCAAGATACGTAATACGAACTATAGGCATTACAACTCTATCCACCTTATAAGAATTCCGTCCTCGGAATTTAATCAAGAGGCTAGAATTGCAAGGACAAGCTATACTAATCGTAAGCTATAACAAGCAGTCTATCATGCAGTCATTTATTCAAGCAAGGAATTGAAAGCATAAGGCATAAGGAAGACATTATACCTTACGAGTCAAACAGGTCGGGATATCGCGATCGAATATCATCCTCACGCTCCCACGTCGACTCACCCAAAGAGTGATAACCCCAAGCAACTCGGACTAACTTGATAGTCTTGTTCTTGAGTGTCTTCTCTCTTCGGTCCAATATAGACACGGGCCTCTCCTCATACGAAAGGTTGGTACCAACAACCAATTCTGAATGATCCAGGATGTGGCTCGGGTCTGGGATATACCGTCGCAGTTGGGATACATGGAATACGTTATGTACCTCACGTAGCGACGGTGGAAGAGCGAGACAATAGGATACATCTCCTATTCGCTCCAGAATGTCGAACGGCCCTATATACCTAGGACTAAGCTTTCCTCGTACGCCGAAACGAATGACGCCGTGTTTAGGCGAAATCCTCAGGAATACATGGTCGCCGACAGAAAACTCAAGAGGGCGTCGATGAGAATCGGCCCAATGACGCTGGCGATCTTGGGCAACTCGAAGATGATCTCTAACTCTTCTGACCACTTCAACGTTCTGAGCAATTATTTCCGGACCAAGCATCTGTCTCTCTCCAACATCGTCCCAGGCTAGCGGGGATCGACACTTTCTACCATACAATGCCTCGAACGGTGCTATCCGAATACTGGCCTGGAAACTGTTGTTGTACGAGAACTCTACCAGGTGCACATGATCTTCCCACGAACCACCGAAGTTGAGTGTACATGACCGCAACATATCTTCAAGAGTCTGGATCGTACGTTCCGACTGGCCATCTGTCTGCGGGTGATAAGCTGTACTGAACTGGAGGTGAGTTCCCAAACCTTCTTGCAAGCTACGCCAAAAGTACGACGTAAATCTTGAATCTCTATCCGAAGTGATACTGACTGGTACACCGTGCAATCTGACAATCTGACGGAGATACATCTCCGCTAGCTGAGGCATCGACTGACAAACTCTGAACGGGAGAAAGTGAGCCACCTTCGTGAGCCTGTCTATGACAACCCAAATAGCGTCTCTGCCAGCCGGGGATCTAGGCAATCCAGTCACAAAGTCCCTGGTTATATGCTCCCATTTCCACTCTGGAATTGGCAATGGTTGAAGTAGTCCAGCTGGTCTCTGATGTTCAGTCTTAACTTGTTGGTAGACTAAACAACGAGAGACAAATCAGGCTATCTTCCTCTTCATACCATTCCACCAAAAGTGCTGGCGGATATCACGGTACATCTTCGTGCCACCGGGATAAATGGAATACTGCGAACTGTGGGACTCTGCCATGATCTCCTGTCTGATATCTCCACTGGGCACACAAAGATGCTTACCATGTCGAAGTGTACCGTCTTCATGGATACATCAAATCGAAGGGTGTATTCCAGTACCAAGTCTGATGTGAGAGGTTGGATAGGATATCAACATCTGTCCTGATACCATGGTATACCTGACACAGGCAATTGTATAAGCAACCCGAATACTTCTATTAAACCCAGAGGTAAGGTGCTGATACAATATTGACACCCCTTTAACTGTTCTGCTGCTAGACAGGGTTACCAACCTGTGCCATGAGTACCTACCCTAGTTAGTCCTACACTCACTTAGGCTTGGTACACTGGTACATGCCTATACCAGTCTCCGGCTATCAGCTCCCTGGCCTACTAGCCTAGATTCTATTGTACAGGTCAATTTCCTATGGTTCAGCCTATTTGATGGTAGGGGTCTATGTATCATAGGATTCATGGATCACAGTATTTCCCACAACAGTCCTTGATGCTCCTGTATATCAGGCTGATAACAGGTTACATTAATATTCCTAGAAAAATAGGTCACCCTCCAATCCTAGGCTTTTGTTAGGTTTGTGTACTAGGTAGTCTATGGTGATTTGGCCTTGACCTCCACAATGTGTCCTTGCATCTGTTATCACCTAGATTCTAGGAAGTTCAACTACCAACCATTGGTTTTGAGGAACAGTTCCCTATCTGTGTTCAATGGGTTTACAGAAAGGTTTAACAGGGTGGGCTTGATCTACCACAAGTATGGCTCTGCCCCTTGGTTTTTAGGGTATTCTATAGGATGGTTATAGGATCAGTAGTCTTGATCCTACCTGGTACGGGTCACCATGCTACCTATAACCCCATTGATGGGTTGACAGGGACTGAACTATAGGGGTACTCTTGTGTGTTATTCAGGTTAATAATCAAACACTTACCCTGCCCTTCCCCCTTGTTCTCTAGTGTATGCACGGAAACTAAATCGACCAATTTGCTGAAATAGGAAAAAAAACTCACCTGACTGCCTCTGTAGAAGTCTCAAACTTGCTCTTCCCTTTTCGGTTGATGCAGAGTTATTAGGGTTGTAGATCGGTTTGGGGGTTGGCTGAACAATTCTACCTATATATAGAGCTGATTAATGTGGAGAATAGATAAGAGGCGATCATGTTTGAATTTGTTTTGGTGAGGATGATTCTTGAATTCGAATCGAATTCAAATACAGGTTTATGGGTTTTGGTTTAAAAGAAAATTTGAATAAGGCTATTTGCATATAGGTCCCTGCCAATTCCTATATTATCCTTTTGGTCCTCTATTGTATTTCAAATAAATAAAAAACATAACAATAAAGGAGACATTAAAGGTATTTACCAAATTAATTAATAAAAGAAAATTTTGGTCAAGGGGTTGACAATGTTGGCATCGACACTAGGACTACCTACTTGGCCTAGTTCCAGACGACATACCCTTAGATTACTGAGTTGTTGTTACGACTCCCTTGACCATGACACGTGATACGACACGATAATGAGTGAGATCAGATCATGGCACGCATTGTCGCTCTCGACTGGCCATCAGTGCGAGTGGCTCGTGTGACGGCACATATAGGGTACTGATGGTTCTAGTTAGCTGACTCTTCATAGAGAGCAGATGTTTGGGTCGTGGATGCGACTTTTACATCACTGGGCGGGAAAGACAACCAGTAGGCGTATGGGATAGGCTTTACTTTATTCTAGCCTCAGTGATATCCAATTATGGGCATGAATACCCGATTATAGGCCATACACTCACTAGGGAATACATCCGGCAGCGGCCACTAGCTGCGCGCCAGGTACGGTCGGAAGGTATACTGGTGTTTATATATTTACATCGGCTCGTGATCCGACGTCGGCTCGTGCTCCGATGCCATTCCCTTAACTACCAACCCATACGTTCCTAAGTTGTCTTCATATGCATTCACTTAGACTGGTTAGCATACCCCTTATGTATTTATCAGTATTTACTTTATGGCATGTTCCTATTTGTATCTTTGTCACGCCCAGAACCAGAATACTGAAGAACGGGGGCGGACACAGCCAGCTACGTATAATGAAATGGCAACCATTCCACTATACGGTCACGGCTGTCTAGATATGTGAGGGTTTTACTAAAATCCATCAGTCTCTTAGGGTCAAAATGGCCTATTGTCTCAATCTCAACCAACTAATAATAATAACAAGATATCAGATCACCAAATATACAATTGTAAGGCGTCCCAAACATTACATATCCAGATGATCATGAAGCTAGTCGTACAAAATGTAAGGACTAGCAAGAGTTTAAGTCATACATGATCAACCTCGAGTTGCCAATCATGCTAACAGCCCGTAGGCAGACAGTAAGTAAAATGCATCGAGCTAACAGGTGCTTGTCGGCAAAATGCCTCAAAAGAATAATTTACAATTACAGTGGGAGGACAAAAGAAACCCACTCGTTGCCCAGGTTACGCCTGGCGGTCACCATCGGGCTGGAAGGCAGGTGGATCCTTTGCTGCTGCTCCAGAATCTGGCCATACAAAACCAGCTGGGTCAGACCCCAGAAAGAGCAAGTGCCACAAAGGAGGCTTCACTTAAGAACTAAAACCAGCAATTAGCACAAGAGTATAATTACATAATAAGAGACAGTAATTTAAGAAAAAGCATGATGGGTAATTATAAAAGACAATCTTGTATAGAATCACTAAAAGACAGGACATATGGAGAAGCATGTCAGGATGATATACGATGAGATAACCATGGGACTATTCAGATAGCTAGGTTACAACCCGTAAACCAAACAAGGACCGGGATTGTAACCCTTCGTCTGAACGGAACTTGGTTTCTCTCACCATTTATCGGCAAGATAAATATAAGAAATCAGGTCAAGTAACAATCTGGAGTGGCAATCATTATAGTGACAATCTGGAGTGACAATCATTCCATCATTCTGGTACAATCCTATAATCAATCAATTCTAGACAATACTATACTGAACCAGACTCCATCCAAGCAATCACGGCCAATCATTGCCTACGGCTTTCTACATTAACTAACTAGGGTTATCACAGGCCTAATTACTAACAAGATACAATGAGAATTCCAAGTCCGGTTACCTGTTTGTTACTACCTGAGTGATCCCAGAAAGAAAAGAAAAAGATAGCAGGATATAGCAGACACACTGTAGTAAGATACATGTGTCCTAAGGTACCACACTCGACGGCGGGCTGGAAGTGCGCTCATCTCGACGGATAGCAACAAATCTCAAGTATATATATATAAGGCCGGGACCAAAGGGGCAACAGGTAACTGGGAAATTCTCCATGAACTATAGTTAGATCTAGTCATTAACCTAATCCATGTTCAGTGCGAATCCCTGACCGTGGGAAACCAGGGAGTCACGTCCTAGACATGATACAAGACAAGACAAGTGGATTTAACAAGCAAGCAAGAAGAACCACCCACGGTGTCAAGGCAAGTCAAGTTAAGTTATCAAGATAAATCATGTCAGGGTACTTGTCAGAAGTGTGCCACGACGGGCCATTATCATGTCAGGTTGGTCATGTCAAGAGTGCACCACTACGGGTCACTGTCGTGTTATGCTAGTGCCTTGTCATACCAAGCCATGTGCAATAGTCATTCCAAACATATTAAGCAAAATCAAGTTCATAACAAAAGGCGTAAGGATATAAAATGGGCGTAAAATATCTAATAAAATATCAATATACAGAGCCATAGAAAACCAAGCTAAAAGAATTAATACCAAAACTCCAAGAACCAATGGGTCAAGCAACGGGTCAGGGGGGCAGCGTACGTAAAAGTCACGCACGCTCAAGGAAGCAGCGCACATAAAAGTCACGCATGCTCAGAGAGCAGCGTACATGAAAAGTCACGCACGCTCAGAGAGCAGCGTACGTAAAAGTCACGCACGCTACAGGAGCAGCATAGGTGAAAAGTCACGCACGCTGAGAGAGCAGCGTGGGTGAAAAGTCACGCACGCTACAGGAGCAGCATAGGTGAAAAGTCACGCACGCTGAGAGAGCAGCGTGGGTGAAAATTCACGCACGCTACAGGAGCAGCATAGGTGAAAAGTCACGCACGCTGAGAGAGCAGCGTGGGTGAAAAGTCACGCACGCTACAGGAGAAGCATAGGTGAAAAGTCACACACGCTGAGAGAGCAGCGTGGGTGAAAAGTCACGCACGCTACAGGGGAGCAGCTGCGTGAAAAGTCACGCATACTGAAGGGAGCAGCTGCGTGAAAAGTCACGCACGCTCAAGGAAGACACGCTTCCAACATGAAGCGTACCCAAGGCTGCGTGGCATAAGCTAAGAAGCTCTGCCACTGCTCACTGTCTTCTCCAAAGAGCAAGAACAGCAAGAACAGCAAGGATGAACCCAAACTTCAAATGCTCATAACTTGGTCAAAACAAGTCCGAATCCAAGTTTCCAAAGGTCGAAATTGGGTAGAAGGAAATTCCCAACCACATGGAACCATCAGAACTTGCAAATGAAGAAGTTATCGAGATCAAAACTTCAAAATTCCAAGAAAGCATTTCCTAGATCTACAAAAACTCATGCACCAAAATGAAAATCTTTAAGTTCTAAAGTGGTTTAGAATCCTGCTAGGAAGCCATCAGAACCATCAAAATGAGTTCTCAAGTGAGAGCAAGATGCACTTGCCTATGGTGGTGTCGGTGGAAGAAGGAGAGGAAGGAAGAAGAAGAAGAAATAAATGAGAGTTAGGGAGGAGAGAGAAGGTTGGTGGCTGCTAATAAAGGAGAAGAGGGTGGTAGGTAGGAGTGGTTCATGCTAACCCAAACCAAGCCAAACCAATCCAAGCCCAACCCGAACCAAGCTAGGCCAAACCGAGCTAATACAATGCCAGGATGGACCAGAAAATACTCAATAAACCAAGCTCCATTAATCAGAATTAGTTCATGAATAATAAATGACAATTAAACCACAATGCTAAATATGAAATAAACCATAATTAACTAATCAAGAAAAAATGAAAAATACAGGTCAGAAATACGAACACGTATAAAATACGTATTACGAATTTTGGGGCTCTACATCCTACCCACCTTAAAAGAATTCTGTCCTCGGAATTTAATCAAGAGGCTAGAGATGCAAGGACAAGCTATACTATCGCAAGCAATCTATGCTACCAATCAATCATACAATCATACATGCAAGTAAGGAATTGAAGTGTAAGGTATAAGGAAGAAATTACACCTCACGAGCCAAACCGATTGGGATGACGTGATCGGATATCATCCTCACACTCCCACGTTTGACTCCCCCAAGGAGCGATGAACTCAAGCAACACGAACTAAAGTGATAGCCTTGCGCTTGAGGTCTCTCTCTTTGGTCAAACATGGGCACGGGCCTCTCCTCATACGAAAAGGTTAAAGGCTATTGGTACCAACCTTTTCGAATGATCTAGGACATGGCTCGGGTCCGGAATATACCGTTGTAATTAGGATACATAAAATACGTCATGCACCCCGCATAATGACGGTAGAAAAGCAAGATGAGAGGACACATATACCTCTCGACCGATTCTGAACCTGAGCCTGGGCTAGGGCAAACTGCCACGGGTTCTGCTACTGGAAAGTCTGGGCCTGAGTCGGCAATGGCCTCGGGAACGGAAGCTGCTGTGGTAGGTGAACTGGAGCTGGTTCTGGTGCTGGTCCCATAACCGAGGGACTAGTTACTGTCGACGATGATCTGTTTCTGAACGGACAAGATCCTATCATGTGGTCTGGCGAACCACAAACCAAGCACAATCCCTGTGCTCTGCGGCACTCAGTAACAACATGCCCGGGCTTTCCGCAATGAGAACAACCGGTTGCGAAAGGCCGCTTCTGCTTCTGCTGCTGGGGATAGGTCGAGGCAGAATGCTGTAAGGAGGTAACCGAATCAGTCCTTGTAGCTCCAATGGTCAGGGCCCTAGCTGCTGGGGCAGGTGCTGAGGATTGGTTCATCTGGTCATGACACCGCTTCCGACCTTCGGTCCGGTCCGCTATCCTTCGGGAAGTGTACTCGTGCCTCCTCGCTGCTCGCAAGACGGCATCAAAAGTTCTGTGCTCGAACTGCTCTACTGCCAATATGATCTCCAAGTGGAGTCCTTGCTGAAATCGCTGTGGTCTGTCTAGCTCGGTTGCCACCAAGGTAGGAGCAAACCGACTCAACCTTGAAAACTCAGCCGCATATCCGTCGACCGTCCTGTTCATCTGCCTGAGATTACTAAACCTGGTCTGCAGGTCATATCTAGCCACTGCGTCGAAGTACTTGGTCTGAAACATATCACTGAATACTGCCCACATGACAGGCGTACCTAAACACGCTGCTTGCATAGCCCACCAGCTGCGGGCTAGATCTAGTAACTGCAGGCGCACCACTGCCACCTTCTCTGCTTCAGGGGTCCTGGCTGCCTCCAAGATAACTTCAATATCCTGTAGCCAGGCATCTGCAGCAATAGCATCCTTGCTGCCATCGAAGAACGGAGGGTTCAGGCGTTTGAAATTGTTGATCGTACTGTTCCCTCGAGGACCAATTCAGCTCATAGCATCCTGTACTGCTTGCTGTAAGGCATCACCTCGACGGCCCTGAGACGCAAGCAACTCACGAATAAGCCCTATCAAGACTCCATCCTCTGACCCTGCTGGCTGAACTGACTGGACTGGGGGCACTGGTTCTCTAGAAGGCATGGCTCGGGAGGCGGCTGCTGAGGACTGGTCTTGATCTTCTTGCTGTTGCTGGACTGCCGGCTGAACTCCTTCTGGCTGATCAACAGGAACGGTGCTACTGAAGCAATGATGTCAGGAATATTAAGGAAGGACCAGGATAGAACAACGATACAAGCATGTTATCAAGTCAGGGATCCAAGGAGATAAGAAGATACTAGTGGAGATCAAATGAGAGTACAGATTGAGACATCTATCTGGTAAACCCTCATATTTCTTGATTGACAAGACCTGCATGGGCCACCACTTAAACCATGTCACGCCCCAGAACCAGAATACTGAAGAACGGGGGCGGACACAGCCAGCTACGTATAATGAAATGGCAACCATTCCACTATACGGTCACGGCTGTCTAGATATGTGAGGGTTTTACTAAAATCTATCAGTCTCTTAGGGTCAAAATGGCCTATTGTCTCAATCTCAACCAACTAATAATAATCACAAGATATCAGATCACCAAATATACAATTGTAAGGCGTCCCAAACATTACATATCCAGATGATCATGAAGCTAGTCGTACAAAATGTAAGGACTAGCAAGAGTTTAAGTCATACATGATCAACCTCGAGTTGCCAATCATGCTTACAGCCCGTAGGCAGACAGTAAGTAAAATGCATCGAGCTAACAGGTGCTCGTCGGCTAAACGCCTCAAAAGAATAATTTATAATTACAGTGGGAGGACAAAAGAAACCCACTTGTTGCCCAGGTTACGCCTGGCGGTCACCATCGGGCTGGAAGGCAGGTGGATCATTTGCTGCTGCTCCAGAATCTGGCCATACAAAACCAGCTGGGTCAGACCCCAGAAAGAGCAAGTACCACAAAGGAGGCTTCACTTAAGAACTAAAACCAGTAATTAGCACAAGAGTATAATTACATAATAAGAGACAGTAATTTAAGAAAAAGCATGATGGGTAATTATAAAAGACAATCTTGCATAGAATCACTAAAAGACAGGACATATGGAGAAGCATGTCAGGATGATATACGATGAGATAACCATGGGACTATTCAGATAGCTAGGTTACAACCCGTAAACCAAACAAGGACCGGGGTTGTAACCCTTCGTCTGAACGGAACTTAGTTTCTCTCACCATTTATCGGCAAGATAAATATAAGAAATCAGGTCAAGTAACAATCTGGAGTGGCAATCATTATAGTGACAATCTGGAGTGATAATCATTCCATTATTCTGGTACAATCCTATAATCAATCAATTCTAGACAATACTATACTGGACCAGACTCCATCCAAGCAATCACGGCCAATCATTGCCTACGGCTTTCTACATTAACTAACTAGGGTTATCACAGGCCTAATTACTAACAAGATGCAATGAGAATTCCAAGTCCGGTTACCTGTTTGTTACTACCTGAGTGATCCCAGCAAGAAAAGAAAAAGATAGCAGGATATAGCAGACACGCTGTAGTAAGATACATGTGTCCTAAGGTACCACACTCGACGGCGGGCTGGAAGTGCGCTCATCTCGACGGATAGCAACAAATCCCAAGTATATATATATAAGGCCGGGACCAAAGCGGCAACAGGTAACTGGGAAATTCTCCATGAACTATAGTTAGATCTAGTCATTAACCTAATCCATGTTCAGTACGAATCCCTGACCGTGGGAAACCAGGGAGTCACGTCCTAGACATGATGCAAGACAAGACAAGTGGATTTAACAAGCAAGCAAGAAGAACCACCCACGGTGTCAAGGCAAGTCAAATTAAGTTATCAAGATAAATCATGTCAGGGTACTTGTCAGAAGTGTGCCACGATGGGCCATTATCATGTCAGGTTGGTCATGTCAAGAGTGCACCACTACGGGTTACTGTCGTGTTATGCTAGTGCCTTGTCATACCAAGCCATGTGCAATAGTCATTCCAAATATATTAAGCAAAATCAAGTTCATGAAAGTCACGCACGCTCAGAGAGCAGCGTACATGAAAAGTCACGCACGCTCAGAGAGCAGCGTACGTAAAAGTCACGCACGCTACAGGAGCAGCATAGGTGAAAAGTCACGCACGCTGAGAGAGCAGCGTGGGCGAAAAGTCACGCACGCTACAGGAGCAGCATAGGTGAAAAGTCACGTACGCTGAGAGAGCAGCGTGGGTGAAAAGTCACGCACACTACAGGAGCAGCATAGGTGAAAAGTTACGCACGCTGAGAGAGCAGCGTGGGTGAAAAGTCACGCACGCTACAGGAGCAGCATAGGTAAAAAGTCACGCACGTTGAGAGAGCAGCGTGGATGAAAAGTCACGCACGCTACAGGGGAACAGCTGCGTGAAAAGTAACGCATACTGAAGGGAGCAGCTGCGTGAAAAGTCACACACGCTCAAGGAAGACACGCTTCCAACAGGAAGCGTACCCAAGGCTGCGTGGCATAAGCTAAGAAGCTCTGCCACTGCTCACTGTCTTCTCCAAAGAGCAAGAACAGCAAGAACAGCAAGGATGAACCCAAACTTCAAATGCTCATAACTTGGTCAAAACAAGTCCGAATCCAAGTTTCCAATGGTCGAAATTGGGTAGAAGGAAATTCCCAACCACATGGAACCATCAGAACTTGCAAATGAAGAAGTTATCTAGATTAAAACTTCAAAATTCCAAGAAAGCATTTCCTAGATCTACAAAAACTCATGCACCAAAATGAAAATCTTTAAGTTCTAAAGTGGTTTAGAATCCTGCTAGGAAGCCATCAGAACCATCAAAATGAGTTCTCAAGTGAGAGCAAGATGCACTTGCCTATGGTGGTGTCGGTGGAAGAAGGAGAGGAAGGAAGAAGAAGAAGAAATAAATGAGAGTTAGGGAGGAGAGAGAAGGTTGGTGGCTGCTAATAAAGGAGAAGAGGGTAGTAGGTAGGAGTGGTTCATGCTAACCCAAACCAAGCCAAACCAATCCAAGCCCAACCCGAACCAAGCTAGGCCAAACCGAGCTAATGCAATGCCAGGATGGACCAAAAAATACTCAATAAACCAAGCTCCATTAATCAGAATTAGTTCATGAATAATAAATGACAATTAAACCACAATGCTAAATATGAAATAAACCATAATTAACTAATCAAGAAAAAATGAAAAATACAGGTCAAAAATACGAACACGTATAAAATACGTATTACGAATTTTGGGGCTCTACAATCTTGCTATGTCCCCTGAGGACCTGGTTCACTTCCATATCTCGACGAGCACCTATACTCGACGATCTACGGTACTGGCGATGAGACGGGAGACTTTGTTGAGGACTACGAGGTCTACCCTGAGGAGTTTTCTTGACCTCGGTATACTGCTACTTGGACTGAGAGTTTCTTATCTAGATAGTTGATACTCTTAGCTAGTTATCTTCCATTCATGTACTTTCATTTTGATGTACTGTGGGCTGTTTCCACCAGACTTGTATTTTCTTTCAGTTGTATTTGGACATTCAGACTACTCTGATTTTATATTCAGTACTACCTTTCTATGTTATCTGTGGATGAGATTTAGATGATTGCCTGTGTTGGTTAGTTACTTTTACAGCGTAGTATGCCTAAGTGAGTCCATTAAATTGGGCAGCTCACACTAGGTCGTATCAGCTGGCCAGGTTAGGCCCTAATCCCATACATTTGGGAGTGGGGCGTGACAGTCAGGCACAAGATATTACGAGACCTTTTATTGAGGCTAGTTATCTGCTTTGAGATGCATTATAATATTATAGATTGTACTTTCGAGTATTGAGAACACTGATGATCGACCGTCATCTAGATAGGTTGCATACTAATAACAACTATTTTGTAGACCTAACATGTAGATGTAGGTGTTTTCCATAAAGAAATTCTCTTTATTTGTTGTATTTCTGGGAAAATTACAACTGTAGGAATCCGATCTAGAAGACGATCGCTTTATCCCTTGGACTATGCGAAGAAGAAAAGCTCTCAAAATTTTGACAGTAGATATCAATGTATCTGTACAATGAATGAGAAAAAGAACTCTATTTATAGAGTCAAAACAATAACTGAAAAGATAACTACCTCACCACTGGTGCACTTAAAAAGTCACGCAGACTCTAAATACACGCAGGGTTAATGAGTAGTTACTGGACATGGCCCATAACTGTTGGACACATGGCATCAGTGCATGGGTCGTGTGCAAGTTACTGGGCACGCGAGAGAGAGATCGGTGGCATGGCTGCCACGTACTCCAGTTGAAATGAAATCCACGCTGACTTGCTGAAGGCAAAAATCCACGCAGATTCGTTGACGCAGACTCGTTGAAGGCGAAATCCACGCAAGCTTTAAAGAAGAATACTTCAAAATTTACGCAGGCTTTGAGAAGAATAACTCAAAAGTCATGCAATATTTTGAGGAAGGAGAAGATTCAGAATCTACGCAAACCGCCAGCTGTCTTGATTTGGCACGCTTCGTCTGACACAAAATCTCTGACATTGATTATATTGTCAGCCGCATTAAATGAAGATAAGACCCAAAGTCACGCCAACTTGGTGAAGAGTGAGTCTTGCTAAGGAAGATTGCAAAAGACGGCTGTGATCTCTCGAGTTCTGTGCATACGTGGCATACGAGGAGACGTTTCTCGACTGTTGTGTTGTCAGTCATTATGATTCTGACGTATGGCTGAGCTGTCTCTGCGTGACTTCTAAAGGAAATGGCCAGGCAGAACTTAGCGTATCTTTTGTGCTGCTTCTTGGATCACTCTGCGTGACTTGTTCTGATCAACTCAGCGTGACTTCATTTTTGAGGCTTACAAAACCCCCTTCAAAGTTTTCGAAAAATGATAAAATATTTTCGAAATACTTTGAAATAGAGATGATGAAATGAGTTAAAGTCACGCTGAGATGACTCCAAAAATTTTTCGGAAGTCGAAAAGACTTCGAAGTTCTTTGAAAATATCAAATAAACTTATTAAATGTCATAATGACTCTTCGTTCTCCGAGACTGATTACGTCCAATTTATGGTGGAATATGAACTGTCGACGAGATCTGTTATATAAACAGGAAGAGATTCTCAGTTTTGACATTCATCTCTCGAAAATATGACCCCAAAGGAAGCAGCCGAAGAGGAAGCACGCAAGTTGGGCTTTTGTTCCCATGGTGACCCCACTTTT
This sequence comes from Iris pallida, assembly GCA_029216955.1. Classification (NCBI taxonomy): domain Eukaryota; kingdom Viridiplantae; phylum Streptophyta; class Magnoliopsida; order Asparagales; family Iridaceae; genus Iris; species Iris pallida. The sequence continues at coordinate 17,225,423 of JANAVB010045020.1, forward strand.
GGGGGCAAAGAACCCGAACCTGTCGTCATCGAGCTCAAGGACGACTCCACGCAGTTAGCCAAGAATCTCTTGAGCTACTTTGGATTGGATGGCTCGTCTTCTTCTGATGGGCGGAGCCTTATGGAGAAGCGTGAAATGCTCGAGACTCTGTTGCATCGCCTGGGAGTTAAGAGCGTAGAGGAGTTAGGCATCAAACTTAGCTGCTTTGGAAAATAGAGCGTAACTTTCTACGCTTTTGTTGCACTTTTCTGTTTTGTCTTTTTGTAAGGCCATCAGTGCCTGTTTAAAGAATGAAGTACAACTTTTGTGTTTGATCTGCGTGCCTTTTAATGAAGAATATTAATTAGCACATTTTGACTGTTTCTAATGTTGCACTGTCTCCCGAAGTACACGTGACACTCATTCCACAATTTACGAGCGCTATTTATGCGGATCTTTTCCAAGAATAGACCTGCACTTGACCCTTTAAATAGATGGATGAACTCCACGCAAACTCATCTTCCCATTCTTCTTCCTCTCTTCTGAGAATTAATTTTCCGTAAGAAAAAAATAGGAAAGCCATGTTGTCTGATGTTCGACTTCTGCGTACTGTATCAAACATGAGTCTGTCAATCATTAGCAGCAAATTTGAAGGTAAGTCAGTGTAATACGTGTACTTATTTTTGCTGTTGAAGATAGGCTTTCTGTTTCTTGTTTCTGATTTGAACAATACACGCCTGTTTCTGTTTGATAAATGCATTCTGAATGATTTCTGTTGATCTTTCTGCAGAAACTTGGCTGAAAATTTTCTTCAGAACTGGCATTGGGGATGTGGATGCTGTGGAGAATATCCTGCTGACATCTACATCAGGGAGCTCATACGCTTTTGACGCATAAATCAGACAACTCAGAACTCTTCGTGAGATAGAAGGGTCTTCCTTAGATGGTAGGAAGAACCTTTATACACGAGAGTTGGATGGTGGAGTTAACTCTACTACCGAGAGATTGGGTAGTAGAGTTCCTCTGACGGCAGAACTAGGAATCGTATCCCAAGGTTGGATACATTCCTACCTGCTTGAGGTGCCGCCGTTCCTCCACGAGCTGTATTGGCAGCAACACGCCGTCGGGCTGCCATACTCTGTAGTTCTCCTCTCGTCTGAGAGAGAAGACCAGAGTTTGATTCCTGCTGATCTGGTCGTGACTGAGACCCAGACAGTCAGGAATTGCCACCAATAACGAACCTGACGGAGAAGGTCCGACGGAGAAGGTCCGACGGAGAAGATCCAAAGAAGAAGATAGATCTCTATTAGGTTATCATTGTGGTGTAGAATGAAAATCCAAGATTTGTAATAGATTTCCATTATGATTTGTAAGAAAGTCTAAGAAAATGTAATAGACTTTTTGTGGTGAAATGGGAATGAAAATGACAATTCTTCTATGCTCAATGATTTGTATTTGTGGATAAATTGTGGACATGATAGATAATAAAATTATCTTTTCTGTTTTAGAGTATATGATATTATCAGAGGTATTATGGACATGATAATATATAGGAACTCGAAAGAAAATAGATTGATTTCTATGCAGAGGTCAAAATATGACAAATGAGTAAGTAGATTCCGAATTGATTCAGAGGTTATGAAAACATGATCAATAACGAATCCCCACTTAATGAACTGATAGAAGATTATGAACGGACGAACCGTTAGGAAATGAAGAACAGATGAACTGTCGAGTGAATGTAATAAATGAACGGATGAACCGTCAAGTATTAATGAACATATGAAACGTCGGATGAATGTGAGAAATGAATGGATGAACTGAATATCGGGAAAGAATATGTCCCTTCGATCCTTGTAACCATATACCTATAAATAGAGCATATATTTGAATAGAAGGATCGCATTTTATCCACAATATCTTCTGAAGAGAATATAAAGAAGGCTGAAGTCGCCCCCGAAGCTACTGAAGGTGTTAAAGAACATCCACCTCCGCAGAAGAAGAAAATGGGCGAAAGCTCGTCTACTCCCAAGCCGCCGAAAGATATCCTGGACTTCCTGGTCGAACCAGGAGAAACCGAAGAAGAAGAAGCAATGAGGCTGGCTGTCTGTCAATTCTTGGTGCGATCAGGAAAAGATGTACTCAATTCTTTTGCTGATTATGTATGTGGTCCTCGTCCCAAATATGAAAGGGATTACAGTGATCTTCCATGATGATGTACTCTTTTTCTTGAAGAATTTGTCTCAAATAAACTCCGTTTAAGGAAACTTTATTTACGATATATCCTTCCTACTTTATATTTTTGCCTTTATTCATTGATCTTTTGACTCAGAAACCAGAAAGACTAAATATCATTTTCATAAATATGATATTTGAGATAGAAAATTCAGAGGTAATATGGACATGATTTTCTGGATATCAAATTTGTTGAGAAAACGATACAAAGTAGAATACCTATCTCCACTGGGGATAATAGATATCAGAATAATTCTTCGGAAAGAATAATAAAACAGCTGGAGAATGATGGGAGGACAATCTTGATAGAAATATTAAACGTAGTACTTCTTCAAGAATTTGCCATTGATGGGCATCATAGTGGCTTTACCATCTAGAGTAGTGAGTTGATAAGCCCCATTAGAAAAGATCTTATTGACAATGAATGGACCTTCCCATTTTGTATCAAACTTGCCCTTACTCATGTGTGTCATAGTCATCGGGCGTCTGACAGTAAGCACAAGTTCTCCTTTCTGAAATGTTCGAATTCTGACTTTCTTGTTAAAAGCCCTTGAAATTCTAGCTTGATAGAATTCAATATTCTGTTGAGCAGATAACCGCTTTTTATTCAGAGCCTCCAATTCTTGAAGTCGAAGACGATCATTATTTTCAGCAGTGAGTTCATTAGCGATTGCTATCCTTAAAGAAGGAATTTGAATCTCTAATGGGAGAACAGCCACAGATCCGTACACCAGAGAGAAAGGTGTACACTTAGTAGCATTACAGACTGTAGTGCGATAAGCCCACAAGCATTTCCCGAGCTTGTCACTCTAATTACGTTAGTTAGTGGAGACAAACTTCTTTAGGAGTTTGATGATAGTCTTGTTGAAAGCTTCTGCCAATCCGTTAGCTGCTGGATTATATGCGGTAGAAGCCACATTATTGATCCGGTGATCGTCACAGAATCGAGTAAATTTCTGGCTGACGAACTGTGGTCCGTTATCATGAACAATGCGTCGAGGAACACCAAATCTGTAGATGACGTGGTGCTTAATAAAGCTGATGACATTAGACGTCTTAACTTCAGATAAAGTAATGGCTTCGGCCCATTTGGAGAAGTAATCGGTTATTGCGAGAATGAACCGATGACCTTTAGATGACGGTGGATTGATCGGGCCGACAATGTCCATGCCCCAAGCTTCGAAGGGCCATGATGGTGCCGTCGGATATAGAAATTCCGAAGGTTGATGTATAAAATCTGCATGGATTTGGCAAGCTTTGCATTTTCTTGCATATTCAATGGCATCTGATACCATAGTTGGCCAATAATAACCCATCCGTCGAATACGATCTTGAAGTTTTGGCCCAGGTTGATGCGCTCCACAAATTCCATCATGTGCTTCACGAATAACTTATTGGGCTTCATCACCGGCAATGCACCGAAGGAGTAAACCATCATAAGCTCAACGATATAAGGTCTTTGTTGTATGATTGAAATAGAATCTGAGTGATCGTCGTCTGATAGATGCTGCCTCACTCGGATCATCTGGAAGAATATCATATAATACGAGATCTAAGAAAGGAAGTCTCTAATCTTTATCCGTATTCTAATTCTCAGTCGAGTTAATGAAGATAAATTCCATGCTGGAATCGGATGAATATGACATCGATTTACGACTGAATCCAAATTCTCTTGTTGTGTTGACGTCATGAGATGTTGATTCTTCAATGTCAACTGGAAGTCCTAGAGTCAGGTTATTTTCAAGATGAAATAACTCTCGATTATGAACAACAATCATATGTTGCCGCCTGATTGGGATAGCCAGCACCGCTGCAAGATTAGCAAGGGCATCAGCTTCTGTGTTACATGCTCGCCTAACATGTTCAAAGAAGAATTCCTTAAATGATGAGGCCATAGATATGGCTGTTTTATGATAAGGAACCAGATCTTGATGGCGAACTTCATAAGTACCCCTGATCTGATTGACAATAAGTTTAGAGTCTCTATACGCCTCCAAATGTTGAATATTCAGATGTTTAGCGAGTTGAAGACCAATAAGTAATACGTTGTACTCAGCTACATTGTTTGAACACGGCTGATCGAGAGAATAAGCTCTTTGGATGGCAAGACCTTCTGGCGATACAAGAACAATTCCACCTCCAGCGACAATATCGCCATTAGGACCAATTCTTGATGCTCCATCAAAGAATAGACGCTAAGTAGGATCTTCTTCAGCAATTTGATTTGAATCTAGGACTTCATCTGGGATTTCATCATAGAGTTTTGAATTTTCTGAAATTGAGTGAGCAGCCAGAAAATCAGCTAAAGCTTGTCCTTTGACTGATTTCTGAGGAATATAGTGCATGTCATACTGAGCAAGTAGGATTCCCCAGTTAGCCAATCGAGAATTCAAAATACTGGGTTTCTTTATCATGATCCGTATAGGATTGATCTTGGAGATGACATGAATAGTCTGGCCAATGATATAATGACGTGTCTTTTGGACAACAAACATCAAGGCTAGACATTCTTTTTCAACCGGTGAATATCGAGGTTCAGCTCCGGTCATAGTGCGGCTGAGATAATAAATGGCTTATTCATGGCCATTTTGATTCTTTTGAGCGAGTAATGCACCCAATGAATGACTCATTGCTCGAGTATAGAGGAGGAACGGTATTCCTGAGATGGGAGGTACCAATACTGGAGGGCTCATCAGATATTGTTTTATATCATCGAATGCTTTCTGACATTCATTATTCCAGACAAAAGAGACACCTTTCTTCATAAGTTTGTTGAATGGTCTGCAACGTCCTGATAAATTAGAGATGAATCTTCTGATATAAGCGATTCTTCCTTAAAATCCTCGTAGCTCTTTTAAGGTGTGTGGAGGACGCATTTCTTGGATGGCTTTGATCTTCTCGGGATCCACGTGTATACCTTTAGAGGTAATGACGAAGCCGAGAAATTTACCACTAGAGACGCCTAAGAAGGACTTAGTATGGTTCATCTTTAATTGATGCTTACGCATTAGATCAAATATAGTCTTCAAATCTTGGATATGATCCTCCTTTTGTCGACTTTTGACTGCAATATCATCAACATAGCATTCGACTATTTTCTGTAAATATTCACGGAATATAGTGCTCATAGCTCGTTGATAAGTTGCTCCTGCATTCTTGAGACCGAATGGCATAACTGTATAACAGTATGTACCAATCGGCGTTCTGAAAGAAGTGTGCTTCTCGTCTTCTGGAAACATTTTGATCTGATTGTACCCAGAATACCCGTCCATGAATGACATTCGTTCAAATCCACAGGTATTATCAACCATGACATCAGTGATTAGTAGAGGGAATTCGTCTTTAGGACATGCCGCATTGAGATCGCGGAAGTCTATGCATACTCTGATCTTGCCAGTCTTTTTAAGAACAGGAACAATATTAGCCACCCAATCGGGATGTTGTTCCTCTCTAATAAACCCAGAGATAATGAGTTTATTGACTTCAGCTTCAATTGCATCCATGATGTCTGGACGAAATCGTCGCTGTTGTTGTTTGACCGGTTTAGCATTCGGCAAGATGTTGAGTTTGTGAGTTACAATCTGTGGATCAAGACCTGGCATATCTTCATAACTCCAAGCAAAGACATCAATGTATTCACGAATGAGTTTGATCATGTCTTTATTATCAGTTTCTGAAAAACTTTTACTGATGAATATTGGTTTGGGAGATCCCTCTTCACCAACATCTATTTGAACAAGTTTATCTTCAGTCGGAGGTTCTTTTTGCTCGAAGCGGAACTCCCATTGATTATCTAATCTTTGGGCCCACTGTTCTGATTCAGGTGAGATTTCAAACTCTTCTTCGTCTTCATCACTTTCTTCAGAATGGTCAATGGAAACCATATTGGAAGACAGAAGGTTGCAATAGAAGTCACCGATATTCGTATCGGAATTCCAAGAAGTAGTACTAGAAGAATCAGATCTCTTATCTTCGTCAGACTCAGGATCTTCATGGATAATATTGATGAAAGAAGTAGGAGCAGTATAACCCAATCCGCATTTCGTCCTTCCATATTTCAAAGGAGGAATCCGGACAGGTATTTTTCTTCCTTTTCCATTATTGAGGCCAGTCCTGAAGTCATAGCCCATATTTTTTATGATGTCTCTAGATTGCTGACTATAACGACGTAGTTGTAATCTTCCAGTATCATCATTTTTGTCATCATCTTCAAGATCAGAAGGATTTTGAGGCCCTTTGTAGAAGAATATTGGAATGTCTCCTGGCTTTCTGCTGGGAACTAGAAAGTATAAAGATTGTACAGGTTCTAGAGATACATCTGTATGAACAGTCTGTACAACTCCTATGGTTATTGTGTTCAAGTCATCTAACAGATGTAAATAACTATGAACATAATTACACACATCAACGTACTGCAAAGGTGGAGACTTTTCATTAAATGTAAAAGTAGCAATATTTATATTGGGAGAAGGCTGAGCCTTAGAGATTTTAGCCAAGTCAATGACTAAAGGGGAAAAAGAAGAAGAAGCTTTGTTTCGATTAAGATCGATAACAAATGGCTCAGAAGAGGTGAGCTCCCTTGAAGTTTGAGTAGGAAGAGTAGTCCGCCCTCCAACTGGAATTAGCAGAGTATCTTGTGAAGGTACAGGAACTGTAGTACGCCCACTGACAGGAATGATCAGTGTATTTTGAGTCGATGACTGAGGTAACGGAGAGATCCGTCCACTCACTGGAATGATGAAAGAATCTTCTCCAGAGGGTTTAGGAGATTGTTGCTGATTAGTTCGACTTTTAACAGGGATTATTAAAGTCTCACTTTGTGCATCTTCTTTCTCCATAGCTTGTATGATCCTTGTATACTCTTCTTTGTACATTCGGGAATCATTGAAATAAGCTTCAACCCCATGGAAGGGATTTATATCAGCAACTTCTTTTTGTACTCTTCCATTGCTATCAATGTATTTAAAACATTGATGAAGAGTAGAGGGCACCACATTATTTTCATGAAGAAAGGGCCTCCCCAGAAGAAGATTATAGGATCCCGCGATCTCGATCACATAGAAAGTGACTTTAGATCTGAAATCGCCTATCTGAAGCTTCAGATGAATCTTTTCCAAAGGCTCACTTCGGCTTTGATTGAATCCCAAGATAGTAGTAACCGTCTTGGAGAGCTTGTGAAGAGGGATTTTTAGTTCATCCAACAAACTCTTTGGCATTATGCTTATAGCAGACCCTGGGTCAATGAGGATACGATCTATCTTCATCGTATCAATATAACCAGTGTAGTAGAGAGGTCGGTCATGTCGATTATCCTCCAGTAACATGTCGTCTTGTGTAAAGATAATATTTGGGATAATCTCCAGTACACTGTTGCAATGTAAGCAAGTGGCAGGTTCCGCATCCGGCTTCTTCAATTGTGCAAGACAAGAGTCAGCTTGTAGAAGTGCTTCACTTAACATCTCTCGAGTTTCTTTAGAAAGACGTAGAAGTTCAAAAAGGGACATTCTAGCTGGAGTATTAGCAAGTTGAGCCAAAATGTCGAAGTTGTAAGGCTTCTGAAGTCCAAGAGGAGAAGACTTCTTGATTGGCTTATCAAATCGAGCCTGTTGTTTGCCTTTCTCCAGAGCCGTAGGCTTGGAAGGAACAGGTTCAGTGGATGATTCTTCTTCAGGAGGAACATTAGGAGCATCTTTAGCATCTGAAGGGATATCAGTAGGATCTTCAAGATTTTTAGAATAATCCTTTAGGTAAGGTTTCCCCGTTCGAGTAGCACTAACAAGTGCTTCTTCTTTGTCTTTTGGCTCTGTGTCAGAGGTAGACCCAAGAGAAGTCATATGACATGACTTGATCTTTCCAGCCTTCTTGGATTTTTTAGAAAAAATCTTTTGAGGAGAAGGCGATTCAAAATCTGCCACTAGATCAGGATGGATCCACATGATTTCCCCTGTTTCCAAAGTGATTGGCACTAATCCTTCAGACTGTGGAGGAGGAAGATTCACTATCTCAAGAGTTGCCTTGGGAATAGGAACAATCCCACTTTCAAGGAGTTGAGGAGGGAAATCTCCAAATTGCATAGAGACGACGTTGGTGGTGACGGTCTTCTCTTTTGGAGTAAGAGAGATAGCTCCAGATTTAATTATTTCTTGGATCTTTCCTTTCAGTACATAACATGTACGAATTGTATGACCCAGCATTCTGTGATATGGACAGTATTTAGGATGATCTGTCTTACCAGCTTCATCAGGTTTCTTGATCTCTGGTAATTGTATTTTATTACCTTTCAGCAGACATTCAAAGATACCAAGGACATCGTCGTCATCAAAAGAATATTCTTCTCTGGGGTGAGGTGTTCTTGATTGTTGAGTTGTAGAGGCAGGAGTTTGAACATTTGATGCATCTTTGCTCTGAAGATTAACTTCAAGAGTTTCTTTTCCTTTGCGAGCATTATTTTTATTGTTAGCACCTTGTCCTGTTTCTTTAGGAGTCATCTGCACTCCTAAACCTTTGAAGGTTTCAGCACTGATTTCTGCAGCTTTGGCACTGACTATGAAGGAAGGCCAATCTTGAAATTGAGTGGATCCTGTCCACATACTGATGATTGGCAACAAGTTTGATTTGCACGTGTCAATGGTGACAGCATTAGGAGTTCCAAGAGGCATCTTCAGAGCTTCTCTTCGAAACCGTTCAATGTATTCCTCTGTAGATTCATTATTTTTCTGCTTGATTCTAATAAGAGCAGACATAGTCATGTCATTAAGCCCTTCATAGAACCTTTCAAGAAATATCTGTTTGAAACCAGCAAATGAAGTAATACTCCCATCTGGAAGACTTCTATACCATTCATAAGCCGTTCTCTTTAGACATCCAATAAATACCCGAGTAAGGAGGGCATCACCTGGTTGCAGTTGATCTGTCATCACTTCAAAGTGATTAATAAACTGACTTGGAGAAGTGGTTCCGTCATAGAATGAGATAGTAGGAGGCTTGTATTTAGGAGGATATGATACTTGCTTCCATTCTATCGGATAAGGCTGCTTGATGCCTAACCTTTGTAAACCATCCTTCTGTTTGAATACCTCGAATTGAGTTTTGAGATTCTTCAATTCTTCAGAGACAACTCCCGAAGATTATGGAGTTGTGGCTTGTAGAGAATAGTTGGGAGGAGGAACAGCATTGTAAGCATTACCCCTAGCTCCAGAGAGACTAGGATTTGGTTGAGCTGGTCCAGGAGTATTGGATTGTACTGCTGGAGGAACTTGTACTGGACTTATATCAGTATCAACTGGTATGGCATCTGATACAGTCTGTCGATTTTGCAACTGAGCTGTCATAAGTTCATACATCGACTTCATTGTGTCAGTCATAGACTTCATTTGCTGTTCCAAAGAAGCAATTCTTTGATCTTGAGGAGTCAGAGAAGAAGAGGGTTCATCAGTATTCCCATCAACCATGTAAGTTGTGACTGTATGAGGGATTATTGATGAACTAGTAGATGTTGTATGCTCTGAATCATTGCTTCGTGTATCAAAGTCAACTATAGGAGAATTACCCCCAGTAGGAAGAGGTGGGAAGTTAGATTCTCCAAGAAATTCAGAATCAATTTCAGGGATCAAATTTCTTTGACTAGAAGCCAGGACTCTTGCTCTGGTATTTCTATATACTCCATCTGGACTATCAACTCTACCCCCGGTGTCCCGAGAAGTCATGTTGACAGAGGCAAACAAAGGCTCATCTTCATCAGGCATAGGTTCATACTGAATCCTATTAAAGACAGATTGTCGTTTATTTTGACATCTGTATTGCATTGTGACTCTTGGCTGGAAGTCACATTCATGATCACCATGGTCTTGAACTGTTGATTCACATCTGCACTGAATTATGACTCTTGGATAGAAGTCACATTCAGCATGTTCCTTTGACATAGAATTACTCCTTCTCTTCTGTTGAAGATATTCCCGTAAATCTGTTTGTGAAGATTGAGGAGTATACTTCCTGTTCTTGGGTCTTGATGGCTCTTGATTATACAAAGAGTGATTAATGTGAGCCACATAATTTTTTGCATACTCTGCATCTGGATCTTTTATCTTCATATCCAATTGGTATGGTTTCTTAACACCAGAAGTGCTGAGTTTTGTTCTTAAATCAGTGGAAGGTAACACATTAATTTTGGAAACATGGAGTTTTCCTTCCATTAATCTGGATATTTGCAGAAAAGGAAGAGTTGAACCACTCCCTTGATTAGGAGTTGGTAACAGACCCTCTTTAGTGGACAGATTCTGTGCCCAATTTGAAGAAATCAAAGAAGAAGATATTAAGGAATGTTTCTTCTTAGACTCATTCAGATTTTGAGACATAGAATGTCCAGAAGGAAGAGTAGTCAAAAGACCATCTCCTTTCCTTTGACTAACAAAAGTATCAGTCAAAACTGTTCCTGAAGTAAAAACTACAGGAGCAGAAGAAACAACTAAAGAGTTATTCCTTTTCGAAGGGACTTTGTGTGGAAGACCACCCCCAGTTCTAGTAGAACTCGGTGAAGAAGAAGAGATAACTAAGGAGCTATTCTTCTCTGATGAAATACACGCTGAAACAGACTTGGTTAAAGAACCAGAGCTGTTAGCGTGATTTTTGATTTTAGAATTACACGCTGGAACAGATTCGGCTAAGGAGCCAGTACTGTCAGCGTGACTTTTGAATGTGGGTTTGCACACTGGAATAGATTTGGCTAAGGAGCCAGTACTATCAGCGTGACTTTTAGAGTTGAATTTGCACGCTGGAACAGATTCGGCTAAGGAGCCAGTACTGTCAACGTGACTTTTAGAGTTGAATTTGCACGTTGGAACAGATTTGGCTAAGGAGCCAGTACTGTCAGCGTGACTTTTAGAGTTGAATTTGCACGCTGGAACAGATTCGGCTAAGGAGCCAGTACTGTCAGCGTGACTTTTAGAGTTGAATTTGCACGCTGGAACAGATTCGGCTAAGGAGCCAGTACTATCAGCGTGACTTTTAGTTACTGTCATCTTCGAGCGCACAAGAGTGTGCTTGCTTGCAGTGGAGTTCTTGCCAGTGTTAGGAGTAGACACTGTGGCAGAGACTTCTCCATTGACTGCCAACTGATTCTTAGGGACATAGACAGAGTGTCCCTTCGACTTGGCAGTGATGATGGAGGCTGGAGTGGGCTTGCCACCCTTAGCCCGCTGCATTTCTTCATAGGCGAGTTGATCGAATTTGATCGTCATCACCTTCTTCGTCGAGCCGATTGACGAAGTGTCGCATTGAGTTGTTACCATCTCAGAAGAGGAGATGGTTTTCCCCAGCAGAGTCGCCAATTTGTTTTCCATAAAGAAATTCTCTTTATTTGTTGTGTTTCTGGGAAAATTACAACTGTAGGAATCCGATCTAGAAGACGATCGCTTTATCCCTTGGACTATGCGAAGAAGAAAAGCTCTCAAAATTTTGACAGTAGATATCAATGTATCTGTACAATGAATGAGAAAAAGAACTCTATTTATAGAGTCAAAACAATAACTGAAAAGATAACTACCTCACCACTGGTGCACTTAAAAAGTCACGCAGACTCTAAATACACGCAGGGTTAATGAGTAGTTACTGGACGTGGCCCGTAACTGTTGGACACATGGCATCAGTGCATGGGTCGTGTGCAAGTTACTGGGCACGCGAGAGAGAGATCGGTGGCATGGCTGCCACGTACTCCAGTTGAAATGAAATCCACGCTGACTTGCTGAAGGCAAAAATCCACGCAGATTCGTTGACGCAGACTCGTTGAAGGCGAAATCCACGCAAGCTTTGAAGAAGAATACTTCAGAATTCACGCAGGCTTTGAGAAGAATAACTCAAAAGTCACGTAATGTTTTGAGGAAGGAGAAGATTCAGAATCCACGCAAACCGCCAGCTGTCTTGATTTGGCACGCTTCGTCTGACACAAAATCTCTGACATTGATTATATTGTCAGCCGCATTAAATGAAGATAAGACCCAAAGTCACGCCAACTTGGTGAAGAGTGAGTCTTGCTAAGGAAGATTGCAAAAGACGGCTGTGATCTCTCGAGTTCTGTGTATACGTGGTATACGAGGAGACGTTTCTCGACTGTTGTGTTGTCAGTCATTATGATTCTGACGTATGGCTGAGCTGTCTCTGCGTGACTTCTAAAGGAAATGGCCAGGCAGAACTTAGCGTATCTTTTGTGTTGCTTCTTGGATCACTCTGCGTGACTTGTTCTGATCAACTCAGCGTGACTTCATTTTTGAGGCTTACAGTAGGTACGGACTGGCGACTTATAGTGTGAGCCCTGATGTGTTGTTTTTGCAGAAACATGAAGTATTGAAACACCCCCCCCCCCCCCACACACACACACTATATATATATATATATATATATATATATATATATATATATATATATATATATATATATATATATTATACATATATATATATATATATTACAAGAAAGGAAGTTGCTATGAATAAATCATTGTATCATTGTTTAGTGATAATCATCGGTTATGTCAATACTTCTATACAGTGCTAACTGAACCTAAAAAGAAAGCAAGAACATATAATTAATTTGTATGCTTCACATAATTATTGTGTATATTAAGGTGAGTCAGATTGATACCGCTCACCGGTACATTCACCAATGTGCTGACCCCCTCCACATATGTGAGGAGTTGATTGGATTGTTTTGAGAAGTCAGAGGAGTCGTTTGGCAAACTGAAACTTGCTCTTGGGAGTTGTTATATTTTATTTATAAAGGACATGCACAATGTAGGAAACATTGTAAATCTCTTGTATTTGTGAGTTGTAAGCCAATATGACATTTCAGTTGGCTATTGAGACTCACATGTAATCTACTACAAAGCTTATCAATAAAGATAACATTTTTATTATACATGTTGTGATTCAATTTGTCTGCTTATTTTTGCTGTAATAACCTTATTTTGAAATCAATTATTAACTGTTCTTATTTTTTCTCCAAGTACAATTTAGACTTGTACAATATCACATCCAGTGATGACTTATCGGTTCTCCAGAACTGGGACGTGAAAGGCAAGGTTCAAATTTCATAATCAATAATAATTATTTTTATCACCGTTTCTTAAAGAAATCTCTTCGAATCTAGGCCCCTTGGGGCCTAACTCTTACTCGGGCGTGGGCACAGACGTATATGAAGGACGCAAAGTAGAATTTTAATTGTACACTTTCCACTTAGGCAGCGGCGCTGCAAGGTTACACAAGCAACATCGATGTGCTAATGCTTAGCTTTGATGGTTGTTCAGTTACAACCTAGCTGGGAGTTGCTAATATTTTTTCTTCCACATATTTGGTGGATGCTTTAGTTTTTTCATGTTCTTAAAGAAATTGAATATGGGATTGATCCCCTTTATAAGCAGTGCTCCAACATTAAGTGCATATAACAGAGAAGAGAAATGGCGGAGATAATCATCGGTTTTAGCAACAATAAGTACTTTTTGTAACTGTGATCAAGTACTAACCCGAGCATACCTTAGCGCACCAACGCTAGCTCCTTGAAGGGAGGTGATATGAGAACATTCTAGAAGTTCATTTGTAACTCGGTGCATTAAGGATTTGTTGGTTCTTAGAAGTGAATTGACAAAGACGATCAAATATCGCTTTGAACAATGATGGTTCTGACCATCGCAACATGCTATTGTGTTTGCTTTGCACATCTTTACAACAGTTTTTACTACTTTCCTCTTCTAATGTAGATTCTTCATGCATAACGATTTTAAATCGTTGTCAATTCCATTAGCATGTTCATCTTGTTGTCAAATAACCATTTGCAGTTAAGTCTTCATAAATTGTACGAGAATATCAACTACACAAATTAATACTTTTAGCGGATTGCACAAGCACACAAAACAAGGATATTAAAGAGTATTGTCACGCACACACTCGAAAGCGACACAAGCAAATAACCTTAGCGGTAATTTGACGAGTAAATAATAAGGCACAAATAATCAAACAATAGCGACAATAATAAACACGCAAGCATACAATATTTAATGTAGCTCGGTCATGCTCGACCTACTGCATGGGACGAGGAAAAAAGAAATAACTGTATTGAATCACCTAAGAAAGTCTTACAAGGATTACAAACATAATATACTAATGTGAAACATTTTCCTTACAAGATATCTAATGGGAGCTATTTCATTCCTCTTGAAGATTCCCTTGATTGACTCCTTACCAAACCCTTTTGCTCAAGAGGGCTCTCAGGCACTCAAGACTTCAAGCCATCAGGCTGAAAGAGCTCCTTAATTAGGACACACAATCGTTCCAAATTCCGGAACAATCTTGACCGTCGAAGCAAACATCTTTAATCTGCATTATTTTTTTTTTACACATCGAGTCAACGGTGCCATACGACCGGTATGCTTGATGAGAACAACAAATGTGGTCCCAAACTACTTGAATGTTTCTGCACTTTCTAGTATACCAGTGATATGTTGCCGATATATCGCCCAGTTGTCTCGATTGTTTCCGATCTCCGATACATTATTTTGACTCCTTTCAAACTTCTCTATTATGAGAAGATGTCCATAGCACTCTGTAAATGAACATCAGTTATGGGTAAGAAGGATTAGGAGGGTGTGGGGGTGGGTGGGAGGAATAAAGGTCAGGACCGACACCAAGGGAGGGCACATGGACATCTGTTGGATTGTAAATGGGTGTGAAATGGGTGCTTGTACGAAAGCTGCAGCTCTTTGGGAGGTCTGAAAGCACTAGTGCAGAATGCTCATTGCCCCATCCTATGGTTGCTTTGAGCCAGATGTGACCATGCATGCTCTGTCCCCCCATCAAAAGGATTTTCCTATAAAAAAAAAAGTTGTTATGAAAAGCATACTGGCATTATTTACTCTTCTCAATCAAGAACTTAATTGATATGAGAACTTTCATAATTTTATTCTGAGAACCAAACAAAATATCTTAAGTCCGTTGGGGGGCAACTAAGTGGACTGTTCTTGTTTCTGGAAAAAAAATGCACACCTTGCCATGCTATTTTACAGGATGGATGAGAAATTTTCAGATCCAAGAGCATCATGCACAAAGATTGTCAATCTTTCTTGTAAAATGAAAGCTTTTAATTATCAAATCTTGATAATTTTAGTTAAGGTGCTTTTCGACGTTTTCATGATAAAATTACAATATCATATCTAAGAACAACGTTCAGGTGTCTCCAATGACCATTTGGTCGAAAATTCTGTAATTTCCTTCTACTTCCAAAATCAGAAAAAAACATGAATTATCAGGATTTTCTTGTTTATCCAAGGGCATCCATCATTTATGATGTATCTTACACTATTAGAAGACTAAAAAAAGTAAAGTTGAGAAACTCAACTACAACGCTCTAACACTTTTGGTATCTTAGTTTTTTTTTATTTTGGCATCCCAACTTCATATATTACTTTTTGAAGCATATTTTGTTAATTTCGAAACACATCTAAATCATCTCAAAAACACATCTTTTAGTAAAAAAAATACAATTTAAATATTTGTATTGCTAAACAATTTCTTGAAGTGGTCCCGATATATCTTTAAATTGATGAAAGGTATTTAGAAAGATCAATTTAGAAAGCTGGGATTTCAAATTTAAACAGTTAAAAATTAAGTTACTAAAAACGTCCGAACGTTATAATTTGAGTATCATTAGAATAATTTAGTCTAATAATTTATTGACATGTCAAAACTGTTAATTATAATAGGTGTGTCAGTAAACAAAGGAATAAGATCGGAATCATAAGATCATAGGACTTAAAACAAACCTTGGCTGACTGATCGCGCTAATGATGGCCAAACATGCGTAAATTTGCCTATTCTTTTCTTTATCGACTTAGTATATCATAGAAAAGCTAAGGCTTTACAAAAAGAGACACATAAAAGACTCACATTTCCAACACTCGAAGAGTCCGGGGAAAGAAGAAAAAGGAATCTCAATCAAGCTGCAAGTAGTGCTCAAGGAGTGCTAAAGTTTAATGATTAAGTGTTCTATTCGACGCAACGTTTTAAAAATCGTACTGGTGAATGAAGCGATTTTTTTATATTGGTCGGATCGGAGTTCAATCAATAATCAACTGGGGTCCAAATAGACTTAATTTGATTTGGTTCACATCAATAATACGTTCTCATTTATTTCTTGGTTTGATTTGATTTAGTTCTTAGCATTTAATATGTTTGGTTTGATTTAATTTTATAACTATAAGGTCTCTCAAAATTAAACCAAGAATCAAATGGTCCAAATCTCATGCGATAAATATTTTTGAGAATTTAAAAAAATAAAATTGGCCGGTTCACCGATTAAATTCGGTTATGAAAAATATGGACGGTGCTTTAAAAAAACTCTAATTCAAGTCAGATCAGACCGATTTTTTTGACAAAATTAGTCGTATTAGGTCCAACCATCGGTCCGGTCGGGTCCGGTCCGGTCCGCTCGGGTTGACAACACTGATTCACGACGCCTATAATTCCAAATAACTTTAATATATGTAGTTCGATGAACCCCATAAGTTATGCCAAACTCGTGGGTTGAAAACATAGCATATGAAACTAAGATCTGCCGATATTCCACTGTTAGTTTTCGTAAATTGGTTTTTTTTTTTCAGTGTATTATTTAGAGCAGGATATAGAGTAAACAATGTAGATAGATCCTACTATCAGGAAACCGATGTGGCGCCACGTTTGGTTTGCAAAATCAGACTTTTGGATATGAACGTTAAAACAAAAAGTAGCAAAATTATTTTTTTCAAAGCAAAGTAAAATATGGTGGAAAATAGTTCCCCACACATTTCAAGGATTCATTTTTCTTTTCAATTTTTGTAAATTTTGAAACAACAGAAAAAATAATAAAAATTACAATTTCTTAGATGAAAGAAGATAACAAAGAATTAATTTCCTTTCATTTCCTTACCGTGAACCAAACGAGACCATAAGTTTTTGGTGCCAAATTGCTAGATATAATTTTTATCGGTACACAACACAAATAACTCGAGGCTAGACAAGTATTGGGACTAGTCCAGTTTTGTGAAATTTTTACTCGGGACAGCAAAAAGCTTACTAGGGGCTGCCCATCCCTTCCCCTCCCACCTCCAAACCCCTCCAAACCAAAAAAATTCCAATTTTTACTCTTCCTCTCTCTTCAAAATCCTTTCCCTCCTTCTTTTATTTCAAAATCCTAAACTTCTTTCAATCCTTGTTAATGTTCAAATATTATAGTGTATCAACAAAAATTAAAGTTATAATGTAACTTCCGACGGATTTCTAAAGTTCCGAATTCATTTTAGGGTTTCGAACATCGAATTTCCGTTGACAGTCGCAACTGGGAAGACTCACGATTGTAGAAATTTTCTACAGTCCTGACAACACATGGGACTGTAGAAAATTTCTACAGTTCAGACTGGATCTAAGATTTATGAATGTTATGATAAGTGGCACGCGACCTATTGGAAGGACTGTCAAATTTTTTGACATTAATA
The DNA here is from genome assembly GCA_029216955.1 of Iris pallida. NCBI lineage: Eukaryota > Viridiplantae > Streptophyta > Magnoliopsida > Asparagales > Iridaceae > Iris > Iris pallida. The sequence continues at coordinate 17,243,148 of JANAVB010045020.1, forward strand.
TATATTGGAAGAACTGTTAAAATTTTGACAATAGTAAATGAACAACATATTTTTTTTATGACTATCAAAAAATTGACAGTCTAATATATTGGTAAGACTGTCATAATTGTGACAATAGTAAATGAACAACATATTTTTTTTATGACTATCAAAAAATTGACAGTCTAATATATCGGTAAGACTGTCATAATTGTGACAATTCTAAAGAAAATATGTTGTTCATCCTCAGTAGGCAATTCAACAGCTTCATATGCGCTAATCTTCCCATGTAATTAGTACTTAACCCTGGAAGTGCTTTTATTATGTCATCCTCTAATGATATCAGTCACAATCAGCCAGCTTAACTTGAATGACTAAGAAGACATAACAACAAAAGAATTGGACTTCATGACATGCCTTTGATTTGAACTCCAAAGTCCATTCCATACTTTTGCTCTAAAACCCTTTATGACTAACCCTTGCTTAGACAAGCAGACACATAATTTATATGAAGTATTCAGCATGATTATGTTGCTTGAAACTAACCTTGATCTTATCCCTTTCCTTTCCATTTAGGCTATTCCGCACACAAAATGTCAGTGTCACTCTAATGGGGACCATCAGGTGTAACTTATGGTCAAATTAATGCAAACTTCTTCTTAATGGTACATGTGCGAAAAATATTATTGATATTGAACAAGGGAGACACTATTAATTAATTTGTTTTATGCTTTGCGCACGCTCTCAATCTCTCATCACAGGTACGTGCAGGTGGCATGCAGCGACTGATTGAACATGAACGTCATGGCAATCGCTGCATGCCACATCACGTCCACGTGATAAGAGATAGGGAGCGGAGGCCATGTATCCAGGGGCGGATCCAAGTAGAGTTTGGGGCGGGCTGGAGTCCAACACCAACACCAGATCAAGATCAACCATCCACCAGCCATAAGATCAAACTAGAGAACCCCGGCCTATTGGAGATGGCAAGACGTCCTTAAACAGCAAGGATTCTAATCTGTTGGTTGCCTAGTTGAAATGGGTTCAGTTGTCTTGCACCCCAAAGCGAACAACAAATCCGAGGTTGGACGAGTTGGAGTGGACTAGAAATGGAAGATTGCTTACGCAGGATCGGCTTGCTCGGTTTGGCATTCAAACTGGGAGTCAACAATGTGCTTTGTATGGACACGTGGATGAAAGCATGGAGCACCTTTGCTTCAAACGCTCAGCTATATGGCCTATTTGGCGGGCTCGGGGGAGGAGCTGCGGTTGCGTAGTCAAGTTGTCAAGGATATAGCTACGACGAAACAACGAGAGAGCGGATGGAGTCGCGAAGCGTGTCTTAGATTGGCGGCAGTTATATGGTATATTTGGAGGAAGAGAAACAATCTTATATTTCAGGGGACGAGTACTATTATTATTAGGATGATTCACGTTATTGAGTATGATATAGGTTGTGTGAGGTTGCCTAGGGGAAGTCAAGTTTTATATATATATATATATATATATATATATATATATATATTCACCACTACCACTAAGCTATGGATTGTTGGCGCGCACACACATATATGTGTGTGAGAGAGAGAGAGAGAGAGAGAGAGTGAGAGAGAGAGATTTTTTGTGGTGCCCCTACATAATTCCGCCTTTGCTGGCAGTAAATTTGACCTAAGGCTCATTGTTTCTCATCAACCATTCATATTTGCTACTCCCATGTAACATAAAACGGATTCTACTTAAACCCTATATCTATCCAAAACATATTCATACGAGTCTCTAAGAATAATTAGGAATAATCAGTGATATTAATGAGGCTGTTTATATATGTACATCATAGATAATTAGAGCATCTCCAACCCTATTGTCTTGTTAAGTGTTGTGAGTCTTAGATGAGACAATGAGATAGAAAAACTCTCTCCAATGTAAAAGTATTGAGGAGGCAATAAAAAATATTTTTTCTAGCTTCCAAGGCAACTCCTCCACTTCTTCAACATTTTTATAAATATTTCTATTCATAATTGATGATGTGGAGACAAAGTCATTGTGAAGTGCATTGTCTAGATCTAGACAACCAACTTCATAGTATTTATCTTGCCATGTCATTACCATATCAACTTTATATTTTATTCTACATTTGCATTAGAAAAAAAATTTTGAAATAAAAAGTTGTTATTCCTATGTGACAACCATTTTTTTTTTAACTCACAATAGGGTTGAAGATGCTCTTAATAATAAGCAGCATTGAGAGAGCATCATGATATATCCAATGAAAATGTGAAGCATGTTCACAAGACCGTTGTTTGTTAAGAAACTTAAAGACCAGAATCTTTGGGGGAAACGCAACACTTTTGTTTTCTGATCTTCTTGTCTTCTCTGTCCGGAAGTTGAACATGTATTTGAAGGTTTGTTTTTATATATCAAATTTTTTGATAACTTACACTTGCCAGTTGCCAATGCACACACACATGCCTGGTTACTTAAAAGAAATAAAAAGGCTTACAAACTATATTTATTTAATTTAGTGGGTCTATAGGATTGTACTTGTTAGACCATTGTCCAAAGCATTAACAATTAACATGAAATATAAAATCCCATATGCTCCTGCAGCGCTGAGCAGATTCAAAACTAGGGATAAAGATGGGTCAAATCTAGTCGTTAGTGAAGCAATTGGTTGTCAAGTGCCAACTTTAAATTCTAAAATCCCATAAATTTAACTGTTTATGGTGTTATATATATATATATATATATATATATATATATATATATATATATATATATATATATTAACGAAAAAGGCATTTTATTGAAAAGCTAAAGGGAGCTCAGAAAGAGCAATACAGACAGGTACAGAGCCAAAAGACACAAAAGGGTCCTATTAAGCAGGTAAAAAATTCAAAAGGTTGAAATTCGAAATTTTGAAATTTCGGAAAACCAAAATTTCGAAATACAACGAATTTTCAAAACATTTCGAAATAACGAAAACCGAAAAGTCAAAACATTACGAAATTGCGAAAACCGAAATTTCAAAAAAAACTTTGACCGCTGATTGCAGCAACGAAAGGCCCGAGGGGGGGGGGAACGGGTGCACTGCCCGAGGGGGGGTGGGGGCACTCAGCCCGAGGGGGAGGGCCTCTCTGCCCGGGGGGGGGGGGGGGGGGGGCATGGCACGAGGGAGCCTCGGGCCCCCCAGCGCGCAGCCCGGAGCCAGGGAGGATCCGGCGGTGGAGGCCGAGAGGGGGGACGGGGGCTCCGGCGGGGGGAGACCAGTCCGGAGGGGGATGGCGCAGACGTAGGCTGAGAGGGGGTCCCAAGCGGACGGAGGGGGCTGTCCCGGAGAGGGGGACGGAGGAGACGAAGCGCCAGCGGCAGCCGGAGGGGGCCGGACGTGGGGGGAAAAGGGAGGGAGGGCGGCTTGACCTCCGGGGGGGGGGGGAGCGGGGGGCTCGACCTCCGGGCGGACGCTAGGAGGAGCCTACCTCCGGCGAGGGGGAGGGCCCTCCAGCATGCGCCGGAGGGAGCGCCGGAGGCCATAGCTTAGGGGGGAAGCGGCGCAGGAAGGGGACGACGGGGACGACATCACCGCTGTCAACGATCGACCGACCGACGCCGGGAGGGGGTGGCCGAGCGCACCGAGGGCCTCAGCGCGGCCACGTGAGCCCACAAGGGGGGCTCGCAACTCGCGGGGGAGGGGGGAGCACCGACGACGGGGGATGGACGAGGGCACCCGAAAACGCCGGAGGGGGAACCGGAGTCCCCGGGGGTCCCGAGGCGGTGGCCGGGAAGAAAGGGAGGGGGGCCACTCCAGGGCCGTCGGGGACCAGAGCGGGGGCTGCGGGGCTCGAGGTGGACGCTGCCGAGGGAGCTGGGGGCCACTTTAGAGAGAGGAAAGCAGACGCTGCCGAGGAGGGGGGCGACGCAGCGAGAGGAGCGACGGTAGGAGGGGGCGCCGGGATAGAGGGAGTGTGAAACCCGCAATTTTCCAGTTATATTTTTTTAATTTTATTAATGTGTGTTTGCCAGTTAGTTTTTCAAAATTATTGTTATCATTAGTTAAATATAAATTATTTTCAAAATAAATAAACTTGGACTTTTGAATACCTGGCCCAGTCCGAACCCGAACCCAAATCTGAATCTATTTTAAAATTATTGTTAGGAATTAGTTATGTAGTGTTACAAATTTTCTAAGAGAAGAAAATAAAATTTTTACTAAATAATTAAGGTATTGATAAAAAAAATTTTATAAAAATTTATTAAGACTCTTTCATTCTCCAGCAAAAGTTTTCTTATGTAGTGTTATAAATTTATTAAACTCTCTCTCCCTTTCATTGTTACTTAAGGAAAAGGAAAATTTCCTTTCCTTCCTGACCAAACGGCCGAGCGGCCCCTCGGCTCCCAAGCCGACCACCCGACCTTTCCTTCCCGTAACTCCGGTGACCCCTCGGATTTTCGTAACCCCTTTCTCCTCCTATATAAACCATCCTTATTCTTCTCCACACTCACCCCAAACCCTTTCTCCCAAACTCCCGTGCCCTAGCCGATCCACTTCGATCCGTGCCCGGCGCACCTCCTCCCGGCCGACCCCTGCCCGGCGCCACCCTCCCGAGGCCGACGCCCCACCGACAACCAGCTCCGGCCAACCGTCGACCCCGAGCACCCGCGACCTCGAGCCCACAGCGCTCCGGCGCGGTATCCCCTCCGGCCGGACCTTCCCGCGGCTGTGCCCTAGCCGCTGTCCCGCCGGCGCCGCTCCCCGATCGGCCCCTTCAGCCCCTCCCGGCCGATCTCCCCTCGCTGCTGCTGTCCCGGGCCTTTCCGGCCAGTAGCCACGCCAGCGCCGCTCCTTGAGCGCTCCAGCGTGTCCCGCGCATTCTTCGAACCTGCTGTTCGCGGATTTCTTTTCTTCTTTTTAACATCTGAGAGCTCTAGCCGAGCAACCCAAGGTATAATTCCTTTGTCCCGTTCCATTTTCGGTAGTCGATGATGAAATTGGTCCCCGATTTTCTCCCGGGAATTCGGTTTTAGGTCGACGTAGTGACTTCCGATTTTCCGGAGACGTTTCTGTGATGTTCTGTGGTTATTTCAGATTTTTCCGAAATGTGTTTTCTGGATTTTTGGGTGCTGTGGTTTCCGATTTCATTTCGGGATTTTCGATTATATTTCGGGTTCCGATTAAGCTTCGGAAATTATTCTGTGAATTTAATTTTGTGTAAAAATGGTTTTGGAAGTTAATTCTTGGGGTTTTTCCTGGTTTGGGATAATTGTTGGAATTGTTGGCGCATTTTCCCAGTTTTGGGTTATCCCGAATATAGAGGGAATGCTGCCCAAATTTTTATAAAATTTTATAAATGAGTTTTAAATTGGTTTTCGGAAATATTTATTAAAATGGATTTTTGGGCGACGACCATACCGGTCCGTGGGCCCTAGCGAAATGCAAACGAAATCGGTTTTACCCGGACGTTGAGGCATTAGCTATTTTATGACGATTGGACCAAGTCTGAGACTCTTAATAATATTTATTTTAATTTATTAATCTTATTTTGTAATTAAAGTGCAGAATATTATTTAGAACTAACTAACCTTTTCTCTTATTTCAATTTATGTAAAAAGTCTGTAAAGGGCATAAGCCCAGCTTTTATTTAATATCTGTGGTTTTGTAATATTGTAAATTTTTATTTTATTTCTGGTTGGTTGATTGACGTAAAACGTAAAATGATAATATAATTATTTTATAAAATTTAAATATTATTTTCTCACAATAAAATAATTAGGAAATTACAAATTTATTTCAAATTCACGTTTTCTCATTTAAAGAAAAATATTAATTTTATATATAATGCAAAATATAAAGTTTTACCAAGTAAATCAATAACTACGAGTTTTTCCAAATACAAAGTTAAATTGACTTTTCTTCAGATAGTAACTCACATCGATAAGCGCGCTCTAAGTAGAGTTGTAAATAACCTAAAATTTGACTAGGATAAATTCTAGAGATTGCAACTAGCACACCTAGATATGGATTGAAAATGTGTGCTAAGTCAGAAATTCTCAATTGTAGGATTTCAAGAACGTACTTGACATCTTCTTCGGTTCAGACATCTCAATCCAGTCAATAAAACAAAGGCAAGTGCAGTTATGTCTATTTGGTAATTTATCTAGTAATTATTTTATTGTAATTTTAAACCACATTGCTACACGGAACTCTCTCCTAGAGTATTGATTGTGGAACTCTTTACTAGAGTTCGAATATTGACTCATTGATTGAATCTGATTGACTCGGTATATTGGGGGAGTAGTGTAGCGTCTATGACCAATACCCCCATATTGCATTGATTGTGCGAGCTGATTCCTCCTATACACGAGGATAGGCCGGACCGTATCATTATGATATAATTGAATCATCCCAAGCCGGTCATAGTTCGTTGCCTATTCAAATCACATTGTTTTGATTGTAGAATTGTTGGAAAATATTGCTCAAGTATTTCAAATTGTTTAATATTGCAAATTTCAAATTATTATTTGAATTGTTGAATATTCATAATTGTAATTTGCTCCCTCCTGACTGGAGACCAACATTTTTAGGTAATTGCGTCATCAAGGATCTGATGTCTAACTCTGGTCCCGCAGAACTTGGAACCCCAGAATCTTAAGAGCTGGATTAGTATTTATTTTTCTTTTGGAAACAAGTGTAATAATTGAATGCTGTATTAATGTTTGTTATATTTCAGGCTTTTCAAATTGAATAAAATATTTTTTATATTTCGTTAGAATTTTATCTGCATGTGTTTCACTGCTTGATACAGCTTACTGCCGCCGTCTCAACAACGGTGCAGGCTGGGTATGATACGATTCGACCCAACAAATTGGGACCGGGTCGTGACAGGGAGGCTCGCCTGGCGGAGCAATGCTCGACCCCGGCTGGGGGCCGAAGAAGGAAGTGGCCGGAGTGGCTCCAAGAGGGACTGCCGGCGAGGGAGGACCGGACTGCCTGCGCCTAGCCCGGTGGCGCCGGAGACGTCGTGGATGACGACGGCGCCGAGGGGGGTGGGGGGGAGGAGTGAGGGGGATGCCGTACCGCGAGAAGAAGCCGGCGAGGGAGGGACAAAACCCCCACAGGGGGGGTGGGGGGAGGGTCAGGCGGATCCCGGCCATCCGGGGGGGGGGGGGGCAGGGGGAGGGGGAAGAGAGGGGGCCTCCGAGGGGAAAGAAAGGGCCTGGGGGCGCGGCCGGACCGAGGAGGCCGGCCGCGCCTATATATATATATATATTTTTTTTGGGGCGCGGCCGGACCGAGGAGGCCGGCCGCGCATATATATATATATATATATATATATATATATATATATATATATATATATATATATATATATATATATATATATATATATATATATATATATATATATATATATGTCAAATAGCATACACTAGTAAATATACGTACGTGCACGTAAAATAATAATATTATATAATTATAACCAAACATCTCTTCTGTCACGCCCCGATTCGTAGAGTCATTTATTCACATACTTTATCTCTTGGAATCGATCGTCCTCGCTTGGGCGTGATGCCGTACAAGTCTGGTATTGCACTTGTACAAGGCAAAGATGGTACATAATTAATTTTTTTCAAATAAGAACACATTGCAGTAGCAGAAGCAGATAAATTGAATTTAGTGAGGACCATCTTTCTTATTGAATAAAAGTACATCACTTCTTTATAGCAGCGGAGATAAAAGAATAACTTGAAGTCACACAGAGATATATAGAACTTTATTCTCTTTATTGATAATTTAAGAAGAGTACAAGACTTGTATTAAAGTACAATACTTACAACAAATCCCACTTTACATTGAAAGCCAACTGAACAATGCTACAAAGCTTACATTTGATACTTGGATACATTGGATTACAACTCAATATACCGACTTGGCTTACAACTCACTGGTACAACTGATTATAATGTTTCATACATTATGCCCTTTATAAACAGAAGACATCATCTTGTACAAGGAGAGCTTCTGTATGCCCAATAAATCTTCGATGCCGCGGGACCAATCAAGCCAATCTTCGTGTGTAGAACATCCCAAGCACGAACACCTGCCCACAAAACGTGGGTCAGCACATCATCTATGTACTGGCGAGCAGAATCCAACCCACTCGCCTAAACCAACATTTAAGTAACCATTTAAGCAACATTTATTAGAATGATCTTTCTATTTGGGCCTAGCATCAGTTTACAGTTCTTGAGCAGAAACATTGAAGTAAGTAAACATGTCTTAACATGGTATAGCATTTCTTTGTGTAAGGCATCATCTAAGCAACATTGAGTTAACACGTTGAACATATTATGGAAATACTTTCTAAAGGCATCGTTTAGCATACTTGGTGTTATCATTCAACAGATTATGGCAATGATCTAAAAGGCAATGTATCAGTAAATTCGCATTTAACATGTTGAGCATGTTATAAAGTTTCTCATTTTAAAGGCAACAACACAGCATCAATTCATTTAGCATGTTAAGCAGGCAAGTTGAACCAATATATACAATATCACAATTATGTGATTCCTTACCAATAGTCGACTTCTCATACCTGCATCAAATACAGGTTATCAGATATACTTACGTTGCCTGCACAAAATATTTATTAGCATGCATCTTGACTACATGGTCACTGGTGTTATTAAACCATATGGACTCTTTTCATTTTATTTCATTTCAAGATAATACGGTCAGCATAGTAGGTGGCGAGCCTCTATGCCACCCCGCCTTATCCGTGCTCCCATAGCACTCATCATTATTTCCTCCTATGCCGAATCGGTCCCCAGGGCCCTAGGAACCGTTCGAGAAAATTATTACTCAAATCTTGTATACAAGTTGTCCATGACCATGCGAATGCGTGTCTGACTCGATTGTGAACAAAATTGCATGGTAAAATATATAAAGGAAAGTAAAGGCAACAATGCATCATTAGTCATATTCAATGACTTATTCATTTCATCATTACCATCATTTCATTTGGTGATCTCAAGGATCCCATACTTCATCATTATTCATTCATTGCTTCATTGCAATGTATCTCATATCATTCATTTCTTAAGAGGAACGTAACATTCATTCATTTCATAGGGACATTTATTCATTCATTCATTTCTTATAAGGGACAGACAGCATTTCATATTCTTGCAACAGATATACAGAGAGTACATGATTCTAGTGTTTCACTCAGTTTATTGGGTCGATAGCATAGCCAGTTCATTTCTAATTTTATCATTCACAAGGCATCTCATTATTCAAGTGTTTTGCCGTTTCAGCAGCATTAAACATAAGGAACAATGTTATCAATTCATTCTCAGGCATCGAATCAGTATATTAGCAGTTCAATGTGTTGTATATTTCAATAATTCTCAGCATAAGCATCTCTATTATTCAGCAACTAACATATGGGACATTTAGGGACAGTTTATAGCATTTCAATACTTCATTTTATTAAGCATGAATGAGTAAGGAGGAGGAAGGACAGTTCCACTCACTTGCGTACAAGGGTCTTCCTGTTCCGATCACCCACAATTTCACCATGCGTAGCTCTACCAGCGAGCCACGTTCCAATACCCATTCCGTCTAGCCAGCTAAGTGAGACTGCATCAGTCTCAATTCTTATGATTTCCAACTTAAGTCACGGTCCAATATTCTGATCCCATCCAATAAGCCAACCAAATGCCTCGTGCGGAGCGGGGTATTACATAATATACCACTCAGAAAAAGTTTCGTCCTCGAAACTTAAGGAAACAACTCTTCTACTAGATTCACTTAGTCACAACGAGTTATTCATTCAGCTTCAATTCAATATTCATTTCAGCGCACTCATCTCAAAATAGCTATCCAACTGTACCATTTTAATCCATCAATAATTCGATATGTCTTTCTCTTTTTCAATTACTTGCAACTTTTCAATGATTCACCAACACTTTTTTTGTATTTTTATCTTAGTCGCAGCATATTACTTCGTTTGGATTCATACACATATTTTAGGCGTCCCCAAAACATATGTATTTCAGCCAAAGTCCGCGCTAGTGCGATAATTTCTTCCCATAATGTTATCTCAGTCGCAACCAATCACTTCGGCTGGATCCATACACATATTTTAGGCGTCCCCAAAACATATGTACTTCAGCCAACTTCCATGTTAGTGCGATTCGATCAGCCACGATATAACTCTCTTTTCTAAATCCGACTTAGCATCCTTTCAATTGACTTATTGCTTTATTCACTTTGCCACAATCACTATCTTCCAGGCCACAATACTTAATATCAGGGACAACTTGGTTAAGCTCTATACCCAAGCATAACATTTCTAACATTCGATCAAGGGTCTAACTTAGAGCCAATCATATCAAGAGTTCACAACATGTAATCATATTCCTTTCCAAATCCAACAATATTTCTCATCGAGGCAATTCATATTTTTCTAAAAGATACAATCCGACGTCACCCACTATTGATTACCAGAGTCATGGTATAATTTTATGCAACAGTCAAGGTTAACTTAGCTACCCGACTATAGGTACACTCAAGTCTTACCTTACGATTGTAATTCCCACTTATGGCCGACATATAATCCTCAAGGGTCAAACATCTCTTAAGGCACAAGTTGAAAGCATACATTCCCTTAGGTCAATACTCCTTATCATCGTCTCTCATTCAATGCCACAAGGTCATCCTATGGGTCTCCAATGGTCATCTATTATTCGGTCAGTCTCTATGGCTAGCTATATCAACAGCTAAACCTAATCATTCAGGTGACTCCCCTAGAGTGGACGGCTACTAGGGATCATACAAATTGCTTATTCTCAAGCCAACAGGCCACCGACAGTTCTAAGGAACTCTACCCAAACCTATGGGTATTAACTCAGTCTGAATAACTAATCGCCAATGTTGGCTATGCCAACAATTGGTATGTCATCAACTAGTCGCTAGGGTCAAGTCTATCTTATCCAGGATCTTCCTCAAGGAAATAATTTCCACAGAGGCTCACTCTAGACTTACCCAACGATCGACTAAGATCGATCTATCAACATTACGGTCAATTTCCAACCCGACATATGATTCACATCATTCTAATAATCCATCAAGTCAATTCCTAATGATCCAATTTCTATTCCAATTCCTTTGTACCCACACGAACCCATAAGCCAAGGATAACTATTCAAGGGTCATCGATTCCGTTAGTCTCAACAGGACTGTGGAACCATACTATTCGGTCCGTATGACAGAGTCACACCACTAAGTCATAAGCCAACAATCTATATCCCAACCAACAATTACCTATACCGATATTATCCAACACATTTGAAATTTCTCGTTCCCATTTGTTTCTCAATCATCAAACTATCTTACGGACATTCTTAAATCTCATGCAGCAATGGTCAAATAGTTCATCCCATTCAATCCGATAATTTATGTATCACTTAACCATCCTCTAGGCAACATAAATAGTCAAGGTGGCTACTTGTTACTTTTCTAATCCTATTAAATTCCTCAGTATACATGCACATAGGCAACGACTATCCTTTGGTGATCAAGATGGATTAACATCTACTACACCTTAGGATTAAAGCACAGATCTCTAATATTCCTTTGGTTCACCGACGATATTTTTAAAACTTTCAGCTACGCAACCAACTTTGTATTAGCCACATTTGATTTACATCCAACCAATCGAAGTCAACATTCAGATGTTCTAAGCCACAACATTCTCTAGCCAAATCTATTTATCCATAGCATACTAACTGTCTTACTAGCCTGAGTCATCACTCGACTAAACAATTTCTAACCAAGCCACCAGTTATAATTTTCGACAATCTCGCTACTCAATATAACATCACTGTCAAGGGACACTCGAGTCATCTAGCCACAATATATGACTCCCAACTAAGTCTCGGTACTACCCAGTACCCACAGATAGTCTCATTGCTATTCTATGGAAAGGGTCAACATACATCTCGTTCTGAGGTAGTAGAGGCAATATACCACTCAGAAACGAAGCCACCTTAAACAATACCAACCCAATTCTATTCCGGACATTCGTGATCTATAATGATCACAATACTTAACCAACATCTCGGGGTCTCAATATCACAAGCCAACATTATTAGGGTCTCAAAAGCACTAGCGAGCACATATGAGTCAACTCACTAGTTCTGCTGAACTCATCCATCAATTATTCATTCGCAAATCTTTCCCAACATCACATGCAATTCTCAACTTGTTACAGCATACATAGCCACTTTTCTTTATTCTCACAATTCCAAACAGCATTCATACTATAGCATACTATGGCATCGAGTCATTGTTGGGTTATTTGTGTCCAAACCAACAACAATCGTTCATTCAGGGGCATCACAATGTATATAGACTTATTGTATGGAATATCCAGTGAGCAACCAAGAGGGTCAACGAACTTTAAAATATGAACCACATAAGGATGATTACAGAACAATAACAGTGAAATTGCGGAAGATGATTACAGAACAATAACAGTGAAATCGTGGAAGCAATCTTTGATTTAATCGCGGAAGCAACATTGAGTGATCGCGGAAGCAACTTTGGTTAATCGTCGATGCAACTTTGATTTGAAACGAATCACAGAAGAGACCAAGGACGTAAAGCCGTGCTCTGATACCAATTTGTCACGCCCCGATTCATAGAGTCATTTATTCACATACTTTATCTCTTGGAATCTATCGTCCTCGCTTGGGCGTGATGCCGTACAAGTCTGGTATTACACTTATACAAGGCAAAGATGGTACATAATTGATTTTCTTCAAATAAGAACACATTACAGCGGCAGAAGCAGATAAATTGAATTTAGTGAGGACCATCTTTCTCATTGAATAGAAGTACATCACTTCTTTACACTACCAAAATTTATCGTTTTAGCGACGGCTACATCCGTCGCTAAACCGACGGTAATCACTATTAGCGACCGATAACCGACGGATTTTGGCCAAAAAAATTCGTCGGCAATCAGCTCGTCGCTAATAACGGTCCGTCGCTAAGTTGTCGTCATATGACAGAATAGTGACGGATTGTCGACGTCACAATACGAAGCATTAGCGACGCATTTTCGACGGACTTTCGTCCATTTCAACTATTAAGTACTGAAATGTGTAGGCAATAGCGACGTAAAGTTCCGTCGGTAACCCGTCGTAACAGCATATCAGATTGTATCATGAAGTCGCTAATCCGTCGGTATACGTCGGTAACTAACGACGGATTGGCGACGGCGTTCTGACGGACTATCCGTCGATCAGGTTCTGGAAATGCGTGGCATTTCTAGCACCATGGCGACGGAAGAGTAGTCGCTAATCCGTCGATATATGTCGACCGAATAGCGACGGATTAACCGTCGACCTTGTTCTGGAAATTCTTGTTATTCCCAGAACACGGGCGACCGATAGGTCGTCGCTATTCCGTCGAACAATATACCATGCCGACGGATAATCCGTCGACCATCCGTCGCTACCTGGGAAAATTTTCAAATATCCAGTTAGCGACGGAATAACCGTCGAAAAGTAGTCGAAAACTGGTGATGACCGTCGCAAAACGGTCACAAGTCCGTCGCTAACTGAGAATATTTTGAAAAAAAATTACAGCGCTTTTCCTGTTCGCAAAAAATTTGCATAAACCAAACCAATATATAATGCACACCAATTATCCAACAATCACATAGACCAAATATATTATGCACACCAATTATCCAAGAATCACATAGACCAAATATGCACATACAAATTTAATGCACACCAATTATCCAAGAATCATATAGACCAAACCAAATTAATATAAAATAGACATCAATTATCCGGAAGAGTAACCCAATATCCATCATTATAATCCGATCATTGCACAAATATTCCAAATTTTTCACAAATATTCCAAAACACATAGGAAAGAGTTGGCCAGTTACAGTAACCTAATATCCATCGCTGGCGACCGATCATAGCACAAATATTCTAAAAGTTTCACAAATATTCCAAAACACATAGGAAAATCGACTTTGGCCTCAACAAAGACCACAAGTCAGACGATGAATCCTCACAGCCAGAGATGATAGTTGCGTTGAGGCATGTACCATTCTATCAACCACTTTGCATACGAAGGCTCAATCTGGTTGAGGTCTTCTGTAGGGACAGGAGGGTCGGTCCCGATGCTACTACTCTCTGACGGTGGCTCCTCCTTAGCTTCAAGCTTGGGAGCAATCTCTTCCCTGATGGTCATCGGTTCTTCCTTGACCTCGACCTTTGGTAACACCTTCTTCTTAACAGTCATCGGCTCTTGTTTGACGACGGAGACTTCCTCCGTGTCGACCTCCAAGGGTTTCTTGCCTTGACCCCTTCCTCGACTAGCAACACCACCTCGACGAGTCCTAGGAGCCATCTTTCTGACAATAGAAATTTATCGTATAGGGTAAAGAAATTTATCGTTTTATAAAAGTTGTGACGTTGGTTTTTTGCGTTCATCGTCATTAGAGGGAGCAGCACTGGAAAAGTTGTGACGTTGGTACCATGAGAGAGTAAAAATCTGTATCACAAGACTAACAGAATTATTATGTAATCATGTACTCACCAATAACCGGATGTAACTGGAGTCGTTGGGCCTATCGTGCAGTAATTTGTGGATCCGCTGGTATAGGCCAGATGTACTTAGTATCTAGTGTATCAGATCAGTATCGGTCTATCGGTTTGGTATAGGACGTATCATATTGGTATTGGCCTTAACAAATTGGTATCGTCCTATATCCGATATGTACATGTATCGGCCGAACAGCTAGGATTCATATTGGTCTTATCGATTTGGTATCGGTCATATCCGATAGGTATCGGCCGTGTTGGATTAGTATAGACTATTTCGGATTAGTATCATGGAAGGTTTAGTAACAACTATACTTGGATTTCTCTCTTCTCGAGCTAGAATACCATTGCAAGAGAATCACCAGATCGTGATTGGCCAGTTACAGTAACATACATACTTCCTTTTCCATCAGGAAAAGCGAGATTGAAAAGGAAGTATGTATGTTCTGTAACTGGCCATCTACGTTCTCGTGACTCTCTTGCAATGGTAATCTAGCTCTAGAAGAGAGAAATTCAAGTACAGTTGTCACTAAACCTTCCACGATACTAATCCGAAATGGTATATAATAATCCAACACGGCCGATACCTATCAGATATGACCGATACCAAATCGATAAGGCTAATATGACTTAATGGCTATACGGTCGATACATATCGGATAGGACGATACCAATTCTCTAAGACCAATACCAACCGATACGGTCCATACCAAAATGATAGATCGATACTAATCCGACACGGTCAATACTTATAAGTACCTACGGTCCAGGAGGTTGATCCGCTAGTACATCCATGTACGAACAACGAAGTAACGATCCATTTCAATTTGGATGTGAAAATCTGTATCGTAAGACAAACTAAACATAATCAGTTCTATTTCACATGCTTAATTGCCAAGTATGGGAACGAATGGCTCAAAACACAACCCAAAATTCATTCTAGCATACATTAGCGTGAATCATCTACGTTATGTACATATAGTATAGTATATGTTCTTATCGTATCTAGTATCTGAAGGATGTAACAGAATCAAGATGAACTCATATAATGTTTACAGTCTTGGTCTCAACTGTCTTCGATTCTATGATCCCATGTCTTAGGTTAAATAAATCACTAACTCATCACGGTGAGTCTTGGTGTAGCACTCAAATGTGGGGCACCCGTAAATTCGCCGAGGTTTTAAATCATCGATATTGAGTTTTAAACCAAAATACAGAATCAAATCCCTAGGACGGATGGCTCAGAACACAACCAACCGGAGAGGATACTCTGAGAGATCCATCTGAGTAGGACGTATACTCTGAGAAATCATATTTACAAGAATGATATCAGTAGTGGGATTGAGTGCTGGAGGGGATATTATCAGAGTATACGTCCTACTCAGATGGGTCTCTCACCGTTTCTATTTTTTTCTGACAGCATGGTGGATGTGCTCCGTCAACAGAATCTGGCTCCGAGCCAAAACTTTGCCCCGAAGCTCAAGTGGACATCCTTCGTGTAGAGCTCGAGTGAGAGGTTCCTGACAGCATGGTGGTCTCCTTTGTCAAAGTATCCGTGCTCGTCCCACAACCAATGTGGGATGAGCACGGATACTTTGACAAAGGAGACCACCATGGTGTCAGGAACCTCTCACTGGAGCTCTACACGAAGGATGTCTACTTGAGCTCCGGGGCAAAGTTTTGGCTCGGAGCAAGAATCTGTTGACGGAGCACATCCACTATGCTGTCAGAAAAAATTAGTAACGGTGGAAGACCCATCTGAGTAGGACATATACTCTGATAATATCTCCTCCAGCACTCAATCCCACTATTGATATCATTCTTGTAAATGTGATCTCTCAGAGTATACGTCATACTGAGATGGATGTAGTATTCTCTCTTGTTGGTTGTCGTATCATCATTGCCGAGGGATGAGGGTCGGAGGACAGTACAAATAGTCTAATACAAAAACAACTCAATATGTAGTCCAATACAAATAGTCTAATACAAAAACAACCCAATACAAATAGTCCAATACAAATAAGTACTAATAGCTAATGAGAACCACGCTGCTCACGCAAACGCTCAGTGATACGTTCACGCAACCACCTCAAAAAAGCGAGATTTTTGGCGCGAGGAGAGCTGTCGTCCCTTGCAAGGACTGCATGAAGAGTCCTCTCGGTCTCACTAGCTACCGGTGCTGGATGAATAGAACTCCCGGTCTCACTAGCAACCGGTGCTGGATGAATAGAACTCCCGGTCTCACTAGCAACCGGTGCCACTTCCTCATTAACTGTAGGAGGAGCCACTTCAGCATTCACTGTTTTTCTCAAACGACGTGCCGTTCCTCGGGTCATGGGTGCCATCTGGTAAGATCGATAGTCACAAATAATATTATTGTAACATAAGCAAGCTAACTAAAGGAACCATCATGTAATTTGAGTACATTTTTGAAAGCCGATAAAGTATAAAAAATTCGATTTTTTGCCAAGTCTGAGAACGGATGGCTCAGAAGACAACCCAAGATTCATTCAAGCATACATTAGTGTGAATCATCTATGTTCTGTACATATGGTGTAGTATATGTTCTTATCGTATCTAGTATCTGAAGAACGTAACAGAATCAAGATGAACTCACATAATGTAATACTAAGACATCATCTACTACTATATAAGATATAGTGATAGGTTGTCGTATCATCATTGCCGAGGGATGAGGGTCGGAAGACAGTCAACTTTATCTACGGCTACATAGTTTCTGCCTCGCCAGTCGAATGGCTGCAGGTACTATGTCTTGATCACCATGTCGTACCGTAGATCAAATGGAGCTGGAACTGGAGCCAAAATACAGTACTACTTCACCATGTCGTACCCGCCACCCCCGATATGGATAACACATTATTTAGCCAATATATAAACTCAGATGAATTTGAGAAGCAAAGCCACCCGCCGCCCCCGACCAAAGCCCGCCGCCCCAAGCCCACTGCCCAGTAGTTCGGTTGCATATATATATGAAGAGTGCTTATGGGTGTGCGTCGGTTGCAAATAGCCCCGACGCACCCGCCCCAAGCTAGCCGCCCAGCCTCCGACGCCGCCGCCCCAAGCCTACCGCCCAGCCCCCGACCCAAGCCAGCCGCCCAGCCTCCGACGCCCCCGCCCCAAGCCAGCCGCCCAGCCCCCGACGCCGCCGCCCCAAGCCCACCGCCCAGCCCCCGACCCAAGCCAGCCGCCCAGCCCCTGACGCCCCCGCCCCAAGCCAGCCGCCCAGCCCCCGACGCCGCCGCCCCAAGCCCACCGCCCAGCCCCAGACCCAAGCCAGCCGCCCAGCCCCCGACGCCCCAACCCCAAGCCTGCCTCCCAGACCCCGACGCTCCCAACCCAAGCCCTCCGCCCAGACCCCGACCCAAGCAAGCCGTCCAGCCCCCGACGCCCCAACCCCAAGCCCGTCTTCCAGACCCCGATGCCCCCGCCCCAAGCCCACCGCCCAGACCCCGACCCAAGCCAGCCGCCCAGCCCCCGACGCCCCAACCCCAAGCCCGCCTCCCAGACCCCGACGCCCCCGTCCAGCCCCCGACGCCCCAACCCCAAGCCCGCCGCCCAGCCCCCGACGCCCCCGCCCCAAGCCCACCGCCCAGCCCCCGACCCAAGCCAGCCGCCAAGCCCCGGACGGCCCAGCCCCAAGCGCGCCGCCCAGCCCCTATACGACACCGCAAGAGAGAGAGAGAGAGAGATCGAGAGAGAGAGAGAGGGGGTTACCTTCGGGAGAGAGAGAGGAGAGGACGCCGACGCCGACGACGACACCGACGCCGATCACCGAAGCCGACACCGGCGAGAGAGAAAGAGATAGAGAGAGAGAGAGAGAGAGAGAGGAGAGAGAGTGAATTTGGAGGGAATGCGAAAAGTTTCCTCTGCCGTTTCATTTAAAGTCTGGTACGTTTATATAGCGACGGACTCGCGACTGGTAAAATACCGTCGCCCAGCGGTCGCCTTTTTTGATAAGTGCCGACTGAATATCCGTCGCTAAGTCGTCGAAAATATGTCCCGCCAATTTTCTACACAATTCCCGCCAAATAATCGACTGTGTAGCGACGACGGAAAATCCGTCGCTATAACACCGACAGTCTAGCGACGGATGTGCGACCTTTCCTCCCCCTAAAATTAAAATAAAAATGGCAAAGGCGTGTAGTCGGTAATCCGTCGCTGAGCGACCACGAAACCGTCGCTAATACCGACGGAAAATTTCCGTCGCTAAAAAAACCGTCGCTAAATGAGTGTATTTTGGTAGTGTTATAGCAGCGGAGATAAAAGGATAACTTGAAGTCACACAGAGATATATAGAACTTTATTCTCTTTATTGATAATTTAAGAAGAGTACAAGACTTGTATTGAAGTACAATACTTACAACAAATCCCACTTTACATTGAAAGCCAACTGAACAATGCTACAAAGCTTACATTTGATACTTCGATACATTGGATTATAACTCAATATACCGACTTGGCTTACAACTCACTGGTACAACTGATTACAATGTTCCATACATTATGCCCTTTATAAACAGAAGACATCATCTTGTACAAGGAGAGCTTCTGTATGCCCAACAAATCTTCGATACCGCGGGACCAATCAAGCCAATCTTCGTGTGTAGAACATCCAAAGCACGAACACCTGCCCACAAAACGTGGGTCAGCACATCATCTATGTACTGGCGAGCAGAATCCAACCCACTCGCCTAAACCAACATTTAAGTAACCATTTAAGCAACATTTATTAGAATGATCTTTCTATTTGGGCCTAGCATCAGTTTACAGTTCTTGAGCAGAAACATTGAAGTAAGTAAACATGTCTTAACATGGTATAGCATTTCTTTGTGTAAGGCATCATCTAAGCAACATTGAGTTAACACGTTGAACATATTATGGAAATACTTTCTGAAGGCATCGTTTAGCATACTTGGTGTTATCATTCAACAGATTATGGCAATGATCTAAAAGGTAATGCATCAGCAAATTCGCATTTAACATGTTGAGCATGTTATAGAGTTTCTTATTTTAAAGGCAACAACACAGCATCATTTCATTTAGCATGTTAAGCAGGCAAGTTGAACCAATATATACAATATCACAATTATGTGATTCCTTACCAATAGCTGACTTCTCATACCTGCATCAAATACAGGTTATCAGATATACTTACGCTGCCTGCACAAAATATTCATTAGCATGCATCCTGACTACATGGTCACTGGTATTATTAAACCATAGGAACTCTTTTTATTTTATTTCATTTCAAGATAATGCGGTCAGCATAGTAGGTGGCGAGCCTCTATGCCACCCCGTCTTATCTGTGCTCCCATAGCACTCATCATTATTTCCTCCTAGGCCGAACTGGTCCCCAGGGTCCTAGAAACCGTTCGAGGAAATTATTACTCAAACCTTGTATACAAGTTGTCCACGACCATGCGAATGCGTGTCCTACTCGATTGTGAACAAAATCGTATGGTAAAATATATAAAGGAAAGTAAAGGCAACAGTGCATTATTAGTCATATTCAATGACTTATTCATTTCATCATTACCATTATTTCATTTGGTGACCTCAAGGATCCCATACTTAATCATTATTCATTCATTGCTTCATTGCAATGTATCTCATATCATTTCTTTCTTAAGAGGAACGTAACATTCATTCATTTCTGTCACTCCTCGTTCCCGGAATGCGTATTTTTATATGTATACCGCTTGCCTGAATTTATTTAGTATCTGTCATACATTTATTTTGTATTTAATTCTTTTAATTTCATGCTAATTATTTTTCTGTATTTTATTTTCTGCTTTTTCTTGGCTCTTGGTCCATTTCGGTTCATGGTAAACCAACTTGGTTTGGTTTGGTTCAACATGGGAAGGAATGGATGGCTTGGATTTGGTGGAGAGAATGAATGGTGGAGATCCACTTGACCTTGATATAAAACTTCTTCTTTCATTCTCTCTCTTCATTCATTCACATTTACTCCTCCACCAAACCCTAACCCACTTGTGAGAGGCAAGTACATCTTGCACAATCATGGAGGATTTCATGCATCTCTATTTATTTTTAGTCTATTGTGTTTGTCTCTTCTTTCTCTACATGTTTAGGTCTTGTAGTTTTTGTTTTCCATGGTTAGCTTTGTGTAGATCTAAGTTCTTCCCCTTTTTGGTATTCTTGGGTTTTGATCTATCAAACTTCATCATTTTCATGTTTTGATTGTTCTATGTTGTAGAGAATTCAATTCTACCCAATTTTGGCTTTTGAAAAGTTAGATTCTGACTTGATTTGAGAAAGTTATGGCCAAAATAATTTTGGTCAAACTTCTATGTTCATCTGTCCTGATTCTGGCAGGGACGATGAATAGTGTCTGGCCGCATAAGAATTTCTGGCCGCATGATCATTTCTGGCCGCATGAGCATTTTTGAGCCGCATAAGAATTTCTGGCCGCATGAGCATTTTTGAGCCGCATAAGAATTTCTGGCCGCATGACCATTTCTGGCCTCATGACCATTTCTGGCCGTATGAACATTTTTGAGCCGCATAAGAATTTTTGGCCGTATGACCATTTCTGGCCGCATGAGCATTTTTGAGCCGCATAAGGATTTTTGGCCGCATGACCATTTCTGGCCGCATGACCATTTTTTTGAGCCGCATAAGCATTTTTGAGCCGCATAAGAATTTTTGAGCCGCATAAGCATTGTTGAGCCGCATGAGGCTAATTTTGGCTGATTTTGATTGTTTGATGCTCTTTTTGACTGTTTTCTGGCCCGAATTTCTTCTAGCTTCCAACATAAAAGTTGTAGATCTTTTCCTTGGCTTCAAGAATATGTTACCAACTATTTTATGCAAGTTTCTCTTATTCTTGATATAGAACTTTTGACTACCATGCCTTGTTACAAATTGACAATGATTGTTATCCTGACTTAATATTGATCATGCGTTCCTATGTCTGGAACTAAGAGACTGGCTAGTCGTGTTATTGTACTGAATGGGACATGTTCATGTATGAACCTTTGAGAACGACTGGCTGATCCCGATCATTGACAATGTAACCGTGCTGATCTCCAACTTATAATTATGTACATGAATTTGAGTAGGTGCTATGGCACCAACAATTAATTTTGTATTACAAAAGCAGCACGTGTATCCTACTGTCAAGGCATGATTATCCCGTGGATAGGTTTGATTGTTGCATTACGCTATATAGGACCTACAACCCAACCGCACTGGCATCGTTGTAGAGTTACGCATATCGTATCTTGTACGAAAGTACTTATGCGAAATACTCATGATCCACGACATGAGATTTCAATTAACATAGGACCAACTAAGTTAAATAAAATAATTACTGCATGGAGAGAATGGATTTCCGAGTTCTTACATGACGGCCGTCCTTGGGACAAATAGTGTCCCGACACGCCGGCTGGTTCCCACGGATACTGCATATCTACCACACGGGCAGGAAGTGGTATCCGATTTACTTTTCCCGATCGACGAGCGTCCCGCTGGGACTCACTACAAAAAAAATGACCGTTTGGGACGATAATATTCGATACGCTAATTTGAAGTGTACTAAAAAGCTAATATTTGGGACATAAATTGAGTTTGTAATAAAAGATAATATTATTTAGGACAGATTTGTAAATAAACTTAAATATGTACCTTATTTAAGACCAAAAATTTATTCCGTACCAATAAAAATGGATTCTGTCCAAATAAGACAGCGGGTAGGGGGATTAAATTTTGCTTTCCCTCCACTATTATTTCACTGTTATCTAAAAATATATAATCCCTAATTCTCTTTCCCGCACATTCCAGAGCACCCCCAAATCCCTCTTCCCTTCCTCCTCCTCCTCCTCCTCCTCCTTCCAAGAACAGATCCAAAACCCTAGATCCCAACCCTCCTCAAATCATAACCCTGATCCCAACCCACCTCCACACCCACGCCTAGACCATCGTCTCCGTGCTGGCACCCGCTGGTGAGTCCATCACATGGGGGGTGAGTTTTGATTTCGACGAGATCGTCGTGACTTCTAAGTGTAAGCAGATCATGATATTTCTTGACATCTTGAGTTTTCTCTAGTGCTTTCTCTTTGGAAGTTATCCCTTGTGCATAATTTTTTAATTATATTTTTTGTATGTGGAGCTTTGTTTTTTGGCTTGAGATCCAGTTGGGGCTTAAACGATAAGGGTGAGGAGGACGATGGGTTCAGCACGATAGAAGCTCACAGAGGTCCTCCATCCTTTGCCAAATTTCCCACCTTGATGTCCTTGTTTGCAAATAAAATTTGGATATTTTGGTCCTTTTGCGTGCAGGGGTTCCTGGAAAGACGATGGATAACAAAGAAGACAAATTTTCTGTTGCCATCTCACAGATAGTTATTGTCCGATGGGCTTCTAACGCCATCAACTTGGTAATACCAATCATATGTATATAGTTTATGAATTAATATACTACAATACATGAAACAAAAACACTTCCTGTGATCCTATGAAAATTTGGAGTGAGTTCTGGTCCTTTGTGAAATAGCAATACTTCTTCAATCTACAGTTGTGTTCAATGTATACTTGCTACATCCCCTTTATTTATTATTATTACTTTGCTAAAAGAATCGTTGTTGGTTGTAGTAGAATCATATTACGAATGATCAGAGGGCGATGACACCTCGATTGAAGCACTCCGCCATGGAGCATTACCATAGAAGCAAAATCAAACATAGGTAATCAATTATTTTTGTTATATACAAATTATTTTGTCCTCCTTGTGAAAATATTACTTTGTTATGTTTTTTTTTTCTTCTGAATATGGTTAAGTTTAAGTTGGATTATAGAAAATATAGTTATTTTATATTTTTTTTGTATTGCCTGTAGCAAAGACTTGCCAAAAATAATTATAGCACATGCCACAAATCAGACTAAGAGCGTAATAATGTGCACTTTGGAAAGATATCAAAGGGTACATATTCAATATGCATAATATAGTGACAAGCTTCTTGGATGCAACATACATATAGGAAAATGCATGCTCCATGTACTCGTGTGTGTGTGTGTGTGTGTGTGTGTGTGTGCTGGTAGTAATGTTAGTGCTAGTTTGTGTGTGTGGGCGCTTTTTTTTTTGGGGGGGCGGGGGGGGGGGGGGGAGTTGTGGATGGGATTCAGAACATAGGAAAAAATGACTGATGACTTGTAAATCCTCTTTACACTAGGTGGGGCAAAGGCTACATAACCTTTCACCTTGAAATTCAAATTTAACCAGTCTGTGATTACTAAAGCGACTCTAGAACCAAATATACTAATATATGAATTGCTAATCCAACCATGATAACCAAACCCCTATTGCTCGACTTGCTAACCCAGCCTATGAAATGCTATTCCTGAGAGCCTGTAGAAATGGCTTTAATATTAGATTTATCTAGCAGTGCAGTTGACTACAAGAGTACGAATTCTAGCCTTGAGGGGTTGATGCCAGGTTGACAAGCAATCATATAAAACTTTCTTGTTTTCATGTCTGACCTGGTTCTGATGAAAGAACTGAAGAAGGTTTAGAAGATGATGATGGTGATGATATGATCATAGAAGTGTACTAGAATACTTCAGACAACAATTAAACAAGTGAAACATGGTAGGACGGGCATCGCAAGGGAAAATGTTTCTTGGAAAAGTATGAAACCAACACATCAAGATACAAATGTACCAGCAAGCAGCTGAAGACTTCCAGATTCCAACAACGAAACAATACCAAGGAGCTCAAGAGTCCCTTGGAACATGCTAAGTCAGGAGCACCTTAATTCTAAAGCTAATTCTTCTATCAGAAGATGGCTAAACAGCAATAAAGAAGCAGACATGAAAAAAAAAAAAGTAAAACTTCAACCAGTTCATTTATGCTGCAATTATTCCAAGTACTTTCTACTACAGAATGTGTGCAGTTCCTAAGAATCGTATGAACGACTAAGCAAGTCATATTTGTCTGTTCTATAATAGGGTAAGAAGTATTTAATTGGTTGGTACAGCTTCACTATTTTATGAAGCACAATACCTCTTCCTTCTTGCCACCACCAAAAGCCTTGAGTCCTCCATAAATTACCAAGCCCCAACCAGCTAAACTAGCAAGTATGAACTGCAGGAGAGAGAATTTATCACATGAATATCAAATTACATTTCAAATACAAATAGTTACCACTAACTCTTCAACAAATACATTCATGAAATACTAATCTATAAAATCAGCAAAGCAGAAGGCAGATCTCTGTGGAAGAGTGTTTGAGCAAATATGCTAAGGACATGTAGCACATAAATGTTAAGTTTCAAGAAATAGATGATATTCCAAAAGAGAGCAGATAAAACTAGACACTGAATAGAGAGCAAACTAAAAACACCTACCCTTGCTGATGTTATCAGAATTTAGTTTATTGACAAACTTTTTTATAGTGAAAACTGGAATGACATGAGTGACAAGATGGTCAATTAAAAATGTTATACAATATGGAATGAAATCAAAGTGAAAGGCCTCCAAAAGGCCCTTTCCATGGATAATTGACCAGCTCATAGTAAGTAATTCTGTACAAGTCATAAGAAACCAGTCTGTGGTTACTAAAGCGAATCTAGAACCAAATCTACTAATATCTGAATTGCTAATCCAACTATGATAACCCAAACCCCTAATGCTTGTCTTGCTAACCCAGCCACTATGGCTCCCAGGAAGACTTTACACCACATGAACGCTAATCCTGAGTGCCTGTAAAAATAGCTTTATATATTAGATTTAGCTAGCAGTGCAGTTGGCTGCAAGAGTACAAACTCTAGCCAGCAGAGAATTATGCATGCTTTAATTATGTTCTCAATATCTTATATATTTGGACAATTTAAAAGTTTTCCTTTCCAATAAGACAAAACAAACAAGGTCCGTATCGTTGCTAAAATACATTAGTCATCATGCAGTCAGAAAGATACAACTAACATTACTAAAGTACAGTATTAAAATGACAAACTTCCCAAATAAAAAAAAACTAAATATAAACTATTACATCGGTGAAACTAGAATTTTACACTATTAAGTTTAAAATATTCCAGCATACAAATACACACTTAAAGATTATACCTGAAGAAATGATCTTAAAACTGGAATGATCTAATTGAATAATTATGTAAGTACATATCGTTAAGAGATATCAAGGGTTATACTTTATACGAGTCAGCATGACTTAATAGACGTCAAGGACAGACCAAAAGGTGTATCACTACAAGATGTACAAGCCAAGTTTTCTCCATATTAAGGAACCTCAAATCCAAACCTCTGTGGTCCAAAAGATGGGTTCGAGAATAAAACTTACATGCTCTTCCTTCCACTTAGACGGAGAGAGTGGGTCGTCCCACAAGTTGACCTTTGGTGGTCCATGGTGATCTGCCAAGAAACCATATAAATTTTAAACAAGATAAAATACCAACAGGTACATAATAAGTGACAATAATCAATATTATGACTTGAAATCACTCTGCAGAACTCAGATATTCCAAGTATCTGATAATTTGTTGAGAACCACAGAACTCACACGGAAGAAAGATTGGCAATGTTATAGCAGATATTACAGGATTAAATTGCAAAAATTAAGTAAGACACGTTTTCAGGAAATGAATTATAGGAAAATGTAATAGCTACACAAGATTTAGTTTATATGGTCTGCTTGTTGTGGAGCTGCAGTTGTGACAGAACAGAGTGCTATCTTCTGAAGAGCAACTCATTCTTCTATGACTAAAGAAATAATCATCGAAGTTCGATGAATAGACTGATGTGCTGATAAAAAAAGGATAATAATGTCAAGATTCAAGAATAAGATAGATCAGAGTTAAAAAGAAGATATGTGAAACTATAATGGTAGCCGACCCCATAAATTTGGATAAAGGCTTTGTCGTTGTTGTTGAAACTATACTGGTAATTTTTCCATGTTTAACAGTGATAAGGCCAAAAGAGTTAAAAACACAATAAAACCATGCAAATCTAATTGAAATAGATTATCATCAGAGTCCTTTGAGGGCCAATTTTGATTGCATTGGATTGCAGTTACGTTTCATACGGGACTCATGTGGTGCCATAAGCAGCGCATGGACCAAATTTCGAATTCGGATGGGCATTTTTTCAAATGTGCCCTTGCTTTGGGGGCTCAAATAGGTGTGCCGAAATGCTAGCCCGATGAGCATTTAAAAAATAGACGTTTGAGCAAACATGATGATATGTGACTTGCAATCCAAACTAGCCCTGAGGCCCCTGAGGCATAACAAAAAAAGGATAGGAAACCATACAAAATTAAATTTACAGTTGAAGTACAATTGATATAGGATTTGTACAAACAAATCAAAATATAAGCATGCAAATAAACTCTGGAAGGTAAAACGGATAAAGCATGAAAGAACTACGAAAGTCTGCATCCCAAATTAAGCAGAAACTACGTATATCATTTTTCTCCTCCATTCGGCTCAACTTGGCCATCTCTTTTATAATTGTATATTAGTACTTACCATATCCTTCATCATAGCCAATCAGTGTTACTTCTGGTCTACCCAGGCCTCAAAAAATCTAACTAATATTATTCTATTACTCCCAAGTCCTAACTGGTGCATCTCTTAGCATCTATTTTACCATGTCAAGACATATCAAATGGTTTTCGGTATCTCATCCCAGATTGATGTCAGCATTAACTTTCCACAAATGTACTGATTTCTTATCCTATCTATCTTTTGTTTGTGTTGCATCTCATATGACCCCAAGATTTGGGATAAAGATTCATGATAGTGTACCTGCCTTAATTTCCTAACATTTAGTATAACAAAGCATGGTTTATCGTAGCCATCTTATACATTTTTTTCTCATTTGAAGGGTATACAGTGGTTCTCCATAAGCAATGCATAGTCATATGAAAATATTCTCTAAACTATCATCATTATTATGAATGATCCTCCGTAATCCATTGATATGAATGATCCTCCGTAATCCATGTACTCGTGTACCAAAGATTCCACTAGCACTAGATTACCATACATAAACAAGAAGATGTTGACATCTATTAAGTTATAAGAAACAACCAGTTCTCATTTAAAACTTAGTAAATAGACATACATTTTTGAACTACTTACGCCATGCATGATTCATTTTTTATAGTTGCATATTTGATGATTCCTCTTGCTTAAACATCTGAAAGATATTTGTATTTAGTTTGTTAAGGTAGCATGGCTGGTGGAGAAGAACTGAATGGCCACTCGAGTTTCCCTCATGTCCGCCGTCAGTGAGCGCATCCTTTCTTCGATGTCAAGGAAATTTGTTGTTGCTCACCCTTGGCATGATCTGGAAATATGTAGCAGTTTAGATTCTTTTAACTTCTAATTCTCCCATCTTGAGTTACATATACCTTTAATTAACTATTTAGATAACTCAAGATACGAACCCCTTGATTGGTATTTGATTATAGTATGAGTTGAGTATGATTTCCCAACTTAAGCGGATCCATTAGAAAGACTAATGCATAGAATAAACACACTATGAGCATGTATTATTCTTTCAAGATATGGAAGCAATAAAATAAATACAAAGGAATATGTATTACCAGAATTGGTTCCTAAAGAGTTTACTCTGGTAATCGATGTTTCAAGTTTCCTCTTTGCAAGCCAGGTGTGGGTAGCTCGCTTTGAGGCTGGCCTATTATTTTTTGGTTTAGTATGCAAGTTGTAGTCAATTCTGGGTGCACCAGAGGGAACCTGAATATGACGATGATGATAACATGCATTCTCGTCTTTACTAGTTTGTAACTGAACAACCTCTCATGAAAGAGAGAATAATAATCTGAATCACATATCCCTCTCATTTGCTAAACCTTCCACTCCTTTAAGAACTCAAGCAGTGCTTATGCAAGCTGAGCATGATAGATCTAGGCAATGTGTGTACAGGTTTGAAAGTTTCAAGTCTGCCCATGATCTATGCCTGGAATATTCATCCGTGGACCCTTACATTCTTATTTCTTTAACATATTATTTATGATTTTCTTAATTGGTGAGAAGTAGAAGAATTCTTTATGCGGAGCTAGATAAGTCTAATTAGCTAGTGACCTTGTAACCGGTGGTATAATCACTTTTGGTTTTTGTTTTTTTCTTTCATCAATGCTGCCCAAAAGATGTGTTTGTAGCATATGTTCTATCCTCCAGTCTGAACTCCTAGCTAATTTATATTGATTTCATCAACATTGATATCATTGGTGCCATTCCATTTTATATCTTAACCACACTTGTATCATGCTATTGTTTCACAAGTTTACATCTCAATTTGGCATGCCCTTTTGCATCTGTAGTTTCTCTCAAAACTATCAAGTCATACTTCAGCTGAATCTTTTACTCCCATGAAGAACTTTGCCCTTATTTCTTTGTTTCCACAGGACTTGGCATTTGTTGTGGATGGTGTTGCTTTAGAAATTGTTCTGAAGAGATATAAGGAGGCTTTCACTGAATTGGCGATTCTCTCGAGGACAGCCTCTGCTGTCGTGTAACTCCTTCAAAGAAGGCTGCTCCAAAGAAGGTTGCAGATGGTGCGTTTGACATGCACATGTGGCTATGGACGTGATGTAAACTTTCATTTTGTAAACAATAAGATATGAATATTATGTTGTGGGGGAAAGATTCGATGTGATGTAAACTTTTGTTTCATTTTGTAAACAGTTGGATATGACTTTTAAATGTTTTATAAAAATTTCTTGTCTTAATGTTGCAGCTACCATAATGCATTTGCGATTAAATAGTTCTGTGTAATTTTTGTTCTATATAAAATTTAATTGTATATTTTATATACAAATAGGAAGAGGATTAAGTTTTTGGGACGTATTTTTTGGGACAGATTTATAAACTGTCCTGCAGAATTTGTAATTTTGAAACCTTTTGGGACGAGAGTTTAACAGTCCTTTATAAGTATTTGGGATGACAAATATCCGTTATTTAACTTTTTGCCACGCCACCCTAATAAGACCACCCATTGCCGTCCTAAAGACCGTCCCAAATAGTAGTTGGGACGGTAAACCTATTTATTATGACGTTTTTTTTGTTGTCCCAAAAGGTCACTTTTTTGTAGTGACTCGTTTCCCCGCATGGCGCAACTAATTATTGGATCGACCAGCCTTGTTTGTCTATAGTAAGAACTGAGAAATTCCCTAATGCATGGTTCCAGGGTAACTTGGAGCTCACTAGTAGTAAGCCGTAATAATTGCCTGGCCGCTTAAACTGATTTGATTGTGGGTTGTATCCTAATTTGCCAACTATTGAGGTAAGCTGAACGTCCTGACATGACGGGCCAACTTCTGTCCTTGTTTGATTGGGGAGTTGGTTCGGAGTGTCAAGACGCTAGGCGTACCTTAGTAAGAGGCAAAGATCTATTTATCTTATTTATATCCTTAACTCTTATTACTGGTTTAATTCTTCATGTCGTGTTTCCTTTGTGGTGCTTGCTATTGGAGGTCTAACCTCTCTGGTTTTGTATGGCCAGATCTAGAGCCAGCTCCCGAGGACTCAGCTTACTTCTACCCTCAAGATGGTCAATACTAGAAGGATGACCGCAGGAGGCCACGATTGGGTTCCTTGACTCCTTACTCGTCTTGTTCTTTACTTTACTTTTGCCATTTTGGCACCGACCTGTTAGTCGGACTGTCTAGCACTTGCTTTTACATAATTGTAATTAATTCAGACTGCAGCTGATAGCGATTGTGTATACCTTATCATATCATCTGGCTATGTTTTGTAAAGCCAGATCTCAAGAATATTTTGACCGAGCGTTTGGGACGCCTTACTGCTTTATCATATATGCTCTTTATTTACTGCTACTTGATTCATTGATTGAGACAATAGATGTCATGTGACCCTAGCGAGACTTGTATGTAGTATGCACCCCCTTGTCTAGTTTACAGCATTGATCGTATTATTCGGTATTTTTTCTACCCGTAATACGTAGCTGGCCAAGTCCGTCTCCGTCCCCCGGTGTTTCGGGTCTGGGGCGTGATAAGGTTTTAGTGGTGGCCCATGCAGGTATGTTTTTAGACTTGTGGGGTGCTTTTATTTTATAGGAAGTCTCAATCACACATGTTCTCCCTTTGATCTCATGATTCGCTGCTCTCGATCCCATCTTGACACCCCGGCATCCTTTGACTTCGTTGATCTTTCCTGTCCGGTCGTTTGATTGTTCTCTTGTCCCTTGTATTAGGGGCTTCTTGTCCGCGTCAGAGCAGCAACAACCAGAGCAGCAGGACCATGTTGGTCAGCAGCAAGGGTCAATGCTTCCCCAAGAGCATGTCCAAGCAAAGGTGATAGTAGAGCCAGCCGTTGGGCCGCAATATCCGGAGGTTCCGATCTCACCGATGATTCTGCCCACTCCGGGGCAGTAGATACACCAGCCCTCCTAGAGATCATCAGAGGGATGATGGCCACGCAGCAACATCAAATGTTGGTCCAGCAACAGATGCATGCTCAGCAACAAGAGCAGAATGTGTTACTTAATCAAGGCTTGCAGACGGCATTAGAAAGAGGAGTGAGGACTGATTCAGGAGCGTCGACCCGATTCTGCAAGTACAACCCCCGACGTTTCGAAGGTACAGAAGATGCTATCACAGCAGATGCGTGGCTCAAGAATATTGAGGCCATTTTGAAGGCAGCCAAAGTTCCAGCGGAGGAGCAAGTGGACCAAGTAAAGCACTACCAAAATTTGTCGATTTAGCGACGGTCGAATCCGTCGCTCAACCGACGGTAATTCACATTAGCGACCGATTGCCGACGGAATTTGGCCAAAATCATCCGTCGGCAATCAGCTCGTCGCTAATAACGTTCCGTCGCTAAGTTGTCGTCACGGCAACGGAATAGCGACTGATTTTCGACGTCACAATACGAAGCATTAGCGACACTTTCCCGACGGATTGCCGTCCATTGTAACTAATAAATATTGAAATGTGTACGCAATAGCGACGTACATGTCCGTCGGTAACCCGTCGTAACTGCGTATCAGATCGTATCGGTCTGCCGCAAATCCGTCGGTATGCGTCGGTAAATAACGACGGATGGGCGACGGTGTTCTGACGGACTATTCCGTCGATCATGTTCTGGAAATGCTTGGCATTTCCAGCACAATGGCGACGGAATAGTAGTCGCGGACCCGTCGCTACGACGACGGCACAGCGACGGATTTCTGACTGATTATCCGTCGCCATGGTTCTGGAAATGCATGACATTTCCAGAACCATGGCGACGGATAATCAGCCGCTAAGCCGTCGCCACATACAGCGACGGAATAGCGGCTGAAAATCAGTCGCCCTGGCGACGGCTTATCCGTCGCTGTTCCGTCGACGTTTATACCAACAGAACGATGCCGACGGATGATCCGTCGAAAACCCGTCGCTGACTGGAAACAGGTTAAAAACTCCAGGTAGCGACGGAATATCCGTCGAAAAGTAGTCGGCAACTGGGAAACGCCGTCGCTAAACGGTCACTAGTCCGTCGCTAGCTGGGTTTTTTGGGAAAAAAATTGGCAGCACTTTCCCTGTTCACAAATATATGCATAAACCAAACCAATATATAATGCACACCAATTATCCAACAATCACACAGACCAAATATATAATGCACATCAATTATCCAAGAATCACATAGACCAAATATGCACATACGACCAATTATCCAAGAATCACAGACCAAACCAAATTAATAGAAAATAAATATCAATTACCCTAAAGAGTAACATAATATCCGGTGCTATAAGCCGATTATAGCACAATTAGTTCAAAGCTCTCACAAATAATCCAAATTTTCTTAATACAACATTTCAAGAAGGAGGAGGTCGATTGTCCGTTCCCGTATTCGACCGACGCATAAACTCCTCCACAAGGTACGGAGGCAAGGAGTCTAATACAGTGCTCGGAAGTCGGCGAAGCTGCTCTGCGGACATGAGATCCAGGAGTGCCGTCACAGTCGTAGGCGGTAGCACAGGGGCTTGAGGGTTGAAAGAAAGATGGCCCACGGAAGACGGACCGGCACCTGCAGTCGACGGACCAGTAGAAGACGGACGAGCACCATCAGCAGACGTACCGGCAGCAGCAGACGTCCCGGCAGCAGCAGACGCCCCGGCAGCAGCAGACGCAGGCGGAAAGTGCGTAGCAAATTACTCCCGCAAGGACGACATCGCCTCGTACAACTGCGTAAGCTGCGACCTAACATCATCGTCTGCCCGGGCCACGGGAGGAGGCGGTGTCGGTGGAAATCTCTGCGTCGCCATATGCAATGGCCCTAGGGAGCCGACTCCGTACAGGTACCCTTTCTTAAAGCCGCCGACGGTATCTACGAACAAGTCGTTCCGAGCGGCCAAAGAAGAGGGCGTCCGGAAGGACGTCGTCTCATCGACATCCTCGGCGTCAGGTAATTGAGCACGACTAAGGGCCTCACGATACGCAGCCTATCAAATGAATGTGTTTATATTATAAGATTTACCTAAGTTGTAATCTAAATCCTATGTTTCACTAAGTTAAGTGTGAATCCTAAGTTTACCTAAGTTATAGTCCGAATACTTTTAATTCTAACATTAATCTCATAAACATAAGTACTTACATTAGTCTCCTTGGCCCTCTCGTCGACGAAGCTCCCGTCCTTCCGTCTTTTGTGCGTATGCTGGAAGACGTCGTACATGGTGACCGATTCTGGAGCCCTTCCCTCCTTCACCGCCCGTTGGGCCTGCATACGAAATTTGCATAGAAACTAATTAACTCCTTTAATTAATAATACCTAATTCGATAGTGAAATAAATTTACGGTTGCTCACCAGATCTGCAAGTGTCGCTGCGTGAGACCTTGATCCCCCCGTATGAAGGCCCGCGGCAGATCGGTTCACCTTCGCCTTCTTCGATTTCTCCTTGTATGCAGGGTCATCCATCATGCCTAAGAGGTCCTCATAATAGTCCTGCCGGATCCAATTCGGCCTCGTATGCCCCATCTTTAGGTCATGAATCATATCCCGGATCTTCTTCGAGCATGCGCTTCGGTAGGTCCTGCGGATCCCCTCGTCGCGATGGGGTGGCCACCAGTACGTTTTTGAACACAGAAAATCAATTATCACATAATTTACAAAATGGTTGATTAAAGAATCACATAGACTTAACCAAAAAAATATAGATATATACCCTCAACTCGTCGAGCCAGACGTACTGCTCGGTTGGGGGCACCGACGTAAAGTTGAGGTAGGGACCGTGGAAGTTAGCCCTGATAATTTCTCCAAGGGCCCTGCCAACATTAAACGAAAAAAACCTACAAAGAAGAAACGACTGGATTATTAACTTGAATAAATAAAAGAAATTTAATAAATTAACTTAAATTTACTTACGAGGTCCCCGCGGGCCATAGCTCTCGTCGGAACTCGCCTCGCGGCCTCTCTGGTGCCGTCGGAGGATCCGCGGGTCCGCGTATATACTCCCCAGTAACCGGATGGAACCGAGTATGGGGGTACTCCGGGGCCAACTGTGCAGTAACTGGGGCATCCCCTGGTGGATCCGCTGCTGGTGGTTCCGATAGCGGATCGGATCCGCTAGCAGATACGGACTGATGCCTCGATGAAGTAGTCGATCGAGGGCGGGATACGTCTGTGCCCGGGGTACTCTCCGGGTCGGGCTCGCTCGATGGGGTCACATCCCGGGAACTCTGAATGCGACCACGACCACCAGCACCAGAACGACCACGACCACGACCCGCACCACCACCACCACCACCACGACCAGCACCACGACCACGACTAGCCATCATGACCTGTAAATAGAACACACAAACATAATTAACAATATGAAAGTGTATATGGATATAAAAAACTAAACTAAAATATACATACCATCAGTAGGGAGACGAGTGCCACCGCGACGAAAAAGACTAGGAGTGCCATCTGCAATAAGTAAATAATCGAATGAAAAAAAACATGAATTCACGTAATTGCTTTTATGAGGTCAAACTTAATTCACGTAATTGGAAGTGTTTTTACTATACAACAATATTTAACCTAATCATCGTCTTCGTTCTCATCCTCGGCCTCGTCTTCATCATCATCCTCCTCATCCTCATCCTCATCCTTATCTTCATCGTCGATTTCATCTGTATCCTCATCCCCATCAAATTCTTCTTCTTCTTCTTCTTCTTCTTCTTCTTCTTCTTCTTCTTCTTCTTCTTCTACCTCAAAATTTGGGACAAGACGCCTCTTTCTCCCCTGGTTGACAGCTAAGTCTTGTGTATCAACCTCTTCCTCCCCTCTATTTTCCTCAATATCTTCAACATCCATTGTATCTGAGTGTTGTCCCAAGTATTGGGACTTTTCGATCTAGTCCTCTTGGTATGCTGGGTCTCCAACGTTGAATGTATTTCTAGATTTAATCTTGCATACTGCCCACCAGTCAAATCGATCTCTACGACGCCTTGGGTAGCTTGTATAGTAGACTTGAACAGCCTGATTTGCTATTACAAATGTATCGGACCCTCTATACCTCCTGCGATGATTTATATCGACGAATCCAAATTGTTTATCGATTCTCCAACCGATATTTGGTGTCGTATCGAACCACTCACATTTGAACATCACAATATGCATATCATATGGGCCAGTATATTGTAAATCTACAATATCCCGAAGGACTCCATAATAGTCAAAGTCCGGCTCGTCGTCATAGACGGTGCCTCTTATGCAAACACCGGAATCCTTGGTATTGATGCCGTCATTGATAAATTCGACATTTATAGCATTCTGAGTGGACTTAAACCTGAAGCCATTATCGACATAGCCTGACCAAGTCTTTATTTACTTCTTCGGTCCTAGTGCCAGATAACGAACACTCTCATGAGTGAGTGTTATTTCAGGCAATAAAACTTGTAAACAAATATTTATAATTTAAATGTTTCAGATTATATATTAATAATCTCAATTATAATCACAGTTACTTACGTATTTGCGAAACTATGACGGAAATATACAATCAACCTCTCTTTGAAGTCCCTCATCGGTAATATCGGGTCTCCTCATTTTGATTTCATCTCTAAATACACTATTAGAAAAAATAAGAATATATAAGTGTAGTCACTTACTTTATCAAATTCGAGATTATAACGAGTGCAAGTGTACTGACTTACTTCTCCAAATCTCTCACTTCTTGTATGTCACAGTTTAACAAGACATATCAGTGAGCGGCATCATACTCGTCGTCTGTCAA
Source organism: Iris pallida (assembly GCA_029216955.1). Classification (NCBI taxonomy): domain Eukaryota; kingdom Viridiplantae; phylum Streptophyta; class Magnoliopsida; order Asparagales; family Iridaceae; genus Iris; species Iris pallida. The sequence goes on from JANAVB010045020.1 coordinate 17,279,005, forward strand.
CCACCGTCTTTTACTAGCCCCAACAGGCTTGCCCCTTACATTGAATATTCCTCCATCCTCAACGTCCTCGTCATTCCTTTGAGGTCTATTTCGATTTGTTTTAACATGAGTATCGAAATAAATGGAGCAGAAGTTTGAAACCTCTTCGATAAGATATGCTTCGCATATCGAAGCCTCTATATGAGCTTTGTTGCCAACTTTCTTCTTTAGATGGTGTAGGTATCTAGATAGACAAATTATCTTGAGAATTAAGAAAGAATTTTAAAATAAATGGAAATTCAGCTTAAATTATATCGATATTTATGTACCTTTCAAATGGGTACATCCATCGATAATGAACAGATGCACCGACACGGGCTTCGTATGGTAGATGAATCGGTAGATGTTCCATGCTGTCGAAGAAGCCAGGAGGAAATATTTTCTCCAACTTGCAAATTGTTAAGATAATCTTCTCCTCAAGTTCAACCATCTGTTGCACAGTCAACTTAGTTGAACAAATATCCCTAAAAAATATTGATAGTTCGGCCAACGGAACCCATACAGCAGAAGGCAACAACTCTTTCAAAGCAATGGGCAGTAATCTTTCCATAAATATGTGGCAGTCATGACTCTTTATTCCCGTTAGCTTGCGTTCATTGAGGTCAACGCATCTAGACAAATTCGACACATAGCCGTCGAGAAATCTTAAAGTAGATACCCACTTGCAGATTATTAATCTATCTTCTTTGCTCAATGTGTATTGTGCTATCGGCTTACTTAATTGTCCAGCAGCTTCCCTTTGTATCAAGTTCAGATAAGGACGCTTGCATATCTCGGCAATGTCTTGTCTTGCTTTTGGATTGTCCTTCGTCTTTCCTTTAATGTCCATGACGGTATTGAAGACATTATCGAACACATTCTTTTCGATATGCATAACATCAAGATTATGCCTTATAAGATTATCTTTCCAATAAGGCAAGTCCCAGAAGATACCGATACCGATCCGATACGGCCGATACCGATCCGATACCGATCCGATACGGCCGATACCGATCTGATACGGCCGATACCGATACCGATACCGATACGGCCGATACCGATACGGTTTATAGTATGACAAACTAAACAGAATTAGTATATAATCAACGAAATAACGATCCATCACCGATACTGCGATACCGATACCGATAGTGCGATACCGATACCGATACCGATAGTTCGATACCGATAGCATGGTTTAAAGTATCGGCCGATACCGATCCGATACGGCCAATACCGATACGGTTTGGCATGTTCCGATTCGATACCGACCGATACCAAATATTGACCGATACCGACTATGGGGGTCTTTGTTCCGGTCAATTCGGCAAAACCAATCGGTAAGGGTGACTACTATTTCATATAATTTCAAGACTACTAAGAAATAACGCTAAAATACTTAAAATTATGCCTAAATGTAAATAATATATGTTTTTAAATGTAAATAATTTATTAATAATTATTTGTTTTTCGATACCAAAGTTCGATACTCCGATACGATACCGCCGATACTACCGATATCGCCGATACCAATACTCATAGGAATAGTCCGAAACCGATTCCGATACCGATTGTGAACCTTGACCGATAGTGCAATACCGATACCGATACCGATAGTGCGATACCGATACCAAACTAAGTCAATCTATCTATTTCTAAATGGCAAGAGTCCACTTCTAGGATATGGGAGCTATATCCTAAATATCTAGTCTAAATTAACTTGATTAGGATACTAGAGTGTCCTTATTATCTAGCAAGCACTACCTTAGTCTAGTCACACTAGCGTTAATTATCTATAATTCCTACCATGTCTACAATCACACATTATACCCCAAGCCGTCATGCATGCTAATTATAATAGGCACATATATATGTATATCACAGTTAGATGTATAGACCATGAACCCAAACACTGACTTATGCAGATGAAGAACTCGCACTGTCCTTGACACAGTGAACATATACATTATTTAGCCAATATATAAACTAACGGATAACACCCAATATGGATAACACATTATTTACATTATTTAGCCAATATATAAATTAGATGAATTTGATAAGCAAAGCCCCCCGCCGCCCCCGACCAAAGCCCGCCGCCCCCGACCAAAGCCCGCCGCCCCAAACCCTTGCCCAGCCCCCGACGCCCCCGCCCCAAGCCCGCCGCCCAGCCCCCGACACCCCCGCCCCAAGCCCACCGCCGCCGCCCCAAGCCCGCCGCCGCCGCCCCAAGCCCGCCACCCAGGCCCCGACGCCTCCGCCCCAAGCCAGCCGCCCAGCCCCCGACGCCCCCGCCCCAAGCCAGCCGCCCAGCCTCCGACGCCCCCGCCCCAAGCCCGAATGTCCACAAGCCCGCCGCCCCCGCCCCAAGCCAGCCGCCCCCGACGCCCCCGCCCCAAGCCAGCCGCCCAACAACCGACGCCCCCGCCCCAACCCCGAATGTCCCCAAGCCCGCCGCAAGAGACACCACGACACAGAGAGAGAGAGAGAGAGAGAGAGAGAGGAGATTACCTTCGGGAGAGAGAGAGAGGAGAGGACGCCGTCGCCGTTCACGAAGCCACGCGAGAGAGAGAGAGACAGAGAGAGAGAGAGAGAGAAGAGAGATTGAATTTGGGGGGAATGCCAAAAGTTCCCCCGTCTTTTCATTTAAGTCTGGAACGCTCATTTAGCGACGGAAGGGCGACTGTTACATATCCGTCGCCAGGCCGTCGGTATTTATTGATTATCCGACTGATTATCCGTCGCTACGTAGTCGAAGATATGTCCCGCCAATTATCTACACAATTCCCGCCAAATAAACGACTACGTGGCGACGGATGAAGAACCGTCGCTAATACACCGACAAGCTAGCGACGGATGTGCGACCTTTCCTGTCCTTAAAATAAAAATAAAAATGGCAAATATTTATGGTCGGTAATCAGTCGCAGAGCGGCCACTAAACCGTCGCTAATACCGATGGAATAATTCCGTCGCTAAACCTCCGTCGCTAAATGAGCATATTTTGGTAGTGAAGTTGTTACTCCAGGATCTCGCCCGTGATTGGTGGAAATCGGAGGAAGTAGGTGCCAGGCGTCCTATTGCATGGGACAATTTTTCTACCAGATTCAAGATCAAGTACAATGGAGTGGTAGCTCAATTCGAGCTACAACAGAAGTTCATCAGCCTCAAGCAGGCTGGGAAGACCGTGGATGCTTATGCAGCGAAGTTCTGCAGATTGAGTAGGTTTGCCCCAGAGATGGTAGCCACGGAGAGCCAGAGGGCCATGAGGTTCCAACAAGGGTTTCATCTTGAACTCTTGCAACTGGTAGAGGGGCATAACTACCAGACTTTTGATGAGGTACTGACGGCGGCCCGGAGGCATGAGATCACTATCCAGAGGATGGCGACTAGGGCGGGGGGCCAGAAGAGGTCTCACAACCAGATGGAAGGAGGAGGGGGAGCAGCACCCCGATCGACAGCACCGTCTCCTGGCGTCCGCATTCATGATGTAGCGGTACGAGGGCCAGCACCACCAGCCAGACAGCAACAGCAGCAGAGGAAGAATCAACAGCCACTCGCGGGTTGCACTTATTGTGGGAAGGCAGGGCACACTAAGAATATATGTCGGGCATTTAATAGGTTATGCTTGGTATGTGGGAGTCCGGATCACCGGGTTTCCACTTGCCCTATGAGTTCGAGGCCAGGAGGGCCAGTGCAACCATTTCCTGCCCTGCCAGCACCAGGGACAGGCCAGTATCGAGGGCCAGCGGTAGCAGTAAAACCGTTGGCTCAACGCCCGTTATTGACACAAGCTCAGATATTTCGACAGCAGGGACCGCCGATACAGCAGCAACACCAGAGACCACCCCAGCATCATCGAGGCAAGGGCCAGCAGCAATATCGGGCAGGGCCGCAGCAGGGAAATCAGCATGGAGGACAAGGGCAGGCGTTCAATCTGTCCTTGGAGGAGGCATTGGCATCGGGGAATATTGTGGCAGGTAACGTTCTCGTCTTCTCATCTCCCACAGTAGCATTGTTTGATTCAGGAGCATCACATTCATTTGTATCTACACGATTTGCAACACGACTAGGATTAGAATTTGAGGCATTGCCAGAGAGGTTGAATATACTCACTGGTAATGGGCTTGTAGGAGTTAATAGGATTATTCCAGCATGTAGAGTCGTAGTGTGCGGGCGTTCCTTACCCGCTAGGTTGATAGAATTTTCTATAGGAAATTTTGATGTTATCTTGGGCATGGACTGGCTGAAAGACAGTCATGCTACAATAGATTGCCATAGAGGGAGCATATCTTTTGATATTCCAGGCATGGAACAGTTCGCTTTGGTCAGGCCGGGAACAGAACAGTTGGCAGGCGGAGTCGTAGCAGCATTGGAAGGAGTTCAAGTCCAGAGGGTAGTGGAAGAATTTCTTGATGTATTTCCGAAAGAACTACCAGGTTTACCACCGAAGAGAGATGTCGAGTTCAGTATAGAATTGGTGCCAGGGATCGAACCGGTGTCGGATCGAGTTTACAGAATGCCAGATTCAGAGCAGGCCAAGGTGTACCAGCATATAGAAGAATTGAAGGCGAAGAAGTTCATTCGGGACAGTGAATCACCATGGGGAGAACCAGTGGTACTTGTAGGGAAGAAGGATGGGTCATCCCGATTGTGCATTGACTATAGAAAACTCAATGCGGCAACAGTGAAGAACAAGTACCCACTACCGAGGATCGACGACTTGTTTGATCAGTTGAGCAGAGCCAGAGTATTTTCCAAGATAGATCTTCGGTCAGGATATCATCAAGTTAGAGTTCGGGAGGAGGATATTCCCAAGACAACATTCAGGTCGAAGTACGGGCATTACGAATTTTTAGTTATGCCGTTTGGATTGACCAATGCTCCAGCAATATTTATGGATTTGATGAACCGTATTTTTAAGCCATACTTGGATCAATTTGTCGTTATGTTCCTCGACGATATTCTCGTTTACTCAGCCAGCGAAGAAGAGCATGAAGGTCACCTTAGGAAGGTATTGCAGGTTTTGAGAGAAAACCAGTTGTACGCCAAGCTCAGTAAATGTGAGTTTTGGTCGGATCGAATTTCATTCCTGGGGCATATCATATCAGGGGCCAGAGTATCAGTGGATCCTAAAAAAGTGGAGGCCGTGGAAGGTTGGCCACTACTAAAATAACCCAGATTAGCGACGTCAGGAGACGTCGCTAAATACAGGAAATACGTCGCTAACAATGATTTGTGACGTAATTAGCGACGAAAAACCTACGTCGCTTATAGGCAAGTCGCAGATGGCAAATTAGTCGCAAAATGTTGCTATTTGCGACGCGTAGTTAATTGTCGCTAGACGTCGCTAAATGAGCGACAGATAGCGACGTATAAGTATGTCGCCAACATTGCGACGTAAAGCGACAAGTTGCGACGCTTCAAAAGTTTATAAATGATGACGAGGCATGGCATCCACGTGGCCACGTGGGCAACGTAGCGACGTATATTAGCGACGTCGAGCGACGTAACGTCGCTAGTTAGCGACGTATAGCGACGTCTGTGTGACGTCGCAGTACGTCGCAGAACGTCGCTATACGTCGCTAATATAAAAAAAATTTAAAAAAAATATAATTGATATTTTTGTTATGCTGTGTGTCTGTGTTTACAGTGTGTGTGAAGTGCAGTGTTCGAACCATCGACAGTTTCGCTTACTGTTGTATGTTTTATCTTTGATAGAAAGATCAACAGTTCAGGGTGCACTTCTCAGAGCTTCCTCTTCACGTCCTTCACCTTCTCGGGAACCTTTACGACGTCTGAGAAAATGAAGGACGTGAAAATGAAGCTCTCAGAAGTGCACCCTGAACTGTTGCTATTTCTATCCAAGATAAAACATACAACAGTAATCAAAACTGTCGATGGTTCCGAACACTGTATTTCACATTCACTGTAAACACAGACACACATCATAACAAAAATACACAATATTTTTTTTAAAATTTTGGCAGCATCTCCTTTGTATATCAGATCATCGCTTATAATCCAGCGTAGGTATATTTGTCATCCCGTCGCAGATATCACAGTAAATATCACAATAAAAATAGGAGGCAGTGCAAAGTAAATATCAAAGACACACATCCTCACAAACATCCAATAGAGTCAAATAAAAATGGAAGATGATAAAAAGTCTTCCACCAAGTGTATAAACAACAGTGTATGAATAAACAATTTACCCATAGGGCCAATACATACAAGTCATAAAAAAACCAATAAAATCACTGTGGACCCCTGCCGCACAACTGGGATAGAATGTAGTCATACTGCTCTTGAGTGAGCTGTACCGTAGGGGCAGTAGGAGGCAGTACAATGTCTGGAGTCGGCGCCGGAGGCAGTGCAGTATCTGGAGTCGGCACCGTCGATGGACCCGGAGGACGTACCTGCTCCAGCTCTCGCAGTCGCTCACCATGCGCAGCAAGGGCACTCACCACCTTCTCAGTATACTGAGCGACTGAGAGAGAAAGGCTCCTCTGCGATCCGTCCAGCTCGACCTGTCTACGCTCCGTGCGCTGCGTAGACTCGGTGAGCGTCTGCAAGTTGGCAGCTGCAGCCTGATGCAGACTCATCAGCTCCTGTATACTGCGCTCGACCGCATCAAATCGTCCGGTGACGATCGGAGGGTTGGATCGTCGCTCGACCGCATCAGAAATCTGCTACTGCAACTCGCGACGCAGCTCCTCGATCTGACGACGAACATCCTCAGCTCGTGACGACGCCTGCGTAGCCGGAGACTGCGTACTGACAGAGGGGGCCCGGGATGACTCCGAAGCCAAATACGCGCCGTAGGATCCCGTACCGTAGTACGTACCCTTCTGAAGACCGCCAACGGTGGTCATCCAGAGCTCGTCCGGCGATGGCTCTACAGGCGGCTGGGAGGAAGTACCAGCCCCTCCCTCTGCTTGCGCACTAGCAGCAGCAGCAGCATCAGCCGCCTCCTTCTGTAGCCGAACAAACTCGGCCTGGAACATGTTTGCTAACGTGTAAGTGTTTACTAAAGTCTATATTGATATCTATTTTCCTGTTTTCTAAATTATAGTCAGTTAATATTAGTTGAATAGAACTTACATATGCCTGCATCGCCCTCTCGTCAATGAAGTCCCCAGCCCTCCGATGGGTGACCAGGAAGACGGTCACCATGTTCGGGTCCTCACCCTTCTTTACCTGTTAAAATATATTATCTATTATTAGTATTAAACATTATATCGAACTATATATAAATTAATGTCCGTCATAGGAAACGTACCAGACGACGAAAATGCTCCGTCATCGGAATGGAGCCGCCACACCACTTACCGGCGCTCGACCGTGCCACCTTGGCCTTCTCAGACCGCTCCTGGTACTGGCGCTCGCTGAATCTAGCCTTCATCGCAGTCCACTGCTCTGGCGTAATCCAACCCTGGATCGGTCGTCCGGTACGATCACGACGCTTCTGGTCGTCGATCGCATCACGGATGAGCTTGGCTATGACGGCAGGAAATTGGCCCTCGATCCTCGCCGCCCGGTGTGGTGGATAGAAATAGGTCCTCTACAAGAAGTAAAATACAAAAGTTGTATAATATACACAAATGATTATTAAAATTTAAAAATAAACAAATTTTTTACCTTGAAGTGGGCGAACCAAAAGGCCTTCCTATCTGCGGGAGCATCTGAGTAGTTGAGCCAAGGCCCACCATAGTTCTGCCTCACAAATGTCCCCAGCTATCTCTGTACTGCAGAAGGACGATATCTATACAATAATAATTTTTCATGAATATATATGTACATATAATCATTTGAGAAATATATAATAATTAATTAACTTACTTCATAGGCCCGTCCGTCCAAATCTCCATACGCGTCTCGCCCGGGGGAGCGCATGGAGGGTCGCTCTCACCTCCTGCCTGGGCAGGATCAATCTGATCGCCGTCCTCCATATGATCGGCGTGGGCTCCCTCCATAGAGCCGTCGACAGTAGGAATGCTGGACGGAGGATCAGGGATGCTGGACGCGGGATCAGGAAGGCTGGACGACGAGGGAGGAGTCGCCAACCTGCTAGAACTGCCCTGTCCCGATAATGGACCGGGAACAGGAAGGCTGGACGACGAGGGAGGAGTCGCCAACCTGCTAGAACTGCCCTGTCCCGGTAATGGATCGGGAACAGAACGGTACACTGGCGTACTCGGAGATGAGGATGAGGGTACGGAACTGCCCTCTCCATCCCCAGCCCGAGGCTGACGGGGCTGCCTAATATATAATCCTCCGCGTCGTCCAGATGGTCTAGTCATACCTGACAATAAAACATATGACAATAAAATAAAAAAACATATTTATATGATAGACATCACAGATTTTTGAAAAATATCATAGTCAAAAAGTGTCACTGAAGTGTCAATAAAAGTGTCAATAAAGTGTCACTGAAGTGTCACAGATTTATAGGATAGAAGTGTCACTAAAGTGTCAAATATGATTATAAAACAAACGTACAGATTTAATCCTCTTCTGAAAATTCATCTAGTTCGTTTAGCTCATCTACTTCTTCTTCTTCTTCTTCTTCCTCCTCTACATCTTCACTTTCATCTACATCTTCCTCTTCAGATAATTCTACTTCTTCTACACAATTAGATGTGTAATAGGAAACTTCCATCGTGTCCACTTCTATAATATTTGTTACAAGAGGTAGTTCATCCTGTTGATAAGCTATATCGTCAACCTCAAAGGTATTTCTAGCTTTGGTCTTGCATACTGCCCACCAGTCCGACCTTGTTGTTCTCCGTTTAGGATAACTTGTGAAGTACACGAGCTGAGCCTGACTTGATAGGACAAATGGTTCATAGGCTTGATATCGACGCCGATAGTTTATATCAACAAGACCGTGCTTGTCTACTTTCCAACCTTGACCTTCAATCGGATCGAACCAATCACACCTGAATAACACAATCTTAGCAGGCTCTATTCCATAACTATATGTCAGCTCCACAATCTCCCGTAACACGCCATAGAAATCGTTGCCCGTATCAACATCTTTGTAGTTCGAAGATCTGATACACAAACAGCTGTTTTTGGTGGAATCGAGATCCACAAAGTTGTCTCTGATCGGGCAAGTTGTTGACTTGAACCTAAACCCATTAACACAGTAACTTGGCCATATTTTTGCAGCATAAATTGGTCCCTTGGCTAGCGTTCTAATAGACTCATTCTCAAGTCTTGCGTATGGACGATCGACCTAAATACCACGAAAGAAGTAATTAAGCTCATTCTCAATCAAGTACATATACAAAAAGGTAATTACAGAGTTCTCAAGTCTTACATATGCACTCAACCATGATGGAAAATAACGTCTCATTTCTTGTTCTAGTTCTTCTTCTGTTATGTGTGGCCTACCCGACCTCACATCATCATTAAATATGCTGAAAACAACATCGTTCAATTAATGTAATAGTATAATAATTAACACTAGTTACTTACCCCTCCAGTTTCTCTACTTCCTTCTCGTCGCAGTTGAGTAATACATACACCTGAGCAGCCCTTAGCTCATCATCGTTCAGATATCTCTTTTTCATCTTACCCGATGGCTTTCCTAGAGCATTGAATACCTTCAGTATTGTATCATTACTTTCATGATCTCCTTTGTCGTTTCTGGAAGCTCTCGTTCTATTAGTTGCAACATGAGGCTTGAAATACATCGAACAAAAGTTTGTAATCTCCTCAAGAACATAGGCTTCACAAATAGAACCCTCGACCCGTGCCTTATTTTTCATCTTTCTTTTTAGGTGATTCAAATGTCGCTCGAACGGGTACATCCATCGATATTCGACGGGTCCACCAACACGTGCCTCATAGGATAGATGAATCGGCAAATGCTCAATAGAGTCGAAGAATCCAGGAGGAAACACCCTCTCTAGCTTGTATAGTGTTACCGCAATGTCCTTCTCTTGCTTTTCTAGACGATCAACGAGCAATTTCTTAGAACAAAGATCCCTGAAGAATATGCTAAGCTCCGTCAATGGATCCCAAACTGCCTGCGGTAAGAATTCCCGAAATGCAATCGGAATTAACCTCTTAGACCGGTAGAAGTCTTTAGGCAACTTAGCACGCGCCGGCAAGATCTCTATAATCAACTCCAACACTCGGTTGTAGCATTCTTGCGACATGTTAAAATCTGACTTAATGCTCAACAGTCTTGTAACCACCTCCAACGGTGAATGATCCTCACAACCAGGATACAATGGAGTCCTTGCATTCTCCAGCAACTCCATGAACTGTGCAGCATCGACGTTCGGTGCCTCCTCAGGTGCATCATGAACGAAACTAGGCCCCGCAGCGTCGAAAACCATGTTCACGCACCCGTCGTCGTATGCATGATTATCTGAAACAAAATTAGGTCCCGTATGCATATACGGCTCAACGTAAGGCTCCGGCTCTGATGCTAAAGACACAAGTTCTCCGTGTGCGGTCCACTGATAGTAATTAGGCGTGAAACCTCTCGAGTACAAATGATATGTCACTTCCACTTCTGGATAATATTTCACGTTATGACATTTCACACATGGACACTTAATTTTGGTGCCGTCCATATACTGAGGGAACGCCTTAGCAAACTGCAGGAACTGCTCTACTCCCGCTATGTATTCATCCCGCACACCACACATATCATCAGGACGACGATTGTACATCCATGAACGATTCCGCAAGTAGTAATTCATATCCATTTGAAAATAATTCTGCAAAGACGGACACACATTATCCAACAGGCACAAATTCGTATATAATGTCTTATTATGGGACACATATTAGTAGCGGACAGTTACTAATAACAATGATATTGACCGATACCGATACGGTTTGGCATGTTCCGATCCGATACAGACCGATACCAAATATTGACCGATACCGACATTAGCATGTTCCGATACTATACAGACCGATACCGATACCAAATATTGACCGATACCGACATTGGCATGTTCCGATACCGATACTATACAGACCGATACCGACATTGGCATGTTCCGATACTATACCGACATTGGACAGTTACTAATAACAATGATATTATCCAACAGGCCGATACCGACATTGGCATGTTCCGATACTATACCGACATTGGACAGTTACTAGACTACACTTCACTTACACCTCTGGATGACTTTGGCTCAAACCAGCCAAAGCTAGTTCAACGAGAGCTCCAAGAAAAAAATGGCTCTCCTCCCACAAACCACAATGGAAACTATACTTGAATAATGCACTCTATTCATTTGGGACTATTCCAGGTGTCCAAATTATAAGCAACCCTATATACATGATATGAATTTCCAACATGTGACATTCATCCATAGCTACTGTTTAATTGTTTCATTCGGGGTTCTATTATGTGTGAAATGCAAGACGCAAGTTACATTTCGGATAGACTTTTATATCAAATTGGCGTTTCTAAAACACTAGTCCAAAACATAGAAATCTTTTATTTTCCTGTATCTCTGTTTGTTTGTCATGTATATTTAGAATCTGTCTAGGACTCTAGACTAATGACATTCTTCTTGATATTGGTTTCATGCACATTAAAAATACACTTTCTCAGCTACTATCTCTCCCCTCATTTTAGGCATACTTTGATTCTTCACATCTTCCAGACCTAATTTAGAGCATATATATATAGTTTAAGAAAATCAAGAAATAGCAGCTTAAATCATTTATAATTCCAAGAAAAGGTGTGGTATTGTGATTGAAATGCATTTTTGCTAAGGTCCAGAGTTCCGATCACATTCTATCATTATGTTACGTTTCATATCTCAAGGATTTTTTCTATCTATACTACTATATAATAAGAAAAGTTGAGGCTTCACCGTAATTTTTTTTTGTTCCAAACATATCCTTGTTTATGTTTACTGAGTAAAATTGTTCATTAAGTTTAAAATGGACAAGTAGGTAATTATATATAGGAAAAAAATTAAAGAGAGATTGTTGTTTATTCTTTCCGAGTAGTATGAAATGCACATGGAAATCTTTTATTTTCTAAATGCAAGACGCAAGCTGTAAGGGAAAACCCAAAACATGTCCAAGGATCGTGTCAGTGTCCAAGGGTCGTGTCCGTGTCCGTGTCAGTGTCCAAAACACGCACACACAGTGTCAGTGTCCAAAATTTCGAGTTTGTGTGTGTGTGTGTGTGTGGGTGGGGGTGTGTGTGTGTGGGAGAGAAGGAGGAGGAGGAATTAGGTTAGGGTTTACCGCCGGAGAGGAGGAGGAGCTCCAGGAGGAGGAGGAGCTCGACGGGGGGGGAGGGAGTCGACGGGGGGGGGAGGGAGTTGACGGGGGGGGGGGGGGGGGAGGGAGTCACCGCGGGGGAGGGAGTCGCCGGGGGGAGAGGGGGAAAAAATTTTGAGTTTCGATTTTTCGAGTGAGGAGGAAAAGGGAGTCATGTGCCCTAAGTAAAAAAGTTAGCGACGTCCACTATTGACGTCGCTAACCGTCGCAATAATTTTAATATAAGCGACATATTTTCTTAATATGTCGCTGAACGTCGCTATTCAGCGACATACTTTATCTAGTGTCGTCGAACGTCGCTATTCAGCCACGTATTGCGATGTCAATAGGAAGGAGTCGCTATATTATATAGTTAGCGACGTAATTTCATTCCGTCGCTAAACGACGTCGCTAATAGAGCATATTTTAGTAGTGGGCCAGTACCTAAGACAGTAGCAGATGTGCAGGGTTTCATGGGATTGGCAGGATATTACCGAAGGTTCGTGTCAGATTTTGTAAGAATTTCAGCATCCATGACCCGTTTGACACACAAGGATGTGCCATTTGTCTGGTCGGCAGAGTGCCAGGCATCTTTTGAGAGTTTGAAGCAGAAATTGATCTCGGCACCTATACTTACATTGCCCGTTGGACCCGGAGGTTTTACTGTATATTGTGATGCGTCAGGTAAGGAACTTGGATGTGTCCTCATGCAACATGGGAAGGTGATAGCGTATGCATCTAGATAACTTTGGGACCACGAGAAGAATTATCCAACTCATGATTTGGAGTTGGCGGCCGTAGTATTTTTCTTGAAGCTTTGGAGGAATTACCTGTACGGCGATCGAGTAGATATATTCACCGACCACAAGAGCTTAAAGTATATTTTTACTCAGAAGGAGCTGAATATGAGACAGAGGAGATGGTTGGAATTAATCAAGGATTATGAAGTAGAGCTTCAGTACCACCCAGGCAAGGCTAATGTGGTAGCGGATGCCCTCAGTAGAAGGGGCAGTGCATTCATATTGACATCATAGAAGCAGATTCTAGAGGATCTTCGAGAGATGGGCATCGAGGTTATACTTTCTAGAGATGTAGGGATCTTGGCTAGTCTACAAGTTCAATCTGACTTGGTAGACAGGATCAAGGCAGCTCAGACACAGGACCCAAGGATTCAGAAGCTCAGGATAGAATGTGAGTCAGGACTCCGGAAGGAGCTGAGAATTCATAAGGTTGGAACACTTAGGTATGGATCGCGCCTATGTGTGCCTAGTGAAGATATCAGACATGAGGTTATGGCAGAGGCCCATAGTTCTCAGTATTCTATTCACCCGGGAGGTACCAAAATGTACAGGGATATTAAACAACATTTCTGGTGGAACGAAATGAAGAGGGAGATAGCTAGATTCGTCTCCCGTTGCTTGATATGTCAGCAAGTGAAGGCAGAGCAGCAGAGGCCAGCAGGATTATTACAGCCACTTCCTATCCCAGAATAGAAGTGGGAGCACATCACAATGGACTTTGTGACTGGATTACCGAGGTCACCTAGTGGTAAGGATGCCATCTGGGTTATAGTGGATCGACTTACAAAGGTAGCACATTTCCTCCCCTTCAGAGTAGGGCAGACTACAGAAAAGCTAGCAGAGATGTATATGCAGCAGATCGTCAGGCAACATGGAGTTCCTGTCAGTATTGTATCGGATAGAGATACCCGTTTTACGTCGCATTTCTGGAAAAGTTTACATCAGAGCCTTGGTACCAAGTTAAGATTCAGTACGGCTTACCACCCGCAGACGGACGGACAATCAGAAAGAACCATTCAGACCTTAGAAGATATGTTACGAGCCTGCACTTTAGATTTTGGAGGATCTTGGGAGAGTCACCTGCATTTAGTAGAATTTTCATATAATAATAGTTACCAGGCTAGTATTCAAATGGCTCCTTTCGAGGCACTGTACGGTAAGAAGTGTAGATCGCCGTTGGCATGGGATGATATTGGAGAAAGGAAGATGTTGGGACCAGAGATGATTGTCCAGACAGTTGAGGTTGTTAAGGGAATTAGAGAGCGACTTCGAGTTGCACAGGATCGGCATCGTCATTGGGCAGACCAGCATCGCAGGCCGTTGGAATTTTCTGTTGGGGACCACGTGTTCTTGCGGATTTTGCCTACCCAAGGAGTTATTAGATTTGGTGTTCGCGGAAAGTTGAGTCCGCGATACGTGGGCCCATTTGTTATCCTTGATAGGATAGGCGATGTTGCTTATCGTTTATCCCTTCTGCCTTCGTTAAGAGAGGTGCATGATGTATTTCATGTATCTCAGTTACGTAGGTATGTATCGGACCCAAGTCATATCCTCGATCATTCTGAGCTGGTTGTGGGTACCAACCCGTCTTATGAGGAGCAGCTTGTGTCCATCTTGGACCGAAGGGAGAAGATACTCAAGAACCGAACAATTAACCTTGTTCGTGTTGCTTGGGGCCATCACTCCTTAGGAGAGTCAACGTGGGAGCGGGAGGATGATATTCGATCGCGGTACCCGTACTTGTTTGACATACAAGGTATATTTCATTTCCATATGCCTTGATTGTCTTGATTCCACATGCATATCCCCGTATGATTAGTAGCTTGGTTTCATGGATTGATAGTATAGTTGCAGATTAGTGGTTGATTTGTATCATAGGGTGATTGATTGCTCGTTGTATTGCTAGTGCCTGGCCCTGATATTTCTAACCTGCTTGGATTTCAAATTCCGAGGACGGAATTTATCTAAGGTGGGTAGAGATGTCACTCCCCGTTCCCGGAATGCGTATTTTTATACGTATACCGCTTGCCTGAATTTATTTAGTATCTGTCATACATTTATTTTATATTTAATTCTTTTAATTTTATGCTAATTATTTTTCTGTATTTTATTTTCTGCTTTTTCTTGGCTCTTGGTCCATTTTGGTTCATGGTAAACCAACTTGGTTTGGTTTGGTTCAACATGGAAAGAAATGGATGGCTTAGATTTGGTGGAGAGAATGAATGGTGGAGATCCACTTGACCTTGATATAAAACTTCTTCTTTCATTCTCTCTCTTCATTCATTCACATTTACTCCTCCACCAAATCCTAACCCACTTGTGAGAGGCAAGTACATCTTGCACAATCATGGAGGATTTCATGCATCTCCATTTATTTTTAGTCTATTGTGTTTGTCTCTTCTTTCTCTACATGTTTAGGTCTTGTAGTTTTTGTTTTCCATGGTTAGCTTTGTGTAGATCTAAGTTTTTCCCCTTTTTGGTATTCTCCATTTCTGGCCGCATGAGCATTTTTCAGCCGCATAAGAATTTCTGGCCGCATGACCATTTCTGGCCGCATAACCATTTCTGGCCGCATGAGCATTTTTGAGCCACATAAGAATTTCTGGCCGCATGACCATTTCTGGCCGCATGAGCATTTTAGAGCCGCATAAGGATTTCTGGCCGCATGACCATTTTTTTGAGCCGCATAAGCATTTTTGAGCCGCATAAGGATTTTTGAGCCGCATAAGCATTGTTGAGCCGCATGAGGCTGATTTTGGCTGATTTTGATTGTTTGATGCTCTTTTTGACTGTTTTCTGGTCCGAATTTCTTTTAGCTTCCAACATAAAAGTTGTAGATCTTTTTCTTGGCTTCAAGAATATGTTACCAACTATTTTATGCAAGTTTCTCTTATTCTTGATATAGAACTTTTGACTACCATGCCTTGTCACGAATTGACAATGATTGTTATCCTGACTTAATATTGATCATGCGTTCCTATGTCTGGAACTAAGAGACTGGCTAGTCTTCTTATTGTACTGAATGGGACACGTTCATGTATGAACCTTTGAGAACGACTGGCTGATCCCGATCATTGACAATGTAACCGTGCTGATCTCCAACTTATAATTATGTACATGAATTTGAGTAGGTGCTATGGCACCGATAATTAATTTCGTATTACAAAAGCAGCACGTGTATCCTACTGTCAAAGCATGATTATCCCGTGGATAGGTTTGATTGTTGCATTACGCTATGTAGGACCTATAACCCAACCGCACTGGCATCGTTGTAGAGTTACGCATATCGTACCTTGTACGAAAGTACTCATGCGAAATACTCATGATCCACGACATGAGATTTCAATTAACATAGGGCCAACTAAGTTAAATAAAATAATTACTGCATGGAGAGAATGGATTTCTGAGTTCTTACATGACGGCCGTCCTTGGAACAAATAGTGTCCCGACACGCCGGCTGGTTCCCACGGATACTGCATATCTACCACACGGGCAGGAAGTGGTATCCGATTTACTTTTCCCGATCGACGAGCGTCCCGCTGGGACTCGTTTCCCCGCATGGCGCAACTGATTATTGGATCGACCAGTCTTGTTTGTCTATAGTAAGAACTGAGAAATTCCCTAATGCATGGTTCCAGGGTAACTTGGAGCTCACTAGTAGTAAGCCGTAATAATTGTCTGGCCGCTTAAACTGATTTGATTGTGGGTTGTATCCTACTTTGCCAACTATTGAGGTAAGCTGAACGTCCTGACATGACGGGCCAACTTCTGTCCTTGTTTGGTTGGGGAGTTGGTTCGGAGTGTCAAGACGCTAGGCGTACCTTAGTAAGAGGCAAAGATCTATTTATCTTATTTATATCCTTAACTCTTATTACTGGTTTAATTCTTCATGTCGTGCTTCCTTTGTGGTGCTTGCTATTGGAGGTCTAGCCTCTCTGGTTTTGCATGGCCAGATCTAGAGCCAGCTCCCGAGGACTCAGCTTACTTCTACCCTCAAGATGGTCAATACTAGAAGGATGACCGCAGGAGGCCACGAGTGGGTTCCTTGACTCCTTACTCGTCTTGTTCTTTACTTTACTTTTGCCATTTTGGCACCGACCTGTTAGTCGGACTGTCTAGCACTTGCTTTTACATAATTGTAATTAATTCAGACTGCAGCTGATAGCGATTGTGTATACCTTATCATATCATCTGGCTATGTTTTGTAAAGCCAGATCTCAAGAACATTTTGACCGAGCGTTTGGGACGCCTTACTGCTTTATCATATATGCTCTTTATTTACTGCTACTTGATTCATTGATTGAGACAATAGATGTCATGTGACCCTAGCGAGACTTGTATGTAGTATGCACCCCCTTGTCTAGTTTACAGTATTGATCGTATTATTTGGTATTTCTTCTACCCGTAATACGTAGCTGGCCAAGTCCGTCCCCGTCCCCCGGTGTTTTGGGTCTGGGGCGTGACAATTTCATAGGGACATTTATTCATTCATTCATTTCTTATAAGGGACAGGCAGCATTTCATATTCTTGCAACAGATATACAGAGAGTACATGATTCTAGTGTTTCATTCAGTTCATTGGGTCGATAGCATAGCCAGTTCATTTCTTATTCTATCATTCACAAGGCATCTCATTATTCAAGTGTTTTGCCGTTTCAACAGCATTAAACATAAGGAACAATGTTATTAATTCATTCTCAGGCATCGAATCAGTACATTAGTAGTTCAATGTGTTGTACATTTCAATAATTCTCAGCATAAGCATCTCTATTATTCAGCAACTAACATATGGGACATTTAGGGACAGTTTATAGCATTTCAATACTTCATTTTATTAAGCATGAAGGAGTAAGGAGGAGGAAGGACAGTTCCACTCACTTGCATACAAGGGTCTTTCTGTTCCGATCACCCACAATTCCACCATGCGTAGCTCCACCAGCGAGCCACGTTCCAATACCCATTCCGTCTAGCCAGCTAAGTGAGACTGCATCAGTCTCAATTCTCCTGATTCCCAACTTAAGTCACGATCCAATATTCTGATCCCATCCAATAAGCCAACCAAATGCCTCGTGCGGAGCGGGGCATTACATCTTCTAACTCATGTGGTTAAGATATGTGCGGTATTGAGCTGAGAAGGCATGGGTGGACAGGTAGATGCGAGATGAGAGTTTTGTGTCTGATTCTTCGACTTTTAGATAGAATAGATAGTTACGAGTTCAAGGCTTTAAGCCGAGCTCAACCGAGAGGTAGCTCACTTTCAAAGCAAAGACAGTAAAAGTTACTCATTTAACAGATAACCAACAAATAAGAAATAGCCACGTGCATATTTAGAATTCGGTCCAGGGTTAACTAAGTTGTTAAGCTCAATCATAATCCACACGCGTTGATTGAGTAGCCGTGCGTGAAGAGCCGAGAATTTGCTCTAAAGTGGATTTTTGTTTCTAATCGACTAACTAGACCTTGACAGGCCAAGTGGACACTCTCGGACTATCAACTTTTTGATCTAGGTATGTAATCCACTTCACCATCTAGAATCCCATGTGAAAATGTAAGTGGTAAAGCTCACCGGAGTCAGGAAGTCCAGCTCGAGATGCTTATCCACCTTTGCTTATCAGGCTCTCTTATCTATCTCGAAACGAGTTTGTCACAGACCATTGCTGCTGATAGTCTTGTGACGAGTGGTACATACACCGGATATATAACAAATTAAATTTATTTCTTACATAATTTAGATTTTTTAAAATTAATAAATGATGATATACATACGGTTACGGCTCACTTTTGGACCGTTTTGAAGCATCATTATAATAGTGTGTTATATATATATATATATATATATATATATATATATATATATATATATAATAAAAATAAAAATATATTATATATATTTGAGGTGTCATTTTATCCGAACCGACAAGTAATGTTTAGAGAGGATTCAAACCCCATTCCCGCGTGGTGCATCAAACCAAGCCCCCCCCCCCCCCCCCCCCCCCCCCCCCCAAAATAAAAGTGATGCTCTTGCATTTAAAAGCGTTTTACTTTCAGAAGGCATTTCTCTATATTGTATCATCATCAAATCAGATTCCTTGTCTTAAGGAGAGATTAGTTCTGCCTTTAATTATCCTTCTAATTCTCGGGGAAAGAGCATTACGACTAATAAGATATGCTGTTCATGCCAAAATTATTGTAATTTGTTGTTTTAAAATATTTTCGAAAGAAAGAAGATTCCCACGTCTGATGGTGTTAGCAGTTCGTATTTGTTGCATGCCTGCATCTGCATGTGCACTTCATGTTCTTCCCCGTACGGCACGGACAGGCTTCCTCCCATACACGAGAGTAAAAGAAATCCAATGGCCCAAGAGCCCCTTCTTTATTCGTCTGTGTTTGTGTGTGTATCGGTAATGATCACATAGGGCAGGCAACTAAAGCAACTTAGTAAAAGAAAATTAAAAGCCTGTTTCTCTAAAGGCTTTTTCTAAGGGCACCACATCATTTACTTGGGACTATTCCAAAATTTTTTGAAAAAATTACAAGTTTACCATCAAATTTTTTTACTTGGGGCACCACACCAATCAGTCCTAGGACTGCCAGCAGGTTGGCAGTCCAAACATATGTTAGGACTGCCACCCTGCTGGCAGTCCTAACATATGTTAGGACTGCCAGCAGGTTGACAGTCCTAACATTTGTTAGGACTGCCAACTTAGTGGCAGTCCTAGGACTGCCAGCAAGTTGGCAGTCCTAACATATGTTTGGACTGCCAACTTGTTGGCAGTCCTTGGAGATGCTGCTGGAGGCGGAGGCTGGAGGGAGGAGGAGGAGGAGGAGGAGGCGGAGGAGGGGGAGGAGGAGAGCTCTCCAATAGAGATTTCGGAGGCGGCGTCTAGCAAGAGGAGGCGGAGGAGAGGAGGGAGGCGGCGGAGGAGGGGGAGGTGGATGGGGACGGTGAGGGACTGGAGGAGGAGGCGGAGGAGAGGAGGGAGGCGGCGGCTGGAGGTGGAGGAGGAGGAAGGAGGCGGCGGCTGGAGGAAGGAGAAGGAAAAAGGAGGGAAAAACCCTAAGTTCGGGATAGCCCCAAGCAATTTTCGGGACGTCCCCAGTAAAAGTTCCTCAAACCTGGGCTGTCCCCTAGTAAAATGACGCCCCCAGTAATTTACGTGGTGCCCTTAGAATTTGCCTTCTCTAAAACGTACGTGACTAGAACACAACTGGCTACGATGGTTTCTGAGCAGTTGCAAGTTATACAATCATACATAATTTCAAAAATAAAATAATACAAAAAAGTTTAACCTTCTGTAGGAAATAATAATGCCTTGTTCTCATTTCTAGGATTTGTTACAATATATATAGTGTCTACATTTGGGCTTATGGGTATGGGCCATATTTATATTACAAATATAATCTAACACCCCCCCTCAAGTTGGAGCATGCAAGTCACAAATGCCCAACGTGGGAAGGAAATAATCAAACACTTGCTTTCCAAGGGACTTGGTGAAGATGTCAGCCAGTTGAGAAGAAGTAGGAACATGCGAGGCTATTACGGTGCCATCTCTAATAGCATCGCGAACAAAATGCAAATCCACCTCAATATGCTTACTGCGCTCATGAAATACCGGGTTCTGAGCCAAGTGCAGGGCTGACTGACTGTCACAATACACCGATATAGCAGACTCTTGGCGAACGCCCAAACACACCAATAACTCTTTCAACCATTTCAACTCACAAACAAGCGCAGCAAGAGATCGGTATTCAGCTTCAGCGGAAGATCGGAAAACAGTTGATTGCTTCTTGGTCTTCCAAGAAATAGGAGACCCCCCCAGAAACACCAACCAGCCTGTAACAGAGCGGCGAGTCAAGGGACAACTGGCCCAGTCGGAATCACACCAACCAGAAAGACGGAGATCACAATCAGCTTTCAAAAGAATACCCTGTCTTGGTGCATTTTTGAGATATCTGACAACTCGCAAAGCAGCATGCCAATGATCTTGTCGAGGCTCCTGCAAGAATTGAGACAAGATATGCACGGCATAGGCCAAGTCAGGGCGAGTAAATGATAGATAAATCAACCTCCCAACCAGCCTCCGATAAGTCTCTGCATCCGCCATCCTTGGACTAGTCGATTCTGCCAGCTTGTGATTGGGCTCCATGGGAAAACCAGCAGGGCGAGACCCCATCAAACCGCATTCTGAAATGATGTCCAAAGCATACTTTCTTTGACACAAGAAAATTCCTTCCGCACTCCGAGCCACCTCTATGCCAAGAAAGTACTTCAACACACCAAGGTCCTTCATGTGAAAGCAAGAACTAAGGTACTTTTTGAAAGCATCTAAAGCACCTGTGTCATTACCAGACACAATCATATCATCCACATAGATCAAAACATGCAACTCTACCTTCCCCTTAAAAAAAGAGAAAAGGGAATAATCGGAATGTGATTGAATAAATCCATAGGATATCAGAGAAGTAGTAAGCTTAGCGAACCAACAACGTGGTGCCTGTTTCAATCCATATAGAGACTTACGCAGGCGACACACTTTATTGGGTTCACTATGCGAAAAACCTGGCGGCAACTTCATATATACTTCTTCTGTCAGATCTCAATGAAGAAAGGCATTGTGCACATCCATCTGGTGCAAAGTCCAGCCTTTCACAGCTGCAACAGCCAAGAACGTTCGAATTGTAGGCATCTACCGGGGCAAATGTTTCTGAATAGTCGATCCCCTCAACCTGATGATTACCGAACACAACTAGCCGTGCCTTTAAGCGCTCAACACTGCCGTCGGATTTGTACTTTATTTTGTACGTCCATCTACTTCCCAATGCTTTCTTTCCAGGAGGCAAATCGACAAGACTCCATGTCCCATTATCTTCCAGAGCCTGTATTTCAGTTTGCATAGCCGCGCGCCAGCCTGAATCTCGCGAGGCCTGGCGATATGAAGTAGGCTCAACACCTGCAGTGATGGCTGCAAGAAAATCTCTGTGTCCAGCAGTAAATATGTCATAATTTAGAAATTGTGTTAGAGGATACGAAGTACCTGAGGAAGTGACGGGAACAGATGAACTGTGGTGAAGGGGGGGGACTTTTACTTCGAACAACATTCGTCACAAAATCCTGTAATCTCACTGGCTGTGATTTCTTTCTTATTCCTCTTCCCAATACTATCTCGTCGGGCACCTCTGGCAACACTGTATCCCCTGTATCATTAGTAGTATCCGCATCACCCCCAGCGGACTCTCCTGTCAATACTTCTGCATCTACCTGTGCATCCTTGCCAGTCGGTGCCGAGCCACCAGCAACCACGTCGGCCTCAGCAACCGTAGCCGGCACCATCCCAAAAGCCTCTACATCGTCTCCCGGCACCTCAACAGATGTATGGCGTGTCGCAGAAGACATATCGCTAGCAGAGCCACACCCAGAAAATTCTTTTTCATAAAAAGTAACATCACGGGACACAAAAAATTCACCAGTCTCCAAATCATACAGTTTCCATCCCTTTTTATCAAGTGGATACCCAACAAAGATACATTTTCTGCTCCTGCTAGCAAATTTATCATGTCGGGATTTCAAATCATACGCATAGCACAGACAACCAAAAATACGTAGATGATCATACGAATGAGCCGAGCCATATAAAACTTCATAAGGAGACTTAAAATGCAAGATACTAGAAGGGGTCCTATTTATCAAATAACATGCACCCAGAACACATTCTCCCAAAAAATCCACGGAAAGAGAACCCTGAAATCGCAATGCCCTGGCGACATTTAAAATATGTCGATGTTTTCTTTCCACCCTTCCATTCTGTTGAGGTGTCCCAACACATGATGTTTGGAACAATATACCTTGAGAGAAAAAATAGTCTCGTAAATAATTAAATTCAGTGCCATTGTCACTCCGCACTCGACGGATATCAGCCCCAAACTGACGCTTCACCATAGCAATGAATTTAAGAAACGCAGAATAAACATCACACTTATCTGTCAATAAAACAACCCAAACAGCTCTAGAAAAATCATCCACCAAAGTTAAAAAATACCGTGTCCCATTAGATGACGGAACACTATATGGTCCCCACAGATCACAGTGTACGAGTTCAAAGCATCTCAAAGCACGACTACTACTATCAGGAAAGGCATCACGAGTCTGTTTAGCTTGATGACAAATATCACAAGCCTTATGAGAAAACACACTACTACCAGAGAGAAAAGGTAAAGTCTGCATTACTTTATCTGAAGGATGCCCCAGTCTACTATGCCAAACCTCGGAATTACTCTCTTTGCATGCCAGGATCACCGAAGCCAAAGAAGCTGGAACCTCCCCCAAGAAGTAAAGTCCACCCCTTTGTTCACCTGCTCCAATCACCATCCTCGTACTTCGGTCCTGAACAAAACACAAATCAGGAGTAAATAACATATCACAATTTCTGGCACCAATTAATTGTGAGACAGAGATCAAATTGCAAGTCAATGTCGGAACATAAAGAACATCCGTCAAAACCAATGAAGCAGTCAAAAATACTTTGCCTCTCATAATAGCCTCAATAGTGCTCCCATCAGGCAAAATCACAGGACAGACAGGGCCCTCAAAGCAATCAACTAAACAGTCACGAGAGCCTGTCGCATGAAGAGTAGTCCCAGTATCGAATATCCAATGGACAGAAGAATTCTTACCAAACCTCAGATCAGAGTTTGATGAACCAGGTTTGGAAGGATTTTCATTACCCAGTAAGCTTATCAGTTTCTGCCATTGTTCACCGGAGAGTGGCGAAGGATACCCTCCATGCATCATGTTTGCCGAACTCCCAGCAAGACCAGCAGGGATACCATGACCAGCAGTGACGACATGATGAACAACCCCTGTGCTACCAGTACCGCGTCCCCCATCACGTCGCTGCTATGGTGTCGTGTCTCTGCCACTGCCAGCACCACGTCCGCCCTCACGCCGAGGACGAGTCTCCCACCACTCTGGATAGCCAATCTTGGCAAAGCAATTGGCAACATCATGACCTATTTTCTTGCAATAAGTACAGATCATACATGATTTGTCCCTGGAATCTGAGGTTCTACTATGAGAAGTAGTAGAAAGACGAGGTGAAGTCTTGATAGTCAGTGCCAACACCTCCTCAGCAGAGGATTGGACCTGAGATTTTTGCATATCCTCCTTCTCACGGACTGCCTGGTATGCCCGATCTAAACTTGGCTGAGGATCCTGAGCCAGAAGATTAGATCGGGTATGACCATACAACTCAGCATTCAACCCATACAGAAAGTCTTGAAAGTGGTCTTCATCCCTCACAGCCTGTAGCTTTGCAGCAAGTTCACCACAGGTACAAGTAGCCAATGGGAAATAAGCAGCTTGTTCATCCCACAAAGACTGCAAATTTTCAAAGTAGGTTTCTACAGACATCGAAGCCGTTTGTTTGCACTCAGCCAAAGCCACTTTAATTTGTTGCTTCCGAGTGCCATTGCTAACAACAAATCTTTTCTCTAATAAGTTCCACAATGGATAAACCTCCTCAAAGTACGGCAAAGATTTCTTCAGAGACGGATCAATGGTATTAAGAATCCATTGAACCAATAGCGTGCACGCATGTCCAATCAAGCAATTTACTAGCATCATTAACAGGTTTGACTTCAGTACCCTCCAGAAAAGTGATCTTTCGCCTAGAGATCAGGGAGAGACGTATTGACCGAGACCACTCAGCATAGTTCGGTCCACGAAAAACAATAGGAGTAATGATATTTCCTGGTTGATCAGCAGAACTCAGAAAATATGGATCCTTCGGATTAGGATAATGTGGGTTGTGGGCACCGCCACCGCCAGTCACGACAGAATAGCCGGATGCAGCATCATCTGCCATCGCGGATGTCGGGTGTACAAAATTTTATACAACGCCGACGAATCAACCGCTGATGGACGGGGTCGACGGCGAATCGGCCGCGATCAGGGACGCCGAATCTGCCGCGTAGGGACGAGCGGATGTCGGGTGTACAAAATTTTGGACAACGTCGACGAATCTGTCGCTGTTGGACGGAGTCGACGGCGAATCGGCCGCGATCAGGGGTGCCTGCTCCAATTAATGTCGTGTAGAATTAATGGTGTAACAAACCCTTCATGTCGGATACCACAGCAGCGCCAAGGGAAAAGAATTCTACACGACTGTACATTGATTGGGGGGGAAAATCATCCACCAATCTATGTCAAGCGATTTCTACTAAAGTCGTGCCAAGGGAGCTTGTCGGCACGTAGAGGAAGTCTTAGCTACGTGATATGAACAGCACTCCTTGTTCCTTTTCCCATGCATTATACCAAAGGTCCAAAAACTAACAAAAAAAGGAGATCAAAAAAAAAATGAAGGGGCTGTGACAAAAAAAAGTGAGAGGCTCTTGTGGAGAAAAAGTTTGGAGCGGAGGGAAGTGGAAGTCCTGTAGAGAAGAAGAAGGTTGGAAGAGAGAAGCAAAAAAAGAAAAAGAAAAAAAGAGCGCTCTAGCGGCTAAGATTTTTCGGGAGGCTCTGATACCATGTAGGATATAATAATGTCTTGTTCTCATTTCTAGGATTTGTTACAATATATATAGTGTCTACATTTGGGCTTATGAGTATGGACCATATTTATATTACAAATATAATCTAACACCTTCGTAAATATTTCTAATGTGAAATGAATAATGCTAAGGTACTACCACCTCCTTACCGCCTTCCTACAACCAACTCTCCCTCCATGCTAACATTGTCTCGTCCGGCCCCACCTCTTCTTCTTACAACCTACTCTCCTCTCATCCAATGTGACATGACGAGTATGGAAGGACCACCAAGCTTGACGAGGTTGATTGAACTCTTGGCCGATGTGGCCGAAATGCGCTGGGCGCGCCAACTCATTTGGCGAGCGGAAAGTGAATTGGCGCGTCAAGTGCACTCGGCCACGACCGGTCTCCCGCTCGCAAACAAGTTGGCGTGCCCAGTGCGCTCGCCAAATGAGTTGGCGTGCCCAGCACACTCGCCAGCTGAGTCGGCGCGTTCACGCGCACTCGGCCACGTCCGCCAAGAGTTCACTCAAACTTGTCAAGTGACTTGGCGGCCCTGTCTACTCGCCATCTCATTTGTTGTCCCCCAATTAAATTTTTTTCCAAGCTTCTCCTTTTACGTGGAATTATCCCAAACTTTTTAACTTTATATGAAATTTTTTGATTTAGATTTAGGTCTTCCTATTTATCATAAATTGAAGCAACATGTTCCTTAGAGTATCAAAAGTATATATTTGTTGAGTGGTTAAAAAAATATTTCTTTAGCATTTGTATAGAACCCTTATGCACCTGGTCCTAGGAGTGAGCATTATTCGATTTTGGACCGAAAATCAAACTAAATCGAACCGAATAAAAGATTCGGTTCGGTTTCGATTTTGAAAATATTAAAAAAAATTATTCGATTTCGCTTTCGATTTTGGGTTTTAATTTCGGTCAAAAACCGAAAACCGAATAAGAAATTATATATATACACACACACTATAGATATATACTAAATAAATTTAGGTATACTTAATATATATATTAACAAAAAAATTGCAAATAAACCAAAAAAGCGAATAAATGAATAAAGCGAAAACCGAATCGATTTAATTCCGTTCGGTTTGATTCAGTTATGGATCAATTCGGCGGTTTCGATTTTGCTTATTCAATTTTTTGGTCAATTCAATTTTTGGTTATTCGGTTCGGTTTGAACCGAATGCTCACCCTACCTCGTCCCCTCTTGAAACATTGATGCGGCATCCTTCATAATGTAGGAGATAGTGTTTAAAAGAACATACGATATGCCTACAGGAAAATGAGCGAGAAGCATGAATTACACAACCCATCAAGATTCAAGGCAAAAACTTGTTGTCTGCCCTTTAATCGTCGGTTGCTGTTTGGGCTAAATACTGCGCACACAAGAGAAGGCTGGAGTTTATCGTGGCCCAATGTCAGGGAGGAAGGAACATATGATCAAGGGGCTGACGAGTGAAGCATTTATCATTTGTTGTGCATAATGAACAACTTTTAAGCACACAAGTGATTGTTGTATTAGAAACAAGGTACAAACAACAAATAAGAGACGATCACAACACAAAAATCAGACATGGCTCGAAGATCTTCTCCTACATCCACAATCCCACATAAAATAACAAGAGATAAAACTCTATTGATAGGGCCTTATGGTAGCGACGAGATCTCGACAGGGAAAGGCATAGGTTCGAATCCCCAGAAAAAAAAAAAATTCTATTTATAGCTCAACATAATTATCTAACTATCCATTTCAGTTTGACAATAATAAGATAGAAATTAATTTTTAATTTTTACTTATCGCAATATCTTGTTTCTGTCTTGGATGACGAGACCTAAGAATAAAGTATGGAGTTTCTCTTAGATTTTCTGTGGACTTGTTCCTCGAGTCTCCACCTTGAGCCACACCTACCGCCTTCATCCTCAACAAAATTGAAAATTGCTGAGATACCCACTTTCGGGATGGGTGTTCATGAAAAACCCACCCGCAGGGTAGATTTTATGAAATACCCTACATTGTGTATTTTCACGTTAAATATTTCAAGATTCCCTTTAGATGTTGTGTATTTACAAAATTGCCATTTTGATAATATCATAGCTATCCCTTCGCACAAATTTGGTCATATATATGTATTTGAATTCATAAACTCAGATTTTGATTGCGATTTTCGTCTTCTTCTTCTTCACGAGAGATCTGAATTACATTCTCTCATCTTCAGCAGAGATCGCAAAGATTGTTCGTAATTCACTGTGCTTTTTTTCAGTCGAACTCCTATCATCGCTCATCATCATCATCTTCGTGGAGAGATTTGAAGTTTTTCGGCGATTAGATCCTTTTTAATGGCTTCATTCTGTAACGATTCAACTTGTTTCTGAAGCTCACTTTTCTCATTTCTGAGCCTTTTATTTGTCTCTTTGAGCTTCTCGATTGTTTGCACTGATACAAAATAAACAACAATGAAAAGTATGATATCAATCAATATATACTTTTTTTAAAAAAAGGAAAAAAAAGGACCATTCTCCGTGATCGTAACACGGAGAATGGTCATTCTCCGTGATTTTAACACGAAAAATACCCATTCTTCTGCATTCTAACATAGGGAATAACCATTATACGTGATTTTACAACGAAGAACGACCATTCTCCGTGATTTTAACATGGAGAATGACAATTCTCCATAATTTTAACACAGAGAATGGCAATTTTTCGTAATTTTAACACGGAGAATGGCAATTTTTCGTGATTTTAACACGAAAAATGGCCATTCTCCTGCATTCTAACGGAAAATGACCATTCTACGTGATTTTACAACGGAGAATGGCCATTCTTCGTGATTTTAACATGGATAATGACTATTCTCCTGTATGTTAGCACGATAATCACTACTAAAATATGATAAATTAGCGACGAAATTAGCGACGCCGACAAAAGACATCGCCAAAATTTTGCATATTAGCGACGTCCTAAAATGTCATCGCTATACGACACTAGTTGGCGACGTTTAGCGCCGTCCTAAAATGTCGTTGCTATACGACACTAGTTGGCGACGTTTAGCGACGTCTCCTCTTGACGTCGCTAAGTTTTTTACTTAGGACACGCTGTTTCCTTTTTTCCCCTCACTCGAAAATTTCTAAAATTTTCTCCCCCCCCCCTGGCGACCCCCTCGACCCCTGGCGACCCTCTACCCCCCCGGCGACCCCTTCCCCCCCCCCCTCCGACGACTCCCTCTCCCCAGGCGACCCCTACCCCCCCTCCCCCCCGTCGAGATCCTCCTCCTCGAGTTCCTCCTCCCCCAATCCGAGCTCCTCCTCCTCTTCCTCAGGTAAACCCTAACCTAACTCCTCTCCCTCCTCCTCATCCTCCTCCTCCTCCTCTCCCACGGACACACACACACACACAGAGACACAGAGACACACACACACACACACACACACACACACACACACACATACGGACACACGGTTAGGGGTGCAACTTGGGCGGGCTAAACCTGTAGAAAGCTTGTGTGTGTGTGTGTGTGTGTGTGTGTGTGTGTGTGTCCAAGCCAAGACCTGGGCCCTGCCCTCTCGTCCAATATTTGTACCCCAAATCACCCTGCACTACAATGCCAAGTCCCTGGCCTTCCTGCCTACTACAGGGGACCAACACTTGGTACTACCCTAAGTCCCTGCACCCAGTGCAGAGCATACACCCTACCTGCAGGGTCATGGACAGTACCCTGTGGCCCTGCCTAGTGCAGGCCACCCTGCCCCCTAGCTGCCAAAGGGCTAAGTAGCACTATACAGCCCTCTCACTCACTCTTGACACCTAGGACTGTCAACTAGGAGTGACACACTATGAACCACACATAGGCTATACACCTCACATGAGCAACCCTCCCTTACATTTATATGCACACAACTTACTGTCTAATATTAGTCCTATTCTCCTTCCTATTCACTGTTATTACAGTCATACCCATACATTGGCTAACCCACAACACTAGGACACCCAAGTCAGGGCACACACACATAAATACATACATGTAACCTACTGTCTACCTATTTCTATTACCTGCTGTCTGTAGACTTGCCTCTAATTGCCCGAGCCCTTTCCTTAGCATACCAATGCAATTACATAACTCAAGACATCCCATTACACTAACACTCCCTATTTTATCTTGCTCTAAACTGAACACCCTATCTATATCTATGTGAACACACACTGACATCTATTTTTGATACTGCACTCGACATAATACACCTACATCAACTGACTCCACTTTACCTATCGGATACTCACACAACCTGATACACGGTATCCTCCTATGTATGTCCCTTATTGATACGAATAGTAGACACACTCACACACACAAGTTCTCTGATAATAGGTTTCCTTACACCAGCACTTATAGGCCAGAACCTAACTACCCTTAGAGTATTACTGATACCCCTATTTATCCTCTTATGGTACACATCTGTATACAATCTGCATTTACCTATAGGTGCCTACTGCACCCATGGGCGCCTATTATCTATGCCTTGATATGGATATTCCATATTAGCACGCTTTTGACAACTATCCTTCTACCAATTTGTACACACACCCCCGCCTACTTCTCCTCCAATACTTGCTACACGAGTTTGTCTCCTCTAAAAATTCCAATTTTCTGGGTGGAGGAGAAACATACTTCCATTACTGTTGTTAACCCAATCCACTGTTTATAATTTATTTAAAAGTAAACATATGCACCCTGAGTTCTTACCTACTGTTGTGCCTATGTTTAAAACTTTATTACATAGCCCTGCAACCCACACTTTTACCTGAACCCCTAGTTTACAGGTTTTAGGATACTCCCTTCTATTGTTGCATACAACAATTTTTGTGGTTCAATTGCTCTGTGCGGTTATAATACCCGACCCAAACCGCCCGAGTTGCACCCCTACACACGGTTACCATGTCTCTCTACTATAATATACACTAGGAAGTTCGGACACTGCAAATATCGGTGTTTGTTCCATGTCTTTGTTTAGTGAAGGATAATTGCCTAGACTTAGTCAACTTCACCCAGTTTGACTAGTTTGTCCAAGATATTGACTTAGTCAACTCAACTTCACCCAGTTTGACTAGTTACTGCGGTGAACATGTGTGTCCATCTTTGCAGAATTATTTCCAAATAGATATGAATTACTACTTGCAGAATCGTTCATGGATGTACAATCGTCGTCCTGATGATATGTGTGGTATGTGGGATGAATACATAGCGAAAGTAGAGCAGTTCCTGCAGTTTGCTAAGGCGTTCCCTCAGTACATGGACGGCACCAAAATTAAGTGTCCGTGTGTGAAATGTCATAACGTGAAATATTATCCAGAAGTGGAAGTGACATATCATTTGTACTCGAGGGGTTTCACGCCTAATTACTATCAATGGACCGCACACAGAGAACTTGTGTCTTTAGCATCAGAGCCGGAGCCTTATGTTGAGCCGTATATGCATGTGGGACCTAATTTTGTTTCAGATAATCATGCATACGACGATGGGTGCGTGAACATGGTTTTCGACGCTGCGGGGCCTAGTTTCGTTCATGATGCAGCTGAGGAGGCACCCAATGTCGATGCTGCAAAGTTCATGGAGTTGCTGGAGAATGCAAGGACTCCATTGTATCCTGCTTGTGAGGATCATTCACCGTTGGAGGTGGTTACAAGATTGTTGAGCATTAAGTCAGATTTAACATGTAGCAAGAATGCTACAATCGAGTGTTGGAGTTGATTATAGAGATCTTGCCGGCGGGTGCTAAGTTACCTAAAGACTTCTACCGGTCTAAGAGGATGGTGAGATCGCTCTGGATGGGATACGAAAAAATTGATTCTTGTCGCAATGGGTATATGTTGTACTACAAAGACGACAAGGACACAGATGTGTGTAGATTTTGTGGTGCTGATCGCTATAAGACAACTAGTACAGGAAAGTCTACCGGTGCAAGAAGACCGACCGATTCAATGCACTACTTGTCTTTAACGCCGCGGTTGCAAAGATTATTTTTAGTGAAAGAGACGACCGAAAATATGAGTTGGCACATGCGAGAACAGATTGAAGGAGTGTTGGATCACCCATCCGATGGAGAAGCATGGAAGCACTTTGATCGAGTGTATCCTGATTTTGCTTCAGATTCGCGTAATGTCAGGTTGGGGCTATCTTCTGACGGTTTTACTCCTTTTGGTCTTTCAGGATCCCAGTATTCGTGCTGGCCTGTGATTGTCACTCCGTATAACCTACCGCCTTGGATGTGCATGAAGACTCAGTACATGTTTCTAACTGTTATAATTCCTGGTCCGAACAATCCCAAGAGAAACATTGATGTGTACTTACAGCCTTTGATAGATGAGTTGAATCAGTTATGGGAAGTAGGCGCTAACACATACGATGTTTCCAGGAAGCAGAATTTTCAGATGAAGGCAACCCTTATGTGGACCATCAACGACTTTCCGGCCTATGGAATGTTATCTGGATGGAACACTCATGGCCGTCTCTCATGTTCGTATTACATGGACCGTACTAAGGCTTTTCGCTTGAAACACGGAGGTGTAGGAACCCTAGAGGGGGGGTGAATAGGGTCAAGCTAACTAATCAAGCACTTAGCACAAGCTAATTGGCAATTTAAAAATATAAGTGCAAGAGAAGAAGCAAACACAATACCGACACCCGATATATCCTGGTATCCTCCTAAGAGGCAGTCCAGTCCCGGAACTCTCTCCGGCTTTAATCCACTATTTGAGCAAATAGTTACACACGAGTTTGGATCCGAAGAACTCGCCAACTTCTTACACAAGAGCTTTAATCCGAAGGGCTCTCCGACTTCAACCGAGAGTTTGGATACGAAGACTCCCCAACTTCAACCGAGAGTTTGGATACGAAGACTCTCCAACTTCAACCTTTCACAATAGGTTTTGATCTCCTTATACAATAGGATGAAGATCTCACTTTTCAACTCAATAACTCTAACACAATTTGTAGATGGCAAATGAAGGCTTTGTAGAGTTGTATGTGGATAAGCTTTGGTGGTTTGGAAATTTTTAGGCTCAAAGCATCAACCTTGAATGAAGTGGTTCAAGGCTATTTATAACCAAAGCTTGAAAAGAAGCCAAAGGCAACTTTTCAGTCACGAACCGGCATACCGCCGGTATGATCCGGCATACCGGCGGTATACCGGTCTGGGATTGCAACGGCTAGAAATATAGCCGTTGGGATCATTAACGGCTGGAAATCCAACCGTTGGAATTTTAACGTTTCGGAAGCGGTATACCGTCGGTATGGACCGGTATACCGTCGGTATGCCGGTTTTGTAAACAGAAACTTTATGTGAACAAAAACTGGTATACCGTCGGTATACACCGGTATACCGTCGGTATGCCGTTTTCCACCAAAAATGATCCTGGACTTATTTCTGCCCTAGCTTTCGATTTTGCCATCCATTTCTTGTGTTTACAATTATTCCTAGGACTCATTACAGACTCCAGATATACTTAGGCAGATGCAGGCTTTTTCAGAGTCTTGAAATGCTGATGGCATGACTTGGCTTCTTCCTTTGATAGGTGCTGGCTTTTTTCCTTGGCGGCAGCTGTCCAAAGATATCCAGTTTGCGAAAACTGAATACCTTTCGGGGGCTTCGCCCCCGAACTCCCGACGAGGGGCGCTGCCCCCTCGACCCCCGTCCGCTGACCGGGCAGCGGAACCCCCGAGTGCGTGGCTCCAGAGATGTCGTCGGGTGGTTCAAAAAAATCTTGTGGAATCCGTCGTCTTTGGCCCACCATGATTTCTTCATAGCATATGTCCACATATGATCTTACAAATTGCTTTTCTGCAAATACATGTTAGGCGAACAAAGCAATATACATGTAGCAAGTATGATAAGATAAAGCACATTAGGACTATCCAAAGTTTAAGTATAAGTGCTAAGGTGATGGCATAAATGTTAGTGATATCATAATGATTAAACTTAATTGAATGACCACAATCAAAAACATAGTTTTGATTTTGGCAACCCAATTAAATTTAAGATAGATAAGCTCATATCACTAAGATGTAAACCAATGGGCACATATCACCAAAGATATAAGTATAAGTAGAAATGCTATAGTGATAGTATGAAGATTAGTGATAATGAAATGCTAAACTTAACAGATTATCCATATTCAAAAAATATGATACAATCATTGGGCCAACAATCTCCCCATTTTTGATTATGGCAAATCGGTTAAGTTTAGTATGGACAGTATAGATGCATGTATCACTAATATACAAAAGACATAAGCAATATCACTGAAAGCATACTACTTAGATTACTTATAAATAGCATACTTAAACTTACTTCTCCCCCTTTGACATGATCAAAAATAGGCTCCCCCGTACTAAGAGATAAAATGAAATCAATCTCAAGCATAGAAATCAGAGCATGGGGAAGGCATAGACAATCATGATCAAGATATACTAATAAAAAACAATGGGAGAAGTGTGTAAAGACAAGTGTATAAAACTACATACCAAATGTAGAGTACTAAAGAAAATTGCTTGTCAAAACACAATATGGTTGGTAAAACTTTAAAAGAATTTGAAGAAAAAGAAATAAGTAGTTTACCAACTTGAAATCCAAGGAATAAATCCAAAACACAATAGGATATGAAATATTGCTCCAGTTTTGGAAGAGAACTATGAAATAAAGGATTTCAAACAAAAGCCATGAGGAATAAATAATTGCAACTAATAGATACCAAATGAGATATAAAATTAAATAAACTTGATACCAATTGAACAGATGTAAACTTGAAACATTGATCAAAGAAACCATTAATAATCATAATTGTCCACAAATAAATAGTGGAACAAAATAAAAGAATGATCAATGTAAAATATTGCAATTGATATAAAGTAATCTCATTATTTGCAAGATCTATATTGCTTATCCAAGTTCATGCATTTGAACTCAATTACCTTATCATGCTATATGAATACCCTTAAGATAAACATGAAGGTAAAGAAGAAAAATACTTGAGAAGGAGAAATTCAGTCGACTTGAATGCTCCCCCTCAAACTACTACCAAAGTAGATAAAAATCATAAATTTTGGATAAGTCCTCAACAAGGAAAGCCAAATCAATTAAGCATGAAAGAAAAGCCAAATCAACGAAAGCATAATATTCATCAAGATAAGATCTGAAAGTTAATATTAGCAAGATGACATATTTAACCGATATGAAAGAGAGAGATAAGATAATAAGGACAATTACATACACTCTCATAAACCCTTCAAAATAAAAATATCATGACCTCAATCAATAAGATATGAAATAGAAAAAAATATGGGTCCATGATGAACTAGGTATACGACATATTAAAGGGTATAAATAAATTGAATCAATTGATTTGCTCCCCCTCAAAATATGCGTATATAGTTCCAAAGCACTTATAGCATAAAATATATAACTAAAAGATCTAGGGGTAAATCAACTATGGATTTCTCCCCCTTGCTCGATGCATATAAGGCTACAATATCGTCAAAAGACAAAAAAAAATCATCTTTAGTCAAGAAGAGATAACCAATTAATAGCCACTAAAGATGAGAAATCAAAAGAATATTCCAATAAAGCACATATAATCAAAAGATGGCATACATTAGTCTATATAGAAGAATCTCATATTTAAATATGATAGATCAATGTATGTAATCCTTTGAAAAAATGTCATCATGAAAAAGAATAAAATCAATTAAGAACAATCATGATGATAGACATAATATAGCTCAAAAATAAAATAAAAATAAAACTCAAACATCATGTCCATAATTATCTAATTAAGAAATAATTAACCAATTTATTGCTTTGCATGGACTAGATATGTTTTATCGCATATGTACCCATCAACCGGATAACATCCAAACTTTGCTACTTCTAAATGAAAGACCAATAAAGTTCAAATAGCAAAGGTCATATGTGATAAACCATGAGTAGTCAAAGTAGAGTAATAAATTAACTTGACATTTACAAAATTAGATAGTTTAGGACTACTCAATCATTAGGATCATTCATAAAGTAAACAAATGAATAAACATGATCCAATGATAAATCTCATCAAGAGAAAATTTAAAATCCATATTTATAAAGAATCTCATAAAACAATAAAAAATATGGAAAAGAGTCATTCTCATTTAAATGATTGCAAACATAAACAAGAAGAGATGCAAATGATAATACGATAAAATCATGACTCAAACTGAGAGAAATTTAAGAGATACATGCTAATGACTAATAAGGAAGGAGACTTAAAGAAAGGAATCACAAACCTCCAAGAGAAACAAGATCTTATCAAGAATTTGTAAAACTAGTTTTGGAGAACAAACATATGTATCTAAAATATGATACAAATTACATTTAGAAGAATCACAGATCTTGTTTATGTAAACTAGCATATCATATATAGATTGAAAAGAAAAAACAATAGCTAGATGAGTGGAAGTGAACCAAATTATATAGCTTAACAATATATCATAAATAAGCAAGCTACATAACTAATTAAGATTAATGAGATAGGCCATTAACAAGATAAAGGTGCTCATTTAATCTTAAGTCACTAACACTAAAGATACTTGCTCAAGCATAGAGTTCACAAAGAAGGCAATACATTTTGAATGAACAAAATAATTTATAGACTCTTTACTAAGCAAGGATAAGAGCATAAGATGACAAATAAATGAATCAATCTCTTATCAAGTATAGATCAAAAGAGATACTCATGAAAACATAATAAAATAAATCTCTTTGCCAAGTATTGAGATTGGTCCAAGATAATGAAATAATATATCGATCTAGAGAATGCAAGATATTATAACCATTATGAAGTTAGTGTATTCTCTAGAAATGGAAAATCTCAACACAAAAGCTCAAACCATAGTAGCTAAAGTCACAAAAAATATGATGTAACAAATACATGTATTCTCATGTGCTACTAAAACCATTGGACAACAATAATTCAAAAAGAAGTATAAACCCAAGGAATGAGCAAAGAAGGATCATTAAGATCAAGAAAGCTAAATGCTAAAAATATCAAGAAGTACATTTCAAAGAGCTTTCATAGTGCACCATAGTAAGTTATAAGGAAGATATAGATTAAAAATGTGCACTAAAAATGGAGGTAAATATAAAAACAAGACAAAGCACAAAACCATGTGATTCTTAAAAGAACTTCCATAAATAGTCAAGTGCAAGGCATAAACAAATATTCTCTCTCAACATCCTAACTTAAAGGTATAAAACAAATAAATATCAAAAGTTAGGAATCACTAATATATATGAAACTATATATATCACGAATAGGCATACATGAAAAGATTAAAAACCAATTAAGAACATGTATCCATAATGCCAACCAAAAAAGTCAAGAAGATATCATCAAAAGAAGACTTTAAGGAAGAAGCTAATTGATTCAAGAAGAATAAATTTGGTCAAGGGAATCAATAGCTAAGGTATGAGAAAAGCACAAGTTTGAAGATAACAAGTATATTTAAATACTCTTCAAGTCAATATAAAACTTTCGCTTAACTCATATGCCCACATAAAGATATTTATACAAAAAAAATATCAACATAAGAAATACATGATCTACATAGAGATGTAAATTTTAATGAATATAGTCATGTATCCTTAAAGAATGTTTGAAAAACTATCCCAAATTCAAAACACATATAAATAATCTTTATTATGCAAAGACATAATTGATTCATAAGAGGTTTAATAAAAAAATGAGAATCAATAATGAATATATTATGTGAGCACAAGTTTAAAGTGAAAGTATAAGTATATACTTGTCAAGTGATAAGAAGCTTGTGCTAAACATATATATTCACAAATACCGATTAAGATAAATATGACATATTAAAAACAAACCGGCAAGAAATAACTATTTCAAAAACTTTAAAGACGGAGAGTTAAAATCATATTAACTCAAATCAAAATCAAGCTCCTATGGACTAGAGTGATATGCATGCTTTATAAATAAAGATTAAAAATAACGAGCATGCATATATAAATGTGTCACACTAATAGAGAATGAGTGATAAACAACATAGTGTGAACTAATCATTTAAGCCGAGTAACTAGTCATGCTAGATAAAAGAATTAATAAGAAAAATAACTAAGCATGCTAGTATTGTATCTCACATTAATTTATGTAAAAGGCAACTAAAGGACATCAATGTGAGCTAGTAGCAAGACATCAAGAGAAACATGCTAGATTCTACAAATATAAACAATTTAAAGAGAATCGTTTAGCATGTTACCAAAGTGGCTCTAGTGGCCACGCTTGTGTTGGTGCAATTGCTTGGAAGATGACCTTTGAGCTTTGCAACCACCAACACGCTCCTCGGTGCTATGTTCCGATACAAGAAGCTTCACCTACAACATTAGATGAAGACTTTGGTATCCAAATAAACTTGGATCCACATTTATTAGCTTTAGGGACCCACATACTATTTACTCTAGCATTGGTAGAAAAACTTCTACGAATAGGACAAGTGAAGCTCATGTGTCCAATGCGAGAGAAATAGAAGCACCTAATACTAGTGTGTGTACATGTATCGGAATGAGTATGATTATGAACATGTGACATACTAGAATGATAAATATCTCTAGAGTGAGCATGAGAAGATTTGGTTTTAAGAATATCATGTTCTAATATCAAATCATCATGCATACAAGTAAGAGAATCAAATTTAACATTTAAAACATTATTCTCTTTTTCAAATAAAACAATTCTAGAAATAAAATCATCATTTTGTTTCTTTAAAGTGTCAATAGAAGAATCATGCAAATGATTTAGCTCAAGAGTTTGCCTCTTAAGATCTTCTATTGATGAGGAAAGAGATTTGATTTTCAAAATTAAAGCCTCATTCAAACTCTTTAAAGAAGCACATGATGAGTTTTGAGAATCAAGTCTAGATAATAAATCATTGTTTTCATTTCTCAATAACTCATTAGCTTCTTCTAAATGAGCAACCTTTTCAGAAAATTCTTCATTTGTAGAATGAAGGTTGTCAAGAATCTCTAAGGATTGTTTAGCCATGGCTTTCCACTTAGAACATTTCTTGCATTTAGAAGAAACATGATTGTCTATGCTACTAGAAGTAAAACTCTCTTTATCGGAGGAGGAGTAGAAAGAATACGATGCCATAGAAAAATAACAAGGATCTACTCTAAGGATGTTAAGCCTAACAATAGAGTCCTTGCTCTGATACTAATTGTAGGAACCCTAGAGGGGGGGTAAATAGGGTCAAGCTAACTAATCAAGCACTTAGCACAAGCTAATTGGCAATTTAAAAATATAAGTGCAAGAGAAGAAGCAAACACAATACCGACACCCGATATATCCTGGTATCCTCCTAAGAGGCAGTCCAGTCCCGGAACTCTCTCCGGCTTTAATCCACTATTTGAGCAAATAGTTACACACGAGTTTGGATCTGAAGAACTCGCCAACTTCTTACACAAGAGCTTTAATCCGAAGGGCTCTCCGACTTCAACCGAGAGTTTGGATACGAAGACTCCCCAACTTCAACCGAGAGTTTGGATACGAAGACTCTCCAACTTTAACCTTTCACAATAGGTTTTGATCTCCTTATACAATAGGATGAAGATCTCACTTTTCAACTCAATAACTCTAACACAATTTATAGATGGCAAATGAAGGCTTTGTAGAGTTGTATGTGGATAAGCTTTGGTGGTTTGGAAATTTTTAGGCTCAAAGTATCAACCTTGAATGAAGGGGTTCAAGGCTATTTATAACCAAAGCTTGAAAAGAAGCCAAAGGTAACTTTTCAGTCACGAACCGACATACCGCCGGTATGATCCTGCATACCGGCGGTATACCGTTCTGGGATTGCAACGGCTAGAAATATAGCCGTTGGGATCATTAACGGCTGGAAATCCGACCGTTGGAATTTCAACGTTTCGGAAGCGGTATACCGTCGGTATGGACCGGTATACCGTCGGTATGCCGGTTTTGTAAACAGAAACTTTCTGTGAACAAAAACCGGTATACCGTCGGTATACACCGGTATACCGTCGGTATGCCGTTTTCCACCAAAAATGATCCTGGGCTTATTTCTGCCCTAGCTTTCGATTTTGCCATCCATTTCTTGTGTTTACAATTATTCCTAGGACTCATTACAGACTCCAGATATACTTAGGCAGATGCAAGCTTTTTCAGAGTCTTGAAATGATGATGGCATGACTTGGCTTCTTCCTTTGATAGGTGCTGGCTTTTTCCCTTGGCGGCAGCTGTCCAAAGATATCCAGTTTGCGAAAACTAAATACCTTTCGGAGGCTTCGCCCCCGAACCCCCGACGAGGGGCGCTGCCCCCTCGACCCCCGTCCGCTGACCGGGCAGCGGAACCCCCGAGTGCGTGGCTCCAGAGATGTCGTCGGGTGGTTCAGAAAAATCTTGTGGAATCCGTCGTCTTTGGCCCACCATGATTTCTTTATAGCATATGTCCACATATGATCTTACAAATTACTTTTCTGCAAATACATGTTAGGCGAACAAAGCAATATACATGTAGCAAGTATGATAAGATAAAGCACATTAGGACTATGCAAAGTTTAAGTATAAGTGCTAAGGTGATGGCATAAATGTTAGTGATATCATAATGATTAAACTTAATTGAATGACCACAATCAAAAACATAGTTTTGATTTTGGCAACCCAATTAAATTTAAGATAGATAAGCTCATATCACTAAGATGTAAACCAATGGGCACATATCACCAAAGATATAAGTATAAGTAGAAATGCTATAGTGATAGTATGAAGATTAGTGATAATGAAATGCTAAACTTAACAGATTATCCATATTCAAAAAATATGATACAATCATTGGGCCAACAGGAGGAAAACCGTGCTTCTTTGATTGTCATCGACAATTTCTGCCAAAAGATCATCCGTTCAGAAGGAACATGAATGCATTTCGTGCCGGCATTGTAGAGAAGGGTTATCCACCGTCAAGGTAGTACGGAGCCACGATATGGAAGGAGGTTAGAGATTTGCCAAGTGCTATCAAAGATCCTACAACTGGGTACAAGTGCGATGGATTTGGTAGAGATCATAACTGGACAAAGAGGAGCATATTCTGGGATCTGCCATATTGGAGTACCAATCTGATTAGACATAATCTTGATGTCATGCATATTGAGAAAAATATGTTTGATGACATAATTAATATTGTGATGGACTTAAAGGAAAAAATGAAAGACAATCCCAATGCCAGGTTGGACTTAGAAGAAATATGCAAACGCCCTGCGTTGCATTTGATAGAGGAGAATGGAAAACAGTTCCAACCGAAGTCAATTTTTTTACTGGACAAGGAGGATAAAGTGAGACTTTGTCGGTAGATCCAGGGCCTAAAATTTCCAGACGGATATGT
Source organism: Iris pallida (assembly GCA_029216955.1). Classification (NCBI taxonomy): domain Eukaryota; kingdom Viridiplantae; phylum Streptophyta; class Magnoliopsida; order Asparagales; family Iridaceae; genus Iris; species Iris pallida. The sequence goes on from JANAVB010045020.1 coordinate 17,320,058, forward strand.
GTTAAATATGAGAAGATGTGTCGATCCGAAGGAAAACAAATTGACGGTATGAAGATCCACGATTGTCACATATTCATGGAGAGGTTAATTCCGATTGTATTTGGGGAATTCTACCGCAGACAGTTTGGGATCCATTGATGGAGCTTAGCATATTCTTCAGGGATCTTTGTTCTAAGAAATTGCTCATTGATCGTCTAGAAAATCAAGAGAAGGACATTGCAGTAATACTGTGCAAGCTAGAGAGGGTATTTCCTCCTGGATTCTTCGACTCTATGGAGCATTTGCCGATTCATCTTTCCTATGAGGCACGTGTTGGTGGACCCGTCGAATATTGATGGATGTACCCATTCGAGCGACATTTGAATCATCTAAAAAGAAAGGTGAAAAATAATGCACGGGTCGAGGGTTCTATTTGTGAAGTCTATGTTCTCGAGAAGATTACAAACTTTTGTTCGATGTATTTCAAGCCTCATGTTGCAACTAATAGAACGAGAGCTTCCAGAAACGACGATGGAGATCATGAATGTAATGATACAATACTGAAGGTATTCAATGCTCCAGGAAAGCCATTGGGTAAAATGAAGAAGAGATAGATGCAGATGAAAGTGAAGATGCAGATAAAAGTGAAGAGGAAGATGCAGATGAAAGTGAAGATGCAGAGGAAGATGCTGTCACGTCCCAGAACCAGAATACTGGAGAGCGGGGGCATATATCGCCAGCTACGTATAATAAAATGGAATCCACCTCACTATACGGTCACGGCTGTCTAGATATATGAGGGTTTAACTACAATCCATCAGTCTCCTATGGTCAATAACAAGCCTAAATGTCTCAATCTCAAGCAAGCAAGTAAAGTTACAAGATATAAGATCACCAGATATACAATAGTAAGGCGTCCCAAACATTACATATTCAGCTGATCATAAAGCTAGTCGTTACAAAATATGAGGACTAGCAAGAGTTCAGTAATACATGATCAACCCTAGGATTTGTCAATCATGCTACAGCCCGTAGGCAGACAGTAAATAAGGTATACAATACGAGCTAACATATGCTCGCCGGCTAAACGCCTCAAAACAATAATTTTATAATAGAGTGGGAGAGCCAAAATAAACCCACTCGTTGCCCTGGTTACGCCTGGTGGTCACCATCGGGCTGGAAAGACGGTAGATCCTCTGGAGCTGCTCCGAAATCTAGCCATACAAAACCAGCTGGGTCAGATCCCAGAAAGAGCAAGTGCCACAAAGGAGGCTTCACTTAAGAACTAAAACCAGCATATCAGAACAAATATTAAAAGTAATTATGAAAGAGCCTGATAATGATAAAAATAAAAATATTCATATTAGAGTACGAGGGAACCATTCAATTAGCCAGGTCACAACCCTTAAACCAAACAAGGACCGGGGTTGTAACCCTTCACCTGAATAGAACTCCGTCTCTAAATCTTGTTAGTAAAGTAAAACATGACGAGCATGGCTGGGGTGCAATAAGATAATAAACGAAGAGAGGACACAGAACTGCTCTGGGTGCCAGGGTACAACCCTTAAACCAAACAAGGATCGAGGTTGTAACCCTTCGCCTGAACAGAACTTAGCCTCTGATCTTTATTGTTAAAAAGTGACAATCATACGATCATGCTTGCAATATTCGAGCACTGAATCTACACCATACAATCGCTCACGGCCAATCAGTGACTACGGCTTTCTACATTAGCTAACTAGGGTTATCACAAGCCTTAGTTACTAGTAATATGCAATGAGATGTTCCTCCAACCACAAGCCCTGCAGCTAATCCAGGTTATCCAGGCGACTTGGATTCTTTAAGCAATGCTTCGTTCTTTTCCATATATCGGTGAATTTAGACATGTGTCCTACTCGTCGGCGGGCTACAAGTCCAACAATGGTGGCCGGGATAACGGGATCGCCTGTAACTGGGAAAAATCTCTCATGACTACTGAATTATTCTAGTTATTAGCCTTAGCCATTTACAGTAGGTACCCCAGACCGTGGTACTCAGGAATCCCTGTCCTAGACATGATGCAAAACATTACCGGTTCATTTTATACAAACACAATCACCCACGGTGTCCAGGCCATTCAATTCTGTCATGATATACTAGCCATCGCAACAGCATTCGAGATATATATCATGTCAAATTCACTGTCAAGAGTGCGCCACGATGGACCACTATCATGCCATGTTATTTGTCAAAAGTACACCACAACGGATCACCATTATGTCATGGAACATATTTAAAATTAACATTTAACCTGGTATAAGCGTATATGCAATAACTAAATATAAACAGGGTGCAAGAGTTGTGGAGGAATCATGCGGCTCAGGGAGACGGGGAATAACTTCCATATACGAACTCAAAATGAGGTGCTCCAGAGATATTCGGAAAGGCAAGACAAAGATCTAAAACTTTCATGTGCACTTTTTACGCCAAAAATTTAATTCTGCATAAAATACGCAAAAGGGAGGGTTCCAGCATAAAATTTCACATTCTGCATACTATCCAGCATAAAATACGCATAAACAGGGTTCCCTGCGTAGAATTTCACATTCTGGATACTATCCAGCATAAAATACGCATAAACAGGGTTCCCTGCGTAAAATTTTACATTCTGGATACTATCCAGCGTAAAATACGCAATATCGGGGTTCCCTGCGTAAAATTTTATATTCTGGATGCTACCCAGCGTAAAATACGCAATATCAGGATTTTCTGCGTAAAATTTTACAATCTGGATGCTATCCAGGGTAAAATACGCAATATCAGGGTTCCCTGCATAAAATTTTATATTCTGGATGCTATCCAGCGTAAAATACGCAATATTAGGGTTCTCTGCGAAAAATTTCACTCAGCCGACATGAAAAATTTAGAAAACTTGTTTTGGCCATAAAAACTTCATTTTAACTCGAAATGAGGTGAATCAAAAACCAAATTCATACGAAATTTTGTGCTCTTACTCATGGAACTATTAGTTTTCGAAAATAACAAGTTTTAGTAGCTCAAAACCAAGAAAAACTCTATGAACTCATGAAACCCTAAGTTACAACGTAGATCTAGAAGAATCTATCCATAAAATCAAAAACTCCAAGTTCTAAAGAGGCTTATAATCATGTAAAGAAGAGAATGAAACAATAAAACTTGAGATCCATCATGAAGCAAGTTGCACTTGCCTAGGGCTCTTGGGTGTAGGTGGAGAGGAGTAAATGAAGAAGAAGAAGAAGAGTTATTGAAGTGATAATGAGGAGAGAGAAGAGAGTGGGATTAATAAATGGGGATGGTGGTGGTAGGTAAGGGTTCTTTCCTTGGTTCGTGATGAACCAATAAGCAACCCAAGCCGAACCAAGCCAACCCAAACAAGCCGAACCAAGCCAGGAGACATGCAATACGGGTCAGAAACGTACATGTATTCCAAAATACGTAATACGAACTATGGTCATCACAGATGCAGATGAAAGTGAAGATGTAGAGGAGGAGGAAGAAGAAGAAGAAGAAGAAGATGAGCTAAACGAACAAGATAAATTTTCAGAAGAGGATTAAAACTGTACGTTTGTTTTATCATCATATTTGACACTTTAGTGACACTTTTGTGACTAAGACAATTTTTAAAAATCTGTGATGTCTATCATATAAATATGTATATTTGTTTTATTATCATATGTTATTATCAGGTATGACTAGACCAGGAGGACGATGCGGAGGATATTATGTTAGGCAGTCCCATGTGCGTCAGGTTGGGGAGACAAATTTCGTACCCTCATCCTCAGAGTACGCCAGTGTACCGTTCTGTTCCCGTTCCATTACCGGGACATGGCAGTTCCAGCAGGTTGGCGACTCCTTCCTCGTCGTCCAATATTCCTCCCGCGTCCAGTATTTCTCCCGCATCCAGCATTCCTCCTGCCGACGGCTCCATGGGAAGAGCCGACGCCGAGCATATGAAGGACGACGATCAGACTGATCCTGGTCAGGTAGGAGGTGGGAGCGACCGTCCATGCGCTCCCCCGGACGAGACGCGTATGGAGATTTGGACGAACGAGCCTACGAAGTAAGTTAATTAGTTAATATATATTTCTCAAATGATTATATGTTCATATACATTCATGAAATTTATTATTGTATAGATATCGGCCTCCTGCAGTATAGAGACAGCTGGGATTATTTTTGAGACAGAACTATGGTGGGCCTTGGACTAACTACTAAGATGCTCTCGCAGATAGGAAGGCTTTCTGGTTGGCCCACTTCAAGGAAAAATTTTGTTTATTTTTAAATTTTAATAATCATTTGTGTATATTATACAACTATCTCTATTTTACTTATTGTAGAGGACCTATTTCAATCCACCACACCGGGCGACAAAGATCGAGGCCCAATTTTCTGCCGTCGCAGCCAAGCTCATCTGTGATGCGATCCACGACCAGAAGTCTCGTGATCGCTCCGAAAAGCCGATCCATGGTTGGATCACGCCAGAGCAGTGGACTGCGCTGAAGGCTAGATTCGGCGAGGCCAGGTACCAAGAGCGGTCTGACAAGGCTAATGTGGCGCGGTCAAGCGCCAGTAAATGGTGTGGTGGCTTCATTCGTATGACGGAGCATTTTCGTCGTCTGGTACATTTTTTTTACCGGATATTATTTTATATATAGTTGGATAGAATGTTTAATACTAATAATAGATAATATATTTTAACAGGTAAAAAAGGGTGAAGATTCCAACTTGGTGACCGTCTTCCTGGTCACCCATCGGAGGGCTGGGGAGTTTATTGATGAGAGGACGACGCAGGCATATGTACGTTCTATTCTTTATATTAATTTACTATAATTTAGAAAACAGAAAAATAGATATCAATATAGACTTTAGCAAACACTTAGACGTTAGCAAACAATGTTCTAGGCCGAGTATCTTCGGCTACAAGAGGAGGCGGCTGCTGCTGCTAGTACGCCAGCAGAGGGAGGGGCTGGTACTTCCTTCAAGCCGCCTATAGCTTCATCGTCGGACGACCTCTGGATGACCGCCGTTGGTGGTCTTCAGAAGGGTACGTACTACAGTACGGGATCCTACGACGCCTATTTGGCTTCAGAGTCATCCCGGGCCCCCTTTGTCAGTGCGCAGTCTCTAGCTTTGCAGGCATTATCACGAGCTCAGGATATTGGTCGTCAGATCGACGAGCTGCGTCGCGAGTTGCAGCAGCAGATTTATGATCACCATACCGCAGAGCGACGATCCGATGATCACCGGACGATTTGATGCGATCGAGCGCAGTATACAGGAGCTGATGAGTCTGCAGCAGGCTACAGCTGACAGCTTGCACACGCTCATCGAGTCTACGGAGCGTACAGAGCGTAGACAGGTCGAGCTGGAGGGATCACAGGGGACCGTGACTGCCTCACTCATCCAGCTACATACTTCTCTTGAGGAGAGTACTCAGAGGATGGTGCGTACCCTTGCTTCGCATAGTGACCGACTGCGAGAGCTGGAGCAGATACGTCCTTTCGGTCCATCGACGGTGCCGACTCCAGACGTTGCACTGCCTCCTCCTGCCCCTGTCGTGCAGCTTACACAAGAGCAGTATGAGTTCATGTTATCTCAGTGCGTAGCAGGGATCCTCAGTGATCTAGTAGATTTTTTTATCATCTTTGTATGTATTGGCCCTATGGGCCCATTGATCATTGGTACACTGATTTTCATTCTTATTTGACTCTGTTGGACATGTATGTTTGTTGGACATGTATTTTTGTGATATTTACTTTGTTGGTATTTTTATTGAGTAAATGTATGATATTTACTTGGACATGTATGTTTGTGATATTTACTTTGTAGATTGTTATGATGGAAGTATGTTATTCATCTATTGGTTGTAGACTCTTATGATGGGAGACCGTTAATTATGATGATATCTGCGACGGACATGACAAATATACCTACGCTGGGTTATAAACAATGATCTGATATACAAAGGAGGTGATGCCCAAATTTTAGAAAAATATAATGTGTATTTTGTGATGATGTGTGTCTGTGTTTACAGTGTATGTGAAATGCAGTGTTCAAAACCATCGATAGTTTCGATTATTGTTGTATGTTTTATCTTGGACAGAAAGAGCAACAGTTCAGGATGTACTTCTGAGAGCTTCATTTTTACATCCTTCACTTTCTCGGGACGTCGTAAAAGATCCCGAGAAGGTGAAGGACGTGAAGAGGAAGCTCTGAGAAGTGCACCGTGAACTGTTGCTCTTTCTATCCACAATAAAATATAGAACAGTAAGCGAAATTGTCGATGGTTCGAACACTGCACTTCACACTCACTGTAAACACAGACACACAGCATAACAAAAATACAAATCATATTTTTTTTAAATTTTTTATAATATCTGTGACGTATAGCGACGATCTGTGATGTATAGCGACGTATCCTGACGTTGCTAATTTGTGCCGTTACGTCGCTATCCGTCGCTCAGTAGCTGATGTGGCAGAGAGATGATGTCGCTAATTTGGTCGCTGTGCGTCGCTACACTGCTGACGTGGCAGGCATGCCATGTCATCACATAAAAAGAAATAACGTCGCTAAGTGGTCGCACTACGTCGCTGCTTTGGCAACGTACTGTTACGACGCTATATGTCGCTAATTTTGCGACGTCCTAGCGACATTGGTTGTGACGTCACAAACAGCGACGAAAGGCGACGAAATTGTCATTTGCGACTAGCTTTTCCGCGACCTTCATGTTTCGTCGCTAAAGTCGTCGCTAATTTCTATTAGCAACGTATTTTCATTATTTAGCGACGTATCCTGACATCGCTAATTTGCTTTATTTTAGTAGTGAATAGCCATTCTTCGTGATTTTAACACGAAAAATTGTCATTCTCCGTTATTTTACAACGGTGAATTGCCATTTCCCGTTTTAACATAGAGAATAGCAATTCTCTGTCAATTTAACACAAAAAATACTATTCTCCGTGTTTTTAACACAGAGAATGGCAATTCTTCGTTATTTTCACACGGAGAACGCCATTCTTCTGCATTTTAACACGGAGAATGGCCATTCTCTGTCATTTTAACACGGGAGGATGGCAATTCTCTGTCAAAAAAATATAGCATTTACGGCGTGCAATTTACGGCGTGCAGTTGCTGCGCGTTGTAAATGACACTCTTTTACAGCGTGCAAATATGTGCGCCGTAAAAGAGTTATTTTTTGTCTTTTTTACGGCGTGTTTGACATGCACGCCATAATTGAAGACTTATTTACGGCATGCGTTTTTGCGTGTTGTAATTGAAGACTCATTTACGGCATGCATTTATGTGCGTTGTAATTGAAGACTTATTTACGACATGCATTTTTGCGCGTTGTAATTGAAGACTCATTTACAACATACATTTTTATGCGTTGTAATTGAAGACTCATTTACGACATGCATTTTTGTGCGTTGTAATTGAAGGCTCATTTACAACATGTATTTGTGCATGTTGTAAATGAAGACTCATTTACAGTAATGCATTTTTGGGCCTCGTAGTTGAAGGCTCATTTACGACATGCATTTTTGTGTGTTATAAATGAAGACTCATTTACGACACGTATTTTTGCGCGTTGTAATTGAAGACTCATATTCCAGCAAAAATTGATAAAAATAATAAAAAGAATTAAAACTAAGAAAACAATAACAAAAATCTTTCTAAATAAATAATAAAATAAATCATTATTAAAAAATAAAAAAACTATTGATTTTTTTCAAAAAAATGAAAAAAGCGAAAAAATAGAAACAAAAATAAATAAATAAATAAATAAGAATCTATAAATCATTCTCAAAAAATGAAAAAAAAATCATTCTCAAAAAATGAAAAAGAAAAACTATTGGATTTTTTAACAAAAAAATAAAAAAGGATAAATAATAAATAAATAAGATTTTTTGAAAAAAATAGTATAGAAAAATTATATTCTTAAGGGATACAATGATTATATTTTGTGGATAAATTATTTATTGGATTATATTCGTAAACTTTTTTTATTTAAAATTTTTACCTCACTTACGGCGTGCTTCGGCACGTTGTAAAAAGGCATTTGTTTTCCCAGTTTTCCTCTTTGAAAATTGTTTTCATTTAAAATTTTCACATTTCCCGCACAAATTTTTTTGTTTCCCCCCTCTTACTCTTTTCATCTTTTTTCCTTAAGAAAAGAGAAGTGAGCAGCCATATTCACTAGTCCCCCATCACTTCTCCACCAACACCACTTCTATTTCCCTCTTCCACTTCTCCACCACCACCACTTCTATTTCCCTCCGACTTAGGAGTAGATGCCGGCTGAAGGTCTCCTCCGCCAACAACGTGACGGTGCTTCATGTCGGCTCATGAGAGTGCATGTATGGAATAGATCACGTCCATGGTTAACAAACAACGCGAGGAGGAGTTAACGTCGACGTCCACCCTTCTCTCTACCTGGAAAGCACTCCCCAACTTCCTCTCTTCGGACAACGTCATCTCCCTTTCGGCTGTCACACCCCGCTCTCGCAGGAGCGATCGTCCTCGCTAAGGCGTGATGCCATACGGACCTAGGTTGCGCCCGTGCAAGGCTAAGTCCATAAACGGTCGATTTTAGCTAGGCCACAAAGTCGCACAGAGTGTTCCCATTTGCAGCGGAAAGTAAATGAACACAAATTGAAGCAAATTCAAACTCTTTATTGACATTCAGGAAGTTTACAAGCGGCGCTAGACTGAGATTACAAATCACTCAAGCTCTCCCTCTCTGATACGTAAAAGCCGTGCCAAATGGCTTACAAGATGGAATGATTCATGGCGATGTTCCGATATATTATGTCATGTATATGGTGCTTCAGCTTCTTGCAACGCTCCAAGGCCCCAGAGAGAGCTCCGCGCCTTAGCACGTTCGAGGGAAACTCCGCACCCGACGACGTCTCCTGCATCCTGCAAGCAGATTGTGGGGTTATCAGTACATTGCTATGCACTGGTGGGGAGGCTAGCTCGCCCACAATGCTATCATTATCAAACACGTTCTATTTACTTTTGTGCACCTTCTATCATTCATTGTCTTACTAATCTTACCTTAGGGCCAATTTCATGGCACATATCATAACCTATGTCGTGTTACCGAATTCAAGTGTCGTATGGAAAATACATGCACGACTTACCCATACTTACCGTCCGGCCTTCCCTGTCCAAAGTAAACCAAGTTAGTCAACAATTCATATAAACTTTCAATGTCAGTGCGTGTCCCTGCCTCAGGTCCTAGCACAACGTATGCATATTTTCTAACTCAATTTCATGAAGTACTCTTTATCCTTTGGTGTATTATATTTCAAGCCTGTTCAGAAGGTTATTTATTTAGTTAAATTAGACCACTTTGTTCAATGCAAGGACTTGCACGTGGATTGCCACCATCGAAGCCCACTTAACTCTATATGCACCGGTCGCTGGCATCACAAGCCATTTTGGACTATTTTCCCTTGGTATTTTGCAACTATTCAGAGCGTGCGGCTGGTACACGTTGATAGTGTCTTGAAATACCCTGCACTTACATCCTCTGGGTGACCAAGCCCACACCCAGGTAGCCCGTAAGCCCCCTTTGATTTCCGCCTAGGCCGGCCATGATCCTCCCTTTGATCATGCCACAGAAATTCCTTATATCTCCCACCTCCCGTATACGAGGGGATTGTCCACGACCATTTCGTATTATTTTTTATTTTAACTTAACGGCTGTCTCCGAGCCGTAGGCTAACCCTTAGCCATAATGCGTTATCGACCAGGTTGGCGTCCGTGCAGCGCGGGTAGCGAGCCCCGTTGTACGTGCCCGTCATACCTGTCGCTAACCATTCCTTTCTTTCTTATCTTTTATTCATTCTTTCTTTTCTTTCTTTCACTTGTCCGTTCGTTAATTGATTCATTCACATATTCATTTATTCATTCGTCGATTCATTCATTCACTTATTCGTTCATTCATTTATTCATATATTTTTTGCAACTCCCCATGCGAGAGTCGCCTTGGTGACCCATCGGTCCCATAGTCTTTCAATGTTGCTATATTCTACTCGGAATGACTATGTTGATAGTCTTCCGTTTCTTTGTTGTAAACCGTTTATTGTTTCATTGTTGAACGCATAGGAAACTTGAACGTAAGCTTGTGCCTTAGCATGAGCGTAGAGCGCGGTGCGAGAGTTCTCACATTTTCCATATTCTTTTCCATATTCTATACAAACATACAAGATGGGATTATTCCCTTAGCTAGGTGCGTTGAGTCATTTATTAGCATGCGCGGTGTTATCGCCTAGCGATTCTAGCATTAGTGTCTGTATTGTTATGTATCTAGGCTAAGCAAAGACGGGTTCATCGGAGCCATCCACCTTAGCGATGTTCGCATCGGCCGAGCGATACTCCGAGCGCGCCTTTGAAAGTCTAAGTCTGGATTCCTCTTGACGGGCCAATATAAGCCTTGCATCGATTCTTCATTAGGTCGATGCCAACTCTTCGGGTCGACGGCTCGTTCGAGTCGTTGCACTTGCCGTTTGAATCAGCGTTCCGCTAGGGCGGAGCGGGTCATTACATAATATACCACTCAAAACAAGTCTCGTCCATGAGACTTCCTGAGTGCAGGTCATCCTACCATTCCTTTAACTCGTGTCGTCGTGTTTCTTAGACAATTCTATCGAACGGCTCTACGTTCGATGGCATTGAATTATGCTCGGTTATCCTTCCAAGTTTATGTTACATGCGTTTGGTAAATTTTATGGGATGACTGTCCATTCATTTTAGACTTGATGGTATTTATTCAATTGTCGTTCATGCGCATCTCAACAACCACTTGTAGTTGCATTCGAGTTCATCATATCGCTGCGTGGGGACTGTGCACATATTCAAGGCGTCCCCCGAATACGTACATTTCAACCAGGCTTAGCGATTAACGAAGTCGGATAAGCTACTCGTGATAGTTTTGATTTGTCGATCGTTTCACTAACTTCGATTTAAAACCGAACTTGCGTGCATCTCACTATCGTTTATCTTGATTCTCGAGATGATCCGATTCGTTTCTCGAGCGTTCTTGTCTACGAAATCAATACGATTTCTTCTTCGTAGCGGAGTCGACCAAGTCTTACGTACCTCCATCCGATTCAAAACCAAGTATTATACTATCATCGAGTACGTCTTCCTATCAATGATTCAATTCGTTATCCCAACTTTACTTGCGCATCATCCATTTCTATCATTCGCTTTGTTTGGGGCCAATCTCGTCGTCGTTCATGCACACTCCCTGTTCCCCGTCCTAATCTAAGTCTTGCTGCCCAAGTCTATCGTTCGTCCAGATGATACCGTAAGGTCAATCGCACAAGTTTAATCACTCGGTATAGGGTCGTCCGCCTATCCGCTAGGTCATCTCACAGGGTCATAGTTACAAGTTAAGTCCGTGGCTTATCGTACAAGGCCGTTGCACGAAGCTCGCCCCAAATCCTATGGTCAAATCATTTGTTCGTTTGTACGGAAGTTTCTATCCAAGTTTGCCCCACTCAAACTTCTACACATCAAACAATGTTCACCCTATTCGCCTCAACACATTCTCCGTTCCAAGTCTGAGCTCGTTAGGAAAGTCATCCTATGATAGGTTATCCTCAACCAAATCCTCGACATGTTAATATCGTGTGTCTGCACTAGCAATTATAGTAGTCTACCTCTTTAACTATGTTTTGATACAGTTCACCTATCCAATTCACGTAGTCTATCACAAGGTCGTCTAGCCTTGTAATATGTCGCGCTCCGATCTCATGCAAGTCTGATTATCCACGGCGGACATGAATCACCATGTCAATATTCCTACGAAATAATCGTTCTCATCGGGACATAACTCTTGCGTTGCGTCTTGACTTACTCATTTTCGATACGCAGATTGGGCCTACTCAATCCTCGACTTTACTTCGCCGTCTATTATACGTCCGATCAATCCTCAAATTCGCCTTCGCTTCAAACCACAAGTCGTAGCAATCAAAATTACCATGTCAAGGTATTTCGAGTTCGATCATTCCCGCTGGACATGAATCACCATGCCAACGCTCACGCGGAACGATCGTCCTAAATCGACGTGACGTATGTGCGAGGCTGGAGTTGCGCTCGCTCAAGGCAAGATCGTTGTCGTTGTGGTTATCACCGAACAATCAAGTCACTTCCCTTCTTCATCCAAACATTCATTTCTATCCAAATTCTCCAACATAGCATCCTTTGAAATAATAACTTCTAACACGATCATCATTCGTCGAATTAGAGTACCCCCGAGTTATCGTACATTGATCTTTGATACGCCTCAATACCATCGATGATGTACATAACCTGACGATCTTCCTTTTGCAACAAATTCCGAGTCGTGCAACTTAATTCCTCAATTCACATTGTCTCATGCTAACTCTTCATTGAGCAACATCCATTCCAAATCCTTAGTCATTCTCATATCTCCAAACCAACATTTTCCATGCACGCTATCTTCCGATCGTGCTATCTTCGATCTCATCCATGGGTGTTTCACCTCAACTCAAGTTTCAATCCCTTCGACTAAATTCAAAATCGCATGCATGATCTTCTATGTTTTCTCTACCAAGACCTACATCTTTATTCATCGTTCCGAGTCATTTTCTAACTTGCGTTGCCCATTGACAAGTTATCCGTACGACATCTCGTTTGGGACATTCGAAGTCACGATCAACTAAGCGTGACGCGTTCTAAAGCTTTGCGCGATCGCATCGCCTCGCCGACATACTCGTTCTATCCGTATATCCTTTAGTCTCGCTCGAACAATTTCTATGTCGTCCATACACCACTCAGGGTTCGAGCCACTCGATTAATCGTCGACATTCACTCTTATCCTTCTTCGAACCTATCACATACACCACTCGGAGTCAAGTCATTCTACAAATCCTCAATCACCTTCGCATCATTTGCTAAGACATATTTCAGATTCGTTCGACGAATCTCTAGCGTAATCGCTCACGTCGTATCGACGCACTAAGTCGTTCGCACTATTCCTCAAAATCCAAATCAATCTCCCGTGCACGCCTAAGCGTTGGTTTGATAGCATTTCTATCGATATACACTCTAAGTGTAGCTTAGTTCCCGACCGAGCGGTACTTGATATCGCTCGTAACTCGATTGCACCAAAAAGTCGAGGTGCGCGACACGCGGCACAACTTAGCCAATAGGCTGCGTGCATTACCATTCCGTTTGAATTATACTTTGGTCTCGTGTACTCGTCCGACATTTTCAGCGTAAGATTATTCAAGCACGTCTTGCGTTTGCTAACTCTTAGCATCGGTTCCTTCCAACTAAAGTATGTCATGGTTCGGCACAAAGGCCTTCGCCTATCGATCCCGTTCAACCGAGTACTTGTACGAGCTTTTGAAAATATTAGACTTATTGTATGGAACATCCCAAGGCACAACGAGAGAGAGCGTATACTTCTTTTGTTTCAAAACGAGCTTTCAAAACTGAGAGAATCGAAATAAAGTCCAAGGACATAAAGCCGTGCTCTGATACCAATCTGTCACACCCCGCTCCCGCAGGAGCGATCGTCCTCGCTAAGACGTGATGCCACACGGGCCTAGGTTGCGCCCATGCAAGGCTAAGTCCATAAACGGTCGATTTTAGCTAGGCCACAGAGTCGCACAAAGTATTCCCATTTGCAGCAGAAAGTAAATGAACACAAATTGAAGCAAATTCAAACTCTTTATTGACATTCAAGAAGTTTACAAGCGGCGCTAGGCCGAGATTACAAATCACTCAAGCTCTCCCTCTCTCATACATAAAAGGTGTGCCAAATGGCTTACAAGATGGAATGATTCATGGCGATGTTCCGATACATTATGTCATGTATATGGTACTTCAGCTTCTTGCAACGCTCCAAGGCTCCAGAGAGAGCTCCGTGCCTTAACACGTTCGAGGGAAGCTCCGCACCCGACGACGTCTCCTGCATCCTGCAAGCAGACTATGGGGTTATCAGTACATTGTTATGCACTGGTGGGGAGGCTAGCTCGCCCACAATGCTATCATTACCAAACACATTCTATTTACTTTTGTGCACCTTCTATCATTCATTGTCTTACTAATCTTGCCTTAGGGTCAATTTTATGGCACATATCATAACCTATCTCGTGTTGCCGAATTCAAGTGTCGTATGGAAAATACATGCACGACTTACCCATACTTACCGTCCGGCCTTCCCTGTCCAAAGTAAACCAAGTTAGTCAACAATTCATATAAACTTTCAATGTCAGTGCGTGTCCCTGCCTCAGGTCCTAGCGTGATGTAGGCGTGTTTCCTAACTCAATTTCATGAAGTACTCTTTATCCTTTGGTGTGTTATATATCAAGCCTGTTCAGAAGGCACTTTATTTAGTTAACTTAGACCACTTTGTTCAATGCAAGGACTTGCACGTGGATTGCCACCAGCAAAGCCCACTTAACTCTATATGCACCGGTCGCTGGCATCATAAACCATTTTGGACCATTTTCCCTTGGTATTTCGTAACTATTCAGAGCGTGCGGCTGGTACACGTTGATACTGTCTTGAAATACCCTGCACTTACGTCTCCTGGGTGACCAAGCCCACACCCAGGCAGCCCGTAAGCCCCCTTTGATTTCTGCCTAGGCCGACCACGATCCTCCCTTTGATTATGCCACGAAAATCCCTTATATCTCCCACCTCCCGTATACGAGGGGATTGTCCACGACCATTTCGTATTATTTTTCATTTTAACTTAACGGCTGTCTCCGAGCCGTAGGCTAACCCTTAGCCATAATGCGTTATCGATCAGGTTGGCGTCCGTGCAGCGCGGGTAGCGAGCCCGTTGCATGTGCCCGTCATACCTGTCGCTAACCATTCCTTTCTTTCTTATCATTTATTCATTCTTTTTTTCTTTCTTTCACTTGTCCGTTCGTTCATTGATTCATTCACATATTCATTTATTCATTCGTCGATTCATTCATTCACTTATTCGTTCATTCATATATTTTTTGCAACTCCCCGTGTGGAAGTCGCCTTGGCGACCCATCGTTCCCATAGTCTTTCAATGTTGCTATACTCTACTCGGAACGACTATGTTGATAGTCTTTCGTTTCTTTGTTGTAAACCGTTTATTGTTTCATTGTTGAACGCATAGGAAACTTGAACGTAAGCTTGTGCCTTAGCACGAGCGTAGAGCGCGGTACGAGAGTTCTCACATTTTCCATATTCTTTTTCCATATTCTATACAAGCATACAAGATGGGATTATTCCCTTAGCTAGGTCCGTTGAGTCATTTATTAGCATGCGCGGTATTATCGCCTAGCGATTCTAGCATTAGTGTCTATGTGTCTAGGCTAAGCAAAGACGGGTTCATCGGAGCCACCCACCTTAGCGATGTTCGCATCGGCCGATCGATACTCCGAGCGCGCCTTTGAAAGTCTAATTCTGGATTCCTCTTGACGGGCCAATGTAAGCCTTGCATCGATTCTTCATTAGGTCGATGCCAACTCTTCGGGTCGACGGCTCGTTCTAGTCGTTGCACTTGCCGTTTGAATCGGCATTCCGCTAGGACGGAGCGGGTTATTACATCGGCCCTCTACTCCCACCTCCTCCACGTTAGTCCCCTCCACTCTTAAGAATAAAACACTTTATTTCTTTCCTACCACATGTTTGACGAAATGCTCCTAACACAAATTCTTTCACAGCTATAACTACCGACCACAAAAGTTCATCTCCTCCATTGGCAGCCTGCCCTGCGTGTCCGTACTCAACGCTCACATCTTCGTCGCCTCGCCGAGGACTCTACCGAGTGCCTCCCGGAGTGCCAGGCGAGCCAAGTGCTTAGCGGGGCCTATTTGGGAAAGTTGAATGGGTTCAATGCTATAGTTTAATCGGTTAGATGGTTTTTTTTATGGGTTGATTTCGGTCTGCTGTAAATTCTGCTTCTTAGTTGATTACATGATGTTGGTCATGATTAATTTATAATCCTGTGGTGATGTTGTATCGCATGCATTGCATGCTACTTGACCATGGTAAAAAGCTAGTTTTGAAAAGTTTGTGCAACGTTGTGGTGATGCATTGTATTCTATATGCTTATTGAGTGAGCATGGTAAAATCTAGTTTTGAAAAAATTGTTGTTAAATCTATTGTATATTGGATGCACTGGATTTTGTTGGAGGCTAGATGCTAGAGTTGAATTGATTCGGTTATTTTGTTTTGGGAAGTTCTTTGATTCACGCTGTGGTCTATTGGATCTTTGTTTAATTGAAGTCTATAGTGCTGTTGTACTCGAGCATCAAATTTGATTTTTACGTTCAATATGGTCACAATTTTTTTAATAATTTTTTTCCATTTCTAACAGTCATTTACAGCGTCCAAATGTGCGTTGTAAAAAGATGGAGAGATTCATTTACAGCGTTCAAATGTGCATTGTAAAAGACTATGCTGTAAATGACCATATTATTTACGGCGCATAGGTGAACGTTGTAAATGATCCACTCCATTTTTTTACAACGCGCATTAGAACGCTGTAAAAAGATGGAGATAGTTATTTACAGCGTTCAAATGCGCGCCGTAAATAATAGGGTCATTTACAGCATGGTCTTTTACGGCACAAAAATGTATGCCGTGAAAGATCATTTACGGCGCGTTTTGCGCGCCGTAAATGATCATTTTTCTTGTAGTGATTCTCCGTGATTTAACACGGAAAATGATAAAAAAAAAAACTCTTAATTCTCTTCACATCAGCTCTCTCTTCTCTAATTGAAATTTCAGTTGATGCTGCTGATGATGATGAAGTGGGGTTCCAGTTGATGCTGCTGATGATGATGAAGTGGGAACTGCTGATGACGACATGGTGTGAAGATTGCAAATGTAGAGTCACTGGCGATTTTTTGAAGTAAGGTTTGAAAATTTTGGAGGAGAAAACCTAGAATCGAAAGTGAGCAATGTATGGAAGAAGAGAAAGAATCGAAATATTTTTTTTTGAAGAGTAGGTTTCGTGGGTATTTTCAATAAATTAGAAGGGCAAAAAGGTCATTTCGTACCCTTTTATATATTTTTCGTTAATTCTGGGTACACAATAAAATGTTATTTTGTGGTGGATTTTTCATAAAACTTTTGTTATTTTTGGGCATTTGATAAATTTTCCCTCAACAAAATATATATAGTTGAGAAATCCTATTTTAGGTCATAGAATACCTAACGTAGGAAACCCTATTACTAAAATAAGAGTTCATATTTTGCTTTAGGTAATAGAAAATCCTAAAATAATCCAACATTAGTTATTAGTTGTGGATGTCCAAATCTAATCAAATCAAAATATTTAATTTGAATATATTTTAATTAGAATTTGTTATATATATGTTTTTAGAGTTTTGGTTATGTGTTAGTTATATAATATAATGTACTTTATTTAAATATAGTTTGAATATTGAATATATTTTATGTTGTATTATATGTTTATGTAATTACAAGAGTTTTAAATTTTTTTATCTACGCGAGAAAATACATGCACAATTTATTTTATTTTATTATTATTAATTAATTAATCCAGCAGGATATACATACCACACTGCATTATAGTTTTTTTGGGAATTGTCATTTTTACAATATGACAGGAGGGTTAACAGGAGAACAAGTTGGAGTCTTTGTCAAAGTTGTCTAATGTTAGTTAGTTAGGAATCTTGAAGTGCCGTTCAATGGCAGCTAGCACATTTCTTAGCCCTCTGGATTAGTGCATGCTTTGTGACTATGCCTTTGTCTATAAATTGCCAGCTTCTGTGATTTGAGATACAAAGTCATTTTGTATCATCTGCTTTCTATTATTGTGCGATGTCTCCTTCATGATGTCTGACCTCTATAACTCTATTGAACTTCAAATCATGGCAACTTTGCTGTAACAAAATGTGTTTGATTCAATGTTCTGTCAAAAGTAGAGTTCAAGCCAAGATGATGCTTTAACAAAGTGCGTTTGATTCAACGTTTTGTCAAAAGTTGTAATGGTAGAAGGGTTTTGTTGTTAGATGATGATCAGATGCAGGAATTGATTCTCTAACAAGTAGTAGTGACGATTGATGTGTCGATAATAATTTTATTATGATAATAATATCTTAGCTTAGGGGACTATTAAGGTATGTTTGGCAATTATTGGATAGCTGTTATAAGGTATTTTTAAAGTATCAGTCATGAGCAGTCCGATTTTGGATGGTTTTAAGTATCGACTTTTAAACCAATCTAAAACATGCTAGATAATTCTGAAACTTTCATTAGTGAACAGTTCTGAAAAAAAAAATTTTAACAATAAAATTATTTATATGTCCATAATATAGACAAAAGATATCCTAAATAAAAATTATATTATCGTCCTCCAAAATAATAGCTTAGATACTCATATAACTTATAACTTGCAACCATAAAATAGTTTGACAAGTGGTAAATCATAAATGTTGAGAGCAAAGCATTGCTACCACATCAAATGGACCACAAAATTTTATAGTAAGCATTCACTACTACATCAAATGGATCGCAAAATTTTAAAATTTTACATTTTGAAGGAAGACCTCAAAAAACAAAACCAAAATCAAAGATGAGAAAGAAAAATATATAATATATAATATATAGGATATTAGTAGTTGTAGCTATTTAGGAAGAAAAAAAAGAAATTCTCAAAACACTCATTGGGGTGTTTATAAAGACACCCAAATTATACAATTTTAATTTTGGAAGGTGTTTGAGCCGACTAAAACTAATAACTCAAAAAATTAACCAAACAAAATATTTTTATACACTTCATAAATTGACGGGTCAAATCCCAATATTAATAAAAATACCATTGTTAAATCGACCCTAGTAAATATGCATCCTTCAAACACTGGAAAGTTTTTATTTATTTATTTATTCTTTCACTTTCCAAATTCATGAAACACTTCATGATATATATGTTACCGCTGTGATCAGTCCGAAGCTTACGTGGCGGCCCCCATTAGACTCAGGATAGGACACATGTTTGCAGGAAGGGCTGGATCTAATAGAGGACCGTCATTTCAGTCTCGGACTGACGTACGGTCCTGCCCTCTGACAAGGGTTTTTGTGTATTCTATTAGATCAATTTAAAATCAAAGAACCTCGAGGAGTTTGAAGATTTAAGTTGTTTGGTAATTTCAGAAGCTGCTGTCAATCCCCGGCAGGCCTTCGTTGTTTTTGTTCTTTGGTTTTTTTCTGAAAAAATGTCTGTGTGGTTGTCAGGACTAGGAGGCAGGCCAAATGACTCTTCCCATCAGCTAGCATGCTCTCCATGTTCAAACAAACCTCCATCCATGGATCCCTGCTCTAACAATACTCTGCTGGCAGCTCCAAAAATGGCGAAGTTAGCAATCTACACAGCTCGTTCAGTGTAATTCTTGTTTTAAGTATCGGAAATGGTATTTGGAGAGCGATCTTTGTCCTAGAGCAATGTGGCCGAATTCCATTGGCTCCTCCCTATTTGCTGGAGTCCATCACCGGTTGACAGTGGTGGATCCAGAATTACAATTCACTGGAGACACAATCATAAAAATATTCGGGAACAATGCACCTAAATTTTTTTGGCAAAATAATATAATATAATATTAAATAATACTATTTTCATACAATAAAATAATACATTCATAATTGTTCTCTACAAATTTTTATACTAATTTAAAATTGTTTAACTACAGCATCATTTGTAATACTACTTATAATCAACTCTTTTTCTATGAAGTATATTTTCTAAAAAAAACTAAGTGTTTGTAAATATTTAGTATTTGTTATATTTTAAAGTATGCTTCTAATTAATTTGTAAGTGAATTAGAATGAATTCAGATATTTGTTATATGTTCAGATAATTATTCTAATTTAGCATATTTAGAAGCATAAATTTAAAATATGCAATAGTATGTATTCTTCTATGAATTTCTTCTAAACTAAAACCCCAACCAATTAATTTAGAGTGGACATATAACAAATACTAAAATTTGGAAGATCTTTCATAAACTCCCAAGTGAGATCCATGTGGATCTGCCCTTGCCGGTTGAGCTGCCAATGGGATGGAGACACGTAACTACGGGCCAAGACAGCCGTCCATGTCGTCCTTTAAGTATTTCATGTTTGATTCTAAACCAGCTATAAATTTTCTGCACCCTCAGGAATGAATGCCAATGGAAAGATTGACATTGATTGTAACTAAATAAACTGCCACAGATTATATTGGGCTGAACCGAGACATCGACGACCAGATGACGCTGATTACTGCAGGGCTTCTGCTGTTGTCGATCGCCACATGCATTGGATTGGGCTCTGGTGCCTCAGATCCTAACGATGGTAATCTCATGCGCTACCTCCTCCCTCCTTGTCATGTGTGTGCAGCTGCTGCTGCTTAGTTCTCATAATCTTCTTAGGAAGGAAGAAGTTATAGAAGTATGCATTTGTAGTAGGGATTTCTGAACCTCTTGCGATTTGCACGCAGCAAAATCGAGAAGTTTCGCACACGGCCGCTGCCGACGCAGACAAAATTTTGCTATATATTCTGAAAATAGTTTACAAGCTGCGCTCTAATGCTCCTTTTATAGACATGGACATAGGATATTAGGACGATTTAATTACATGTTGATCCGCGACTAACGAACCAATCACGTGAGCGATCAAACTAGGAGGCTCCAACCAGTTAGGCTCCACACAACCTAAGATTTGGTTTGGCCTTTCAAGTGTTTCTAGCATGCTAAATAGAAATGAAAGTAGTTTGATCCAGTCTTTCTGTTTATTGCTCTAGTAGTAGTTCTTCCAACCTTCAAAGCATCTGACGATCAGTATGTCTATTTAATTTTGGTTAATCACCATGGGGACTCCAGAATTGAGTGTGATTTTTTGTGATATTAATGGTGGCAATTGTGGGGGTAGCGGTTATGAAGTATTTTTAAAGTACCGGATATGAGAAGGTCTGATTTTGTGTGGTTTTAAGTAGTGACTTTAAAACTAGTCCGATACATAGTTGATAATTCATTAGCGAGCGGTTATGAAAGTTTTTTGAAAGAATAAAATTACCTATATGTTCATATACATAAACAAGTCATAAGATTATATCATTGTTTATTGTCATGTTACAACAAGAAAATATTGTCACTCTCAATTTGATGTTATTTGATTAGGAATTCATGATCGACCTAAACTGTTTTTATATTTGTTATTTATAACTATTAAATTCATGTCATTTATTGATACTAAATTTTGTCCGTTAGAGGAAGGAGTATCGCAGATGAACAAAGCAAAGACAAAAAAGAGGAAATTGAATAATTATGTTATATGAGGGTATAATGAAAATAATAATAATAGAAACCCTCAAAACTCACTGATTATGAAGACATCCAAAATTATACTACACTTATTTTGGGAGGTTTTTGAGTCAAATAAAACTAGTGCCAAAAAATTACCAAGCATGAGTTTTTTAAACACTTCCTAAACGGATGGCACAAAAACCTCCCAAAATCGATAAAAACACCATTGCCGAGCATACCAGTCTGTAGGATGCCACAGACTCTCTATTAGTATTACCATATTATCATTGATTCACTCACTCATATAAAATGATTTCATCAGATTCTTGAAATCTTGCATGGTTTCGGAACTTTGCTCTCCTGACATCAGAAGCCACTGTCTTCTCGTTCGGTTACATGGTCATATAGCAAATTTAGGCAAAATTGCAATGCCATGCTTCCTACTTGGCAATTAACCAATAACCTCTTCTAAGTATTCGTCCTATATTCTAATACAATTATTTTCGTACAATGGCAGATTCATGGATAGGGAACTATACTAGCTACCTATACAATTTATTATAGAAATTTCGGGATCAATAATTGTACCACGCAAAATAGAAATACTTTTTCTTGGATAAAGGAACGGATGACTCATCTATATATTTCCGTATCGATCATGATATATGTAATAACTCGAGCATCCATTTCACTTGCAGTTGCTGCTCTCCGATCTCTGATGAGCCAGTTGCAGAACCCACCGCAGACCTGGGGAAAGTCGGATGATCCTTGTGGCACGCCTTGGGAAGGAGTGATGTGTTCCGAGTCCCGAGTGACTATGCTGTGAGTCTAATACTTTTTAGTTTATCCATTCTTTTTTCCTTTGCTTCCATTCTCTACTTAAAGTTACATTCCTCCATCCTTCCAGGAAACTATCAACCATGGGACTTAAAGGGACATTAAGCCCTGATATAGCTCAAATCACCCAATTGCACACCTTGTAAGTTTGTTTCCATATGGAGCTCAAATTTATTTCGACATCATTTAGTAGTGTAACTACTGAGCATATGACCAAGAAAAATTGCAAAGTTTTACCAATTATTTTGATCAACTTTGGCATGCATTTTGTATTTGCTCTGTATAACACATACACAACTTTTAGTTTCCATCTCTATCACATAATCGAGCAATGTAACTGCGCATACAATTTGTATCGATCGAACCCTTCATAACTTGAGAGTTGTGTGTGGCGGCCATATATTAACAGGAAAATGCTTAGAAATCTTTGCATCAAATAACAAATTATTGCTCCTTAGTTGCATGAGCTTAAATTGTGTGACCAATACTATCTACCCGTCACCCAGCCTCTTAATTAGGTTTTGTGGCAAGATAGTGTCTTGCCCCTTTGAGAATTTGGCACCATTGTAGGTGGTTGATGTCATGTTGACATACATCCGGTTGCAGGGCCGTTTCTGAGTATGTGCAAGCTGTGCGATCGTACAAGACCCCCCAAAACCGGAAGGAACAAATTCTTTTACCTCTGTATATATTACCAATGTGAAATCTTCATTTTTAGAATTAGGTCTTCCCAAAAAATTTACCCTATGTATATATTACTAATGTGAAATCTTCATTTTGTAATTTAAGTCTTCCTATTTTTTAGAAACTGCAATAACATGGTCCTTAGAATCTCAGAAAAAGGCCATTTTTTTTTATTATTTGTAGAGGGCCCTCAAATGTCAGAAATCCATAGTCATCCCCATTCTGATAGGAAGATGTTGGGATGATGATAAGGATATTGGTACCGAAAGTCCACATATCAGTGATTACTTAGAAGGGAGAAACATCAGAGTTTCACAAAAGTTACAATAATTTGTCTACTCATTTATCTGCATTGCCATCAAGATGAATCTACCATCCATATTAGTGTTTTTTTTTTACTACAAGCATCCTGGCCTAGGAGAATCTCAGCATCAGCTTAATTTCCATATCTAAATTTGTGCATCATTTGAACGAGTCCTGATGTAATTAGTTATGAGTAGCAGAATATCTAAGCAATAGTACCTGCAGGGATTTGTCCTACAATGATCTCAGTGGCACGTTAACTCCAAATATCGAGAATTTGAAGCAGCTATCTGTTCTGTAAGTCCAACAGTTCTACATGGAAGGAAGCTGTAATATGTTTACACCGATGAACAAAACATACTAATATATCTACTCCACAGGATCTTGACTGGTTGCACATTTTCCGGAAACATTCCTCAAGAACTGGGCAACCTGTCTCAACTTCTTTTCCTGTAACGAGAACTTAATAAGCTGCGCTCTTGTTTTCTTTCAGAATTGTTTTCATTTTCGATGTATTTAACATTATTAGTCTCTTATTCTTTTTTACTTTTCCTTGACATTCCTTAGGGATCTGAGCTTAAATCAGTTCAGTGGTACAATTCCTGCTTCACTTGGTGGACTCTCCAATTTATACTGGCTTGATTTGGCCAAGAACAAGCTGACAGGGTCTCTGCCAGTCTCGACACGAGATACCCCAGGCTTAGACCTTCTCAAAGTTGAACAATGGTGAGCATATTTTCGTTACGGTTGTCTCCTTGCCACAGACGACTTATAGTACTAATCACTTTCGTGTAAATAATGATCCTCCCTGTGTTGTATGACTGGCAGCAACTTGCAGAAGAACCAATTATCAGGTGTTATTCCAGAGAGTCTCTTCAGCTCTGGAATGAAACTGTCGCGCCTGTAATATATCAATCTCCTTAATGTCAACATTCTCCTCTTAGAACTCTCTATACCATAATTCCTTAAATCTTTGCTACAGACACTTGAATGGAAATAACTTTACTGGCTCGATTCCAGCATCGATAGGACTGGTGCGGTCGCTTGAGATTCTGTGAGTGTTCTATAACCACCTGTTCTGTCAAATTAGTGAAGATTTATAGTTATACTTGACCCTTTTGGTGACAGCTACCTTGGTGGAAATGATCTGAGTGGCTCGCTTCCTTTTAGTATTAACAACCTGACGAACCTCAATGAATTGTAAGAGATACCATTGTCAATTTAACGAATACATGATTTCGTCTTTGTAGTAATTATACCAATTCCCTAGCCTACATTTACTTTCAGGAATTTAGCAAACAACAAACTAACTGGACCTTTGCCAAACCTAGCTCAGATGAGCAGCCTCCACACTGTGTAAGAGTCTATAAGAACCATGCCAATAGGTATATGCATCCAAAGTTTTTAACTCTTTTTAGTACTTGAAAAGTGATAATGCGCGTAAATTTGTCAAAGGGATCTGAGCAACAATAGCTTTGATGCTTCGGAAGCTCCATCCTGGTTTTCAACACTACAGTCCCTCACCACTCTGTGAGTTCTGTAAATATTTGTTCGATATTGTGAAGTGGTAGCGGTTGTATCAGTGCTCCATTTTATCTGAGACCCTTCATTTTGCTTGGATTCAGAAAGATAGAATCTGGAGGGCTTTACGGGCAAATTCCTTCACAGATGTTTGGTCTTCCGGCAATACAGCAAGTGTGAGTATATCCGAACTTCAGCTAGCAAAACTTACTGTGCATAGAAAGCATGAAATGGACAATTTTTGGTCTATCATGGAGTTCTAACTATACTTCTCCTAGTTGTTGGAATTTGGTATTAACACATAGAGGAATTGATGTATAAGACATGATATTGGACTTTTAATCCGATGGACTTAAAAGGGAAATCTCTATATCTATGTCTCATTCTCACAAAGATCTAGTGTGGGAATAAATTCTAAGACAATTCCTTTTAGAGATCAGAGGATGGGATGGGATCAAGCCGATCCCAACCAATATTTGATGAACTCCAAGTAGTACACTGTGCAAGAAGTTCACTGATAGTATTACAATATAAAGCTTGAAAAATGTGAGAAATCATAGAACACATTATCGAAGATCAAATACTTTGCAATGCAACTGACTATGAGAACAACAGCCCAAAAACCTCTTGAGATCTAAACCTATGGGATCATTTACAGAGCAGGCAACAGTTCTTGAATTCCACTTGTACTTTTTTTGAATTGGAGGTTTTTTCGGCCCAAAAAAGAGGGTGATATTCAAACTTTTCAATAAAAGTCCCTTCATCAGTAAAAGCATTTTCGGAGACTCTCTGATCCCTCTTCCCAAACGCACTAGATCGAAGTCATGAAGTGGTCTCTTAGGCAAATCCCCAAATTGGGTGAACTCGGGTGCTCAACCGGCTCTGTGACTTGAACAACATGAAGATTTAACTTGTTGTGATCGCGCCATCTTCAAAGACAAGCAAACTACATTCCTTCGTGCTTCAATTTAGGCAATGTATAATACTCAGCAAACTTTACATGTCCTGTGCTCCATTTAACCCTCATAAACATCATGTACCACCTTAGACCCAACCCTTGAGCCATCTTATAGAGCTTGATGCGTCAATACTAGTCATGTTACCAACCGCAACCTGTCTTGAAGCGACATCACCAAACAAATCTGCAATTAAAACTGAAGCAAAGAATCCACAAGAAATTTAAGCAGCCAAAGTGATGTACATTGCTAACATAGTTCTACATGCTGCACCGAAGTACACTGAGTTTATGAATCTAACACATCCAGCATCCTAAATCTTCCGACAGGGTATTGAAAAACAATGCATTCAATGGTACCTTAAGCATGGGCAACAACATCAACCAGGGCCTAATGGTTGTGGACCTCCAGAACAATAGCATCTCCTCGCTCAAGCTGACCGCCTCCTACAAGCATACTCTTATGTGAGTACATATCACAGTGGTTCCTTCGTTGCCATTCTCACCCCTCTGAAAATTTCTTTTATGGTGTATATTAACAGACTTTTCGGGAATCCAGTATGCAACGCTGGTAGGAACTCAAATGCTGACTTCTGCCTCGAGTTATAGAGAAACTTCAACCAGACTGACAATGAAGTCGGTACTGTCATCTGTAGCTTGCGACATTGTCTCGCGCAATAATTCATCTGGTTGTCAACTGGGCTGGTCATCAGACTCCCATACACCGAAATAATCTTGTGCTCTTTAAAGAGTCCAATTCCTGCTGGTACTGGAATTGGGACTAATGCTATGTCATTTTTTGTTTCCTTTACTAATAAAATAGCGGAATGGTCAATATGGTTTTTGTTCAGCATCGACTTAAACAACTTATAGGCTATTAAATGAATCCTTCATTTCTCTCAACTATATATTTTCCTGGTTATGGGTCAGAAAGTTCTAGACTACAAGATTTATTTCTTCATAATTCGTAACTAGTCCGAAGGTTCTTGCGACAGGTTCTAAAATGTCTGCACACGAAACAATTGCTATTTCTGGTCTCAAAGTGAAGTCTCTACCATTACAACCTGTACAATGCTACCGTTGGAAAAGAAACGCGGAAATCTTTTCCCAAACTAGAGAGTATATGCGAGAGAACTGAGCAATACAACGCACGAACCAAAACACCAAAACAAACCACGCAGACACAGAGAATTTTTGACGTGGAAAACCTTTGCGGAAAAAACCACGGGACGATCGGAGTCCAACCCTGAGAAGCCTTCACTAATGAAATAAAGGACCCTCTACAAACTTCTCCTGATCCAAATCGGAAGCAAGAATAATGATTACAAGGCTACGAAGAACAAAGTCGACGAGTAGAGATTACCCGAACACGATCCTCCATCGAAAACGACCTTCAATCCTCCTTCTTCTCTCCCAAAGTTGCAATGGCACTCTTGCCTTTTTTTTCTCTCTTTTCTTCAAATGTTGTGTTGTTGATTAGGGTTAGGAATAACCATGTATAAACCCCCTAATCCGCAGCAAAACCTGGACCGTAGGATACGATCCAACGGTATAAAAAATATCCTAAAATTTGCCTGGGCACGTCGATACAGAGTTTGGCCAGAACTCTGTGTTTTGGCAACAGAAATGTTCTGGAACCAAGGGGGCAGAGTTCGGCCCGAACTCTGCCTCCCCTGTTCCAGAATGCCATATGTTGGCTCCCGAGTTTCTTCTTCGTCTTCGAATGGCCTCGTCACCTCCCCGAGCTTCTCTGACACAAAGACGGCGCTCGTCGCACTCCGGGGTCTTCTCCACATAGGTTGGAAACCCCACCCACTCCAACAAACCTCTCCCTTCACAACTAGGTGGAGGAACTCGTCATCCCGACGATCCGCCTGCAGTACTCAAACTTTCCCCTCGGTCGAACCTTCGTGAGCATGTCCGCTCCATTGTCATCAGTATGAACCTTCTCAAGCGCCGCGTCCTTCTTCTCAACCACATTCCGTATCCAATGATACCGAGTCTCGATGTGCTTGGACCAACTATAAAATATCTGGTTCTTCACAAGGTGAATAGCACTCTAACTGTCGCAGAGCAAAGTATACTCTCTTGCTTCAGCTCCATTTCCTGCAACAGCTTTTTCATCCATAGCAACTCCTTGCAAGCCACCGTCGCTGCAATGTACTCTACCTCTGTCGTCAACAGGGCAACACACTTCTGCAACTGCGACTGTCACGATACCGCTCCTCCAGCAAACATCATCATATAGCCCAAAGTTGATTGTCTCGTGTCTACATCTCCAGTCATATCAGCGTCGGTATACCCAACCAGCTTCGGCTCATCACCACCAAAAAAAAGTCTCCAATCGGCAGTGCCCTGAAGGTATCGTAGAATCCACTTGACCGCACTCCAATATACCCTTCCAGAATTTGAAAGATACCTGCTAACTGTGCCAACTGCATGAGCGATGTCTGGCCTCGTACACACCATAGCATACATAAGACTTCCCACAGCTGAAAAATATGGAACCCGCTACATATCTTCCTTTTCGTCCTCGGTAGATGGACACTGCTCCTCAGTGAACTTAAAGTGAGCCGCAAGGGGACAACTCACTTTCTTCGACCCGTCCATCCCGAAAAGCTGAAGTACCCGATGAATGTACTTCTTTTGGGACAAGTGTAGCAGCTTGGACTCTCTCTCTCTCGGCTGATCTCCATCCCAAGAATAGTCTTTGTTGCACCCAAATCCTTCATAGAGAAGGCCGCGTCCAGTTGGCGCTTCAACTCCGCTATTCTAGTGGCATTCCGACCCACTCATCAACATAGAGCAACAAAATGATAAAATCATCCTCGACAAAATACCTCACAATTATACAGTGATTCGACGTCGTCCGTGCATAACCATGCTCCCCCATAAACGACTCAAACTTCATGTACCACTGCCTCAGAGCCTGCTTCAGACCATACAAGCTCTTCTTTAACCGACAGACCAAATGTGACTTGCCCTTTTCACAGAATTCCTCTGGCTGCTCCATGTATAACTCCTCCTCAAGATCACCGTGGAGGAATACCGTCTTCACGTCCATCTGCTCGACCTCCAAGTCAAAACTGGCTGCCAATGCTAGCACCACCCGAATAGACGAATGCTTGACGACTGACGAAAAGATCTTATAAAAATTGACACCTTTCCGCTGACTGTAGCCTTTAACTACCAGTCTTGCTTTGTATCGAGGGCGAGTAGCATCATCCGTCTGCTTCACTCTAAACACCCATCGATTATTCAAAGCCTTCTTGTCCTTTGGCAACCGCACCAGCTCATAAGTGGAATTGGCGTGTAAAGAACTCATCTCCTCCTGTATAGCCTGCATCCACTCCTGCCTTTGTTCGTCTTCCATAGCCTCTGCAAAGCATTCGGGCTCTCCTCCGTCAGTCAGTAGCACATACTCACCCGGTGAGTATCTCGTAGATGGTCGACGCTCTCTGTCGCTCCTTCTCAGTAGAGCCACTGGTACTGGTTGTATACCAATAGCCTCCTCCTCTTCAGGAACTGCCTCCCCGGCATGCTCATCCTCCTGAGAGACACCCTGACCACCATCAGCAGGCTGATGATAAAGCTTGGGAGCAACTCTATGTACTAGCTCCCCCATAATTGGATCCTCTGCGATGTCCTCTGGAAACTGCTCGAAGCGAAATGACTCTAACTCAGGCAATTTCTCAGCCTCAGAAGGCGTCTCGGAATCCTGAGTGTTGGTCATGGTCTGATCCTCGACGAATACCACGTCCCTGCTTCTGCAGAGCTTTCTTCCCACCGGATCATAGAGTCTATAGCCAAACTCATCCCGACCGTAGCCGACAAAGACGCATCTCCTCGTCTTCGGCTCAAGTTTGAACCTTTCGTAATTCGGTACATGCACGAAGGCCTTACAGCCAAACACTTGCAGGTGATTGTATGACGGCTATTTGCCGTACCATACTTTGTCAGGCACATCATCCTGCAAAGGAACACTAGGAGATAAATTAATAACATAAGCAACTGTGAGAAGAGCCTCACCCCAATAATTGCCTGACAAGTTTGCTTCTGATAGCAAACACCGCACCCTCTCCATCAGTGTCCTGTTTATGCGCTCCGCTACACCATTGAGCTGAGGTATCTTGGGCTGAGTCTTTTGGTGTCGTATTCCCTGCTCACTGTAATAAGCATCAAAGAGAACAATGTATTCGCCGCCGTTGTCAGACCGAACACACAATAACTTCTTGCCCGTCTCTCTTTCAACAGAGGCCGAAAACTCTTTGAAAGTAGGCAGCACCTGATCTTTGGTCTTTAAGGCATAGGCCCAAACCTTCCCGGAACAGTCATCAATAAAAGTTACAAAGTAAGAAGCACCACCAATAGATTTTACCTTCATAGGACCGCAGACATCCGAGTGAATCAACTCGAGTAACGTCGGCTTCCTTGAACTTGGGTGACTTTGGAAAGACACCCTATTTTGCTTCCCAGTTAAGCAGTGTGTGCACTTCTCCAACTTTGTAGACTTGAGCCATGGAATCACCTTCCTGTTTAGCAAGTAGCCTATCCCCTTCTCGCTGATATGGTCGAGCCGCCTGCGCCACAACTCGGTAGACGCATCACTGACGGCGTTCACCTCCTGTGACCCCTGTACGCTCCCTCCATATAGTAGAGACCGGACTTCTTGCTTCCTCTGGCAATCACCATCGAACCTCTGGAAAGCTTCCACTGACTATTTTCAAAGAGACTGAAGAATCCCTCGTCATCCAACCTTCCAACCGACACCAGGTTGAAACGGATATCATGGACATAACGAACATCTTTGAGAACAAGAACTGCACCCGTCTTCATTCTCAAATGCATATCTCCAATGGCAACCGCCTTCCACACAACTTCATTGTCCATCTTTAACACTCCACAATCACCTTTCATGTATGTGGCAAATAGTGTCATGTTGTGAGATACATGCACTGAAGCCCCTGAGTCCACCAACCAAGAATTGTTATCGCATGCGAGGTTTGTGATAACCTCATCACCTATAACGATCACATCGCCTCCATGTATCGAAGCCGTCGATGTAGTGTTCTCATCTTGCTTCCCCTTATCGTCCTTTTTTTCTCTTCTAAGCGAAACAGTTCCGCTTGATGTGGCCCTTCTTGCCACAGTGGTAACACTCCGAGTCCTCGTACCGACCCTTGGACTTTTCTCTGCTCTTGTCTCTGCCACCACCTGGACCCCTGCTTTTGCCC
This sequence comes from Iris pallida, assembly GCA_029216955.1. NCBI lineage: Eukaryota > Viridiplantae > Streptophyta > Magnoliopsida > Asparagales > Iridaceae > Iris > Iris pallida. The sequence continues at coordinate 17,350,868 of JANAVB010045020.1, forward strand.
CTTTCGCGGCTCTCTGAAACTAGTGTCTCTGAGTGGTGGGATGTGGATGAAGTGCCCTGAGAACGTCTCTGCATCTCTTCATTCAGCACCCCGCTCTTGGCAAACTCCAGACTGACTACGCCTTCTGGAGCAGAAGCGATCATAGATACTCGTACGGTCTCCCACGAGTCTGATAATGTACACATCAGCCATAGTCCCTGAACCTCGTCGTCGAACTTGACTCCTATTGAAGATAGCTGGTCAACCACATCCTGAAACTCACTCAAGTGATCCGTAATAGACGCCCCATCTTTGTACCGCAGACCCATCATCGTCCGGATCAGGAACAACTTGTTTATCCCGGTCTTCTTCGCGTACAAAGATTCCATCTTATCCTATAACGTCTTCGCGTGCTCAATATTGGCAACGTGGTTGTTCACGTTCTCGTCAACGAACTGCCTGATATATCCGTACACCTGTATATGTTCGAATTTTCATTCCTCCTCGGATTTATCAACTGGCCGCTCAGAAGAAAATTCGGGCAGATGCAGCTTCTTGACAAACAATAAATCTTTCATCTTGCTCTGCCAATAATGATAGTTGATGTCATTCAGGTTCACCATGCGCACCGGCTTCGCGTCCATCTCTCCTCTCTAGTTTTCCTGTCAGTCCTGACACCCTTCTGAATTCCAGAACCTGGCTCTGATACCACTTTGTTGGGAAAGAAACGCGAAAACCTTTTTCCAAACTAGAGAGTACCTGTGAGAGAACCGAGTAATACAACGCACGAACCAAAACACCAAAACAAACTACGCAGACACAGAGAATTTTTGACGTAGAAAACCTTTGCGGAAAAAACTACGGGACGATCGGAGTCCAACCCTGAGAAGCCTTCACTAATGAAATAAAGGAGTACACCCTCTACAAACTTCTTCCGATCCCAATCGGATTCCCACAACACTTAGAAGCAAGAATAATGATTACAAGGCTACGAAGAACAAAGACGACGAGTAGAGATTACCCGAACACGATCCTCCTTCGAAAACGACCTTTGTAAAATCCATCAAAAAAAGAAGTTATATATAAAAAGAAGCAAACCCACCTCACAGCCACTCTTCCTCTCCCCCACGTTTCTCACTCACTCACCCAACCCCTCACAGCCACTCACCTGACCCCCCTAATTTCTCCTCCACGTTCTCACATCATTTCCCAAATTTCTTCTCCACCACATAACTATTCTCTAAGTGATGGAGAAGAAATAAAACCCAAACACTCACAATACCAGCACCATTCCACCCCTCTCCCTTCTCTCAAAACCCACTACCATCACCCCTCACGTCCAACCCCTCTCCGGCGCTCGTCCCTGTGACCCAAGACACGACGCCCAACCCCGTGACCCTCGTCGGTGCCGATCTCGGCAAGAACCGCTCCAGACCCCCTCTGTCCGCCTTCCCGTAGCCCGCGGCCACCCTAGCCGCCGGCCGACTTCGGCAACACCCCGCGCGAAGCCGTGCTGGACTTTTCCGCGACCACCCTCCGCGGTTGCTCCAACCGCCGACCCCACAGACCCCTTCCGGCTGCCTCCGTCTTTCTACAGCTCGCGTGCGCCGATCCGCGGTCAGCCCAGCGACCGCCCCTGACCGCTACCGTCCCCGTCCGACACGTTCTGAGGCTCCCCGAGTCGGTGACGACGCATCGGTCTGAGTTCGAGGCCACCCTTCGGATTTCGTCATCAACCCTTCGATATAATTTCTAACAGAGTAGTTCGTCCCTCCCCGTCGTAGTCTATGATGACGTGGTCTCGATCCCCTTCGGGATTCGATGATTTTATTTCTTGTTGCTCGTGTGTGGATACTTGGGACGATCCTCGGATCGTCATTTTGGTTACGGACCGAAATTGCGTTGATGTGGTTTAGGGCCTATATATATATTTGTGTTGATTGGTTCTATTGGATTTTGGTTTGTAATCCGATTTCTAGACTCGTGAAAATTCGTGAAGTATGTTCTGTGGGTTTTGTTTCATTGGACGTTGGGTTGACTATTTTGGACTTGGTAGAACTTTGGTTATATTGAGAGGACATCATGTTCTGTTAGTAGAATTGATTTTGGTTAGATTATTTTGGATTTTTTGATTGAAATATTTATTTATTATTGCCATTAATTTATTATTAATTATTAAATTAGTTTCAAAATAGATTCGTATCAAAAGTATATTCTTAATATAGGAAATAGTGTTTTAAGTCAAAAATTCATTATTTACTATTTTGGACAAATAATATTTATCTTCCAAAAACAAAAATATTTTTTTTTACCAAATGGAATATTTTATAGGTTCTACCTATTTATTATTAATTATTATAGTAAAATTAGTAACTTTCACGTTTCAAATAAATTATTTAAAACATTGTTCTTAATTCATAGTTATTACCACTTTAATTATATTTCTAAAATATTAGTTATTTCTAAAAATAAATAGTTTCCATAATATTGCTAATAAAACGGTTTTCTTATTATTTAAAAAAATATTTCTTAAATTTTTATATAGAAAATACTAAATTAGATTTTGAATATTTTCGAGTTTAAGCGATATTTCCTATTAAATGATTTACGATAAAACCGCTACTATTTTTAATAATATTCCAAAATATATTAATTTCCGCATTATTTATAAAATACTCGTAAAATAGTTTTACCAAATTGTTATGTATAATTAAGTTATTATTTCTCAAATAAAAAGGGCAATGTTTATAATTAAACGTAGTTGTGTTTAGTGGCTTTATTAGCTAACCTTTGGAATAAGTTCTAAGAACGGATTATTAATGTAGGATTTAGAACTTACGTCAGATCCGTGTTGTGCTCCCGTCTACATCATTCGGAGAACCAAGACAAGTTTCATATCTATTCCATGTCTGTGTTTTTACTTTAATAATTAAATGTATGCATCAGTTGATCTCATATAGTATCGTGACACTGATTCACTGTGGATCCCTCTCGGACTCCACATCGATTGACGAATTGCTGGATTACTAGAGTGACTTATTGACTCATTGACTCATTGACTCGAGAATTGCTTGGGGGAGTAGTATAACGTCTGTGACGAAAGCCAAAAAATTTTTGCTTGTATTTCTCGTGCTAACCTCTACCACACAGGGGGTTGAGCCGTACCGTATACTATTCGTTTCGGCCGAAACGTTAGTATACATATTGCCTCTATCCTAGCCGGTCACAGGCCCTGTTATATACTCAAAAACACTAGCTTAGCATTACATCATATTTGACATTGAGATCATATTGTTTGTTGTCTTTACTAATATTTACAAAAATATATAAAGTTTCTTAAACTGTCACGCATTTTTATTTATTGTTAATTTAGAAATGCTATATGTGAAAGAAATATGTTTCTTGTTCACTCCTGACTGGAGACCCGACATTTTTAGGTGATTGCGATGAGGAGGAGCTAGCTTACTATTTTTCTACAGGCCTGACTTGGGTCCCGCAGATTCGGCTAAACTAGAACCAGGAACCCCAGAACCATAGATGTTGGCGTCATTTCATTTGTTTGTTTTTTGAACATTTGTAATAAATGAATTATGATTTTGTAGTCTTGTTATTTCCATTTCAGACCAGTTTCATTTTAATAAAATGTTTTATTTCCGTTAGATATTTTGCCTATTGTGTTTTACTGTTTGATACAGCTTACTGTCGCTGTCTCACAACGGTGCAGGCTGGGCATGATTCGATTAGACCCATTATATTGGGATTGGGTCATGACATATTTTGAGTGGTGGCCCATGCAGGTCTCAGTTCTGCAAATTGGTCTAGTCAACTTAGTCTAGACCAGCATGCAGTCCTGAAATCTGAATTAGGTCTAGGTATGACTCTAGGAAAACAGACTCTAGAAACAACTAGAACACCTAGATTATATTCACTCTGTTACAACATAGGGACGAAATTATCTATTTATAATATCTATTTTTGCTTGGTTATAGTTTCATAGGCTACCTTGCTTATGTTTGTACCTAAACCTTTCAGAGGATGACGAATGGAAAACTTATCCCACCATTAGGCCAATACTTATTGTGTTTATCTTCACATTTTAGTTGTACTCTCACCTAGTATTGATGATCTAATATTTAGTCTTTAGATATTAAGGAGATAAGCAAAGTATGACTAGAGGAGTAATACCTAGAAGTAAGTTGCATGATTGTATGGTCACCAGAAATAGGTTATCATAGTAAATTCTAAGGAGATGATAGCCAGGAAGACACGAACTAAGCTCGAGGATTAGTTGCTGGAGCTAGAAGCTTTTAGCCTGGTAAGATATTATAGGTACATAACTAATTAGTTGAGCATTTATCAAAGACAAAATTTATGGGATATAAAAATAGAAAAATATATAAATGTTAAGATTTGAATTGAAATTCAAGGATGAGGATGATGATATATAAAAAAAATGGTAATGTAGAGTTGCATGATGAAATCGAGGATTTATAAATGACGAATAATGTTGAACTTAAGGTATAAATTTAATTGGGGATGATGATCGACAAATAAGGATATGAATTAGAGAGATACAGATTTTATCAAATCAGAATTTGGAAATAAGGATTGTGAAATTATAAGTGTTACGAGGGTAAGTGAATGTCATATTATATACTATTGACAAGGAAATAAAGAATGGGGGCGAAATAATATTATTAATGTTGGTCGAATCCGAGGAATTCAAGGAATGAAGTAAGATCAAGAGGAAGGGCTGGAATATAAACCTTGTACAAAAAAAGGGGCTCGGGTTTAAAATTCAGATCAAATATGTTGGAGTTGGTGGAAATAGGAAATCTAAATAGATTATATGGCTGATAATGGGTTAAAAGATTTCATAGATACATCCTCCCAAAATCAGTTAATTTCGAGGAAGATCGAACATGTATTCTAGAACAGTATTCTTCACCAGATATCTTACTTTTCTATTCCTGAATTAATTTATGTTAAATCCATTATCATTTCCGTCACACTAGTTTGACCATTTTTTTATGCTTCTTTTATAAACCTAGGATATAGTTGTGATTAAGAATTTTATAGTAGAATTCTAAATAGATCTGAGAAGACTATGACAAGAGGGGTCATAAATAAGTATCATGGGTGACCAAGGAATAATTTTGACAAACAAAACCTCGTCATGGATAAAATAATAGGATTTTAGGAACCAAGAAATTTTGAGGATTTCAACTTTAGAAAGAAATTATGCAAGATTACTGAGATAGGATTTGTCAAACATATGAAAGTTAAGTTTTGGAAGAATAGAGTTTGGTATTCATTTGGATGAAGCCTTAGGTATTTTGACGATTTTGAATTTTATGATTAAAGGAAGAGTTATGGAAGATAGAGGAAGACGTAGGTAGAGTTAGCGAGAAAAGTCTAGATTTTTGTAAGGTTCCCCCATGGAGGAAGTGAATTTGGATAATATATAAACATGAGAACATGATGATCAAGTAAAAGAACACTTGACGGGGATCAACTTTTATAGTTAGATGACTACTGTACCGAGAAAGGACGGATATAACTATGGAAGAAATAACACAAGCAATCGAATGATAGGTTCTAGAGAAGAAATAAGCAGTGAGGAATTTAGATAAGACCATTGGCATGCAACTTTGGAAATGAGCAAATTGGGTTTGCAATTTCTACTAAACATTGGAGACTCATATTGGTTATGGTAAGAATGATTGGAATTTTGTAATATTTTTGCTAATGTGTTTGGATGAGAACGATTGATAGGTGGATGGTTAAAGATTAAAATTTGGTTAGTGATTATAATTTTGTCAATTGATTTCAAGAATTGGAAATTCTCTAATATAGGTCATGGATCAACTTTAAATAATTTTCTAAGGATTAACTATGACAAGTGAAGATTGTGAACTTTGATATAGTCAGTTTTGGAAGAATGACTGACAGTTGAAAATTGATATCCGTAAAATGATTTGGTCGGGAGAACTACTTGAAATTAAAATACATTTGCCATACGAATGGAAATTTGATCTAGATGGTTTATGATTCCAAATAGAATTAGTTTTAATACCTTGGCAGTTGCCTTAGTTTTCTGTAGATACCGGGAGTTACGCTAGTTTAGCGAGTTAGAGATTGGTTTTTGTATGGGTATTAATAATATGGTTATCTTGTAAGCCAGTTTTTCTGCATATCCTTTCTGCTGACCATTGAAACAGTGATACGATATTCTTTCTATCTCCTTTGATCATCACTTAGTCCTCAATGGAAATATCTTATCCGATTACATTCCTATCATAGCTATATTATTCTAATCACCCTCGCCATCCTAATATCATATAACTTGTTGATTTTTTTTTCCTGAGTCACAAACCCTTATACCCCGTTCTAATTTGATTTGAAATTTTTAGTCACTCATCTCAGAAGATTCTACTATTTTCTGCCTTCTCAATAAACTGTTGATGTTCGTTTCTTTCTTGTCCTTTCTGTTTCATGAGACCTCATTTAATTTTTTCCTATTTTATGATCATTTGATCATATTTTAAACGTACCTAGATTTTTCTCGTGCCTAAAAATGATTTTTTTTTATCACAACAATATTCCAACTCTATCTCAGATCATATCTAGATAATTCTGACCGTGCCTATATTTTATCATTGTATCTAGTGATCATGTCTCGAATCCGTTTGTGCCTGGTGATTTAAATCTGGAATGATTTATAACATGAATTTATAGAGTATATGAGTTATGGGATAAAGATGAGATAAATATGAACACTGGTGATTTGAATCAAGATCAAGGGATAATGAATGATGTGAATACGAAGCAAAATGACATTGTAGATTAGAGGTTGTTAAAATGATAAGCATGGAGATGCACTTTAGAAAAAATGTGTGATGAATCAAAAGATATATAAAGGACGACCGAAATAAGAAATTTTGAACTTAAGGTGTAACGAATTAAGGGTAAAAATTCGTATGAATTAAAGGGTGCAAAAGATTACAAATCAGAAACCAGAGATATAAGGATTATAAATAATGCCAGGTTGGAAGATGTAATAAGATATATTTTTGAGAGAAAAGTTTGGTCAAAATGATACAGTAAAATCAAGATGAAAGATTCGAGCTTAAACAGGATAATTAAATTTTATTGAGAATTCGGGATCAAATAGGTAAATGAGAATTCAGGATCAAGATATAAACATGTTGGTAAAAATAGACGTCTAAATAAATTAGAGAGTGATCACATATGAGTAAAATAGATAAACAAGGAATGATAAAAATTGTACGGATCATGACAAATTGGAGTATTAAAACATGATATTGGATTTTAAAAAGTGATATTGGGTTACTGAGGCTTGATACTAGAGTATTAAGACAGGCAGAGTGAATCAAATTATAATATTTTGGTCAGGAACGAATAAGATGTATAAGAACGTGATTGGAACACGTGTAGTGGTATGACATAGAGTTAAATTTTGGATATATATTAGCAAGCTGAAGGAAGTATCAAACATATTGAAGGTGGTAAGACAAAATTTTCAAGATTATGACGGTGAACGACAATTCAGGATGAAAGCAAAAAAATTTGTCCTCGTGGACTAGAGTGGCCATTTTTCCTAAGGAGGGACGAATGTTATTTGAGAATATTGGTTAGATTGATTAAGATATTGCACTACATAGATTTGCTATGGGACAGTTAGCCTAATTAGGCATGAGACTGTTGAGGAAGAAAGCCCTTACTAGTTTGAGGCATGATTGTACTCCGGCTCTTAGCTTTGAAATTTTGAGGACGAAATTTTCTAAGGAGGAAAGGTTGTAAAATCCATCAAAAAAAGGAGTTATATATAAAAAGAAGCAAACCCATCTCACAGCCACTCTTCCTCTCCCCCACGTTTTTCACTCACTCACCCAACCCCTCACAGCCACTCACCCGACCCCTCTTATTTCTCCTCTACGTTCTCACATTATTTCCCAAATTTCCTCTCCACCACATCACTATTCTCTAAGTGATGGAGAAGAAATAAAACCAAAACACTCACAACACCAGCACCATTCCACCCCTCTCCCTTCTCTCAAAACCTACTACCATCACCCCTCACGTCCAACCCCTCCCCGGCGCTCCTCCCTGTGACCCACGACCACTACGCCCAACCCCGTGACCCTCGCCGGCGTCGATCTCAGCCAGAACCGCGCCAGACCCCCTCTACCCGCCTTCCCGTAGCTCGCGGCGACCCTAGCCGCGATCGCTCCCGTCGGTGCCTTCCCGGCCGGACCCGCGAACACCGATCTTCGAGGCGCCCTAGCCGCCGGCCGACTTCGGCAACACCCCACGCGAAGCCGTGGTGAACTTTCCCGCGGCCACCCTCCGCGGTTGCTCCAACCGCCGACCCCGCAGACCCCTTCCGGCTGCCTCCGCCTTTCCGCAGCTCGCACGTGCCGATCCGCGGTCAGCCTAGCGACCGCCCCTGGCCGCTACCGTCCCCGTCCGATACGTTCCGAGGCTCCCCGAGTCGGTGACGATGCATCGATCCGAGTCCGAGGCTACCCTTCGGATTCCGTCATCAACCCTTCGGTATAATTTCTAACAGAGTATTTCGTCCCTCCCCGTCGTAGTCTATGATGATGTGGTCTCGATCCCCTTCGGGATTCGATGATTTTATTTCTTGTTGCTCGTGTGTGGATACTTGGGACGATCCTCGGATCGTAATTTTGGTTACGGACCGAAATTACGTTGATGTGGCTTAGGGCCTATATATATATGTGTGTTGATTGGTTCTATTGGATTTTGGTTTGTAGTCTGATTTCCAGACTCGAAAAAATTCGTGAAGTATGTTCTGTGGGTTTTGTTTCATTGGACGTTGGGTTGACTATTTTGGACTTGGTAGAACTTTAGTTATATTGAGAGGAGATCATGTTCTGTTAGTAGAATTGATTTTGGTTAGATTATTTTGGATTTTTGGATTGAAATATTTATTTATTATTGCCATTAATTTATTATTAATTATTAAATTAGTTTCAAAATAGATTCGTATCAAAAGTATATTCTTAATATAGGAAATAGTGTTTTAAGTCAAAAATTCATTATTTACTATTTTGGACAAATAATATTTATCTTCCAAAAACAAAAATAATTTTTTTTACCAAAAAGAATATTTTATAGGTTCTACCTATTTATTATTAATTATTACAGTAAAATTAGTAACTTTCACGTTTCAAATAAATTATTTAAAACATTGTTCTTAATTCATAGTTATTACCACTTTAATTATATTTCTAAAATATTAGTTATTTCTAAAAATAAATAGTTTCCATAATATTGCTAACAAAAAGGTTTTCTTATTATTTAAAAAAATATTTCTTAAATTTTTATATAGAAAATACTAAGTTAGATTTCGAATATTTTCGAGTTTAAGCGATATTTCCTATTAAATGATTTACGATAAAACCGCTACTATTTTTAATAATATTCCAAAATATATTAATTTCCGCATTATTTATAAAATACTCGTAAAATAGTTTTACCAATTTATTATGTATAATTAAGTTATTATTTCTCAAATAAAAAGGGCAATGTTTATAATTAAACGTAGTTGTGTTTAGTGGCTTTATTAGCTAACCTTTGGAATAAGTTCTAAGAACTGATTATTAATGTAGGATTCAGAACTTACGTCAGATCCGTGTTGTGCTCCCGTCTACATCATTCGGAGAACCAAGGCAAGTTTCATATCTATTCCATATCTGTATTTTTACTTTAATAATTAAATGTATGCATCAGTTGATCTCATATAGTATCGTGACACTGATTCACCGTGGATCCCTCTCGGACTCCACATCGATTGACGGATTGCTGGATTATTAGAGTGACTTATTGACTCATTGACTCGGAAATTTCTTGGGGGAGTAGTATAACGTCTGTGACTAAAGCCAAAAAATTCTTGGTTGTATCTCTCGCGCTAACCTCTACCACACAGGGGGTTGAGCCGTACCGTATACTATTCGTTTCGGCCGAAACGTTAGTATACATATTGCCTCTATCCCAGCCGGTCACAGATCCTGTTATATACTTTAAAACACTAGCTTAGCATTATATCATATTTGACATTGAGATCATATTGCTTGTTGTCTTTACTAATATTTACAAAAACATATAAAGTTTTTTAAACTGTCACGCATTTTCATTTATTTTTAATTTAGAAATGCTAGATGTGGAAGAAATATATTTTTTGTTTACTCCTGACTGGAGACCCGACATTTTTAGGTGATTGCGATGAGCATGAGCTAGCTTACTGTTCTTTCTATGGGCCTGACTTGGGTCCCGCAGATTCGGCTAAACCAGAACCAGAAACCCCAGAACCATAGATGTTGGCATCATTTCATTCGTTTGTTTTTTGAACATTTGTAATAAATGAATTATGATTTTTTAGTCTTGTTATTTCCATTTCAGACCAGTTTCATTTTAATAAAATATTTTATTTCTGTTAGATATTTTGCATGTTGTGTTTTACTGCTTGATACAGCTTACTGCCGCCCTCTAACAACGGTGCAGGCTGGACATGATCCGACTAGACCCATTATATTGGGATCGGGTCATGCGACATTCAATTCTCCTTATTCTCTCCGAAAGTTGCAATGGCAGTCTTGCCTTTTTTTCTTTCTTTTCTTCAAATGTTGTGTTGTTGATTAGGGTTAGGAATATCCATGTATAAACCTTCTAATCCGCAGCAAAACTTGGACCGCAGGATACGATCCAACGGTATAAAAAATCTCCTGAAATCCGCCTGGGCCCGTCGATACAGAGTTCGGCCAGAACTATGTGTTTTGGCAACAGAAAAGTTCTGGAACCAAGGGGCCAGAGTTCAGCCCGAACTCTGCCTGGGGCAGAATTCGGTCCGAACTCTGCCTCCCCTGTTCCAGAATGCCATATGTTGGCTCCCGAGTTTCTTTTTCGTCTTCGAATGGCCTCGTCACCTCCCCGAGCTTCTCTGACACACAAACAGCGCTCGTCGCACTCCGGGATCTTCTCCACATAGTTTGGGAATCCCACCCACTCCAACAGCTACTTCACTTTCAGTTCTTGCCAGTAGTTTTATTTAGCTTGAGCCAGTAGATTGTGAGCTAGCTTCTTAAACTTTGACATGAAAAAGAAGACTTCCAAATAAATGCATTCGCAATATTAGAATTTAGATACGAAGGTGACTTATTTCCTGTATCAAAAAAATGCTGCAGGAAAAGTTCAAGAAGTGCGTGATTATGTGAGTCCCTGACTAAATATCAAAAAATGGGTTCCATGAATCTAACTAAAACTAGCCTTTTTTATGACGGTTTTCTCAGAATTCGCAACTGTCGCATGCTTGCTGTGATCTTGTCCATTTGTAGAGGGTCGACCTTCCTTTAAGTCTTCCGTGTGATTCATACTGTGCCCAGGATGTAATTGGAAAATAGAACTTTTGATGCCAAGTTTGTCATGTCCTAATTTCGTCGAATCGATAAGTCACCCTGGATGTTATGTCGTACAAGTCTAAGTTGCACTTATATAATGCATGCTCGTGTACATTTATGAAATGGTTATTTTTTTAGAAGTTCGTAGCGGATAAAACTGAGAAATTTTGAATAACAACATAACGAAGAAATAACTCTTTATTGATAATTTATAATAGAAACATAGGCTCTCAAATAACCTAGTAGAAGAGTGCCGAACTTAGCTTACAACTTGAAACAACAAAATGAGATACATCGTTCCATACATTATATTCCTTTACTAAAAAGAATGTAAAAATACCTTCAGCGCAAGTCTTCAAAACAAGATTTGGAAGTTTCAAAATATGGACAAAGGTTTTACACAGTTGGACCAGCTTTCAGCGCTCTGTACGTTTCTTTGATTTCCAGCATCTTGGGAGACGTGGATCAGTACATTGAAGAATGCACTGGTGAGTGGCGAATTAACCCAACTAACTAAATTCAACACGGTAATCATGTGAAAGCATATAATATTATTATTACTAGTGATATTTCTATATTTCCTTATTTCAATTAACAAATCATAACTCGAGCTCAAGCTTAGTCATTTATGTTAGATTATATTTGTAATATAAATATGGCCCATACCCATAAGCCCAAATGTAGACACTATATATATTGTAACAAACCCTAGCAATGAGAGCAAGGTATTATTATTTCCTACATGGTATCAGAGCCTCCCAAAAAATCCTAGCCGCCAGACTCTACATCTCCCGTCCAATCTCGGCTCCAACTGAGCCATCCGTCGATCCCGCTCCCGCCGATCCGCGACGACCCGCATCCGATCCGCGCCCAAATCTAGTCGTTTTGGTTGAGATCTGATAATTTTTGAGTGGATTCTGTGGTCGAAATCGACCTCCAGCTCAAAAGTTCCGATTTTAGGGTTTTTTGGTAACGAATTACTGTTCCAAAATATGCTATTTTAGTATTGTTTGTGCTAAAGATCTCAGCTTTTTGTTTGTGCTAAAGTGCTATTTTTGATTGGTAACGAATTACTGTTCCAAAAAATAAATAAAAAAAGGCTTCTTTTGGATTAGTGATTCTGTTCATGAAATCAAATCCATCAGGAACTGAACTCTAGCCCTTTATGAACTACGCCGATCTCCTCCGTCCGCGCCGATCCTGACAGCGCCGATCCTGACAGCGCCGTACGCGCCCGTCGTCGTACGCGCCGACAGCGCCAATCCGCATCGATCCTGACAGCGCTGATCTGCGCCCGACCGTACCGATTCGTGCGCCTGACCGTGGCAGCCCCACCACCGACCCAGAATCGCTGCTCTCGTGCCAGACCGTGCCAGATCCGGCGTCGACCGCGGCCGATTCGCCGTCGACCCCGTCCATCAGCAGCCGATTCGTCGGAGTTGTACAAAATTTTGTACACCCGACCTCTACATGCCAGATCAGGCACCCCTGACCGTGGCCGATCCGCCGCCAATCCCGTCCATCAGCGGCCGATTCGTCAGAGTTGTACAAAATTTTGTACACCCGACATCCGCGATGGCAGATGATGCTGCGTCCAGCTACTCCATCGCGACTGGCGGTGGCGGTGCACACAACCCAAATTATTCTAATCCGAAGGATCCATATTTTCTGAGTTCCGCTGATCAACCAGGAAATATCATTACTCCTATTGTTTTCCGTGGACCGAACTATGCTGAGTGGTCTCGGTCAATACGTCTCTTCCTGATCTCTCGGCGAAAGATCACCTTTCTGGAAGGTACTGAAATCAAACCTGTTAATGATGCTAGTAAATTGCTTGATTGGAGATGTGTGCAAGCACTATTGGTTCAATGGGTTCTTAATACCATTGATCCGTCTCTGAAGAAATTTTTGCCGTACTTTGAGGAGGTTTATCCATTGTAGAACTTGTTGGAGAAAAGATTTACTATTAGCAATGGCACTCGAAAGCAACAAATTAAGGTGGCTTTGGCCGAGTGCAAACAAACGGCGTCGATGTCTGTGGAAACTTACTTTAGAAATTTGCAGTCTTTGTGGGATGAACAAGCTGCTTATTTTCTATTGCCTACGTGTACCTGTGGTGAACTTGCTGCAAAGCTACAGGCTATGAGGGATGAAGACCACTTTCAGGACTTTATGTATGGGTTGAATGCTGAGTTGTATGGTCATACCCGATCTAATCTTCTGGCTCAGGATCCTCAGCCAAGTTTAGATCGGGCATACCAGACAGTCCGTGAGGAGGAGGATATACGAAAATCTCAGGTCCAATCCGCTACTAAGGAGATGATGGCGCTGGCTATCAAGATTTCACCTCGTATTTCTACTACTTCTAATAGTAGAACCTCAGATTCCAGGGATAAATCAGGTATGATCTGTACTCATTGCAAGAAAATAGGTCATGATGTTGCAACTTGCTTTGCCAAGATTGGCTATCCATAGTGGTGGGAGACTCGTCCTCAGCGTGAGGACGGACGTGGTGCTGGTGGTGGCAGAGGCCCGGCACCACCGCAGAGACGTGATGGAGGACGTGGTGTTGGTGGCACAGGGGTTGTTCATCATGTCGTCGCTGCTGGTCATGGTGTCCCTGCTGGTCTTGCTGGAAGTTCGGCAGATATGATGCATGGAGGGTATCCTTCACCACTCTCAGGTGAACAATGGCAGAAACTGATGAGCTTGCTGGGTAACGACAATTCTTCCAACCCTGGTTCTTTAAACTCTGATCGTCTGATGGGTAAGAATTCTTCTGTCCCTTGGATATTCGATACTGGGGCTACTCTTCATGCGATATGCTCTCGTGACTGTTTAGTTGATTGCTTTGAGGGTCATGTCTATCCTGTGATTTTGCCTGATGGGAGCACTATTTAGGCTGTTCTGAGAGACAAAGTATTTTTGACTGCTTCGTTGGTGTTGACGGATGTTCTTTATGTTCCGACATTGAATTACAATTTGATCTCTGTCTCCCAATTGATTGGTGCCAGAAATTATGATATGTTATTTACTCCTGATTTGTGTTTTGTTCAGGACTGAAGTACGAGGATGGTGATTGGAGCAGGTGAACAAAGGGGTGGACTTTACTTCTTGGGGGAGGTTCCAGCTTCTTTGGCTTCGGTGATCCTGGCATGCAAAGAGAATTATTCCGAGGTTTGGCATAGTAGACTGGGGCACCCCTCAGATAAAGTAATGCAGACTTTACCTTTTCTCTCTGGTAGTAGTGTGTTTTCTCATAAGGCTTGTGATATTTGTCATCAAGCTAAACAGACTCGTGATGCCTTTCCTGATAGTAGTAGTCGTGCTTTGAGATGCTTTGAACTTATACACTGTGATCTGTGGGGACCATATCGTGTTCCGTCATCTAATGGGGCACGATATTTTTTGACTTTGGTGGATGATTTTTTTAGAGGTGTTTGGGTTATTTTGTTGACGGATAAGTGTGTTGTTTATTCTATGTTTCTTAAATTCAGTGCTATGGTGAAGCGTCAGTTTGGGGATGATATACGTCGTGTACAGAGTGACAATGGCACTGAATTTAATTGTTTACGAGATTATTTTTCATCTCAAGGTATATTGTTCCAAACATCCTGTGTTGGGACACCTCAACAGAATAGAAGGGTGGAAAGAAAACATCGACATATTTTAAATGTAGCCAAGGCATTACGATTTCAGGGTTCTCTTTTCGTGGATTTTTGGAGAGAATGTGTTCTGGCTGCATATTATTTGATAAATAGGACCCCTTCTAGTATCTTGCATTTTAAGTCTCCTTATAAAATTTTATATGGCTCGGCTCCTTCGTATGATCATCTACGTATTTTTGGTTGTCTGTGCTATGCGTATGATTTAAAATTCTGACATAATAAATTTGCTAGTAGGAGCAGAAAATGTATCTTTGTTGGGTATCTACTTGATAAAAAGGGATGGAAAGTGTATGATTTGGAGACTGGTAAATTTTTGTGTCCCGTGATGTTACTTTTTATGAAAAAGAATTTTTTGGGTGTGACTCTGCTAGCGAGATGTCTTCTGCAACACGCCATACATCTGTTGAGGTGCCAGGAGATGATATAGAGGCTTTTGGGATGGTGCCGGCTACGGTTGCTGAGGCCGGAGTGGTTGCTGGTGGCTCGGCACCGAGTGGCCAGGATGCACAGGTAGATGCAGAAGTATTGACAGAAGAGTCCGCTGGGGGTGATGCGGATACTACTAATGATACAGGGGATACAATGTTGCGTGAGGTGCCCGACGAGATAGTATTGGGAAGAGGAATGCGAAAGAAATCACAGCCAGTACGATTACAGGATTTTATGACAAATGCTGTTCGAAGTAAAAGTCCCCCCTTCACCACAGTTCATCTGTTCCCGTCACTTCCTCAGGTACTTTGTATCCTCTAACACAATTTCTAAGTTATGACATTTACTGCTGGACACAGAGATTTCTTGCAGCTATCACTACAGGTGTTGAGCCTACTTCATATCGCCAAGCCTCGCGAGATTCGGGCTGGCGCGCGGCTATGCAAACTGAAATACAGCTCTGGAAGATAATGGGACATGGAGTCTTGTCGATTTGCCTCCTGGGAAGAAAGCATTAGGAAGTAGATGGGTGTACAAAATAATGTACAAATCTGACGGAAGTGTTGAGCGCTTAAAGGCACGGCTGGTTGTGTTCGGTAATCATCAGGTTGAGGGGATCGATTATTCAGAGACATTTGTCCCGGTAGCTAAGATGCCTACAGTTCGGGCGTTTTTGGCTGTTGCAGCTGTGAGAGGCTGGACTTTGCACCAGATGGATGTGCACAATGCTTTTCTTCATGGAGATCTGACAGAAGAAGTGTATATGAAGTTGCCGCCAGGTTTTTCGCATAGTGAACCCAACAAAGTGTGTCGCCTGCGTAAGTCACTATATGGATTGAAACAGGCACCACGTTGTTGGTTTGCTAAGCTTGCTGCTTCTCTGATATCCTATGGATTTATTCAATCTCATTCCGATTATTCCCTTTTCTCTCTGTTTAAAGGGAAGGTAGAGTTGCATGTTTTGATCTATGTGGATGACATGATTGTGTCTGGTAATGACACAGGTGCTTTAGATGCTTTCACTACTAAAATATGATCTATTAGCAACGTAATTTAGCGACGGTATAAAATGTCGTCGCTAACTATGGAATATAGCGACTCCTTTATATAAACATCGCAAAACGTCGCTGACTTACGACGTTCAGCGACAGGAGTTAAATTACGTCGCTGAATAGCGACGTTCAGCGACATATTATTAAAATATGTCGCCATCTATTAAAATTTTGTGACGGTTAGCGACGGCCGCTCTTGACGTCGCTAACATTTTTACTTAAGGCACAGCGTTTTATTTTTTCCCCCTCACTCGAAAATTCGAATTTTTACTCGATCTCCCCTTCCCCTCCCCTCCGGCGACTCCCTCCCCCCCGGCGACTCCCTCCCCCTCCGGCGACCCCTACCCCTCCGGCGACTCCCTCCCCCTCCGGCGACCCCTACCCCCCCTCCTCCGTCGAGCTCCTCCTTCTCGAGCTCAGGTAAACCCTAACCTAATTAACTCCTCTCCCTCCTCCTCCTCGTCCTCCACCCCGCACACACCCACTATCTGTGCAGTTGTTTGGACACTGACACGACCCTTGGACACATTTGTATGCACACAAACACATACGACCCCTCTTGACATGTTTTGGGTTTTATTTAGGTTGTGCGGTTTGGCAGTTGAAATACAATCTCAGGTTTTCCTGAGATTGAGTTTGGAATTTCTGAGATACAAGGTTGGGTTTAGTTTGTTGATTGTGAGTTGAGT
Organism: Iris pallida; assembly: GCA_029216955.1. Lineage (NCBI taxonomy): Eukaryota > Viridiplantae > Streptophyta > Magnoliopsida > Asparagales > Iridaceae > Iris > Iris pallida. Next base: position 17,368,129 of record JANAVB010045020.1, read on the forward strand.
TGGGGGTTTGAGTTAAATTGGATGTTTAGAAGTTGTTGGTTGTATACTCAGTTTCCTGAGATATATGTATGTGAAATAGAAATGTGTTGGCTTGGTATATTTAGTTCATATATGTAGAGTAGTGATATATAGCTGAGATTATATATGCATGAGATTCATGTGGGGTAAGGTTATGATATATAGGGGCTTGCTATATTTGGATTTGAGAGTATATATGTATATATATATATATATATATATGTTTTTTTTTTTGAGAGTATATATATATGTGTTTTTTTTTTGAGAGGATATATGTATTTTTATGAGAGGATATATGTATATATATAGGATATATGTATATATATAAAATATATATATATATATATATATATATATATATATATATATATATATATATATATATATATATATATATATATATATATATATATATATATATATATTATATTTTTTTATATATATATATATTATATATATATATATATATATATATTTATATTTATATATTTATATTTTATATATATATATATATTATATATATTTTTTTTATATAAATATATATTTATATAAAATATATATATAATATATATGGTATACATATGTGCTTGACCTAGTGTTCCTTAGCTTATACCCTGATATATCTATAGGATTACGTAGAAATGAACCCAATAGGCTAATTGAACTTGTGGACTAGAGTTTGACCAAAACCCTAGCTAGTAAGTCTACTACTGATATCGTCGATACCAATACTCATAGGAATAGTCAGATACTGATTCCCTTACCTATATGTTGTTGCTCAAGCAGTTTATAGCTACAAATGCGTAAGTGCAACATAAAAATCTCATCTGTTAAATATGTTACCTAAGAGCATCATTAGTAAGGGCAATTCATTACTACAGTGTATAGAGTATCCTAGAAGTGTAGGTATGATTGGTATATCGTATTACATAGAGTGTATAGAGTATCCTTTCGGTCTATAAGAGTTACTTCACTCATTTTGTCAAGACAAGTAAACTTTTTAAATGTTGACGGTATATATACCGTCAACATTTGGTTTTGCCTTGTAGCTACAGGCAGTTGCCTGCATTTTGCCTTATAACTTGGCCTTTGGCCTGTGCTTGAGCAGTGTGGACTTCCAGGTTAGGGTGTTAGTTCATGATTAGCATTATTTAGATATTAGTTTCAGTTAAAGGGTTAGTTTAGATTAGGATATTAGTTTATGTTAGAAGAAATATGAGAGTTAGTAGATGTTAAAGTAGGATATTAATTTATTAGTTAGGATAGATAGTTTGAGTTAGGATACTGCTCAAGCACAGGCCAAAGGGTCGATATTGGATATTAATTTAAAAAGTTTTACCTTTCTTGACAAACTGGGTGAAGTAACTCTTGTAGACCCAAAGGGTCGATATTGGACAGTTGGGATGAGTATCAGAATCGATATCGGATTAGTATCGACCGTATCGGATTAGTATCGGTCTATCGGATACGACACTTTGACACAAGACAGTTGTTTTAGTCCCAGCACAGTTGTTTTTGTTTCTTCCTTCAAATTCTTTGTTTGTAATATGTGGAATGAATAAACAGTTTATGTTGCGCACCCATATCTAAACTGTCTTAACATTCATTCACTGACTGTAATGTGCATGTATCTATCTTACAGAATTATCTTCAATTGGATATGGATATGAATTACTACTTACGGAATCGTTCGTGGATGTACAACCGTCATCCTGATGACATGTGCGGTGTGCGAGATGAATTCATAGAGGGTGTACAGCAGTTCCTGCAGTTTGTCAAGGCGTTCCCTCAGTACATGGACGGTACCAAAATTAAGTGTCCGTGTGTGAGATGTCGCAACTTGAAATATCATCCAGAAGTGGAAGTCACGTATCATTTATACTCGAAGGGTTTCACGCCAAATTACTATCAGTGGAGCGTGCACAGAAAACTTGTGTCTTTAGCATCGGAGTATGAGTCTTATGTGGATGTCCATAACAACGCTGCTTACGATGATGGGTTGGTGAACATGATTTTTGATACGGCGGGGCCTAGTTTCGATCCGGACGATCATGATGCACCTGAGGAGGCACCGAACGCCGATGCTGCACAGTTCATGGAGTTGCTGGAGAATGCAAGGACTCCATTATATCCTGGTTGTGAGGATCATTCACCGTTGGAGGTGGTTACAAGATTGTTGAGCATCAAGTCCGATTTTAACATGTCGCAAGATTGCTACAACTGTCTTATGGAGTTGCTTATAGAAATATTGCCTGAGGGTGCTAAGTTGCCTAAAGACTTCTACCGGTCTAAGAGGATAGTGAGATCGCTCTGATGGGATACGAGAAAATCGATTCTTGTCGCAATGGGTGCATGTTGTACTACAAAGACGACAAGGACGCAAATGTGTACAGATTTTGTGGTGCTGATCGCTATAAGACAACTAGTACAGGAAGGTCTACCGGTGCAAGAAGACCGACCGATTCAATGCACTACTTGCCTTTAACGCCGCGGTTGTAAAGATTATTTATGGTGAAAGAGACGGCCGAAAATATGAGTTGGCACATGCGAGAACAGATTGAAGGAGTGTTGGATCACCCATCCGATGGAGAAGCGTGGAAACACTTTGATCGAGTGTATCCTGATTTTGCTTCAGATCCGCGTAATGTCAGGTTGGGGCTATCTTCTGACGGTTTTACTCCTTTTGGTCTTTCGGGATCCCAGTATTCGTGCTGGCCTGTGATTGTCACTCCGTATAACCTACCGCCTTGGATGTGCATGAAGACTCAGTACATGTTTCTAACCGTTATAATTCCTGGTCTGAACAATCCCAAGAGGAACATTGATGTGTACTTACAGCCTTTGATAGATGAGTTGAATCAGTTATGGGAAGTATGCGCTAACACGTACGATGTTTCCAGGAAGCAGGATTTTCAGATGAAGGCAACCCTTATGTGGACCATCAACGACTTTCTGGCCTATGGAATGTTATCTAGATGGAGCACTCATGGCCGTCTCTCATGTCCGTATTACATGGACCGTAGTAAGGCTTTTCGCTTGAAATACGGAGAAAAACCGTGCTTCTTTGATTGTCATCGGCAATTTCTGCCAAAAGATCATCCGTTCAGAAGGAACATGAATGCATTCCGTGTCGGTATTGTAGAGAAGGGTGATCCACCGCCAAGGTGGTACGGAGCCACGATATGGGAGGAGATTAGAGATTTTCCAAGTGCTATCGAATATCCTACAACTGGGTACAAGTGCGATGGATTTGGTAGAGATCATAACTGGACAAAGAGAAGCATATTCTGGGATCTGCCATACTGGAGTACCAATCTGATCAGACATAATCTTGATGTCATGCATATTGAGAAGAATGTGTTTGATAACATAATTAATACTGTGATGGACGTAAAGGAAAAAAATGAAAGACAATCCCAATGCCAGGTTGGACTTAGAAGAAATATGCAAACGTCCTGCGTTGCATTTAATAGAGCAGAATGGAAAACAGTTCCTGTTGAAGTCAATTTTCTCGCTGGACAAGGAGGATAAAGTGAGACTTTGTCGGTGGATCCAGGGCCTAAAATTTCCAGACGGATATGTGTCAAATCTGAGAAGATGTGTCGATCTGAAGGAAAATAAATTGACGGGTATGAAGAGCCACGACTGTCACGTATTCATGGAGAGGTTAATTTCGATTGCATTTCGGGAATTCTTACCGCAGGCAGTTTAGGATCCATTGACGGAGCTTAGCATATTCTTCTGGGATCTTTGTTCTAAGAAATTGCTCGTTGATCGTCTAGAAAAGCAAGAGAAGGACATTGCGGTAACACTGTGCAAGCTAGAGAGGGTGTTTCCTCCTGGATTCTTCGACTCTATGGAGAATTTGCCGATTCATCTATCCTATGAGGCACGTGTTGGTGGACCCGTCGAATATCGATGGATGTACCCGTTCGAGCGACATTTGAATCACCTAAAAAGAAAGGTAAAAAATAAGGCACGGGTCGATGGTTCTATTTGTGAAGCCTATGTTCTCGAGGAGATTACAAACTTTTGTTCGATGTATTTCAAGCCTCATGTTGCAACTAATAGAACGAGAGCTTCCAGAAACGACGACGGAGATCATGAAAGTAATGATACAATACTGAAGGTATGCAATGCTCCAGGAAAGCCATCGGGTAAAATGAAGAAGAGATATCTGAACGATGATGAGCTAAGGGCTGCTCAGGTGTATGTATTACTCAACTGCGACGAGGAGGAAGTAGAGAAACTGGAGGGGTAAGTAATTAATACGTCTACATTATTTTAGTAGTGTTGATTATTATACTATTACATTAATTGAACGATATTGTTTTCAGCATATTTAATGATGATGTGAGGTCAGGTAGGCCACACATAACAGAAGCAGAACTAGAACAAGAAATGAGGCATTATTTTCCATCATGGTTGAGTGCATATGTAAGACTTGAGAACTCTGCAATTACCTTTCTGTATATGCACTTGATTGAGAATGAGCTTAATTTCTTCTTTCGTGGTATTTAGGTCGATCGTCCATACGCAAGACTTAAGAATGAGTCTATTAGAACGCTAGCCAAGGGACCAATTTATGCTGCAAAAATATGGCCAAGCTAATGTGTTAATGGGTTTAGGTTCAAGTCAACAACTTGCCCGATCAGAGACAACTTTGTGGATCTCGACTCCACCAAAAACAGCTGTTTGTGTATCAGATCTTCGAACTACAAAGATATTGATGCGGGCAACGATTTCTATGGCGTGCTATGGGAGATCGTGGAGCTGACATATAGTTATGGAATAGAGCATGCTAAGATTGTGTTATTCAGGTGTGATTGGTTCGATCCGATTGAAGGTCAAGGTTGGAAAGTAGACAAGCACGGTCTTGTTGATATAAACTATCGGCGTCGATATCAAGCCTATGAACCATTTGTCCTATCAAGTCAGGCTCAGCTCGTGTACTTCACAAGTTATCCTAAACGGGGAACAACAAGGTCGGACTGGTGGGCAGTATGTAAGACCAAAGCTAGAAATACCTTTGAGGTTGACGATATAGCTTTCTCAAATGATTATATGTATATATATATTCATAAAAATTATTATTGTATAGATATCGGCCTCCTGCAGTACAGAGACAGCTGGGGTTATTTCTGAGGCAGAACTATGGTGGGCCTTGGATTAACTACTCAGATGCTCCCGCAGATAGGAAGGCCTTTTGGTTGGCCCACTTCAAGGTAAAAAATTTGTTTATTTTTAAATTTTAATAATTATTTGTGTATATTATATAACTTTTCTATTTTACTTCTTGTAGAGGACCTATTTCTATCCACCACACCGGGCGGTAAAGATCGAGGCCCAATTTTCTGCCATCGCAGGCAAGCTCATCCGTGATGCGATCCACGACCAGAAGTCTCGTGATCGCTCCGAAAAGCCGATCCATGGTTGGATCACGCCAGAGCAGTGGACTGCGATGAAGTCTAGATTCACCGAGGCTAGGTACCAGGAGCGGTCTGACAAGGCCAAGGTGGCGCGGTCGAGCGCCAGTAAGTGGTATGGTGGCTCCATTCTGATGACGGAGCATTTTCGTCGTTTGGTACGTTTCCTATGACGGACATTAATTTATATATAGTTCGATAGAATGTTTAATACTAATAATAGATAATATATTTTAACATGTAAAAAAGGGTGAGGACCCGAACATGGTGACCGTCTTCATGGTCACCCATCGGAGGGCTAGGGAGTTCATTGACGAGAGGGCGACGCAGGCATATGTACGTTCTATTCTTTATATTAATTTACTATAATTTAGAAAACAGGAAAATAGATATCAATATAGACTTTAGCAAACACTTACACGTTAGCAAACATTGTTCTAGGCCGAGTTTGTTCGGCTACAGGAGGAGGCGACTGCTGCTGCTAGTACGCCAGCAGAGGGAGGGGCTGGTACTTCCTCCCAGCCGCCTACAGCTCCATCGCCGGACGACCTCTGGATGACCGTCGTTGGCGGTCTTCAGAAGGGTACGTACTACGGTACGGGATCCTACGGTGCGTATTTGGCTTCGGAGTCATCCCGGGCCCCCTCCGTCAGTGTGCAGTCTCCGGCTTCGCAGGCGTCGTCACGAGCTCAGGATATCGTCGTCAGATCGACGAGCTGCGTCGCGAGTTGCAGTAGCAGATTTCTGATGCGGTCGAGCGACGAACCGACCCTCCGATGATCACCGAACGATTTGATGCGTCGAGTGCAGTATACAGGAGCTGATGAGTCTGCAGCAGGCTACAGCTGCCAGCTTGCACACGCTCACCGAGTCTACGCTGCGCATAGAGCGTAGACAGGTCGAGCTGGAGGGATCGCAGTGGACCATGTCTGCCTCACTCACTCAGGTATCGGCTTCGATTGAGGAGAGTACTCAGAGGATGGTGAGTACCCTGGTTGCGTATGGTGAGCGACTGCGAGAGCTGGAGCAGATACGTCCTCCCGGTCCGACGACGGCGCCGACTCCAAAGATTGCACTGCCTCATACTGCCCCTACGGTGCAGCTCACCCAGGAGCAGTATGAGTACATTCTATCCCAGATGCACGGCAGGGGTCCTCAGTGATCCAGTATATTTTTTTATCATCTTTGTATGTATTGGCCCTATAGGCCCATTGACCGTCTGTACACTGATTTTCATTATTTTTTGACTCTGTTGGACATGTATGTTTGTGATATTTAATTTGTTGGTATTTTTATTGAGTACATGTATGATATTTAGTTGTAGACTGTTATGATGGGAGACTGTTATTCATCTATTAGTTGTAGACTGTTATGATGGGAGACTTAATTATGATGATATCTGTGACGGGGATGACAAATATACCTACGCTGAGTTATAAGCGATGATCTGATATACAAAGGAGGTGTTGCCCAAATTTTAAAAAAATATAATGTGTATTTTTGTGATGATGTGTGTCTATGTTTACAGTGTATGTGAAATATAGTGTTCGAAACCATCGATAGTTTCGATTACTGTTGTATGTTTTATCTTGGACAGAAAGAGCAACTGTTCAGGGTGTACTTCTGAGAGCTTCACTTTCACATCCTTCACTCTCTCGGGGCGTCGTACAGGATCCCGAGAAGGTGAAGGACGTGAAGAGGAAGCTCTGAGAAGTGCACCATGAACTGTTGCTCTTTATATCCAAGATAAAACATAGAACAGTAAGCGAAACTGTCGATGGTTCGAACACTGCACTTCACACACACTGTAAACACAGACACACAGCATAACAAAAATACACATTATATTTTTTTTAATTTTTTTCAGTAGTCTGCGACGGATAGCGACGTTTAGCGACGTATAGCGACGAAAAGTGGACGTCGCTATACGTCGCTAATTAGCGGCGTTACGTCGCTGTACGTCGCCACCTTGCTGACGTGGCAGGCATGCCACGTCATCACGTCAATAGAACTAAACGTCGCTAAGAAGTCGCACTACATCGCTAAGTTTGCGACGTAAAGTTTTCGTCGTGCTACGTCGCTAACTTTGCGACGACCTAGCGACACGGCTGGGACGTCGCAAAAAACGACGTAGGGCGACAAATTTGCCATCTGCGACTAGCTTAAAAGCGACCTTCACTTTACGTCGCTAAAGCCATCGCCAATTACGATTAGCGACGTAATTGTCATTATTAGCGACGTATCATGACGTCGCTAATTTGTCTTATTTTAGTAGTGTTTCAAAAAGTACCTTAGTTCTTGTTTTCACATGAAGGACCTTGGTGTGTTGAAGTACTTTCTTGGCATAGAGGTGGCTCGGAGTGCAGAAGGAATTTCCTTGTGTCAAAGGAAGTATGCTTTGGACATCATTTCAGAATACGGCTTGATGGGGTCTCGACCTGCTGGCTTTCCCATGGAGCCCAATCACAAACTAGCAGAATCGACTAGTCCAAAGCTGGCGGATGCAGAGACTTATCGGAGGCTGGTTGGGAGGTTGATTTATCTATCGTTTATTCGCCCTGACTTAGCCTATGCTGTGCATATCTTGTCTCAATTCTTACAGGAGCCTCGACAAGATCATTGGCATGCTGCTTTGCGAGTGGTCAGATATCTCAAACATGCACCGGGACAGAGTATTCTTTTGAAAGCTGATTGTGATCTCCGTCTTTCTGGTTGGTGTGATTCCGACTGGGCCAGTTGTCCCTTGACTCGCCGCTCTGTTACAGGCTGGTTGGTGTTTTTGGGGGGTCTCCTATTTCTTGGAAGACCAAGAAGCAATCAACTGTTTTTCGATCTTCCGCTGAAGCTGAATACCGATCTCTTGCTGCGCTTGTTTGTGAGTTGAAATGGTTGAATGAGTTATTGGTGTGCTTGGGCGTTCGCCAGGAGTCTGCTATGTCGGTGTATTGTAACAGTTAGTCAGCCCTGCACCTGGCTCAGAATCCGGTATTTCATGAGCGCAGTAAGCATATTGAGGTGGATTTGCATTTTGTTCGCGATGCTATTAGAGATGGCACCGTAATAGCCTCGCATGTTCCTACTTCTTCTTAACTGGCTGACATCTTCACCAAGCCCCTTGGAAAGCAAGTGTTTGATTCTTTCCTTCTCAAGTTGGGCATTTGTGACTTGCATGCTCCAACTTAAGGGAGGGTGTTAGATTATATTTGTAATATAAATATGGCCCATACCCATAAGCCCAAATGTAGACACTATATATATTGTAACAAACCCTAGCAATGAGAGCAAGGTATTATTATTTCCTACAATTTATGACCTGAATTAACCCCTTCATGTGTATAATTTAGGCCTGGAGTATAATATTTAATCTAAATTGACAACACAAAACATTATTTAGAACTCAATTTTAACCTGTTCGCACAACCAGACACGTATGCCAGCTGCTAAACATTTTTACATTGATTCACTTAGAGACCAAGTAAGAGCTCATCCAAATCATCCAGAGGAAGATACATTTTGCAGGAATTGTTAGCTAGTGATTACACATTTCTTATTGATTACTTAGCTGTAACCAAATAATTACAGTCCTTTCTGCTGACGGCCGAGCAATTGGAGTCTCGGATTCGAAACCAAACTGCAACTGCATTAAATTGGAGAGAATACACAGTTTTCGGAGATTACAAGATGACACAATGTGAAGCCGGCAGTTGATAACCTTCAGCACAGTTCTGAAGTTTTGGTGTCGATACAATTTCATGGATTTTAAGACGATATCAGAGTAACTCGGTTTCAATTCGCGAACATGCACACATATATATCAAGCAGATTCTGAACGTAGTATATATGTTTAATTTTTTCGTCATTTATTGGAGGGTGAACAAACACTCTAGGTTTGGTGGGTGGACAAAAATGGACTCCACAAACGAGTATTGTAACTGCAGGATGGGTTGAGATTAATATTAAAATATAATCCTAAACTCACTTTCACAACTTTAAAGTTTTGGCGCAAGCTTTGTTGTCAACAACTAGTGTTTCATTATTTTTCGTGCATTAAGGCCGTTTAGTGCATCATAGTCAATCTTTAGAATTGTTAAAATTTAACATTTTCTGATTATAGCATAGAAATTTACATTTTCTGATTATAACATAGAAATATTGTACATTATTGCTTTCCTAATAGTTTCTTGTATCATCATATAGTTTATGATCTATGTATCTTGTAAAGGTTGAATAATATAAAATATTTTTCTAAATATTATTTTCTGCTAAATTTAATAAAAATACTGCCAAAAAAGAAATTTAATTGATTATACAAGGTTATTCAGCTTATTATGCCATTTGGAATGAATTTCTGTATATAATCCCACCCTAAGCCTCTCTTTCACACACTTGAAAAATGTAGAGAAAGACAATCAAGAGGAGAAAATTGTCAAGTTCTTCTTTTATGTCGTGAATATAGAAGCATGGAATTTCAGGACCATAAATCTTATGTGCCTAACATTACATGCGCCAGGTAGCTCAGATGAAGTACTTGACACAAGCAAACAGCAAAAGCATAGACATTAAAAGAAGATTTTTATTTCATATAAAAGTCTATTACATGTCTAAAAAAAGGCTTTACAAAGAAGAATTTCTACAAACAAAAGACCTTAAGTCTACAGCTAGGTGCAGCAACCACCATGCGCTCTCAGTCAGGCGCATCTCTTCAGCAGCTCAGTTAGGCGCATCTCTTCAGCAGCTCAGTTATGTGCATCCCTTCGGCAGCTCAGTTATGTGCATCCCTTCGACGTCTCAGTCATGCGCATCATGAAGTCTCGGCATATGCGCTCCACTTCGACCTGATCGGGCGTTTCGACTAATGAAGCATTTATTGAGCAGAACAAGGGTGGGCAATCAATCCCACCTTAGCGGGAGGAAGAGCTCTCCAAAGGAAGAGGAGAGCACCGCAATCGATCCGCGGCAAAAGGAGGCTTTCAACACAACCAGAATGGGCAACACCCACTCTAGCAGGAGGATGAGCTCTCCCAAGGCCCAAAGAAGATGATCGGGGCACCACAATTTCGATCTGCGGCTCTTCCAGCATAACGGAGACGAGACTCGAGCATCCCGATCTTCGGATGCAACAGGCACCTTCCGCCTGCCTTAGAAGCCCTCGACTCCGACTTTCGGATGTAACAGTCACCTTCAAGTGCATGAACGAAGACAAGTCGTCGCATCTTCACCCTCGGAAACATCTCGTCAACAGAATGTGCTCGAGCAAACATGTTCGTTTCGGAAGGACGTGAGAGAACGAGAAGCAAACTCTCCTTGCCACTATTTATAGGCCGGGCAAATCAAACCCATGCGCCAAGTGGCGGGCTCTCCGAATCTCGTACAATAAATTTATATTTATGGTGATGAACCTGACGCTTCGAATTCGGCTAAGTCAAAAACGGCCATTTAAAGCACTCGAAGAACGCAACAGTCAGACCAATAAAGGCACGTCATGCAAACGGATGCGCCGGCCAAACACTGTGCATCGTCCAGACGCGCCCGTTCCAAAGCGCCTCGTAAGGATGCGCCCAACAAAGTACAGATCCATGCGTCCTAATCAATATGGACCCATGCGCCCATTTCGGCTCGTCACCCATCAAGCAATTAATGCTCAAGTGACAGAGTTGGCAGCACGTCCCCCGAAGACTGAACAGTTAGCAGCTTTTTTAGAAGATGAAGCATCGCTGACGTCAGCATCATCATTACTTTCCTCCAACGGTTACAAGCCACGTGGCCGCACAACCATTTCGCATGTGCCTCCGCAGCCATGTGCCCAAATCTCTGCATGCGCCTCAAAAGCCATGTGCCCAGACTGGTTCGTGACTCCTAAAGGTTATAGGCCAAAGTCTACTCATGCGTCCAATCCTAGGCGCATCTTGTCAGATTACTCTCCACCAAATCCGAGATCTTTGAGCTACGGATACGCGCCACGTGTATTTTGACTCAGTTCAGCCAATGAAGGGGTGCTAATGACCCAAGATCTCAGCAACCGAAAGATCTTCTCCATTACTACGTGTCAGCTCTGTCGCAGCCCACAAATGCAACAAGAAGAGTTCAACTCCTCAATTCGAATGCGCCACCCTTGTGCCTCCATCAGCAATCACCACGTGGCATCCCCACAAACAGGCGCATCCTATATATGCACGTATGAGCAGCCAACCTGTTGCTTATAAATAGAAGGATCATTCCCTCTCACACAGACACAAAGACACACAGAGATTGTCAGAGATTAAGACACACAGTCAACCAAAGCATCAGAGTTTACTCCCAGATATCGGAAGAGACACTCAACGTCTTCTTCCTCTCCAACACCCAGAGCAACTCAGACCTTCAGAGAACCGAGATCGTCGTCAGATCCTCAACGGAGTCAACGCATTACCACTCGCTCCATCGACACAGGGACCCAGATAAACAAAAGTGTTCTCCTAGGACTACATCTAAGTCCTACATTGTAACACTGTTCTGTTTGTAATTGAAATTTGCAATCAAAAGATTTTAATGGCAAACAAGCTGGCGACTCTGCTGGAGAACTCTTTCTTCTCCACTGAGAAAGTTGTGTCGCAATCCGACGACGTGAAGGTGGGCTCCTTCCACAAGACGCTGGTCGTATGCCTCAATCAACAGGCGTATGAGGAGTTCATCTCTGAAGGCAGCGCAAGTCCTTCGAAGCGGCTGCCAAAGCCGAAGAAGACTCGTCAGGTCTAGGTACGCAAGGTCGACGTCTCTGGCACCATCATCTAAGGGGATGCGCCGATGCAGCCTACCCTTCCTGCTGACGTCCTCAGCAGCCAAGATGCGCCTACCCTTCCTGCTGACGTCCTCAGCAGCCAAGATGCGCCCACCGCCGTAGTGCATCTCTCAGGGAAACGTGGGGCCGATCACATTCCCCAACCGTCTTCCTCTCAGACGAAGAAGATGCGTCGACGGAGCAGGGACACAGCTAACGCCCTGCACATTAACTCTGATGCGCCACAGAAGGCTTCTATCTTTGACAGACTCACTCGATGTCGTGACGAGGAGAATTTGGACTCGGAGTGCTATGTATCCCAGCGGGCTGGTACGAATAAGTCCAAGACAGCATAGGTCATGCGCCTCAAACGTGCTATGCCAGCAGCAAACCAGAAGCATGCGCTCACAATCATGTGCGTTGCTGATGGTAAGCTGTACATGGTCGACTCGGGTGCTTCTGCGCCAGAGACGAGCCGACCTTCAAAGTCCCTGTCTCACTTGGGCGCATCTGTTACGTTTGCAACCAAGTCAAGCAAGGCAATCCCTGTGGTCTTGAACTCCCTCGCCTCTATTGGTTGTGCGTCTGAGGCTCGTTCAATTCACTTTAAATGTTGTTCCCCCACTGCTGATCTGAGCGCATGTTTTGCGTTGGATCAGGGGGTGCAGCATTCACTTGACCACCTGGCACTTGGCCTTGCCATACGCCTGATGGGGGTGTGAATATGGCACTCTCCTCCAACGATCTGCGTAACGTGATCACTCATAAACGCCGATCAGGAGAGTCAACTGACAAGCACAATACGCCCCTCACAGGGCACACCTGTGCTATAGTCACCATCAACTGCTGTTGCAAGACAGCGGTCCCACCAAGGCAGTCGGTGTTCCAGCGGCTGCAATCATCAACACCGCTCCAATATAGCTGAAATGCAGCCAGAACTACAGGTTGCTTCTTGCAACGTAGTCTCCAACTCTCCATCAATTTGGAAGGCGACTGGCAGCTCCTCGGCTTTGTCCTCATCCAAGAACCAGCCGAGGAAGACCAAGACAGTTGTCCCATCCTCCGGAGTGTTTGAGGGCACTCGGGGGAGAAAGAATCTCAGAAGAAGCTGGGGGTAGTCAAGCCCCTGTGGATCTTCATCCTGGAGACGAATTCAGCCTCACGGACATGGCTGAGGGTAGTCAAGCCCCTGTGGATCTTCATCTTGGAGACGAAGTAAGCCTCCCAGACGTAGCTGGGGGTAGTCAAGCCCCTGAGGATCTACGTCCCAAAGACGAAAAAGTCCTCCAAGACAAAGCTGGAGGTAGTCAGACCCTTGCTGATACTTCTCCCGAAGACGAAGGTGATCTCTAGAACATAGCTGGGGGTAGCCAAGACGAAGCCTAGGAGGAAGTTCCTCTTCTACAAGAGAGCGAGGCCGAAAGCGAAGCCTCAACCGATCCATCCACCTCCAATCGCGTCATGACGGTGTACATGATGGGAGCTGGTGATGCGGAGTCAGATGCGCCGCCAGCAGATCTCGTCCAGCGCATGGATACCTTGGAGGGAGGACTCAAAACCCTCTCTGCCTCCATAAAAATACTGACTCAAGCAGTGTTTAAGATACGGTCAGCTTTGGCCAGGGCACCGTCTACCGGTCCTGACCCAGGGGCCAATGGAGAATCAAGTGTACCCCTTCAACGGGTATCCTTGGATACAGATCGCCGCGAGGTACCTCGGACGTCGGAGACGTCAAATGCTCAACTCCAGGCTATACCACCATCTCCGACTCCCAGCTCCACAGAAGACATGATGGAGATGATCAGGGACTTACGGGAGCGCTTCGAGTCGAAGAATAGACAGAAGGAGCGCCAGAAGATGGGGATCCCCCAACCATATCCCCTCGAATGGAATAAAGTGGTTTATCCTCCCAAATATAAACCGCAAACTTTGACGCCATATGACGGAAATGACTCTCCACGCCGTTATCTGACGTACTTCCAGTCTCAAACAGGATATCTCCCAAAGGAAGACGCACTACTCACCAGCATATTTGTCGGGACACTGAAAGGAGTGGCTTACGACTGGTATTGCAGTCTCCCCGACAACTCCATATCTTTCTTTGACGACTTGACACATCTCTTCCTCGATCGTTTCTACGACGGAGGAAAGGACATGACAATGGCGTCCCTCATAGAGATACGTCAGAAGGAGAAGGAAACAGTTCGAGCATTCATCGAACGGTTCCGACAAGCCTGCTTCAGACTGCCCCCGGGTATGTCAGAACATGCACTCCTCTCCTCCTGCAGCATGAACATGCTGCCCGCGATCAAACTCTGGCTCAACTTCACTCCTCCTCCCGACTGGAGTTCCTTGATCATCGAGGCCGAAGAAGCAGAAAAGAAGGCGTCCAATGCTCGTTTTCTGGGAGTCAATTTTCCTGCCTTTGAGGACAAGAGAAAACGACCTGCAGCCAATAACCCTGGGCGAGAGAAGAAGGGGAAGCAGGCGTTGACTATCAATGCCTCCAAAGGTGCATCAGCACCCACTCAGAAGCCTTCACTTGCACCAAGGCCAAAGGAGGTTTATTCTTTCAACGATGAAGACACCATGCAACTCTTCGAGATATTGAAGCAGGATGACAAGATCAAGTTGCCGAACCCGAAGCGTCCCGACGAGGTTGGAAAAGTGGACAATTCGAGGTACTGTCACTACCATCTGTTTGTCGGACGTCCAACTAAGGACTGTTATGTCCTCAAGAACTACATCCAGTGCATGATCAATACGGATATCATATCCGTCGACTACGAGGAGAAAACGGTCTCGACTAACCTGGTGTCACTCTAATTTGGCACCTTGCCGCCAACCACAACACAAGATGGCGTCGTCCCCATCCCAAAGGCGACAATGGAGGTGGTTAACCTACCACGTACTCGTGACAACGTGAGTGGACTCATCCCACTCACCACATCCCGGGGAGAGGTCTTGTGGGTTCACTCTGACCTCGTTTCTGAAGTTACTCAACCGGGGGTACGCTCTACCTCCAAAACCAAGGGCAGGAAGATCAAGTCTTGCCGTATGGTCTCTTTCTCTGCGGAAGAGGCACATCCTGTACAGACGCGTTCACATCAGAACGCCCAACCTGACGAAGCTGCCGTCGAGGTGGTACCTCCTTGTATCGTCCCTGCTGCCCAGGAAGAGGGCCCATCCAGGCCTCCAGCAGCCAATAAACAGAAGCATGTAGAGGCCCGTTTTGACAAACCTTTGCGAAAGAAGAATGCTTTGGGGCTAGCCAAGCTCCACAACTTCGACATACTGGCACAACTTGCCAGTACTCCTGCCCGTCTATCCCTGTTTGAGCTTCTTTGTCTTTCCAAGGACACTCGTAAAGCTCTCTGTGAAGCCCTGGAGGATGCTGAATCCTTCATCAGTCAGGTCAAGCAACCTGAGGATACCACATGTGCGTACTGCCATTGTGCGGATGAAGTTATCCCCAACATAACTTTCACCCAACAGGACATGCTGCTTAAGTACAACCGATACAATAGGCCACTGTATTATACAGGGTATGTTGGTTCCGTCAAGGTGAAGCGGATTCAGATCGATCCAGGGTCTTCCCTCAGCATCATCCCGAAGACGCTACTCTTAACACTAGGGATCCCAATGTACCGTCTGGCGCCTTCCAACACTACAATCATCGGCTTCAATGCTAGCAAAAGTGAGCCGCTGGACAAAATACGACTGAAGTATCATATCGGTAACCTCCGAACCGAGGTGACTTGCTATGTCGTGGACGCTGATGTCAACTACAACCTCCTACTGGGTCGTCCGTGGTTGCATGATTACATGGTGGTGCCATCTACACTCCACCAATGTATGAAGTACGTGTCCACCAATGACATCATCCGGACAGAGTTCGCGGACATTGACCCTTTCAAGGGGGTCGAAACCTACTTTACTGATTCTACCCTGTACAAGTCGCCCGACGAAGGGGAAGCCAATGATGCTGACGATGAAGCAGAAACGACAGCGGAGCCGGACATGGAGCCAAAGATGATTCCCGACGCTCCTTTGAAAATTCGACTCAAAGGAAAACCGCCTCAGATGCTGCCTCCCATGACCATCAAGCTACCTGGAAAAGAACCAACTTCTCTAGGTATAACACCTACTGAAGCTCCCTTCAAGATACGGCTCAAGGGAAAGCCGCCTCAAACATCGGCTCCCCTTGTGGCAAAACTACAAGGGAAGGCACCAATCACTGAAGGTGCAGTTGAGGCACCTCTCAAGGTGCGTCTTAAAGGCAAGCCTCCGCAATCATCAGTCTTATCCAAGCTGCCTGAGAAGGCCCACATAGCCCTCTCGAACCCCAAGGTCAAAGCTGCGGTGGACTCTCCTGAACCAACCCAGTACTCACAGATGAAGAGCTAGAGAAATACATATCTGCTGATGTAGATGCACCTTCTCTGGATAATGTAATCCTGTGGGATAAAATCTCGTATTTCATCAATAATAGAGTGTCTTTTAATTATTCTAGTCTTCCACATTAGAATGCAATGTATACATTAGATAACATTTACGGTCGTTGCAAACACAAATAACGACCGTTAATCATGTAAATCGAGTAGTTCCATCCCAAGGGGTCTATTTTGTAGTCCCACCGCGGAATCGAGACGAAGAATCCATCATCTTCGGCAAAGTCGAGCGTCATCAAGATCTCCTGCCACTCAAGCCAGAACCAGATACCGGTAGAATACAAGTCTATCGGTACACGGACAAGGCAAAGTACCTCATTCAAAAGATGGATTATGACCTGAAAAGCAACAAAGGCCAGAACTATGGCAAGGGTCGACGTCTTCCTCTCTGGCTCCCAACACCTAAAGGAAAGCCGCAGGACTATTATCATCGAACTCGACGGGGGGTGGGCTATGTCATGCCACCGGCAACTCCAGAGAGTTCGGAGGCAGAAGAAGTAGAACATTCTCATTCGTCCGAAGCATCAACCTGGAATTTCGATACCAGTATCGGCTCAGTCTTCAAAAAGGTGCTATCAGTCAACATGGCAGCCCAATCTCAAGAAGATGAAGGTGAAGACCAAACTCCAAAATTCTTCGAGGAAGAACCTTGGGCTCAACGCCTAGGAGCGTAGTGGGAGTCTCGCTTTGAACTGCACGAACCCCCTACCGAAGACGAGGTCAAACAAGTTGACCTTGGGGATGGATCTCCTTCCAAATCCATCTTTATCAGCAAGAGTCTGAAGAGAGAAGACCGGGAGTCTTTGGTCCAATTGGCCAAGGAATATATCGACATCTTCGCCTGGAGCTACGAAGATATATCGGGACTTGATCCCCAAATCGCAATGCACAGACTTAACATCTTGCCTGATGCTAAGCCTGTAAAGCAACAACAACGACGTTTTTGCCCTGACATCATGAATGCTATCGATCAGGAGGTAGACAAACTCCTGAGCAGCGGGTTCATCTGTGAAGAGCAATATCCGAATTAGGTGGCCAACATCGTCCCTGTCACCAAGAAGAATGGGAAGATACGGGTCTGCATCGACTTCAGGAATCTCAATACCGCTTGCCCGAAAGAAGAATTTCCGCTTCCAATCACTGACGTGATGATCAACAATACATGTGGCTTCGAACGCATGTCTTTCATGGACGGGTATTCAGGCTACAATCAGATCAAGATGTTCCCCGATGACACAAAATACACGTCATTCAGGAATCTGAAGGGGGTTTTCTGCTACACGGTGATGCCCTTTGGCTTGAAGAACGCTGGTGCTACATACCAACGAGCTATGAGTACCATCTTCCGTCAACATCTTCGCAAGACAGTTGAGTGCTACGTCGATGACATCGCAGTCAAGAGCCTTCTCAACTCAAGATGAACCCCGCTAAATCCTTCATTGGAGTTTCCAGCGAAAAGTTCTTGGGGTTCATTATCACGGCGAAAGACATTCATGTCGATCCCGAAAAAACCAAAGCCATCCTTGACATGGACCCTCCAAAGAACCTCCGAGAACTTCGAGGCCTGCAGGAGCGTCTGGCATACATCCGAAGGTTTATAGCAAACCTTTCCAAATAATGCCAACCCTTCACTCAACTCATGAAGAAGGGAGTCTCCTACGTCTGGACAGAAGAATGCCAGAAAGCTTTCGATGATATCAAAGCCTACCTGACGAGCCCGTCAGTCCTGGTGGCACCCGTCGTGGGCAAACCCTTTCTCCTTTACGTCCGTGCCATGGATCATTCCCTCGGCGCTTTGTTGGCTCAGAACAATGATGCGGGCCACGAGCAAGCTATCTACTACCTCAGTAAGACACTGATCGGGGCCGAACACCGGTATAACCCCGTCGAAAAAGAGTGTTTGGCTTTGGTGTTTGCCATCCAGAAAACTCGCCATTATGTCTCGAGACAGACAATTCAGGTCATCTCTCGAGTCAATCCACTCCGGGTTCTCATGACGAAGTCAGGATCATTGAACTCCCGACTAGCTACATGGGCGATCCTGTTGACGCCATACAACATGGTGTTCCTTCCACAAAAATCCGTCAAGGGTCAAGCTCTGGCCGACTTTTTAGCTGCACACTCCATCCCAGAGTCCTCTAGACTCTATGAAGACATCCCGGACGAGGTCCAAGAATCAAACGTCACCGAAGAAAGCTCCGTCTGGCAGATATTTTTCGATGGCGCTTCAAGAACGGGCCCCAAAGGCCAAATCATCATTGGAGTGGGGGTAGTCTTAGTCTCCCCCGATCAACTGGTCATCCATCGTGCTTACTCCCTTTCGAAGCCGTGCTCCAACAATGTTGTCGAGTACAACGCTCTCATCATGGGACTCCAGCTGGCACAACAGCTGGGGGTGGATCATCTGGAAGCCTACGGTGACTCAAAACTAGTCGTTAACCAGATCAGAGGGCAATACAAAGTTTGCCATGAAGATCTAGTTCCTTACCAGGAAGTGGCATTGAACATTATTTCAACCTTCACCAAGTTCTTCATAGAACACGTACCCCGGTTACAAAACCTAGATGCTGACGCTCTGGCTGGCCTCGCAGCCTCGTTAGCAGCACCCCTCGGGACTCAGCACTACGTTACGGTAGTTGGTCGGGACTTGGTCTGTCCTAAAACAACCTATGCTCATAAATGACCCATGCCATGTCAACAAGTGCTGGTATTAATGTCCGAGACTGGAGGTTCCCGTTCATCGACTTCGCTGTCTACGGAATTCTCCCAGAAGACCCGAAAGAAGCCGTCTCAGTCAGGAGGCGTTCCCTTCGATTCTATTATGACACAGCTACTAAAATACTGTACCGATGCTCCTATGATGGACTTCTCCTTCGATGCCTGTCCAACGAAGAAGCAGCCGGAGCCCTTCGAGAAGCTCATGATAGAACTTGCGGGGCTCATCAACCTGGGCCTATGCTGCAAGATCGACTGTGACGCATGGACTACTACTGGCCAACCATGGCAGCCGACGCTGTCGAATATGCTAAAAAGTGCTATATTTGCCAGCTTCATGCCGACTTCATCCATACACCGTCGGAACCACTACATCCTACGGTCGCCTCTTGGCCCTTCGAAGCTTGGGACATAGACATTGTAGGACCTATCACCCCTCCTTCATCGAGGGGACACCTCTTCATCCTAGCCATCACCGACTACTTCTCCAAATGGGCAGAAGCAGTTCCGCTAACGGAAGTGAAGAGCTCTAGGGTGATCAGCTTCATCAAGTACCATGTCATCTACCGTTTCGGGGTACCTCGAAGGATTATCCACGATAACGATCCACAGTTTATCAACCATGTTTTCAGCAGATTCTGTGACAAGAATCGTATTCAAAATATGGCATCGACCGCCTACAATCCGGTAGCAAACGGATTGGCCTAGGCGTTTAACAAGACTATCGTCAAGCTACTCAAAAAGGTCGTGTCATCCAACAAACGCGACTGGAACAAAAAGCTCGACGAATGCCTTTGGGCCTACCGCACAACGGTACGGACCCCGACGGACAACACACCATTCTCCTTGGTCTACGGGAGCGAAGCGGTACTGCCTCTCGAGATCCAGATACCCTCACTCCGTGTAGCGATCACAAATCAACTCACAGAAGAAGATAATCAACGTCGCCGTCTGCGAGAATTGGAGGCACTTGACAAAAAATGTCTCCTAGCTCAACATCGCATCGAACTCTATCAAGCCCGTATATCACAGGATTTCAACAAGAAGGTCAAGCAGAGGACTTTCCAAGTAGGCGACCTGGTTCTGGCAGTCAGGAGGCTGATGGTGTTGACTCACAAGACACCAGGAAAGTTCGAGCCCAAGTGGGAGGGACCTTTCATCATAGAGACGGTATACTCAAACGGTGCTTACCGCCTCGCGAAATCCAATGGGGACTTGTTCATAATGCCCATCAACGGCAAGTTCCTAAAGAAGTACTACTCTTGACATCCTTCAGACATGTACTTCTATCTCCACCCAACAAGGGAGTCTGTGGACCCAATCATCAGGGCTCACATACACCTCCCTTCCACAAAATCTTACGCTTACGGAACCCAGCTGTTCTGTGGCGTTCTATCCTCAGTAGAAGAACAACCACGTCCACATTACCTCTGAGTTGCTCTTCTACGCCCTGCAAAACATAAGCTCACACCATGTAGGATTATGCTGCTTATCATGTTTACCACGTCCACATCACCTCTGAGTAAACATCCCATATAGACAACCCCCGCATTGCCGTACATTGATCGCAGAACTTCCATGTCCATATTACCTCTGAGTAGTTCTGCGTATCTCCCCAGAGTCACTCCTACCACATCCATAACACCTCTGAGTAGGAAGATTCCGACATTTGAACCCCATATTTACCACATCCACATTACCTCTGAGCAAATATGTTGGTTCTCCCAAATTTATTATCCGTACCTAAAAACCAAGGTGCGCAAAAGATAATAGGTCCACACAAATCATCAAGTTCATGACAGCAAGAATGAACACACCACAAAACTCTTTATTCTTTATTTAAAAGTAAAGGAATACATCCCCAGCAGGAGTTACAAATTACATAAAATAACAAAAAAAAGGGAGAGGCTACAATCCCTAAGCATCACCGGGATTGGCTGAAAGCTCTTCGATTCGACGCTTCAAGTCTTCCGTCCGAGTCTCTGCAGTCGCCAGAACTCGGCGTTCGGCTTCTTGACGCATCATTTCTATGGCCTCTGGGGAAGTGTCATCCTCATACTTCTCGTCCAGCTGTTGCCGCTTTTGGGCCAACGAAAGAGCTTGGCGGATGAAAGCTGCTTCCTCCTCCTTAGATGCTACATGTTCAGCCTGGACTCCTTAGCATCTAACAAGAGTTGGGCCCGCTGGTCTTCAAGGAGGCGAATCTTGGTATTTACTTCCGCTATACTAGCGTCCAACGCAGCTCGCAACTCCACCTTCTTCTGCGTTGACTGAGATAGCCTCTCCACCGCAGCCTCAGCTTCGGCCACCTCGCGTTCCCAGACAGCCACGGTGGCCGGATAAGATGACTCAGTTTCAGCGATCAACTTCTCCTTTTCTGCTTCTATCAGCACGGAGAGATTATTTTGCTGGATACTCTGAAACTCGGAAAGCAGTCGGTCGAGCTCGGCCACCGATGCCTCCAGAATCTCAGCCATATGATCATGGCCCTGGTGGAGACGTATCAGACCAATGTGAGGGAGCGCCATGGTTTTTGCCATCGCGAAACTCCCATTGGCATTCATCACTGTCGATACGCCCCTCTGCAGCATCTTGTACACCATCTCAATGATAAACTTCACGTACTCATCCGCATCCGCCAGCACTTGCGGCGTCATAGCAGGAGTTGGAGGAGCTGCTCTAGACGGCGGACTGGAAGAAGACCCGTCGACTTCGATCTGCGAGGCCGGAACCTCAACTTTTGTGGACCCTCCCTCGTCAGAGACTTGAACTCCGCTACTAGCCCGAGATGCCAAGAGGGCAGAAGGAGCTAAATGGGGTGTCGATATCGTTCCCCAAGTCGAAGAAGCAACAGTGGGTTCCTGCACCAGCAGGTCCTTGCCCTTTTCCATCTCGGAGGGACCACCAACATCTGGAGTTGCCTTCTCCACCTCCGAGGCACGATCTGTAACCAGCCCAGGACCTTCCTTCTCTGGCGAGTTAGCGGGATCAGCACCCGTCTCCTGGCCGGGCACTTCCTCTGAGGCCGGGCTTGGCAGACGAGTCTCCCCTCACTGATCAGATCTCTTCGCGGGATTAAAGTCTGCTGCTACCTCAGGGGCGACAGCCAACTCGGCTTCTGCAGCTGGATTCGGGGTAGGGCTCGGCAATGAAACATCCGACCTCTCTTCATCATGACGATGGGAGGAATCAATCCTCTCCTCTGTTTTAATCACACCTGTTGTCCCTACGGCAGGCTCATCAACATTTGGAGGAACGTCATCAGAAGAAGACTAACTCCACTCTTCCTCCTCTTCCGGAGGCATAACTTCTACTGGGACCTCGACATCAGAGATCTCTACATCAGCTTGGACTATCCTGGGGACGGCTGCACCTTCAACTTCCCCCTCAACACCATCTGGAGACACCAAAGTCCCTACACAAACGGCATCATCAACACTCTCCTCCCTCGGAGATGCGGTAATCGGAGGAACACGCTCGTCGGAAGAGCTCGCTACCTCCTTCGGTTTAACCAAACCTGGTTTTGAAGCCCGGGACTTCTTATTCGGCACCGCCTACAAAAAGGAGACATGAGTCACAAAAATCAAAGAGTAAAACCAGACTATATGGGACGTCTTTACCTCCACGGAGCTGATCCTGTTGCTACGACAGGTGCCACCTCCGGAACTCCTGCCTCTGGAGTTGTAGCTTTCCTTGGTCTCTTCGGCACAGACGAACCGACCTCCGTATCAACCCACCTCTTTCCAGCTGGGGTCTCTTCCTGATTACCCCTCGTTGAGGCTACAATAGCTGACCTATAACCCGCAACCTCTGGTGGGCGATATGATCGAGCCACCGCCAACATGTTGGTTGTCGCCTCTAGCTGTGTGCCAATGATGAAACTAGTTTCCCTGTCATACTCAGGGGACGCAACGTTCATGGCACAATACAGCGTGACAGTCGAATACAAGATCTGTGGCCGAGGATTGTGAACTAGCGTGGTAAAACGGACTCCGGTGCATCCGGCATTGTAATATTGCCAACCCCGGGCTCCATCCAGTAAACTCCCAATAAACCCCAGACTATTACTGGGGTTCCTTAACATCAGCTGGGTATAGCCAAACTGACGTGCAAATCGGCTCGGCAGATATGGCTCTAGATAGCACTTGTTCTGGTTACGGTAGACCAGATGGGAAAGCCGAATGCTCTGTAACCAGCGAAACCCCCATATCGGCAGGGCGATCGCATCCTCGCCAGAGTCTTCCAACTCTTGGTCGGCTTCGAAGTCTATGAAGATGGGGTTGATCTTGGTGATCTCCCACCCCTGAAGATAAGACAAGACCCTTCTACAAACAGGGACTCCAGTATGTAGCCACTTTCTTTTATAGAAGCGACGGATAAAGGCGTCACCTACAACGTGATCGTCTTCAGGGCCGGGGCTCATCACGTTCGGATGATGCAGAATCAGCCATCCCATAAGATAATAGAATGGTAGCTCAGCCCGGGGAAAGTTGTCGTTCCTACCCCTCCCATGGATCACATCGTCAGCAAAAGTCCTCAAACCCCGCAACAGGTTACACACCATCGCAAAAAGGTGGGCCAGAGGATGACCAAAAAACTAGCTTTATGCTGGCAAGATGAGATTTCTGCTCACTCTTTCTACAGATCTAGAGCCGCCCGAGAACACAGTCCCGGGGCCATATCATCAAGTATGCGGCTAACACGACCCTGAAAGACATCCGGTGTATGCAATGCCAGAAACAACTGTATACATCGGCGCCACTCTCATTTGAACGAGGAACCTTCTCGCCTAGACAGCCCACTTCGGAGGTCACCTCTGCATGAGGCAGTCCCTGCGGAGTCACAAACCGAATCTTGCAAGGGTCTATCGAGTCCTACTTGAAGATGTAGTCCCTCTAAGTAGTCACATGGGGCTGCGACCCGCCCCTATCCTTCCATTGTAGCAGATAATGGTGGCTCGCCACCTCCTTGAAAACAGCCATCTTCTTCTTGTCCTTTTCTTCTAGGACTTGGATCTCTTCATTCGTTAGGAAATATTCCTTGTACGGTTCTGAACCCCAGGGGAGTTTGGAAACCACATACATCTCGTGCAGAGCCAACCCCAGCTCCTCCACTGGAGTAAAGAAGGTGCCAGTCTGGGAGTTGAACATCTCCAGGAGCGTAAGGAACATGGGCTTGTTGATATCGATGCCCCCTGTGTGGCACGAAGAGCGGCAGTCAGCCCAATCGCTTTGAGCTCAGTTTTGAACTTTGACAGAACCCAGAGGGTCAACTCATCCCACTTCAACACGTGATGGCACCACCCCTCAACTCAAAAACCTTCTTTCGGATACGTGATCTACGATGTCAGCATCCGACTTGTAAAAGTTGAAGCCCCAAAGGCAAAGGTATCAAGAGGAACAACACTGTAGAGGCTCCCAGGGCACAAAGTTCGACAACTGAACCAGGCCCAGCTCGTGAGGCGGCCAAGGTATCCCTCTGATTCGAAGTAACATCAATACGAAGGGTACCTCCTACTGCCCCTCCTTGAGAAGGAGTAAGCTCCCATGGCATCCTCCTTTTGGAAGCCAAATGGCAGAAAGCCGTCAGCAGCAATTGACGCTCAGACTGCCGTATGTATAGGGCCACGCCCTTCGCCGAGAAGAACCAGTCCTCTTTAATCTTCAATATCTTTACCTAAGTAGAGGTCAAACGGTCACCGAACATAAAGGCATGCTTCAAAAAAGTCACGTTCTCGAATTCAACTAATTTTAGTCTGCCACTCTCCATCATATTCTGGAGAAAAATAGGCAACTGATGCCGGATTTACAACATCCTCTCGGGAGGCTGGTCCTGCATGATAGCAGCCCTCACTGGATTAACAATCTTCTCATTGAAGTCAATCCCCATTTGGCAGAGAAAAGCATCCAAAAGGACTTCGTTCAGCAAAGGAATTGTCATTGACACTGACACAAAACAAAAGTCAGGCAACAAGAAGAGAAAGAGGCTTAAGAGAAGGACGAAACATTTGGGACGCGTTCAAAGCTTCTGCGCCTCATCAGGGCCTAAAAAGGCCCATATACATTGAGACCTTGGCGCATAATCAGGACATAAGTCCATGCGCGTCAGCGGGATAGCCTCGGCGCATAATCAGGACAGAAGTCCATACGCATCAGCGGGATAGCCTCGGCGCATAATCAGGACAGAAGTCCATGTGCGTCAGCGGAATAGCCTCGGCGCATAATCAGGACAGAAGTCCATGTGCGTCAGCATTAAGCCTCGACGCATAATCAGGACAGAAGTCCATGCGCGTCAGCGGGATAGCCTCGGCGCATAATCAGGACAAAAGTCCATGCGCATCGGCAACAAAGAGTTAGGGCACAGCAACGGGGTGCAACTCATCCGTGTGTGCACCGAACTCGTCTAAAAATGTCAAAAAACACTCACCCGTCACCACTGGCTGGACGTCAGCGGGAGCTGCAGCAACGACGGAAGAATCCTTCTCATCGAACTCCACGGGCTCTTTTTCTTTGCTTCGCCCTCGGCCAGCACCACCGCGAGGAGTTTTGGAAGCCATTTTGAGAAAAGGAGATTAGGGTTTTTTTTGGAAGAAAAAACTCTAAAGAAGACGACAACAAAGAGAGGAAGAACTCCCTCTCTCTCTATCAGACGCCTATTTATTGGCTTGGGTGCCGTCAAACGCCGTTTAGGGTTCTGTGAAGTGATAACCGTGGATAGTCCAAAAGATCATCATTAAATCTTTTTCATTTATCCCGAAGCGTTATCATTTGGGCATTTAAAACTAGGAGGAGCATGCGCCCCAAAGCAGTTATGCGCCCCGGAGAAGACACCACCATGCCTCTTATTCAAAGTATTCCAAAACTCGACGAAAAGTTTTAAAAACTTTGAAGGGGTTCTTGTAGAAGCATGGAATTTCAGGACCAGAAATCCTATGCGCCTAACATTGCATGCGCCAGGGAGCTCAGATAAAGTACTTGGCACAAGCAAATAGCAAAAGCATAGACATTAAAAAAAGATTTTTATTTCATAAAAAAGTCTATTACAAGTCTAA
This sequence comes from Iris pallida, assembly GCA_029216955.1. Taxonomy (NCBI): domain Eukaryota; kingdom Viridiplantae; phylum Streptophyta; class Magnoliopsida; order Asparagales; family Iridaceae; genus Iris; species Iris pallida. The sequence goes on from JANAVB010045020.1 coordinate 17,394,547, forward strand.
AAAAAGGCTTTACAAAGAAGAATTTCTACAAAGAAAAGACCCTAAGTCTATAGCTAGGCGCAGCAACCGCCATGCGCTCTCAGTCAGGCGCATCTCTTCAGAAGCTCAGTTAGGCGCATCTCTTCAGCAGCTCAGTTATGTGCATCCCTTCAGCAGCTCAGTTATGTGCATCCCTTCAGCGTCTCAGTCATGCGCATAATGAATTCTCAGCATATGCGCTCCACTTCGACCTGATCGGGCGCTTCGACTAATGATGCATTTATTGAGCAGAACAAGGGTGGGCGATCAACCCCACCCTAGCGAGAGGAAGAGCTCTCCAAAGGAAGAGGAGAGCACCGCAATCGATCCGCGGCAAAAGGAGGCTTTCAACACAACCAGAATGGGCAACACCCAATCTAGCAGGAGGAGGAGCTCTCCCAAATCCCAAAGAAAATGATCGGGGCACCACAATTCTGATCTGCGGCTCTTCCAGCATAACGGAGATGAGGCTCGAGCATCCCGATCTTCGGATGCAATAGGCATCTTCCACCTGCCTCAGAATCCTTCGACTCCGACTTTCGGATGTAACAGTCACCTTCAAGTGCATGAACGAAGATAAGTCGTCGTATCTTCACCCTCAGGAACATCTCGTCAACAGAATGTGCTCGAGCAAACATGTTCATTTCGGGAGGACGTGAGAGAACAAGAAGCAAACTCTCTCCTTGCCACTATTTATAGGCCGGGCAAATCAAACCCATGCGCCAAGTGGCGGGCTCTCCGAATCCCGTACAATGAATTTGCATTTATGGTGATGAACCTGACGCTTCGAATTTGGCCAAGTCAAAAACGGCTATTTAAAGCACTCGAAGAACGCAACAGTCGGACCAATAAAGGCACGGCATACAAACGGATGCACCGGCCAGACACCACACATCGTGCAGACGCGCCCGTTCTAAAGCGCCCCGAAAGGATGCGTCCAACAAAGCACAGATCCATGCATCCTAATCAACATGGACCCATGCGTCCATTTTGGTTCGTCACCCATCAAGCAATTAATGCTCAAGTGACAGAGTTGGCAGCACGTCCCCCGAGGACTGAACAGTTAGCAGCTTTTTCAGAAGATGAAGCGTCGCTGACGTCAGCATCATCATTACTTTCCTCCGGCGGTTACAAGTCATGTGGCCGCCCAACCATTTCGCATGCGCCTCCGCAGCCATGCGCCCAAATCTCTGCATGTGCCTCAAAAGCCATGCGCCTCAGACTTTTCTCTGATCCTTAAAGACAGAGATTAAGTCACTACTGAAGCCCCACATGCGCCTCAAAAGCCATTCGCCCAGACTGGTTCGTGACTCCTAAAGGTTACATGCCAAAGTCTACTCATGCGCCCAATCTTAGGCGCATCCTGTCAGATTACTCTCCACCAAATCCGAGATCTTTGAGCTACGGATACGCGCCACGTGTCTTTTGACTCAGTTCAGCCGATGAAGGGGTGCTAATCACCCAAGATCTCAGCAACCGAAAGATCTTCTCCATTGCTACGTGTCAGCTCTGCCGCAGCCCACAAATGCAACAAGAAGAGTTCAACTCCTCAATCCGAGCGCGCCGCCCATGCGCCTCCATCAGCAATCACCACGTGGCATCCCCACAAACAGGCGCATCCTACATATGCGCGTATGAGCAGTCAACCTGCTGCTTATAAATAGAAGGATCATTCCCTCTCACACAGACACAGAGACACACAGAGACTGTCAGAGATCAAGACACACAGTCAACCAAAGCATCAGAGTTTACTCCCAGAGATCGGAAGAGACACTCAACGTCTTCTTCCTCTCCGCAAGCTCCAGCACCCAGAGCAACTCAGACCTTCAGAGAACTGAGAACTGTCGTCAAATCGTCAACGGAGTCAACGCATTACCACTCGCTCCATCGACACAGGGACCTAGATAAACAAAGGTGTCCTCCTAGGACTACATCTAAGTCCTACATTGTAACACTGTTCTGTTTGTAATTAAAATTTGCAATCAAAAAATTTTAATGGCAAACAGTGAATAATTAGCTAATATCTAGTGTTGTCTACTTGGTGCAAAAGAAGTTTGCATGTACACCCTTACTATTTACTTGCATGAGTTACCGCAAAAAATCTGAATATGAAAAATTAGGATATTTAAGATTTCCCTTTCGTGTTTTTTCATAAATCAAATCTGGATTTTTTTTTTTTTTTTTTTTTTTTTTTTTTTTTTTTTTTTGTTGTTGAAGGTTCGTTCTTGCTGAAGTTAAGAATTTTTCTAGGTATCTAACTTTTCCATAATTTAGGATTTCTTATTTATTCCACATCTTATACTGTACCAATAATTTAGGCAGCTTTGTAACATTTAGAAGATCTCATTCCTTAATTATGCAATTACCAATTATGTATTTTTTTTTTCCTTTTTAATCATTTTCCTATTTAATTTATTCGTGTAAAAAATTTCAGAACCGCTCGTTAGTGAATTACCAAACATGAATTGGACTGGTTTAAAAACCGCTACTTAAAAACCATCCAAAATCGGACTCTTATAACCGCTCATAACCGGTATTCTAAAAACACCTCATAATCGTTATCCCTACAATTGTCAAGCATACCCTAAATGTTTTATGTATGCCAGAATTTAGAGTGAGAGTTTTAGGGTAGCGAGTGCCTGCAACAGCAACACCTATACAATATTGGTCCGTCTGACTAACAGGTCTGCCTCCACCCCTGCCCTTCCTTATTATGCACTCCTTACTCTTCTACTGTACTTTGTTTGATTTGATCTAAAAGTGCTAGTTTTTAGAACATAAATTTTCATATGGAGGAAGCATGAAGTGAAAAATGTTACCGAGCAAGAAAAATTTTAAAAAAAAAAAGGGTGTACGAGGAGACGCCAACTTGCATGGCACATTGGAGTGAAGAAAGTTTTGGCCTTGGGGAGGTGGGGGAGTTGTGGGAGTTGTGAGGTGCTTGTGGCCAATAAAATTGGCTGAATTTTTTCAAAATATTATGTTAAAAATCTTAATTATGATAATTTCAGACGCAATCATTTAAAATTTTAAATAAAAATTGATTGGAAGAATTCTTAAACACGTGTGTTGCACGTAGAATAATTTTTCTCTATTTCTAATCTTGTCGGAAAATAATTTTACATTTAAATTTAAATTAAGATTTATTATATATATATATATATATATATATATATATATATATATATATATATATATATATATATTTATATATATATATATATATATATATTATATTTTAATTAAGATTTGTAAAAATTTAATTAATTTTTTAATAATAATTTGTTATCGATATATGTGAATAAAAGGGAGCATATTTAGTTATGCCGAAGAAAAGAGTCTTTCATAATTTTTTTAATTAAATGGATAATGATATATATATGGTTTGGACGGCTCACTTTTGAGTCGTTTCCAAGACGCATTACATACTAGAAGATTATAAATATAATAGAAAAAATTCTCGATAATTCTAACATATTATTTTAAAAATTCTGATTGTGATAATTCTTTAATATTATCTAAAAAATTAAAAAAAATCTTGATTGAGACAATTCTATCAGATTATTCATGTTTTTTAAATAAAAAAATTTGTAATCAATTTGCCAGATTATCACAATAAAAAAGTTTCAAATTTTAAACAATATAAAAGAATGATCACAATCAGGTTTTATTAAATTTAAATGATCTTGTTTGGAATTATTCCAACTAATTTTTCTTAAAAATTTTATTTTAAAAAAAACAACCAATACTATATGTCCCAGGACGGTGGGGGCGTTAACTCGATTGGCACCTGAGTTACTCCCCCCATGGGAGTTGGCGTGTCCCATCTCCTACGCATTTTTTATAACCTTTCCTTCTCCCTGCCATTTTTCAATTCTTCCTCCCACTGTATAAAATTTTATGTTTTTAGTATCAAAAACAAAATACTTGTTGGAATAAAATCCCCACGCGTTTGGGAGGCACACTAACTAATGAAACAAAGAGACAAGTACAAATCTGTCGAATCAACAAGAGAAGAAACAACACAAGATAAAAACACAAATACTCCTCTCTAGATGGTCGGGACTTAGACTTTGTCCCATGACCAGCATGCTAAGTGTTCAATCCATTTCTTAAACCTCTACTTTGGTGGGGAGGGTTTTATGAATGTACCAAACGAGTAATACACAAGGAAGGGATAGAGCCCACGATCCAACCCCCCCCCCCCCCCCCCCCCCCCCCCCCCTCCTCATTTGAATTTAAATAATTAGCGCTGAATGTACATTCATCACTTTGATCAGTTCAACACCTTCTGCGCTCTCTCTCTCCCTCCTTCAATTTTTTTAATACTATTATATAATATTTAAAAAAAGTTAGTTTTGCCGTAAAAAAAATTCTTCCAAATATGTTATTATATAATTTTACTAATTAAAATTATTTATGACATTTAATAAGAACAGTTAGGTAATTACATATAGAAGCTAGGTAATTATATGTAGAATTTTTTTTTAAAGGAAACGTAATTTGCTATTAGCCCTAGCTTGGTTCGCGGGAAGGAAACGAAAGAAATTTGTTCTTTCCTTTGAAAAATTGGAAATCCAATCAATTCTCTTTTCAGAGTTTCAAAAAGCCAAGGAAATAGGAAGGAAAAAAATGAATCCTTACAGGGGAAAATGACTTTCCTTTCCCAATATCCTTGAACCAAATATGGTCTGGATGCTTTTTGCTCTTCTCAAGTACAGTAAAAAATTAATTAAAGGACACTTAAAATACGTTCAAGATACATACATATATACTTCTTTTTTTTCAAAATCTTTTTTTTTCCTTCTCGTTGTAATTACCAACAAGTCATCATCAAGAACCTTCATAAACAGCTGCACTGTGAAAATGGGACAAAAGCGAATCGAGGAGAGGAGTTTGTGATTGGTAGGACGTCCATTTGGCAATCGACTAGCCCTCCATGCCGCTGAGGAAGTGACCAAAGCAGAGTCCGACGAGAACAGCAACTGTCTGTCGTCCCTATAGCAGGCGAGAGTATATTGGGTTAGCTTTCAAGAAACGCAGAAGAAGCTTTTGCTGATCTCGGACTCTTCCATGACAGGATGATTCTAGGACCGCCGGAAGCATTCGTGGCGTCGGAGCTTTTACGTTTCGGGGTGCTGAGGCTCTGAGGTCACGCGACTAACCGGGCTCAAGTTCTTCGGAGCTCGCAAGGAGGCCTGAGAAAGACGGGGGAGGCCACGAGGATGCTGCTGCTGCTCGTGTTCGTTGTCACAGGAATTCAAGTTTGTCTTGGCGCCACAGAATCTCAAGATGGTGAGTCTTGATTTATTGAATGATTTGAATTATATTCAAGCGTGTTGATGCAAAGTTTGTCATTAGAAAGCAGGTCTATGATTTGTTAGGTTAGGTTGTGTGGATCCTAATTGGCTGGACCTCGGTTTGATCGGTTAAGTGACAGGATCATTTAGCCCACCGACTGCGTATCGACCTAACATCGTGAGTCTATAAAAGGAGTATTAGGACACAGCTTGTTAACTATCTTCCGAACATAGTAAAAAATTTGTATATAGCGACCTTGGTCGTAGCTTCTCGATTTGAGAAGTGAATCAGGACTGTGTGTTCTTGTGTGTTTTTTTCCCTCTCCTCTATTGCTTTTCTTTCTGGGCAAATCGCTAAGGGGATCAGAAATCCCTACATGATTCTTGTGAAACACTTGTGCAATCAGTAGACTCATCAAATCTAAGAAATATTTAGGTTCTTCGTTGCACTCCATTTGCGCTATCGACTACTTTTCTTCGAGGAAAAACCATAAACTACTTATTTCATGAGCTAACAGTATAACTGTCAATACTGCAGCTGCTGCTCTCCGGTCTCTGACGAGCGAATGGCAGAACACGCCACCGAGCTGGGGGAAGTCGAACGATCCCTGCGGTGCGCCCTGGGATGGAGTCGTGTGCAACGACTCCAGAGTTGTCATGCTGTAAGCCTTCCTAGTCTGGACTATATAATTCCTCAGATGGCTCTGTTTCCTTTCATTCTCGGCTTAAAATGCTCTTATGTTTTCAGGAAATTGCCAAGTGCAGGAATCAAAGGTACACTAAGCGGGGACATTGGCCAACTTACTCACCTGCAATCCTTGTAAGTAATCTACTTTCAGGCTTCAGCATCTGGACTCTCCTTGTTTCTGTTTATATATTGGTCTATGTTGGTAGTATCTTACGATACACTCATGTTTCGCAGTATCGGCCGATACCAATCCGATACGGCTGATACCGATACAGTTTGACATGTCTCAATCCCATATCGACCGATTCCCGATACTGACCGATATCGACACTGGCGGTCTTTTTTCGGTCAATTCGACAAAGAAAATTTAACGAAAAAGACTAATCAACAAGGGTGTAAAAGAATAGAAAGGTTATAAAATATACTTTCTAAAATATACTTTCTAGATCGGAATCGGTATCGGAATCGGTATCGGACCATTACTATGAGTATCGGGATCGGCGGTATCGCAGTATCGGAGGTTTCGGATCGGAGTATCGGATTCTTTGGTATCGGAAAGCAAATAATTATTAATATTTTAGAAAGTATATTTTATACATTTAGGCATAATCCTTCCGCAACAGGACTGTGAGAGGTGCGGTTATGGTGGAGTATCCACGAATGAACCTTCGATACTAGTTTGCCATGCCTAGAAATGATCACAGCTCCGTTGGAGACTCTCACGATTGAACCTTGTCGTCCTTCGATACTAGTTTGCATCAAATGTCTCCTTGTTTTTGGATGCCCAACTCTATTACCTCGAATCGCCTAGAAATGATCACAGCTCCGTTGGCCTTTTGGGAGACTCTCAATTATGGACTAGACATTCGTCTCGTCCATCTTGTCACGTCCTATCCAATATACAAGGAATGATACCTCCTCTTCTGCAAAGGAGAACTTCTCCCACGTAACGAATAGTTGGTTCTCCCTTAGCACCTAGAAAATCATCTTCAAGTGCTCAATATGTTCCTCCAATGTGTTTGAGTGACGATTCGAGGTATAGCACGACGAACCGATCAAGATAGGAGTGAAATAACTTGTTCATCAAAGTACAAAATATCACATGAGCATTCGTTAGTCTAAAAGACATGACTAAAAATTCATAAGCTCCATACCTTGTGACACAAGCCTCCTTGGTCTCGTCCCCTTCGACTATCCACATCTGATAATATTTCGAGCGCAGGTCTAGGTTGTTGGAGAAGTACCTCAATCCTTCCAATTGATCGAACATGTTCGTTGCCAATGAGATAAGATATTATTCTTAATGGTCACATTATTAAGTGCACGGTAGTCGATATGCAAACGAAGGCTCTCATTCTTCTTTTGAAATATCACATATGCACTAAACGGAACCTTAGACGGCCTAATAAATCCTTTCGAGCAATTCCTTTAGTTGATTCTTCAACTCATCGAGCTTTTGCGGGACCATACGGTATAGAGCCATGATGAACAACTTTGTGCCCTGCTCCAACTCGATAGTGTAGTCCATATCCTTCTGTGGAGATAGCTTCTTCAGAAGCTCTTGCGGCATGACATCTCCGAACTCCGTGAGGACGTCACTAATCTTTGGCGAAAGATCCCCCTACGGGAACCACTTCCGTTCTGAGAACCGCCAAATATATTGCCTCTTCGTGTTTGATACCCCTCTTTAGTTGGAAGGTGAAGAGATATTTCTCCTTCGAGGATTCGTCTCGTGTAACATTCACCATGCACAACGAATCCCCTCCATAATCCCTTCGACTCCCAAATGCGATACTGGTATTGCTTTCGCTGAAGTAAGAAAATATATATTTAGGATTATCTTGAATCATCAAGCGATGCAGCGGTGAGACTGGTGACTCTCGTCCAATCTCCTGACTCTATCTTCACTCCTTTGTGCAACCCCTACTACATGGCGAGATGAAGAGTTAAATGTCTCCGTCTTGCTTGAGTCCTTCTCTATCATCAGACCCAAGCGTTGGACCTCCGCGTTCGAGATAAAGTTGTTCGTAGCTCCCGTGTCGATTATCTCCCTCGTGATTTTGATGTTGATCGCATCCACGTACATGAGTTCGCGACTCGAACCCTTGGACGCGACATGCTTGTTCTTCAAGGCAATGGGAAAGTGTAGCGCTCCCATCTGAGCCCCCATTTGTTGTTCCTCATCTTCGAACTTCTCGTCTTGGACTACGTTCACCCGCTTGTCCTTCTTCTTGCAATATCATGCAAAGTGATTATTTTCTCACACAAAGCACTCAACTTTGTGCTATGTTTGGGTCTTCGTCTACTGCTTGGGTCTTCGTCTGCTACTTGTCCTTTGATGGAGCCTCTTTTCTGTTATTTCTCTTCTTCTCTCTCCCTCATTAGCCTTGGTGATCTTTGCCTTGGGCTTCGACGTATCACTCCTCAGATACTCCGTAATCTTCTGGGTTTCTAAGACGACAACGTTCATGTCTTGAACATGTTGCCTCTGCAACTCTTGTGCTGCCCTCGGTTGCAACTAGTCAAGAGAGGAACAGATAGTCTTCTTCTCCCATATTAGTGATGACAAGCATGAGTCGAGTGAACTCCGCAAAATAGTCCTTGATTAACCCAGTGTGCTTGAGTTTCACAAGCTTCTCTTAGCAACGAACTCGGCATTTTCTAGGTAAAACTGGGTCTTGAGATCCTCTAAAGTCTCAATCGAGCACAAATCCTTCTCTCTTTCCATACACTTGCGACGCCATCATAACATAGCATTATCTACAAAATAGTAGGATACAATGTTTATCTTCTCGGCCTGATCTTCGATGCGAAGTGCCTTAAGCTATCGCCCTATGTTCTATAGAAAATATTACACTTCCTTTGCATCTCGAACACCATTGAAGGATTTTGGCTTATAATACTTCACCTTTGGTTCTTCTTAATCGAATTCCCACCATTGACGACAACCTTCTCAAGAATCACCGTCCTGGTCTTGAGTTCTTCGTGCAATTCCGTAATCTCCGCACGAGCCGCCTCGCGTTCCCCGTAAAGTTTCGTAATCTTGGCACAAACCACCTTGCGTTCTTTCTCGATGTCCGATACTCACGAAGTTGCTCACGGAATAGCGTTATGGCGTTGGAAATATCACTTTCCATTCACGATAGAACTTATAAGCTGATTGATTTTGCTTCACTTGTAATTCCGTGGCTGTCATGCCTATCTTCAAGAGCTTCATGCTAGATTGCAACTCGCCAAGGGCACGCTACAATGACGACTCGTTCTTGTCTCTCTTGACGTTCTTGGGTCTCTCTTTGGACGATTAAGGATGCTCCTCAACAACGTCGAATGTTGACATGACAACGATTGACCTTCACTATGATACGACTTGTCACGGACTTAGTGTTTCTATCTATACTTCGATCCGTGCGGCACATGAACTTCCTCATCGAAGATTCGTGCAAATCCTTTCCCAACGAACGTAGCTAGCATGTTGAGAAGGGAAGAGAATAGTGGAATAAGAATGGAAATTGAAAGACGTCACTATATTGAACGAAACTTTCAGGATTTGGTAGTGATAAGCAAATGGGACTCTAGGCTTTCAAGGCCTTACAAAAAACTTCCAGTCCTAAGATATTTACATGAAAAGATTCTAGAACATTTAGAAACTTAAGGAAGCCCCATGAAAGTCCAAGAGGACTCCAATACACTCTGGAGAATTTTAGAGCTCTCCAATCAAACCCCTGTCTGAAGAGGGTTATGCAGAATAGACTTGGTGGAGCATAAAATCATGTGCGTGATATTTAGCTCCACATCCGCATCATGACACTCAAACTTAAGCTCATAAGGATAGCAATACCTCCTTGTAAATTGAGGTACCTTATTCACCTTCATTTATATGTATGACCGCGGTCAAGTTGAATTTTTTGAGGATTACTTCCTAATCATGTGAATAAACTGTTCAACAAAATAAGGCCTCTTAACTATTTTTTCTGTTTCAGTCTTTCTATGTTTAATAAAGATACGTTCTATTTTTGTTTCTAGATCTTGTATCTCTTGTATCAGGTCTTTTCTCTCTCTGCATATATATAGCTATCCTTAATGGAACATCGGGAAAATATTTCAAAAATCTAGAGTAACTCATGAGTTACTAATTTTTAAAACTCGTCAATAAAAAACTGTTGGATTAAATGCATCTCATCTCTTGATTTTTTTCAAGGACCTAATGTCACGCCCCGATCCGAAAAATCTCTCGTCCTCGCATCGATTTATCTGAATCATTGTCCTCGCTGGGATGTGATGTCGTACGAGTCTGGAGTTGCACACGTACAAGGCAAGATGACAAGTTCTCTAATGGTTATCTTTGATTTGATATTAACAACGGAAGAAAACAGAGTATACGAAACAATTCTCTTTTATTCAATAAATAAACTAAGGTTACAAGGGCTTTCAATAGCCCAACTGAATTTGCCAGATTGGCTACAACACTCAAGTTCTATCTTGTCCACAAAGGATTTCACCGTTCCATACATCATGCCTTCTATATTTCGGCCGCATCAATTATGTTGCAAGTTCGAACGTCAATGCGATCGCACGCTTCAAACGCTACGGCGTTCCATGCCTCAATACGATCAAGCGAGACTTCGCCGCAAGCAAACCATATTTCCTGAATCGGCTAGCAAACTAGTAGGAGATTATTACTTTCGTCCTCGCTGTACTGATCAAAGATCCACTTAAATAAACCGACATTTGTTATGTATTGATTCATACAACATACAATTTAGTTATCTTTCTATGTTCTCCTTAGGATCTGTTTCATGGCATATTCGAAAGTAGTAAGCATGTTACCATGACAAGCATGTTATTTTGATTCGTATAAGCAAACAGGCAACCAATAACAATCTCGTGTTGTTTAGTGACTTCTTACCAAATATTGATGCACTCGCCCTTGCACCGACGCAAGGTGAATATGCCTCATTCCTTCCCTGTCATGTTATAAATGCTTTGTGTTCATACACTTTCGGTCCACCATTCCTTAACTATATGAAGGTCATTGGCGTATTCGCGCCAGAATGGACTAATTTGTTTATCTTTTCTGTTCTTTTCTCAAATTGGATAACCCGGGTCCTCCCCGTACGGGTTTGCTGGCCCAGTATCCGAAGGACGCCGAACTTACCATCAATTGTGGCTTATCACATCAGTAGCAGATCACAAGTCATACCCAAAAGATGTGTACCAGTAATGATTATTCATCCCTCCTAGGCCGAATGGTCCCGGTGTCCCGATAAATATAACTTGTTCGAGAAAAATTACCACACCCTGTGCACGGACAATATCTTAAGTCCATTCGACCATGCAACGTGCCTCTTATTCAAACAACCAAACATATTTTGCGTCCGCGACTTAAATTTGGTATCATCTCGTACTCACCTTAACTTTCTATCTTCTCACATTCCATACTTCGTTTCAAGGTTCAATGGCATCATGTCCCAACTAAATGTTCGTCAAACGAACGACCCGAAGGTCCCGAACATTTTCGAGGTATTATGTCACATCCGACAGTTCCGTCACATTCATGCCATAACTATTCTCTTCGCAACGAAGCCATCTTTTATGATTCTCGTGCATGTACGCACACCTTAACACGATTGTTCTCTATTCTTCAAGTCGTGCATGCGATGCATGCCTCGATACCGTAATTCTATGTTATATGCCTTAGTGTTCAATGTATGTTCCTTCCCTCCAACTCGTGTAATTCAGACACGTCTCGATAGGGTATTCAATGTTCTATAGCTCGTGCACTGAGACACTCGCGCCGATATAGTCTTTCAATATTCTAGCCTACTAACTCGTGCACGGGGGCACGAAATGACTCATGCGTTGAGGCACTTGTAGATACAGTTATCCCATGTTCTTATGGCTTACGCACCGAGGCGCTCGCCTTTGCGATATTCAATGTTCTATAGCGACTCGTACATTTGATGTACGTTTCATTTCAATTGTTCTATCTAGTGTTCGACACGCACAATGTTCATCTCTCGATCGAGCCACGTCCGTGGTCTCGATAGGTTAACTCAACATACAACAATATATTTTACTTAGGCATGAAGGAGTAGGAAAGAAAAGTTAAAGTCACCCCACCTTAAGCTGATACGCCTTGTCGTTTTGCCGAGCCGATGCGGCTCGATTTCATATCTTTGTTGCACGGTCAACTCTTCTGACTTAACCATTCGAACACTTTGCGCTACGTTGAATTATCCAAGCGATTTGGCCTACCGTGTCTATACTTCAATACGTAGCAAGGCGACGATTTGGTTTTGCGGACACAATTACAAATAAGGCAAAATGTCGATCTCTTATATTTCAGCATAAACGTATAGCTTGCACACGAAACCAACTAAAATCAATACTTGTCCGAATCGGACTAATGCCTTGCGTCGATTCGATTTCTTAGAATCTTCGAACCAACTCAATGCCTTCTCTCGGGCCAACTTAACACTTGCATCGATCTTACTCAATGCGTTCCTCGGGTCAACGTAACTCTTTGCATCAATTCGACTCGATACATTTCTTGGGTCAAGGTAACTTTTATATCGATTCGCATCGATACTTAATCGGGTCAACGCGACTCTTCGAGTCAACGACTCAGCATAATGCACCATGCGGAACGGGGCATTACACCTAACAGAAAAAATCAGGGACCTACATAGAAAAATAAATTCACGTGTCATAAGCATATTGCGAGTTCTTATTTTGAGTTCCAATTTGAGTTTCTGTAGTCGAACTGTAAATATTTCCCACTACTGTTTAGTTTTAAAAAGGAAAAAGTTTCATGACAAAGAGTTAAGTGCCTAACTGACAAAAGGTTGGTGTCAGGTTCGGAAGCAATGGAGCTAGCTGCAAAATTTTGGTTGATTATTCTTGAACAATGCTCCGTAGAAAATTCAATTTAATAAATAGGTTTATACTTCGGTCACATTTCTGTCTGGAAAATCTCCCATCATATATAGTTCTACATGCATATAGCTTTTGTGCAATTATGAGATGAATCAAACATTTGACAAGCAAACAAAACGAAACTGAGAGAAAAAGAAATCATGTTTTGGATCCCTCTCATGTTCTCTATCTTTCTGTAAATAATCAAACAAAATGAAATTGTTCCTCTCTTCTTTTTTTTTCTTTTTTTTTTTTTTCTCTTGACCTCTTCTTACCAGCCAAACATATCTTGAGAACTTAAGAAGTCCTCTTAGTTCAATAATGGCATTGGCAATGATGTTTGATGATATTGCTTACAGGGATTTGTCCAACAACCTTGATCTTGGTGGCCCGTTAACCCCAAATATCGGACAACTTCAACAGCTCGGCACACTGTAAGTTTCATAGTTCCATTGTGTAACATTAAGAACTCGTCTCATCTTTTACTTGACCAAGATTTTCGTTCTACTTCCCAGGATCTTGTCCGGCTGCAGCTTCACTGGCAGCATCCCACAGGAACTCGGAAACTTGCCTGAGCTCTCATTTGTGTAAGCGTAACTTGATCAGCGTTAGAGACTTGTTCTTCTCCAGATGCAACAACGAGTTGGAGACTTGTTCTTCTTCATCAGAAGCAATAACAACTTTCCTTCTTACTAATTTTTCCAGTGCTCTGAACTCAAACAAATTCAGCGGCAAGATACCTGCTTCTATCGGTAAACTCTCCAAATTATACTGGCTTGACCTGGCAGACAATCAGATCAGCGGGTCTCTCCCTGTCTCGACCGATAAGTCCCCAGGATTGGACTCCCTTCTCAATGCTAAGCATTTGTAAGTAGTTTTCGATCTCATTTGCAAGTTCTGAAACAATTTAAACATTTACTAAATCACTGTTCTTTTCTCAATATAGCCATTTCAACAAGAACCAGCTATCTGGTAATATCCCAGCAAGTATCTTCAGCTCCCAGATGCAACTGATACATGTGTAAGTTCTCCAATCCAGTTGGTCTCAAGATTTCCCTTAACATTTTCTCTCCAGGTTCCGGGACTGATTTTAAACTCTTTCTTGTAGGCTTTTCGATTCGAACAAATTAACTGGCGAAATTCCAGAGTCTGTAGGTCTTGTTCAATCGCTCGAGATTCTGTAAGTGTTCTTATTTTTCATCATTCTACGTGCAAATAGGGTGGAGTTACGAAACTAAGTTACTCTCTGAAAACAGACGACTCGATAGGAACTCCCTGGAAGGCTCAGTTCCGTCAAGTATAAGCAATCTGACAAGAGTTAACGAACTGTAAGTTACTGACTATATGACCCAATCTCAAGCAATAGATACATGTCTAAAAATTTCTCCACCTTCACATTCTTCCAGGAATTTAGCGAACAACAAACTGTCTGGGCCGATACCTGACCTAACAGGGATGAACAGCCTCAACTATTTGTAAGACTCGTTCAAAATCCTACTACGATTAATAACACAAGTATTTTTTTCAGGCTAAATTACAACTTGATACCCTCAACAAATGGAAAAGTTACTCCGACTGACGGAGGGTATTAACATTTGATGGTATCAAGTCGTTTCCTATCTAAGTTTAGGGTATCAAGTTGAAAAACTTAAATACTTGAGGGTATCAAGCTGAAAAACTTAGAATACTTTAGGATATCGAGTTATAATTTACCCTTTTTTAAGGTAAATGGCAAATATGCAAGTTCGTTTAAAAAGAAATTTAATATTACAGGGATTTGAGCAACAACACCTTTGATGCTACAACTGCTCCGTCCTGGTTCACTAAATTACAATCACTGGCGGTCCTGTGAGTTTCATAGTAAATTTTCGATTTTAATGAAGCCAGTCGTTGCATTTTAGTGTACATCTTTCCTGACATCTTTTCTTACTGACCGGTATCTAGAGTGATAGAATCTGGAGGACTTGTGGGGAAAATTCCTCAGAAGATGTTCAGTTTGCCAGGTTTACAACAAGTGTAAGTTTGTCGCAACAATCTGAAGTTGATGGATGAATCCAGACTTAACCTAGCTTGATTTTCCGACTCGATTATTTATATCTGCATTTTTTTTCATTTCTTGGCAGGTTATTAGAGAACAATGCATTCAATGATACGCTCAACATGGGTAACAGTATCAGCTCACAGTTAGGAGTTGTGAATTTCCAGAACAATTCCATCTCCGCAGTCACCCTAAGCAACTCCTACAAGGAGACCTTGATGTAAGTCGAGAACTCGAGATATCGTACAAAGTCAATGAAGGCTAAATTATCGTAATGGAATCCCAACTATAGCATTCGGACATTTTTGGCACCTTAACTTTCTACTGTTCGACTTTAGCACCCTAACTTCGTAAATATGCAGCTTACTCGATTTCTTGACATTTTTCAGACTGGTTGGCAATCCCGTGTGCAATGCCCAGCTAGCCAATACCATCTACTGCAGCCTCCAGCAGCAGCCCCAGACTTCTTACACCACCAGCATAGGCCAATGTGACCCCGAGGCGTGCTCCCCGGACCAGAGCATTCGACCTCAGGACTGCGACTGCGCGTACCCGTACCACGGGGTGCTGGTCTTCCGGGCGCCCTTCTTCCGCGACGTGACGAATAGTACTCTATTCCAGCAGCTCGAGACGAGCCTGTGGACGAAGCTCGAACTCGCTCCGGGTCTGGTCTACCTCGAGAACCCTTCCTTCAACAGCGATAACTATCTGCAGGTGCCCCTCAAACTGTTCCCATCCAGCGGGACGTACTTTGACCGCTCGGAGGTCCTGAAGATTGCAGGATACCTAAGCAACCAAACTTTCAAGCCGCCTCCAATTTTCGGACCCTACTTCTTCATTGGATCTTCGTATCCGTTTACAGGTATTTTAATTTTGTTTTCGACACGTTAACGTTCATTTTTTTCATTAAAAACTATACTTTTGGTCACTGAATGTTTGCAAAACTTAATTTTTAGTCACTTCCTATATATATTTTTTGTCGCAGAGTGAATAAAATTTAAGTTTTACAAACATTCAGTGACCAAAAGTGTATATATAAATATATATATATTTTTCTTTTTCAGTTGGGGGTTGCTGACAGAAATTTATTTTTAGATGGTAATGGCGGTGGAGGAGGAAGCTCGATGAGCAAAGGTGCTATTGCTGGAATAACCATGGGTTGTACTGTACTTGTCATTGGCCTTGTGGTTGTGGGGATCTATGCCTTCAGACAGAAAAAGAGGGCTGAAAAAGCCATTGAAGAAAACAAACCATTTGGTAATGTTCTCCATTAGAATACATTTTGTAGGAAAAAGTATGAAAACATAATTTGCTCGATGCATTTGTAGGAAAAGTTTAAGAGGAAACTGTTCTTATGAATTTTCTGCTATGACGGATATGCCTCTTTCTCATTTCCTTCCTACATGGTCTAGATTAATTAGAATCAAAATTGTGAAAAGCGTTAGACGCTAGTCGGACGGGCACCCGTCCGACTAGTGTCTAGTCCGCCTAGGCAGCTGCTTAGATCTAGGTAGCTCAAAAAAATTTAAAAAAATGCAAAAAATAAAATAATAATAATGAAAATTGAAGAAAAAGTCCACAAAATCCAAAAATATACATAGTCGGACGTAACAGGAGACTAGGCGGACGCCTAGGGGGAATCGAACGGGCACCAGGTGTCGCCTAGACGGCCGCCTAGACCGCCTTCTAGAACAATGATTAGAATCTTGACACGTATATATCTTAGCAGTAAATTTCTTGCTATAACATAATAGTATGTTTTGGCCTATATAAATATAATTCATCTGTAATGTAGCCCTATAGGTTCCAGGGATGCCTGAC
Source organism: Iris pallida (assembly GCA_029216955.1). Taxonomy (NCBI): domain Eukaryota; kingdom Viridiplantae; phylum Streptophyta; class Magnoliopsida; order Asparagales; family Iridaceae; genus Iris; species Iris pallida. Next base: position 17,411,327 of record JANAVB010045020.1, read on the forward strand.
TTTGCATAACATTGAGTCCCCTTATGTTTAGAAGACACATATATGAACCAGTATCGTCCGATATCCGTCCGACACGGACTCGATACAATGCTTGAGCCAGCGGAAGCTTCGGAAGGCGATGTCCGTACATTATGTCCTGTATAAGTCTTGAGTTCACGCGGCCGCACGCTTCGACTCGCCAAGGAACTCCGTGCCTCGACGCATCCAAGCGAGCTCCGCGCCACGAGCTTCTACCTGTGCCTGCACATGAAAACTGTGTGGGTGTCAGTACGCAACTGTACTGGTGGAGTGAGCTCCTCGCCCACCCATACAAAATCGACACGTTCATTTACTTTGTACATTACAAGTCCCTTTCGATTGTCTTGCTAGTCTTGTCTTAGGATCAGTTTTAAGACTACGACGTCTAACCAACTCGTTATGCGACGACATGGTCGTGCTTTAATGCCAACGTGTATTTCGATCGAGGCAGTGCCTCATCGCTTATGTATTTGACCAAACTTTAACTCGGGACGGCAGGGTCGTGCCATACTCTATTCGTGACTTTACATATTCAAGACCGTGCTTCGCCGAGGAGGAACTTATGCGAACTCGACCGTGCCAAGTCTTTCACTTAAACCCAAGTGCCTCTAGACCAATTCTCGTGCCAACGACGTCAAAGGGAAGACTCGTGCTGGTCGTGCCGCTAGGCTTGATTGTGCCTTAGGACCTTGCTTAGACTTTTTCGTTCATCAAGATTGAGGCCGTGCCTCGCTATAAAGACTTATCCATGCTACCGCCTTGCGGCCTTCCTGATCGACTCATAAACCAAATTAGACAAGACTTGTGAAACATAATGTCGACTTCATGAACATCCCGACGCCACCTATCGTGCCAAGCACGGTGCCTATGCTGCAGCCCAATCTTAGGCCCAGACATTGTGTTACCGACTAGACCTGCATTCAAGTTCTAGACCCAATCCAAAGGCATACACGCGATTTTGCCGCTACTCTGTCGACTCAACTACATGAGGTGGTCACTAGCAATGTCAAGCTATCTTGGATCTCGGCTCGGGGATATCGGCTCGTCCCTACACGAGTAGCTAGTCCGGAGGTGCCGAAGTCTCCCATGCGGTTATCCAGCATCCTGCTGTGAGCCTCACTTGCTTCTCCCGGGCCGACGTGATCCCGGTGCCCCGACGATCACTCAGAAGACCTAACCTTGTCGACAAGTTGTCCAATGACCATGCAAGACTCAACTCGATCTACCAATCCTTCCTTAACATGACCATGCTTTCCTTCTTTCTATCGAGACTCCCAAGTAGCGGGACCGATCTCGTGCACTGTTGGCCCAATGATTGTATCATGTTTTTTAATATGGTTAATCTGTTTAGTATGAACACAATAGATGTATGTATCACTAATATATCACACCTTCCTTATCAAGACTTTTAGCGAGACTCCCAAGTAGCGGGACCAATCTCGGCGACAACCAGTTGCGTGGACTTCCTTTGTCCGTAGCATGCTTTTCACTAAACCGACCGTGGCTCGTGCCTTAGACAGACATTGCTCTCTAGGCGACGCTATCGCTCAAGTCATATACCTTATACGACGAGCCTTGCTCTCGAGGGACTACGCGACTTGACAACCGCAGCTAGAGCAGGACAGTGCTAGAAATGGCTTCGATAGCCCAACATAACTCTTGTCTAACTAATTCGGGTAGCGACTCGACAAGCAAAGCCTACGCCGAGCTCCGCGTCGAAGGAACGTGCTATGTACGGGGTCGACTTGAACAACCAACTCTTGAGTGCCTAGACTTAAGCCAACAAGCCGTGCTAGACGACTTAACCCACGAGACATGCGGAGGCTATGCCAAGCCTTGGACGACGGGACCGTGCATGCATTTTCAAGCATTCACGCGGGCGACGCCTATGACTTAGGCTAACTCGAGTGTTGGGATAAAATGACGGGACCGTGCATGCTTTATCAAGCATTCATGCGGACGACGCCTATGACTTAGGCTACTTCGAGTGTTGAGGCAACTTAGCAACTTAGGCCAACTTCCTTCTCCCAAGCCACGGGAACGAAGGATCGAGTGTCATTTTGAAAGCACGCTGAACACACTTCTATGACGGCCGTGGGACCATTTTTCATATTCTAAGACATTCCGACGGGTCGGGATTATTCCCTTAGCTATGTGGATGCGTCTCTTTTATTAACAAGCCTACTTGTGCAAGTTAAAAACATGCGATTTATTATGTGAAGGCAAAGATGATGCGAGTTCACCGAAACTACCCCACCTGAGCGAGCGGTCGTCTTGACCGAGCGATGTCTTCGAGCAGCCGTTGCAAGGCTAAATCCGAACGCCGTCGGCATTTCGATTCCTCCGATTGACTTTGAGGGACGGGGCACTACATCATACACCACTCAGAACAAGTCTCGTCCTCGAGACTTTCTTGAAGACAAGCCATCCTACCATTTCTATGGCCAAAACTTAATCGAGCCTAGATACGGGACTATAACAGTCGTGCAGGGTACACCATAATCTATCGTATACACTTCGCCTACGCGTTTCTTTGGTTCCGAGCCACGCTCGTATGACTATCAATCTTTCGATTAACATGATTTCAAAATCCTCGACCATTTCCATTCTTGAATCATTTCATCCATCCACACCAATCCTCAAGATCAATCTTTCGATTGTTAACTCTTAAAACAGGGGCGTCTCGCCTAACCGCTAGGCCATTTTTTAAGGCTAAGTCAATGTCAGGATTGGAATCATAGTTCCCAAACAATAATGCCAACACTGACCCTAAATCCTAGGATCAAACCAAAGTCGATAGTACGGGATTTTCTATCCAAGCTTGCGTCACTCAGATTTTTAAACATCGAGCACGATCACCTAATTCGCATCAATGCATTCGTTACGCGTATTCGAATCCATTCAAATCCACCAATTCTAACCAATTCATGTATTCGATCACGAGGTCGTCTAGCTTGGACAATATGTTGTGCCCTAATCTCACGCGAGTCTGATTATCCACGGTGGTTCATGAATCACCATGCAACGCTCCCGCAGAATAATCATTCTCATCGGGGCATAACTCTTGCTTGCGTCTAGACTAATTCATTCTCGATACACAGATTGGACCTACGCAATCCTCAAATTCGACCGTCACGTACGCTAAGTCATTTTCGAGTCCACCTTCGTGTCAAACCACAAATTGCCACGCCATGCTAGTTCAATCACCCCCGCTGTATGAATCACCATACCAGCGCTCACACGGAGTGATCGTCCTAATCGGCGCGACGCATGTGCGAGGCTGGAGTTGCGCTCGCATAAGACAAGAATGTCAAAGTTGTGGTTATCGACGAAGCAAATCCAAACATTTTATTTTTATCCAAGCCAAGATCTCAGTTCGATAGTCCGTTTGTCATTCGCTCAACTAGAAAACCCTCGAGCCAAGTTTATCTTTTCCTCGACACATTTCAACATCCCGAGTATAGCATCCATCGGAACAATGACATTTGCACGATCGTCATTCGTCGAGTCAGAGTACCCCGAGTTATCGCATATTGGTCTTTGATACGCCTCAATACTATCGACGATATGCGTAACCTGACGATCTTCCTTAGCAACCAATTTCGAGTCGTGCGACTGATGCTATTGTCCGAACTGGATATACCACAATTCCTCGACATTCGAGATCAAGTTCGATCGCTATTCCTCAAGCTTGTTTCAATATCGTTCTCCAAAACTCAAGTCACATTTCATTTGACTCAACCGAAATCACAAGTGCAATCCTCTAGCTTCCTCGATCAAGACATATATTTTTATTCATCGTTCCGATTCGTTTTCTAACTCGCGTTGTCCGTTCACAAGTTGTCCAAGCGACATCTCGTTCTGGACCTTCGAAGTCACGACCAACTAAGCGTGACACGTTCTAAGGCTATGCGCGATCGCATCGCCTCGCTGACATACTCGCCGTTACTCGTAATCCTCAATTTTGCTCGAATGATTTCCAAGAAAATCTATACACCACTCAGGATTCGAGCCATCCGATCTAGCCTACAATCACGTTTCGTGCTATTCCCTAAAACATGTTTCAAATTCGTCCGACGAATCTCTAGCGTAATCGCTCACGTCGTTTCGACGTACTAAGTCGTTCGCACTAATCCTCAAATTCCAAACCAATCTTCCCTTATGCCTAAGCGTTAGCTCGATAGCATTCCTATCGATATACACTCTAAGTGTATCTCCGTTCCCGACCGAGCGATACTTGATATTGTTCGCGACTCGATTGCACCAAAAAGTCGAGGTGCGCGACACGCGGCACAACTTAGCCAAAAGGCCGTGTGCATAGCTATCCCGTGTGGACAATATTCCGAGTTTGCACGCTTAATTGCTAATGTCGACGTTGGACTAGTTGGGCACGTACGCGACTTGCTAACTTTTAGCACGAGTTTTCTTATCAAGTCAAGTTGACACCGTTCGGCACAAAGGCCCTTGCCTGCCGATGCGTTCGACTGAACGCTTGCACGAGCATTTTGAAAATATTTAGACTTATTGTATGGACATGCCGAGGGACATTCGAGAGAGAGCGCACACTTCTTTTTCAAACGACGGTTTGACATGTCCCGATCCGATACCGGACAATACCGATACTTATCGATACCGAGGGGGTCTCTTTTTAGTCAATTCGACAAAGAAAATTGAATGAAAAAGACCAATCAGCAAGGATGTAAAGGCATACTAGGTTGTAAAAACATACAAAAGAAGAAAACTTATCTATCGCATGTAAATCAATCGGTAAGGGTAATATTTCATTTAATTCCAAAATTACAAAGAAATAATACATGAAATACTTAAATTATGCATAAATATGTAAAAAAAAAAATCTAAAAATTTAATAATTATTTGTTTTCTGATACCAAAAAATCCGATACTCCGATCCGAAACCACCAATACCGCCGATCCCGATACTCATAGGAAGGGTCCGCTACCGATACTGTGAATCTTCTATATCCCATAAGTTCGTTCCATTTGAAGGATTCAAGAGAATCATAACCAGGTACATTTCACGTGACATAGGGGTAATAGGTCTCATGAGGTTAACAGCAAAATTGGTTCTTCTGAGAAACATGGTTTTATATACAATTTATAAAAGCTCAAGGAAATGTTCATCTAATCGTTGACTTCTTCGACATCAGCTTCATGGGGATCACGAGGTAAAGATATTGGCGGCGTGCCGCAACTAAAAGGATCAAGATGGTTTTCTTTGGAGGAACTCAGAAAGAGCACCAACAATTTCTCAGAAGTCAACGAGATTGGGTCAGGCGGCTTCGGGAAGGTGAGCAATACTCTTTGCAGACCTATCGAAGCTTGTAAGAAGAATGCATTGTATCTGCACATGATCTTGAGTCCTCTTTTACTCGTTTTCAGGTCTACAGGGGAATGCTCTCAGATGGCCAAATGGTCGCGATCAAGCGAGCGGGGCAAGGATCCACGCAAGGCGGGCTCGAGTTCAAGACCGAGATCGAGTTGCTGTCCAGAGTCCACCACAAGAACCTAGTCGGCCTCGTAGGTTTCTGCTTCGAGCAAGGCGAGCAGATGCTGGTCTACGAATTCATTCCTAATGGAACACTGAGGGAGAGCTTGAGAGGTTTGCTATTCCAAAACTATATAAATATGTCAACACGGGTAAGGACTTGGTGACACGGATACATCTAATTTGGTATCCTAGTATATTTTTGAGTGTCCAGATTGTGTCTGATGCATATCTGATACGTATCTGACACGATACAGCATGCATTTTTGGAGAGTTAATAATCATTATGTTATTACCAACTTCAGGGAAAAGTGGCATACAGTTGGACTGGAATAAGAGACTCAGAATAGCTGTGGGCTCAGCAAGAGGATTAGCCTATCTTCACGAACTCGCTAATCCTCCCATAATTCACAGAGACATCAAGTCTACCAATATCCTTCTAGACGAAAACTTAAATGCCAAGGTCGCGGACTTTGGTCTCTCAAAGCTAGTGGCAGATGCTCAGAAGGGGCACGTTTCTACTCAAGTAAAGGGGACATTGGTGAGTCTCTATTCTTCATATATATTTACCAACATCCTAAATTTTCTTTCACCAATGTTGCACTAATAGGGACACCGATATGTTGGATTGTATCACAGTTTTCGGTTGAGCCCTCAAAATGGAGTAACAATAGATTTGTTAATTTAGTCTTCTGCTTGGTAGAAGGTGAGATCATGAGGTGCAGATAATTGAGATTGGTTCAGGCCTTAAACGAAAAATTTTCTTTTAAGGCATATGGGCCCAGTCCAATATCGCACATTATGGACCAACTTCGGTTTGGGTCACACCGCGTTTCCAACGAGTGCTATCAGAGTCCGAGGTTAGGGAGGCTAGTTTGGACGGCACTAATGGATGTCAAAAAATTCGCAGGCAAAAGGCGGATCAGACCTAATATTGTAGGCAACTACACTGATTGGTTTCAATGGTGGGTCAACACGTCCAATGTGGAGCAAGACGTTGTGATTGGCACACAATGGTGGTGCGGATGAACGTGTTGGTTTGGTTCTGTGGTCGAACGAATCGAGATGACAATACGTTGAATCTCAGAAACGAGCAAAGGTAGCAGGAGTGCTAAGGTTGTTCGGCTTAATTTAGTCATACATCATATAGGAGGTGGGATCATAAGGTATAGATAAGGGATTGGTTCACACCTTACATGAAAATTTTCTTTTAAAGCATATGGGTCCAGTCTAATATTTCAACTCATGGGCCAACTCAGGTTCGAGGGGTACTAAGGTTGTTCGGCTAGCAAAAACAAGATAAGGTGAAGATTGTTGGATTGTATCTCATTTCCGGTTGAGCCCTCAAATGGGGTAACAATGAAGTTGTTATTTAGTCTCACATCAGTTAGGAGGTGAGATCATGAGGTGTAGATAAGGGATTGGTTCAGACCTTACATGAAAATTTTCTTTTAAGACATGGGTCCAGTCCAATATCGTACCTCATTGGTCAACTCACACCACGTTCCCAATAGGATATGGATAAGGACACGTTACGGATATGGAATACATATTTTCCAAAATAAGTACAATTCTCTCACCTATGTTGTATGGAGACGAACACGGATGGATACGGACACAGATACGGATACGGACAAGTAGCTGTTCGCTTTTGTTGCTTACAATAACTGATTTATTCATACTCCACTGGTATTAACTTTAGCAAAGGATAATCTGTAGTTTGTATATATACTGAATAAATTCGTCTGAATTGTTTCATCTTTACAGGGCTATCTAGATCCCGAGTATTACATGACTCAGCAGTTGACAGAGAAGAGCGACGTCTATAGCTTCGGGGTGGTCATGTTAGAACTGATAACTGCGAGACAGCCGATAGAGAAGGGCAAGTACATTGTCCGCGAGGTGAGGACGTCGATGGATGAGAACGAAGAGCGCTACGGCCTAACGAAGATAATGGATCCCGCTATTCAAAACAAGCCAAATCTATCAGGTTTCAAGAGGTTTGTCGAGCTCGCGATGCAATGCGTGGAGGAGTCGGCCGCAGATCGCCCTACGATGAACGACGTCGTGAACGAAATCCAGATGATGCTGCAGGACTCCGGAACCAGCTCAACCTCAACCTCAGCCTCGACCTCGACCTCGACCTCTGCGGCTTCATCAACAATGGAGTCCGGAAAGAGCAAGGGTTCCCTCGATGTTTATAGCAACACGGTGTCGAGAAAGGATGTGGGCAGGGATGCATTCGAGTATAGTGGCGGGCATTCCTTCGTGCCGAGCGTTGAACCAAAATAGTGTAATAACCTTTCTTCCGATTCTGTTTATTTTTTTTCCTTGAACATATTTGTTAGGTACATACTTGTATGCAACAACAATCGAGGGAAGTGCCATTTTTCTTTCATGTGCATTAAACCTTTTTTTTTTTCCATGAATCAAAAGTGTGATTTATCATTGTTCAAGATCTTTCAAGTTCAGAATTCCATCATGCCCAAACTCGTTTATTATATAGCATGTACATTTATATTTTGGTTTCCTCAATCTAATAACTTTCGTGTTATAGAAAAGCAAGTGATTGGAAGGATTTTGCTTGCACTCTGAAGGATGCGCCTTGAGTTGTAGAAGCAGCCCCTTCGTATGTATTGGTATGTAAGGCTGCATATATCTTGACCCTCTCTAAATCATGCTTAAAAAATGGGAGACTCGTGGCAGTTGGACGTGCCTTTTTTGGATGGACCATCAATAGCCTTTCAGTACTCAAAGGTCTTTCGAAGTACTATGAGAATTTGTTGAGGATATTAATAGTCTAATACCATCTTTATAATAGTCATACATTGTGTTAAAAATGTGGAAATTAAATCGTACAATATGAGTTCTATAAATAGAGTTTCTTATTACAGTCTGTGTGTGTGTGGGGGCGGGGGGAGGTGGGGGTGTCCAATTACAGGAATTATATATGTAGACATACAATAAAGAGTGATAAGAACCTTTTGTTACAGTGTGGGCGTAAGAACCTTATATATATATAGTTTCTTGTTCCTATTGCTACTCTTTATGATCCTTTGGAATCTAAACCAATCCTATACTTTATTGATCTTTTATGTTTTCAATTACAGGACTAGATTTTGCGGAAATATGAATTTCATTCAAACTCATAACTTAAATTGGCCATATCATGAAAAATATGGACCAATGTACATAAAGGAGGTTCTTCAAGCAGCCTTACAGAGACAAATTGACCGTTAAATCATAAAATGTGTCCCCAAGGAGTGACAACCTTATTTGCTCCTCTATCCAGAGGGTTAGGTTGTCCTATTCGGAGGTAATTTTGGTTGCCCCTTGACCTTTATTATGGACTGGTTCTATCATCCGCGACCCCAACCTCTTGTAGGGTCATGCTAAGTCTGGAGGGTTGCCCGAGCAGAGGGGGGTTGTCCAAGTCCGAAGTCTTGTCTGGCTTACCCCTTGGCCAGCCCTGCCTCTAGGAATATAGTTGAAGGAGATACCACTAGTGAGATTTGAGACTGCACGTCCTAATTCTTCGATCGCATGCCTAGCCCACCATGGTTTATCCAAGTCCTTGTGAAGAATGGCATCAACTAGAACTTTGCAATCACCTTCGATTATTAGATTGACATTCCTCTTTCTCGTGCAAAGCTCAAAGCTAGATGAATACCTAAGCCTTCAGCTTCCATGGGAGATCCTCCTATATTGGACGAGGCTATAGCTCCTTGAAACAGTCCTTCGCTGTCCCTAAGAATGGCTGCTCCTGCCATCTTGTCATCATAGAATGCTCCATCAAAGTTTATCTTCCAATAGTTAGGTGGAGTTAGAAGCCAAATATCATGTACATGTAGATTTGATTGTATAATTAACATATAGATGTTGTTGGTTCAAGTTGTTGACAACATATTTCTCCCGTAGTCTTCTCGATGCACCAATGATATTGTCAATAGTGATAGCATCCTGCCTGAAGATTTCAGCGTATCTCGCCTTCCAGATCAACCACATTAAGTAGAAGCTCGCGGTTATTGTTTCATAGTCCCCTCGTCAAGGATACTTTGGATGAAACTTTTCATTGTTCAATGTTGATGCATATGTCTATGAACTGGTTCCAGTTGTCGCCAAGCTGCTCCTGGATGTGTACAATATAAAAGTAGACAATTATGCTATTTGGCTCTCAAAATATTTGTATGATGTCATCTTCCATTATGTGGTATCTGACATGGCAGCTGACATAACAGCTGATATGGCAAATTTTAACACAAAAAATTAATTACCAAATTTTTTTAATGTTAATGTTAATGTTAATGTTAATTTTAATATTAATATTAATGTTATGTTATGGTTAATTTTAATGTTAATTATCATGTTAATTTAATATTAATTTTAAATTTAAATTTTGTAATGTCAACTGTCATGTCAGCAACCATGTCATATGCCACATAATGGGAGATAATATCACCCAAATATTTTGGGAGCCAAATAGCATTTTTGAAAAGTAGGAGATCTAACGTTTCAATATGTACCTGACACATAAAGAACAAGTTCGGTTGAAGCTTTGTATCCGTCTATGGATGTTATCTGTCGTGGAAATAGAATTAGTAAGAGCCCTCCAAATAAACAAGAGAACTCTCGAGTTAATGTGTTGCGACTTCCATAGCTTCTTCCAAACTCCAAAATCAGGTTGCATATGTGAATTGTGGCTTTGATCTTGACTGTTATGGTTATGGATGAGTCTATATACGGATTTGGAATTAAGGAAAGCATTATTACTCATGTCTATCCGTATCAATTTATCAACCTGACAAGAAGGATTTAGAGGTAGTTGGACAATGGCAGCAGCTTCATGTTGGGAGAATAATTGATGAATGAGTCCATGTTTCCAAGTACATGTGGAACATGGCCGGGCCTGAGTTCATGAGGGTCCTAGACAAATTTTTAAAATATGGCACATATATAATATATATAAAACTAAAAACTAAAATAAAAGTAAATTAAAAAAAAATGTTACAAGCAAAAATTGAACACGGGACCTTTAGTGTGCAAATTTAACATAATAACCACTGCACCACAACTTTTTTGTACTAAAAGAGGATCACGTTACATATTAGTTCTATTTTAGATATAAGATTATTTATATGTATATGTATAAATTAAATTTTTTGGATTCTCATATTCTATGGGATCCTGAACGGTCGTTCTGGACCAGGGCCAGCCCTGATGTGGAAGCATCAATAAGGTCACTAACCAATACAGCCACCTGATTAGCACCTTGATTGTCCAAAACTTTGTAATAATGTCTAAGATGGAAACCCAAGGATCATGGCATATGTTGATGTCAACCCCATTATTGCCTACTGACCAGTTGACGTTGTTTATCAGGTAGTCTCTGCATTTGAGTATACTATAGACCATATACAGGAAGAGGAAGAAGTATCACAAACAGTCCAAAATTCATGTTTGGAAAGATGTTTGGCTTTCAAGAGCTTAACCCATTCTGAATTTGGATTGGTTAGGAACCTCCATGCAGGTTTGGTAACCAAAGCTATGCTTGTGATCTCTAGATCTCTAATGCCCGCTCCCCCTTGAGATTTAGATTTTGTAAAAATCGACCAAGCACTAAGGGTCTGCTTGGATTGACGGTTAAGAGGTTTAAGTGAGGGGAAGTTAAATGAGGGGAAAATAAAATTATGCTTGGTTTGAGGGTGGAGGTTTATGAGGAAGGGTCATAGAGGGTTAAGTGAGGGTTTATTTCACCCTCTTTTGTCCATTTTTTAACCCCCCAAATCGGAGGGTTAACGAGGGTGATGAGGGATTTTGTTTAAAAAGTCATAAATGTCCCTTATTTGTTTATAAAATATTATAATTTTTTTCTCCATTTTTTCTTCTTCTCAACATGTTAATCCGTAATATCTTAATTTGTGAAGATATTTTGCCAAGTTCTAATTAAAATTTCAATCAAATTTAATTTTATGACATATGTAATAAGGCTATTTTGGAAATCCAATCATATATGCTTACCATATATGGTTCAATATATGACGTCGACGCACCTCGAGCTTCTCCGACACACGGATGGAGTTCATCGCACTCCGAGGTATTCTCCATATAGTTTGGGAACCCCAACCAACTCCAATATCATATTCCTGAAGAATATGGTTGTACTTTTTTCTTTCATTTTTTTCAAAAATATTTTTTTTGAAATTTTTTTAATAAGACAATGTTTAAGGTGGATATGTTTGCCATAAAAAAATCAATGACAGGTATTACAGAACACTGAAATTGATTGCAAACTCGCTTGTACAAAGGAAAGCCTAGAAAGAAATCCTAGGAAACAATCTAAGTACAATTGTTTAGTTTTGATTCTGGGGGGTGACGGTGGAGGCTCGGAAAAGTGCTATCAACTCTGCCTTACTCCGCGGCGGACTATCTGATGCAGTCTCTAGCTCGTGAAAAAATTACTTTTCTCTTGAAGGTTGCCAGCCTTTTGCAGGGGTGTGGCACCCTGCTATTTATAATAGGATGTATTTTGAGCCGCATAGATGGCTTGCGGCCACGTGGCTGATTAGCACGCGAAGACCCGCTCTTTGGCTGCCATCTGTCGATTTGTTGAGATTTTATGGCAGCAAATCTGGGTAGTTAAGGACTTGGTCAGATTGCCACGTGTCCTGTTGCGTATAGTTTTCTCAGTATTCAATCATGTGGGGTCGCATGAGACTCATGCGGCTTGGATCATAATTGCTCTTGGCTGCATAAAGTTTGAAGACTTTTGGTGCCGCATAAGGCTCATGCGGCTTAGATGACACTCTTCTGGCCGCATGGAGACGTACGAACCCTGCTTTTGGGCGACATCTCACGTCTTATCTTTCTTGTCGAAGTGTCAGAACTGTCATGTTTTGCCAGGACTTGTCAGCTTTATCAGTCGAACTGCTCATCTTGGCCGTATATCTTTCTTCTACAGTTGTTTGTCGACGTGCCGCATATATCTTTTGAATAGTCATGCGTCTTTCCTTCATGCATGTCACGCCCCGACCCGGAATCACCCGAATCTTCGTCCTCGCAGGGGGCGTGATGCCGCACGAGCCTGGAGTTGCGCTCGTGCAAGGCAAGATGACAAGTTCTCAAATGGTTATCTTTTGATTCGATATTAACAACGATAGGAAAATAGAGTATACGAAATAATTCTCTTTATTGATATTCGAAACTGAGATTACAAAGGCTTTCGATAGCCTAACAATATATATGCCAGATTGGCTACAACACTCAGGTTCTCTCTTGCCCATAAAGGATTTCACCGTTCCATACATCATGCCTTCTATATCTCGGCCGTATCAATCCTGTTGCAAGTCCGAGCGTCAAGCGATCGTACACTTCAATACGCTTCGGCAATTTCGAGCCTCAACGCGTTCAAGCAACGCTTCGCTGCGAGCCATCCATTTCCTGTACCCTGCATGAAGCTGGTGGAGGATCAGTACGTTCTTCCTCGCATGTACTGAAGCAAAGATCTTCTTTCCAAACCGACATTTTAGTATTTATGTTGAATCATGCAACTTAGCTTATGATCTTGCTATGTTCTCCTTAGGGTCAATTTCATGGCATATTCGAAAGCGTAAAGCATGTTATCATATCAAGCATGTTATCGAATTGAATAGACAAGTAAGCAATCTCATGTTTGATTCATGGCACGACTTCTTACCAAGTTCGACGCACTCGCCCTTGCACCGACGCAAGGTGAATGCGCCCCATTCCTTCCCTGTCATGTTATAAGTGCATCTCTAAGCAGGATCTATATGCGGGACGCATATGCGCCTACACTTTCAACCCATCGTACCTTAGCTATATGAAGGCCGTTGGCGTATCCGTGCCGGAATGGACTAAAGGAGTTCCTTTCTTTTCTCTCCTTCTTTTCTCAATATTGGTCGAGCTGTCCGACGTTTCACGGGTTGGGTCGCTGTCCCAAACAACCGAAACGTTCCTGCTGCATACCATCAATTGCGGCTTTTTCCATCAATAGCGAGAGCTACTCGACTTAAAGATGTGCGCCTACAAAGATTATTCGAATCCCTCCTAGGCCAAGCGGTTCCGGGGCGTATCCGATATTTAACCGTTTGGGGGAAACACTCGTGCACGAGTCATTATCACATTAATCTCAAGTCCATCCCAATCGACCATGCAACGCCCTTATTATTCAAGCAATCAAATTCAAACAACCAAACACAGTCTTGAGTCCGAGACTCAGACTTTATCATCTCGTATTTCTTCCGTTAACTTTCTGTGTTCTTACGTTTCATACTTCGTTTCAATGATTCAATGGCATCATGCCTCAACTCAATGCTCGTCAACTAAACGACCCAAAGGTCTCGAACACCTTTCGAGGCATTATGTCATATCCGACAGTTCCGCCACAACTGTATTCTTTTGCAACGAAGCCATCTTTTATTATCCTGTGCACGTAAGCACGTTTCGATCGTATTCCCATGTTCTATAACTTAGTGTTCAATGCTCGGGGCTTGCGCGCTAGGGCGCTCACCTATTGTCTTTTAATGTTCTTGCCGTTCTAACTCGTGCGCGAAGGCACGGTATGGTTCGTGCGCTAAGGCACTCGCCGAGTATAGTTATCCCATGTTCTTGCGGCTTGCGCACTGAGGCGCTCGCCTTTGCAATATCCGATGTTCCCTAGCGACTCGTACATATGATGCACGTTTCATTTCAATTGTTCTACCTTAGTGTTCGACTTGCACTACGATTTATCTCCGATCTGACCACGTCCGTGGCGTCGATAGGTTAACTTTTAGTATACAATGATATATTTGACTTATCGCATGAAGGAGTAAAAAAGAAGTCAATCCTCCCACCTTGAGTCGATACGCCTTTGTCGTTTTGCCGAGCCAATGCGGCTCGATTTTGTAACTCCGTTGCACGGCCACTCTCCTGACTTAGCCATTCGAGCACTTCGTGCTTTATTTGTATCATACGTCCGATTTGTCTTAGCGTGCCCAAGTCTCAGCCCGTCGCAAGGCGTCGATTTGATTTCGCGGACCCCTTACTAAATATGGCAAAAGATCGACCTCTAATATTTTTGCATCAACGTATAACCTGCACACGAAAACAACTAAAATCAATACTTGCATCGATTCGGACTTGCGCCTGGGTCGATTCAATTTCTTAGAATCTTCGAGCCGATTCAACGCACTCATCCTTCGGGGCAACGCGGCACTTCGCATCGATTCCCTCGATGCATTCTTTCGGGACAAGGCAACTCTTCGCATCGACTTAGTTCGATGCGTTGCTCGGGACAACGTAACTCTCGTATCGATTTGCATCGATATATTTCATTCGGTCAACGTGACTCGCTGAGTCAATGTCTCAGCGTAATGCACCGTGTGGAGCGGGGCATTACAATGCGGACCTGTTTGGCCCAAATTATCTATGCGGCAATTTGTAATCCGCATGAACCCCATATTTTTCATGCTTCTACAAGACCCCCTTCAAAATTTTCAAATTGCAAATTTGGAATACTTTGAATAAGAAGCATAAAAATATGTCAAACTGTCACGACCCGCACCCAGTGTAGGGGCACGAGAAGTGGGTACGTCCTGCCTACGCCGCAGTATCGGCGGTAGAACGCTGTTCTAGGTCACTATCTAATCAACAACTCACGCAATTATATAATATACCTGTCACAATCTCAACTCCGAATGGAGGACAAGTATAAGATACGATAATACTCAATCACACTCTAAGCACGATAAGATAACACATGAGTCTAACAACTATATGAAACTCAAGCAACTTAAATAAACTTCTAAACAACATCTCAAACAATCTCAAATACAACTAAATTTCCACTTATTACAAACAAGTTCTAAAAGTGAAACTAAACCATAAACTAGTAATCTACTCCAAGCTCTAGTAGTCCTCTAGGCTAGCTGTGAATCTCCAGGTTACCTGTAATATTTTTAACAGGTCCAGTCAGGACAAGAACGAGCACAATACATCTCACGCAGTTCATATCATATTGGGAAATATAAAGCATGCAAAAGAGTAAGATACATGGACTGTAAAGAAATATATATGAAAATGAGAGAGATTTGATAACTGGAAATATCTATATACATGATACGTAAGAACTGTAAGTAACCTGTGATTTAGAGCATGAGATGGTTATATAAACGGTTTAGGACATGTATAAGATTTCACAAGATTGTACAAGATTTTACAAGAGTATCACAAGATTGTACAAGATGGTATTTGATCACATAACCATTTCCTACTCACCCTCCCCAATCAATACACAAGGATCCAGTCAAGTTACGTTACCTTATACAAGAGGTTTTTATTATGTTTGCTCACGTGATCATGAGAGTACAAGATTGCACAAGAGTATACATGAAAGCGGTGTACATGAAATACAAGATGTTCGTGAAAAGCACATGACAACTGTATCTGATGCACCCCGAGGGAGAGAACATCACATGACAAGATCCATATAGTACCAATCCGTGATAATAACGTGATAGCATCATGTAAAGTAATCTAGAGCAAGAATATAAATCCTAACAAGTATGAAATGATCAGAGAATGTACTCGCCTGTCACCCTGAATGACTGATATGAATAGATGTCCGAACTGGTGTCACAGAGTCCTATTTAGAGCAACACAGGTTATAAAGAGTTTAATTTATATGGTAGTTGAAATTATAATGCAATCTACATGAGTCTAAGTCAATCTAGGTCAAAGTCAACTCTTGGTCAACTCTGGTCAACTATAAAGTCAAACTAGGTCAACTCTAGTCAACTGTGGTCAAACTAGCTAGGGTTGGGTCAACAATGGTCAACTAGTCTAGGTTAGTCAATTCTAGGTCTAAACAAACTAAGTATATGCAAATCAAGTATCCAAGATAGCTACTAACTCATAGCCTAAGTCACTTGCTAAACCAAGCACAAAACTAAGCCATAAGCTAACAAGGCACACAAACTTAGTCATATAATGTATATATATTATTCACATTCACATATTCATATACATAGATATATATAGAAAAGCTATATATATAGGCACATAAATATATATACATAGAGAGAGCGAATGAGAGGTAAAAGAGTAAGTGAGTGTGTGTGTGACATGTGTGTGTAAGGATATGTGTTAATGTTCTCAGATTTAGTGATAGGTAGGTGTATGTGACATGGGATACATGGTGTCAAAGGATGTATGAATGCATGTGTGTAAAAGGTTATAGGTTAACTCAGTTTATAGAAATACATACACACATACTTACATTACATACATGCATACATACATATCATATATACATACATATATTGCATATATGCCTACATACATATCACATATGCATACTTGCATTCATTCATGCACATATACATACATACATATTTGAATACATTATATACTTGCATACATTATATTTCATATATGCATACTCTATATTATATTACATTTATATATCATTAAGTTGCATACATATACTTATTTTTATTACATACATGTCATTCATGCATATTATATAAATACATGCATCTATACATTATATACATTGTATACAACATGGAAAAATAGAAGAGGGAAAAAGGGGGGAAAACTGAAATAGAAAGGGAAGGGAAGGAAAAATGTAAGAAAAAGGAAAAACAGTGGACATATACATGCTTGCATCATATATTCTACATTACCATACATGCTATCATTATATATTGTATTACATTATGTATACATTATGCATTCATATCTATCATTACATGTATACCTTGTATTCATATCTAGCATTCATTATATACTTTCATGCATACATTGTATATCATTCTTTCATTCATGCATTTATGCATTGCTTACATACATTACATTGATTGCATTCCTACATGCTTGCATTCAACCATATATATATATATATATATATATATATATATATATATATATATATATATATATATATATATATATATATATATATATATATATATATATATATATATATATATATTTTTTATTTTATTTTTATTTATATATATATATATATATATATATATATATATATATATATATATATATATATATATATATATATCATTTCATTCATCTAACATATCATGCATTACATATATATATCATTTCATTCATCTAACATTATATATATATATATATATATATATATATATATATATATATATATATATATATATATATATATCATTTCATTCATCTAACATATCATGCATTACATACTCTACATTCATATAATATACATACTACATAGGCTCATAGGTTACACAAAATGCCAATGTCGTATAGTCACTCTTCTACTTAAAATCAATACTATACCAATTGGGCCTTCACTAAATTCTAGGATTTAAGTATGTCGTAGCCCTTTGTGTTAGCTTTCCGAAACTTTAAACGGATTACATTTTCGTGTCCGAAAGCTCCCGGAATCGCAAAAATACCTAACCGCGTTCGTCTTTCGTACAACAGACACTCAAATAATTTTACAGAAAGTTTTAGAACAAATTTGGCTTATTAAAATATATATTTGGAAAGCTAACTTCGATACGGTTCTTTGAAAAAAAAGGGAGATAAATCGGAGTTCTAAGCTAAAAGTTATGACATTTCTAAGTTATTTTGGTTAATAAAAATATGGATGAATATTATGACGAATTTGAGTTGTTTTGGACAAAAGAAACACATGTAGGCCAAGATACTTGGATACCAACATAGGTATCAAAATAAAACTCATTCTAACCATCCTAACTAAGATCAATCCACTCTCTAACCATTCTAAAACTAAATTTAAATATCTATTTAAACTATTATCATACATACATACACATGGGGTGTCCTAATTTGGGATCTATCAAGTAGGACACAAGACACATATCTAAAATTCTCAAGAGAGCTCCAAATGGCCTCAAATTAAAATCTAATGGCTGTACATATATGAGGGTGGATCCTATGGATTCAAATCTAACTAAAATACAAGGGAAATTGAAATAGCGAGATGGTTATACCTATTGGAAGTGGGATCCCAATGATACACTCAAAGGACACGGTTCCGATACGAAAGCTCCTCCAAAATGGACATCCTTCCTTGCTCCTTGCTCCCAATCCTTGCTAGCACCTCCTCCTTGGTTGAATGAGTAGAAATGATGGAAGATTGGAAGAAGAATGGAGGGATTTGGAGATCAAAATCAAGAGGGAAGCTCTCAAGATTGGGGAAGAACAAATTAGGGTTCTATGTAGAGGTAAAAGAGGCAAGGGTTTTCTTAAGGATTCTTTATAGGAAGGGAGGGGGCACTTGATGGCTGGTCATTAGATGAATTAGGGTTAGTTTTACATGTAGATGAGTGGCTAGGGCTTGTCCACCCAATTCCAAGCCTTCCTATTGGTTCAACTAGTCATAAGGCTTTCTTTTTCATAAATATCCTAAGGGGTAAATATCCTACTATAAAATATCTAGATATTGTTAATCTAACTTAACCATTAAGTCTCTAACCTTCTAACTAAACCTCCATGAGCATCATTAACATCTAGGTTTAGTCAAAACTATGTTAGTCTCTAACAATTCAATTAGCACAATATTAATTAATCAAAATTTATTTTCATTAATAAGTCAAAATGACCAAAATACCCTTAGGCTAAAAAGTCACAATTATTCATCCTAATCACATGGTTAGGTCCCCATGGTCATGGTTAGTCTTAGGTCATGCAGTCTCTAGGGTTACACTAGTTAACCATCAAAATCACAATTCAACATTTTAAGTAGTTTTAAAATAATTAAAAATCACCAAAAATCATAACATGGTTTAAATATCATTATTAAATGATTATAATTATAAAATTTCAAAATTACCCTCATTTTAGAAACTGGATGCTACACAAGCCATAGGGAGTCTTCAAGTTTGCAGGAAGTTTTTCGAACTGCAGAGAGATCTTGAGTCACAGAAAAATCCTGAGCCGCAGAATAAATCTTGAGTCGCAGGGACATATTGAGCCGCAGGGAGATTCCATCAGCCTGCCAGCTGTCACTACTGTATTTAATTTTTCTGATTCGATTGTGGACCATTTTCGAGATGAAGCCGACGGTTACTGGGGATAAAGTCCCCAAACGTCGACATTATCTTTAATGATCTCGAAACCGAAGAGACGCTCGACGGTTATTCGGGATAAAGTCCCCAAACGTCATCCCTATCCTTAATGATTTCGAGAATCGAAGAGTCTCTTTTCAGCAACTCTATAAATAGGAGTCATTCAGAGAGAGAGATTTTCCTCTTTCACCTTCTCCTCATTCGACTTCATCATACTTTATGCTATGGCTCCAAAAGCTTCTAGGTCGACTGGTGCGGCGGCGGCCAAAGGAAAGAGACTTGCTTCTCCGTCGAGAGCGGCAGACGCTCCTTCCATTCATTTCAACATGCAA
Organism: Iris pallida; assembly: GCA_029216955.1. Taxonomy (NCBI): domain Eukaryota; kingdom Viridiplantae; phylum Streptophyta; class Magnoliopsida; order Asparagales; family Iridaceae; genus Iris; species Iris pallida. Next base: position 17,431,270 of record JANAVB010045020.1, read on the forward strand.
CCTCCTCTCAAGAGTAAGGATGGTGAGCAGACGATTGACTGCAATTTTGAATGGCCATAGTGCATATTTTTATGCGCGGACCTATCATATACTGCCTCTGCTATAAGCCTGGTTGATGCATGCCCTTATCTTATCTGGACCACATGTGTTCTGTACGATAGGGCCGCATGGACTGAGCCGTATAACCGTTGTTCATTCGAACTTGAACCGCCTGAGTGCCTCAAGATTGATCTGTATGAACATTTCATGACTGAGCCGCATAAATGCCGCATAAGAACTTTATGATCGGGCCGCATGACTATTGTGTGGCTGGGCCGCGTGATTGCTTCGTGACTGATCCGCACGAGTATTGGGCCGCATGAGTTTTTCATGACTGAACCGCATAAGCATCTCATAATTGAGCCGCATGATAATGACTGGGCCGTATAAATGCTGCATGAGTACTTCATGAAGCAGGCCTTATGATTTTGGGTTGTATGAGTTCTGTTTTGGCTGGGCCGCATAACTGGCTAGGCCGCATAATAGAGTTCTTTGTTTCCTTGGTGCTAAATCCCTTTTTTTTTCTTGTTTTTGTAGGGATCTTGCTAACAAGATTTTTTAGGACCGGTGTCGACGATGGAGTAAAAATACAACATTCTGGCGCCTACATCAGACAGCTCAAAACTCCCTATGCTTCGGAAGAGTTTTTCCTCCGCCTTTTTGGCATACGCATCAAACAACTCAGGACTCTTCATGCTTCGGAAAAGTTTTCCCCAGGTGGTAGGAAGGGCCTTTATACCTCGGAGAGTTGGACGGTGGTCAGGCGTCGTTATGAACGTCCTGCCTTCACGGCTCTCCAAGTAGACGAAACCCCCATCAGGGACCATGTTTTGAAGGTATGGTCCTTCGGGGGAGCGGGGCTAAGGCATCCACAATACGGAGGGGAGGATAGCATGCTATATTTGCCCTCCTCCCGGCAGCTCCTTGGAGATTCAACAACTTTGTTTGCTTTTCAGCAGTAAAACATGACTTCCTTCGAGGGCCACGAAACTGCTTGAAGACGAAGTGCTGTCAAACCAAACTATACATTGCCAGATTTTCCTTTCTTTGTTTTCTTCTGTCGATGTAGTCCTATGAATGTAACTGATTTTGAATAAACAGGGTATGCTCACCCTATACTTTATCTGTAGTATTTTGTGGTACTTGTACTAGAGGGCCTAATACAACATTTGTATTTGATAAAGAACATCCCACTGGAGGATTTTTGTGCATCTGGAAATACGATCAAATAGATTTAAATAATAATTTGTGGACCTACTACTCTCTGGTGCACCGATGGTGCGAGTAATAGATTAGGATAACTTTTGTGGACTTATCACCCTTTTTATGTACTGGCGATACGAGTACGGATAATAAGTGGGGAGGAAACCAACATATTTACTCAGAGGTAATGAGGACGCAGTAAATATGGGTCAAAACAGAGCCTTTCTACTCAGAGGTAATGAGGACATGGTAGGAGTAGGCATAATAGGGTTACACAGAACAACTCAGAGGTGCTATCAACGTGGAAGTTCTATGCAATGGGTGATTTGTTTGTGATGGATAGGAAAATAACTCAGAGGTAATATGGACGTGGTTGTTTTTCTCGTCGGAAGAATTTTGTGCACCTATTACCCCTTTTGTGCACTAACAGTGCGAGCAATAGATTAGGATAAGTTTTATGGACCTATTATCCTTCTGCGTATTGGTGGCGCGGGTAATAGATTTTGAGACAAACTCTTGGTGGAGAGAAGCTATGACCAGGAAGTTCATAGATATGACCAAGAAATGAGATATGAATTCATTCGGAGTAGTCAGAGAGTAAGTTCAGTGGTACCTGAGGGTACGTAACTCAACAATCTGGGAGATTTGAAGTCAGAGTGTAAGTTCAGCGATACCTGAGGGTATATAACTCACAATCTGAGAGATAGTTGGAAGGTGTCGTTTAGACATAGTATTTCTTAAGGAACTTGCCATTGATGGGCATCATGAGCAAGTCTCCATTTTATTTTACGAGACGATACGCGCCGTTGGAGAACACGGTCTCGATGACGAATGGACCCTCCCACTTAGGCTGGAATTTGCTGGGGGTCTTGTGAGTCACGACCATTGGTCTGCGAATGGCCAAGACAAGATCACCAACTTGGAATATTTTCTGTTTGACTTTCGTGTTGAAAGCCCAAGAGATGCGTGTCACGCCTTATCCGGAATCACTCGAATCATCGTCCTCGCAGGGGGCGTATTGTCGCACGAGCCTGGAGTTGCGCTCGTGCAAGGCAAGATGACAAGTTCTTAAATGGTTATCTTTTGATTCGATATTAACAACAAAAGAAAAACAGAGTATACGAAATAATTCTCTTTATTGATATCCGAAACAGAGATTTACAAAGGCTTTCGATAGCCTAACAATATATGCCAGATTGGCTACAACACTCAGGTTCTCTCTTGTCCACAAAAGATTTCACCATTCCATACATCATGCCTTCTATATCTCGGCCGCATCAATCCTGTTGCATAGTCCAAGCGTCAATGCGATCGCACGCTTCAATACGCTTCGGCATTCCAAGCCTCAACGCGTTCAAGCAATGCTTCGCTGCGAGCCATCTATTCCATGCACCCTGCATGAAGCTGGTGGGGGATCAGTACGTTCGTCCTCACATGTACTGATGCAAAGATCTTCTTTCCAAACCGACATTGTAGTATTTATGTTGAATCATGCAACTTAGCTTATGATCTTGCTATGTTCTCCTTAGGGTCAATTTTATGGCATATTCGAAAGCGTAAAGCATGTTAGCATGGCAAGCATGTTATTCGAATTGAAATAGGCAAGAAAGCAAGCAATCTCATATTTGATTCGTGGTGCGACTTCTTACCAAGTCGACGCACTCGCCCTTGTACCGAAGCAAGGTGAATGTGCCCCCATTCCTTCCCTGTCATGTTATAAGTGCATCTCTAAGCAGGATCTATGTGTGCGGGACGCATACGCGCCTACACTTTCAACCCATCGTTCCTTAGCTATATGAGGGCCGTTGGCGTATCTGTGCCGGAATGGACTAAAGGAGTTCCTTTCTTTTCTCTCATTCTTTTCTCAATATTGGTCGGGCTACCCGGCGTTTAACGGGTGGGTTGCGGTCCCGACCACCGAAACGTTCCCGCTGCATACCATCATTTGCGGCTTTTCCCGTCGATAAGACGAGCGCTACGTCTTAAGGATGTGCGCCTACAAAGATTATTCGATTCCCTCCTAGGCCAAGCGGTTTCGGGGTGCTCCGACATTTAACCGTTTGGGAGAAACACTCGTGCACGAGTTATTATCACATTAATCTCAAGTCCATCCCAATCGACCATACAACGCCCTTATTATTCAAGCAGTCAAATTCAAACAACCAAACATAGTCTTGAGTCCGAGACTCAGACTTTATCATCTCGTATTTCTTCCGTTAACTTTCTGTGTTCTTACGTTTCATACTTCGTTTCAATAATTCAATGGCATCATGTCTCAACTCAATGCTCGTCAACCGAACGACCCGAAGGTCTCGAACACCTTTCGAGGCATTATGTCATATCCTACAGTTCCGCCACATTCATGTCACAACTGTATTCTTTCGCAACGAAGCCATATTTTATTATCTCGTGCACGAAGGCACGTTTTGACCGTATTTCTATGTTCTATAACTTAGTGTTCAATGTTCGGGACTTGCGCGCTAGGGCGCTCGCCATGTAGTGCCCCGCTCCCGTTGGGGCGAAGCACTATATAATAGGCTCGTGCCAAGTCAGACATAGTCGGGAACATAGATGGCTAGTCTGACTCGGCGACGAGTTTGTATACAAAAATCATGGCATCAATAAAATCGATTTGGACGAGTGATATGAGTACCGTTCCAACTAATGGATCGATTACTGTTGGAATAAGTCCTAGATGCGGTAGGCGGCATCTTGGCGAAGGAACTCTAAAGGAAGCGACGCAACCCGTCTGCCGTTGGTTTTATTGGTTTTCTTGGCTTTCTGAACGAATTGTTGCGTAGATTTGATAGTGTGCTTTCGCGTCGATTTCTGAATGCGTCTTTGGGAATTTCGAAGGAAGGATTGAAGGAAGGGTTCTAATTCGATGCTCGTGCCATTGCAGGAGTTCGTGTAACTGACGCTTGACCGTCGCGAAGCGTTCTCCTACTCTCGGCGCAATCTCCTTAGGTGGGTGGTTCTTCGGCCCCTTCTTTTCTACTCCTTCCCGCCAACTAAATTCTTAAAGTTCAACGTTCAAATCGATGATGCTAACGGGATGTATGCTTGCCACTAAGATCAAGAGCTCGGGATAATATATCAACCTAGAAAAGTAAACTCTGAATCGATAGGTTCACACTAAGAAAGAGATAGACTATATTTCATGCCATGCAAAACACAACTATGAAAACCTTGGTGGCGGTACATCATACCTCGGAGAATTTGGTGCCTACGGGATGCTAAATCAGAACGTACGGTTTCGGGGGAAAGGACCCTTGCGCGAGTAGGAATGATTATGTGATTTGATAATGGTTACGCTATGCAATTTACTTCATACATATATAACTGTTCACGCATTCGCATGGTCAAGGACGACTTGTGCACAAGGTGAGCTTTCCTCGAGACGGTACCCGGGGCCCTGGGACCGAATCGGCCTAGGAGGAAATTATGGAAATCGTGCTTCGGCGCGAGGCATTGCGAGACCTCCAGTTAGGCTCGCTACCTGGACTGGAGGGCACGTCGCAAGGCTACGTAATCGTCCTTCTTGGTGTCGATATCACCAATGACCGCATATAGGATAGACTGCATGCTCATCTATTGTCTTGTGCAGGTGGTAAGTATCATGTACATTTTGTGCAGGAAAGGAGCACGGCCGTGGTAAGAATGCCTTAAATGGGTTATGTTGTTATCGTTTAAAATGTGCCTCCGATATGAACTGCAACTCATATAGTTCTAAATAGAAAGATCACTTCGTATGCCTGAATCCTTAATAAGCAGTGTCGGTTTAGACGAGTGGGTTCGTCCCATCCACTAGCAAGTGTGCTAACCCCCAACTCCCCAGGTAACGAGCGTGCTGCGGGAGCTCGAGACTAAGCTGGAGCTGAAGAACGGGAGGCGGCACGAAGCTCTCCTATTTTGAAGTATTTTGATGCCCAATTCAGACCGAAGGCTTTTGTTCAAATGTATAAAGGGGCATGAATGTATGGAACGCCGAGGATTATTTCAAGGCGTAGCTGTCGATAGCTTTCTTTTGTATTTCAAAGATGTAGCCGCAACGGCATATGTAATGTAAATATGACCTTGCACATATTTTGCAAGTTTATGAATGAAAGGCTAAGTTTCTTCCTATGCTATGTTTTCAACTCTCTGCACTGTTAAATTTCAACGCGTCGAGCCTAAAAGAAAATTACAAGCGCACATCCTTGCCTTGTGCAAGTCTATCAAAGACTTGTACGGCATCACGTCCCGACCCGTGGGGATCGATTTATATCGAGTCAAGGCGATGGCGACCGATTCGGCGAGTCGGGGCGTGACAAGTTGGTATCAGAGCTAATGGTTCACCCCTCGGACCTTCCAAAATACTTTCTTTAGATGATGCCGTTGCAATTTTTCAAAAACTATGCTTTTCGACATATGCGGCCTGAAATAATCGTTCCATACATATAAGCCCGTAGATATTTTGAGAATACTAACGGGTTTGCTCAATTTTGTAGGAATGACGGAAAGACTGGGTGTCCCCACATTGATTAGCACGGATAGCACCGAAGGTGCGACGCCTAGCGAATCTGCCATGGAGCGACTACTACGCCTCATGGAACTCCAACAACGTCAGTCAGAGATGCAGCAACGACAGCTGCAGGAACAGATCCAGGCCCAAGTCAGCGCCCAACAAAAGCAAATGGACGCCCTGACCAGGATCGTGAGCACCATAGCGACGCAACAAAACTCGACGACCGTCATATCCGAGGAAGAAGTACAAGCCGAAAAGACAAAACATGTGTCATCCTCCTCCCTGCTCAAGATGACCAAGTTTAAGAAAATGAACCCGCCGGACTTCAACGGTCGAGCAGAGCCTGACGAAGTCATGGGGTGGCTAGTGAAGATTGAGAGTCTGTTCACTCTCCTCAACATCAAGGGGTCCAAGAAAGTCGGGTGCGCAGCGTTGCAGCTCAACTTGAGGGCCTACGACTGGTGGGAAGCGAAGAAACAGGAACTCCAAGGGTCCAACCCAGTGCCAAGATCTCGTGGGAGACATTCAAACAGGCCTTCCTCGAACAATACATCCCTCGTGCCCTTCGTCGACAGAAGGAAGAGGAGTTCATGTCCTTGAAGCAAGGAAACTTGTCCGTTGAAGACTACGATGTGAAGTTCGCAAAGCTAGCGAAGTTTGCCGGGGCTTTTCTGCCGAACGCAGAGGCGTGGTGCGAGCGCTTTCAGCAAGGCCTGAATGAAGATTTGCGTCGGGACGTCATGAACCAGAGATGCCAGACGTACAGGGAATCATATAACGCCGCTCTTGATATGGAGCGGGTCTTCGGTCGAACGTCGCAGAAGGGCGGATCAAGCATCCGCAACAACTTCAACAAGCGTCCTAACGACGCGGGAGGATCTGGTGTGCCAAAGCGCCAGAACACGACCGAGTATCGGGGGCCTCACCCAGGCGTACGTTGCCATCGCTGCGGCAAAATGGGACATCTGGCGGTCGACTGCCGAGGGGGATGCTTCAAGTGTGGCCAGCTAGGTCACAAGGCGGTAGATTGTCGAATGGGGAGGGGAACCAACATCCACCAAGGGACGTCCAGAACCAGAACAGGGCGCCTCCCGCCCATGGCGCAAACGCAGTGCCCGTGAATCCACAAAATCGCCAAGGGGCGCAAGGCCGAGTCTACGCACTAACGCGGGACGAAGTCTATGCGTCCGATACTGTCGTGACAGGTATACTACTCTATAAAAATATGCCTGCTAGAGTATTGTTCGATTCGGGTGCAACGCATAGTTTCATATCGGCCGACTTTGTAAAAAAAAATGAATTACCTATGCAACTTTTAGATATGAATCTTAGCGTTAGCACTCCATCGGGAGTAGATATGCCTGCCACTCATATTTGTAGGGACGGTTACATATGCATCGGGGGGAGGAATCTATCCTTGGAAGTTATCGTCCTCGACGTCAAGGAGTACGATATAATCCTCGGCATGGATTGGTTGGGTGCATGCCACGCAACGATCGAGTGCGCGGAGAAGAGAGTTGTGTTCCGCCTTCCGGGCGAAACCGAGTTCTCCTATTCGTGCGGAGCAGCATCAAAGTCGGCAATGATGATATCGGCGATTTCGGCAAGGCGTATGTTGCATTCCGGGTGCAGCGGATACCTAGCATCAGTTCGAGACACGAGAACGGAGATTGCAAGCACGGCCCAGACCGAAGTCGTAGCAGAATTTCCTGATGTGTTCCCAGACGAGTTGCCAGGGATGCCGCCGGACCGAGAGATAGAATTCAGCATCGACACCTTCCCGGACACCCGACCGATATCCAAGGCACCCTATCGAATGGCGCCGGCAGAGCTGAAGGAACTGAAGGCACAACTACAAGAGTTACTGGATCGCGGATACATTCGCCCTAGTGTCTCCCCGTGGGGTGCCCCAGTGTTGTTCGTGAGGAAGAAAGATGGATCGATGCGGCTGTGCATCGATTATCGGGAACTCAACAAAGCCACGGTACGAAACAAGTACCCGTTGCCGAGAATAGATGATCTGTTTGACCAGCTACAAGGGGCGACGGTGTTTTCCAAGATTGATCTTCGCTCAGGCTACCATCAACTGAAGATCAAGTCCGAAGACGTGCCGAAGTCCGCCTTCCGAACCCGATATGGTCACTACGAATTTCTAGTCATGCCTTTCGGCTTGACCAACGCTCCTGCCGCGTTCATGGATCTAATGAACCGGGTGTTCCGACCGTTCATAGACAAATTTGTCGTTGTATTCATCGACGACATTCTCATATATTCAAAGAGCAAGGACGAGCACGTGGAACACTTGAAGACGGTGCTACAGACTCTGCGCGAACATCAACTCTACGCCAAGCTAAGCAAGTGCGAGTTCTGGATGAACAGCGTGACGTTCCTTGGGCACGTTGTCTCCGCTGAAGGCGTCACGGTGGACCCAAAGAAGATTGAAGCAATAGTCGAATGGAAGCGGCCTACCTCAGCAGGCGACATCCGAAGTTTCCTCGGCTTGGCAGGCTACTATCGTAGATTCGTAAAAGATTTTGCCAAAATTGCGTCGCCTCTGACTCGCCTCACCCAGAAGGGAGTCACATTCGAGTGGAACGACGCCTGCGAATCGAGCTTCCAAGAGTTGAAGAAATGGCTCGTCTCAGCGCCGATCCTTGCACTTCCGGACGGGCCAGAAGGGTTCCAGATATTTAGCGATGCATCACGGACGGGTTTGGAATGCGTGCTTATGCAAAGGGATAAGGTGATTTCGTTTGCTTCGAGACAATTGAAGCAACACGAGAAAAATTATCCTACGCATGATCTTGAGTTAGCGGCCATTGTGTTCGCGTTGAAGCTATGGCGACACTATCTTTATGGTGTAGCTTGCCGCATCTATACGGACCACAAGAGCCTCAAATACATCTTCACTCAACGGGACCTGAACTTACGGCAGCGGCGTTGGCTCGAACTCATCAAAGACTACGATCTGACTATCGAGTACACGCCGGGTAAGGGGAACGTTGTGGCAGACGCGCTGAGTAGAATGTTTGCTGGGTGCTTGTCTATCAACCGTAACATACAGCGAGACTTAGCGGAGATGGGTATCGAACTCCGAATCCGTTATCGTGGAGCACGATTGGCCCAATTGCACCTTGAGTCGAGCTTGCACAACAAAATAAAGACCGCACAGGAAGACGACCCATTCCTGAAGAAGATGCGCGAGCTGATTTCGACGGAAAAGGCGACCGACTTTGTGGTGGACGAGGGCGGAATGACGCGGATGAAGGGGAGGATATGCGTGCCGGACCATGCTGAACTTAGAAAAGAGATTCTGACGGAGGCCCATTATGCGAAGTACTCGTTGCACCCCGGGAGTACCAAAATGTATAAGGACCTGCGCACGACCTTTTGGTGGCACGGCATGAAGAAAGACGTGGCGACATTTGTGTCACAGTGTATGGCCTGTCAACGGGTGAAGACCGAGCATCAAAGACCAGGCGGAGAGCTACAGAACCTCGACATTCCAGTATGGAATGGAACGACATTTCCATGGACTTCATCATGGGCCTTCCGAAGACGTCGCGGGGGAATGATGCGATTTGGGTCATTGTCGATCGTTTGACCAAATCTGTTCATTTTCTCGCTATTAAAGCATCATGGAGCGTCGATCGATTAGCTCAGATTTATCTCGACGAGATCGTCAGACTGCACGGGGTACCGGCCACAATCATTTCGGACAGAGACGGACGATTCTTATCGCGTTTCTGGACGAGTCTACAGGCGGCGCTGGGCACTAAGTTGAACCTTAGCTCCGCGTACCACCCGCAAACCGATGGCCAGACAGAAAGAGTAAATCAGATCCTGGAGGATATGCTACGTCTGTGCGCGATAGATTTGAAGACTAGCTGGGACACGCACTTGCCGCTCGCGGAGTTCGCATACAACAACAGTTACCAATCGAGCATCCAGATGGCCCCCTACGAGGCACTTTACGGGAGGAAGTGCCGATCTCCGATTTGCTGGGACGAAGTCGGGGAGCGACAGGTGCTCGGGCCAGAACTAGTCGAACAAGCCGTCGAGAAGGTCCGCATGATTCGAGATAGGCTTCGCATTGCTCAGAGTCGACAAAAGAGTTATGCAGATACTCGTCGACGACCGTTAGAGTTCTTGGTTGGGGACCATGTGTTTCTGAAGGTGACGCCGATGCGGGGCGTCATGCGATTCGGGGTAAAAGGCAAGCTAAGTCCGAGATTCGTAGGGCCCTTCGAGATCCTCGAAAGAGTGGCGACCGTTGCTTACCGGATCGCGCTACCTCCTGCCCTGGCCGAAGTGCACGACATCTTTCATGTCTCCCAACTTCGGAAGTACGTGCATGACCCAAGCCATGTGGTTAGTTTTGATCAGTTGGAGCTACGCGCCGATTTATCATACTCGGAGGAGCCCGTGCGAATTTTGGACCGTAAGGAAAAGATCCTGCGGAGCCGATCGATGTCCTTGGTTCGCGTACTCTGGCGCAACCATTCCGTCGAGGAGTCAACGTGGGAGCTAGAGGCGGAGATGAGGGAGAAGTACCCTTCACTTTTCGTAGACGAAGGTCAGACCCTTGTTCTTAAGTTTCGGGACGAAACTTTTTTTTAGTGGTATATTATGTAGTGTCCCGCTCCCGTTGGGGCGAAGCACTATGTAATAGGCTCGTGCCAAGTCAGACATAGTCGGGAACATAGATGGCTAGTCTGACTCGGCGACGAGTTTGTATACAAAAACCATGGCATCAATAAAATCGATTTGGACGAGTGATATGAGTACCGTTCCAACTAATGGATCGATTACTATTGGAATAAGTCCTAGATGCGGTAGGCGGCGTCTTGGCGAAGGAACTCTAAAGGGAGCGACGCAACCCGTCTGCCGTTGGTTTTATTGGTTTTCTTGGCTTTCTGAACGAATTGTTGCGTGGATTTGATAGTGTGCTTTCGCGTCGATTTCTGAATGCGTCTTTGGGAATTTCGAAGGAAGGATTGAAGGAAGGGTTCTAATTCGATGCTCGTGCCATTGCAGGAGTTCGTGTAACTGACGCTTGATCGTCGCGAAGCGTTCTCCTACTCTCGGCGCAATCTCCTTAGGTGGGTGGTTCTTCGGCCCCTTCTTTTCTACTCCTTCCCGCCAACTAAATTCTTAAAGTTCAACGTTCAAATCGATGATGCTAACGGGATGTATGCTTGCCACTAAGATCAAGAGCTCGGGATAATATATCAACCTAGAAAAGTAAACTCTGAATCGATAGGTTCACACTAAGAAATAGATAGACTATATTTCATGCCATGCAAAACACAACTATGAAAACCTTGGTGGCGGTACATCATGCCTCGGAGAATTTGGTGCCTACGGGATGCTAAATCAGAACGTACGATTTCGGGGGAAAGGACCCTTGCGCGAGTAGGAATGATTATGTGATTTGATAATGGTTACGCTATGCAATTTACTTCATACATATATAACTGTTCACGCATTCGCATGGTCAAGGACGACTTGTGCACAAGGTGAGCTTTCCTCGAGATGGTACCCGGGGCCCTGGGACCGAATCGGCCTAGGAGGAAATTATGGAAATCGTGCTTCGGCGCGAGGCATTACGAGACCTCCAGTTAGGCTCGCTACCTGGACTGGAGGGCGCGTCGCAAGGCTACGTAATCGTCCTTCTTGGTGTCGATATCACCAATGACCGCATATAGGATAGACTGCATGCTCATCTATTGTCTTGTGCAGGTGGTAAGTATCATGTACATTTTGTGCAGGAAAGGAGCACGGCCGTGGTAAGAATGCCTTAAATGGGTTATGTTGTTATCGTTTAAAATGTGCCTCCGATATGAACTGCAACTCATATAGTTCTAAATAGAAAGATCACTTCGTATGCCTAAATCCTTAATAAGCAGTGTCGGTTTAGACGAGTGGGTTCGTCCCATCCACTAGCAAGTATGCTAACCCCCAACTCCCCAGGTAACGAGCGTGCTGCGGGAGCTCGAGACTAAGCTGGAGCTGAAGAACGGGAGGCGGCACGAAGCTCTCCTATTTTGAAGTATTTTGATGCCCAATTCAGACCGAAGGCTTTTGTTCAAATGTATAAAGGGGCATGAATGTATGGAACGTCGAGGATTATTTCAAGGCGTAGCTGTCGATAGCTTTCTTTTGTATTTCAAAGATGTAGCCGCAACGGCATATGTAATGTAAATATGACCTTGTACATATTTTGCAAGTTTATGAATGAAAGGCTAAGTTTCTTCCTATGCTATGTTTTCAACTCTCTGCACTGTTAAATTTCAACGCGTCGAGCCTAAAAGAAAATTACAAGCGCACATCCTTGCCTTGTGCAAGTCTATCAAAGACTTGTACGGCATCACGTCCCGACCCGTGGGGATCGATTTATATCGAGTCAAGGCGATGGCGACCGATTCGACGAGTCGGGGCATGACAGCTCGCCTATGGTCTTTTCATGTTCTAGCCTTCTAACTCGTACACGAAGGTACGGTATGGTTCGTGCACTAAGGCACTCGCCGAATACAGTTATCCCATGTTCTTGCGGCTTGTGCACCAAGGCGCTAGCCTTTGCGATATCCAAGTCCCATAGCGACTCGTGTATATGATGCACATTTTATTTCAATTGTTCTAACTTAGTGTTCGACTCACACTACGATTTACTTTCTGATCGGACCACGCCCGTGGCGTCGATAGGTTAACTTAGCATACAATGATATATTTGACTTATCGCATGAAGGAGTAAAAAGAAGTCAATCCTCCCACCTTGCGTCGATACACCTTTGTCGTTTTGCCGAGCCGATGCGGCTCGATTTCATAACTTTGTTGCACGGTCACTCTCCTGACTTAGCCATTCGAGCACTTCGTGCTTCATTGAATTATACGTCCGATTTGCCTTAGCGTGTCCAAGTCTCAGCCCCTCTCAAGGCGTCGATTTGATTTTGCGGACCCCTTACTAAATATGGCAAAAGATTGACCTCTAATATTTTCGCGTCAACGTATAACCTGCACATGAAACCAACTAAAATCAATACTTGTATCGATTCGGACATGCGCCTTGGTCGATTCGATTTCTTAGAATCTTCGAGTCGATTCAACGCACTCATCCTTCGGGGAAACGTGGCGCTTCGCATCGATTCACTCGATGCATTCTTTGGGACAAGGCAACTCTTCGCATCGACTTAGTTCGATGCGTTGCTCGGGACAACGTAACTTTCGTATCGATTCATATCGATACATTTTATTCGGTCAACGTGACTCGTTGAGTCAACGCTTCAGCGTAATGCGCCGTACGGAGCGAGGCATTACAGAATATACCACTCAAAACAAGGTTCGTCCTCGAACCAAAACCAACACTCCAACTAAGTATTTTATAGATCGTTTCACGATCTCGTTCCACCGACGTTGTTCAGTTTCACACTATCTCGCAAGCTTTTCATTAACATTTCAAAGTTATCCCTGCATCTCGATTTGAATTTTGTATACAACTCGATTTGGATCTGTACCTATATTTAAGGCATCCCGAAGATATATATATTTCAACCAAGTCCAGTCGTAGCAAATTGGAACAAAATTGACAGGTAAATTTCAATCCTATGCTTGCCATCTCGTACTCTCGATCGGACTTGGACTCTAGTGCTTGTTCTCGCAATTTTATTGCATATGCATATTGATACACACGCGATCATCCAACAAAAGTCAAGGCACACTATGCGATTCAAAATCGCATTTCTCATTTCGTATGTTTCATCGGAACTATCAATTCTATGCGTCGTGTCAAGCCATCGTGCATCCGATCACAACGAGTCTCCGCAACGCCTTGCGTTCGGCGTCACTATCCAATGATTTCTGATGTTTTACTTTGTATCTTATCTCGACTTGATTCTCTTTTGTTGACTTGCCAAAGCGTCAACATTCAGGTCTTCGTCCGCTAGGTTACTTACATAGACCCCGTGCTTATATTCTCCCGACGCAACTTTAAATTGACATTGCTCAAAGGCCACAATCTATCCGACACAAAAGTTACATTAAGGCAACGGTGCTCAAGGCAACGATCGCCTTGACACGAAGGTCTTTACGATACGCCTTACGTTCGATTCCTATCAAGTAGAAAATTCACTAGCCAAATTCCCAACTTATTCGTCTCGCAACATCGAATATAAGTTTCGATTCACGCAAGCTCAATTGCAAGGTAAATCCGAATCTAACAACATGACTCATAAGTTATTCCCTTATCGTTCACTCTCGTGCATAGCACGATTCTCGCACTCGCCTATCCGAATCACCAAGTTCGTTGGTCAATTTCAAGTTCGATCGTCGACCAACATAACCATTCAAGTATTCATCCGACGAATACTCAAATCCAACTATATCATTCTCGATCGAAAGTTGTTCCAACAATTCTCGATCGCCTAGACTTATCGTCAACATGTACCATATTATATTTGTTATCGATGCAATCTCACATGCGATATCGCATGGGTCATCTTACGGTCTGCAGCATTCAATTTGATTTGGCAGTCAAGTCTTCTAGAGTCAGCTGCCCCGAAGCTACGCTCGATAACTGTAGATCATCACCGAAGGACAGTTTATTACGAACCATGCTATATCTTATTTCGGAGCCAAATCACGTTCCGACGATTCTACGCGACTACCCAATTTCGGACAAAACCATATCTATCGGCACAACTGATGCATAACTATCCTCCGAGTAAAGTCATGCACTACCGTCGATGATTTCGTAAATTTACGAAACATCTATTCGTATCGAGTTCGGGTCTATCTTAATTGCGGTCGACACACGAGATGCTATACGCATCGAACAATCGTCGATGACTTATAGTCTCGTCTTGATCAATCACGAAGTTCATGATCAACCAGTTCGTTCCTTCTCGTATCGTTATTTATAAGACTTTGATAGCGCAAGACACACTCCATTTTGTATTCTCACGTCGTGCTTACGTTTCCTTACGTATCGATCTCGATACGTCGTATCAATTTTCGATAGCGCAAGGGTCAACTTTGAATCCGTTTCAACGTCGACAACTCGCCTTGCATACGTCCAAGTTCGCAACGAACTTTTCTATACGCATCAACTCGTTTTCCGATTTACCGCATCCTGCTATACTTTGATCGCGTAACTGAGTTACCGATTATCCAACATCGAGCCTTCAAGTCATATGATCTCTCGCCCTCTAAGTTTCGCGTGTTTTTCAGTCGTACTCAATTGAGTTTCGCGTAACGTAACCAACTATTTCTTAGGCATGATTACTCACGTCAACCAACTCTTCACCGAAGTCGCACATCGTGCGATTCGATTACAATTCGCATCGCCCAACATTTCTATCAAAATCGTAAGTCGTACGACTCATTTGTAAGCTCTAGTTTTCCTTTTTCGTCGGTCCGATTATTACTTCAAGGCATAATCGTTCCGCTAGTCTCGGTCGTCCGACCGACTTATAATTTTCGTCCGACGTATCATTCATTGATACGAGTCTCGCCTTATCGTCCCAACCGATTTTCGAAGAACACTTGCATCAACATACCGTCATACAAATTTTCAATTGAGTCTCGGTACTCTCTCGTCCGTTGCGGACAAATCTTCTGCAATTCTCACAGCACGTCGATGCAATTCATCGTACAAGTGTTATACCATATACCACTCGAAATCGAGTCATTCATCGCCTACGTAGTATGGCATATACCACTCGAAAATCAAGTCATTTTTCTCGTATTATACTTAGTATAAACCGACAATCTCTTCCGACTTACGATTTCTGCAGTGATCGTGCTTGATCACAACCGTAACTTTGATTAAATCACATCCGACACAACTCGGTCAATGTTTTCATTTGCCAACATAAGTTTGGTGTGCAACCGAACGATTCGTTCTATCAATTTATGATTTTAGTTCCCTTATGCTGCATCTCGTGCAATAATTTATTTTGATATGCGTTGCACATCGTGCTACGATTTATTTCTGACATTTTATCTCACTTTATGCAACGATTTATTTCCAATTTCCTTTGCGCTCCGTGCAACGATTAATTTGATATGCGTTGCACCACGTACAATAATTTTACTTCCAACATGCATTGCACATCGTGCAACGATTTATTCCTGACTTTTCAAGTCAATGCCCAAATTCGTTAAACACATTCGGTATTGGCTTATCACTTTCATTTTTAACGCATATTCACAATTAACTCGTTGCACTTCGTGCATCATTTTATTTCTCTTTCAACATGTTACATTGCAACAATATCTCAAATCGTATTTCACAATTTGTTGCACTTGTAGCAACAAACATTTTTACAGCTCGTTGCATTCAATGCAATATATCTTTTGCGACTTTCTTAGCAAACATCATGTAATTTCCAAAACACATATGGCAAAATTACATGATTTGTATTAGACTTATTGTATGGAACATCCAGCACGGCATCGAGTAGAGTCAAGAGTGATTTCAAGTGTTGGTGGGCAACTTTTAGAATTGTATTGAAGTGAGCGTCCAGAGGAAATTGAGCCTAGAGCTCTGATACCAATTTGTCACGCCTTATCCGAAATCACCCGAATTATCGTCCTCGTAGGGGGCGTGATGCCGCATGAGCCTGGAGTTGCGCTCGTGCAAGGCAAGATGACAAGTTCTCAAATGGTTATCTCTTGATTCGATATTAACAACGAAAGAAAAACAGAGTATACGAAACAATTCTCTTTATTGATATCCGAAACTGAGATTTACAAAGGCTTTCGATAGCCTAACAATATATGCCAGATTAGCTACAACACTCAGGTTCTCTCTTGTCCACAAAGGATTTCACCGTTCCATATATCATGCCTTCTATATCTCGGCCGTATCAATCCTGTTGTATAGTCCGAGCGTCAATGCGATCGCACGCTTCAATACGCTTCGGCATTCCAAGCCTCAACGCGTTCAAACAACGCTTCGCTGCGAGCCATCCATTCCCTGTATCCTGCATGAAGCTGGTGGGGGATCAGTACGTTCGTCCTCGCATGTACTGATGCAAAGATCTTCTTTCTAAACCGACATTGTAGTATTTATGTTGAATTATGCAACTTAGCTTATGATCTTGTTATGTTCTCCTTAGGGTCAATTTTATGGCATATTCGAAAGCGTAAAGCATGTTAGCATGGCAAACATGTTATTCGAATTGAAATAGACAAGCAAGCAAGCAATCTCGGGTTTGATTCGTGGCGCGACTTCTTACCAAGTCGACGCACTCGCCCTTGCACCGACGCAAGGTGAATGCGCCCCATTCCTTTCCTGTCATGTTATAAATGCATCTCTAAGCAGGATCTATGTGTGCGGGACGCATACGCGCCTATACTTTCAACCCATCGTTCCTTAGCTATATGAGGGCCGTTGGCGTATCCGTGCCGGAATGGACTAAAGGAGTTCCTTTTTTTCTCTCCTTCTTTTCTCAATATTGGTCGGGCTGCCCGGCGTTTAACGGGTGGGTTGCGGTCCCGACCACCAAAACGTTTCCGCTGTATACCATCATTTGTGGCTTTTCCCGTCGATAAGACGAGCGCTACTCGTCTTAAGGATGTGCGCCTACAAAGATTATTCGATTCCCTCCTAGGCCAAGCGGTTCCGGGGCGCTCCGGCATTTAACCGTTTGGGGGAAACACTCGTGCACGAGTTATTATCACATTAATCTCAAGTCCATCCCAATCGACCATGCAATGCCCTTATTATTCAAGCAGTCAAATTCAAACAACCAAACATAGTCCTGAGTTCGAGACTCAAACTTTATCATCTCGTATTTCTTCCGTTAACTTTCTGTGTTCTTACATTTCATACTTCGTTTCAATGATTCAATGGCATCATGTCTCAACTCAATGCTCGTCAACCGAACGATCCGAAGGTCTCGAACACCTTTCAACGTATTATGTCATATCCGACAGTTCCGCCACATTCATGCCACAACTGCATTCTTTCGTAACGAAGCCATCTTTTATTATCTCGTGCACGAAGGCACGTTTCGACCGTATTTCCATGTTCTATAACTTAGTGTTCAATGTTCGGAGCTTGCGCGCTAGGGCGCTCGCCTATGGTCTTTCCATGTTCTAGCCTTCTAACTCGTGCGCGAAGGCACGGTATGGTTCGTGTACTAAGGCACTCGCCGAATACAGTTATCCCATGTTCTTGCGACTTGCACACCAAGGCGCTCGCCTTTGCGATATCCAATGTCCCATAGCGACTCGTGCATATGATGCACATTTCATTTCAATTGTTCTAACTTAGTGTTCGACTCACACTACGATTTACTTTCCGATCGGATCACGCCCGTGGCGTCGATAGGTTAACTTAGCATACAATGATATATTTGACTTATCGTATGAAGGAGTAAAAAAAGTCAATCCTCCCACCTTGAGTCGATACGCCTTTGTCGTTTTGCCGAGCCGATGTGGCTCGATTTCATAACTTTATTGCACGGTCACTCTCCTGACTTAGCCATTCGAGCACTTCGTGCTTTATTGAATTATACGTCCGATTTGTCTTAGCGTGCCCACGCGAGGCGTCGATTTGATTTCGCAGACCCCTTACTAAATATGGCAAAAGATCGACCTCTAATATTTTTGCGTCAACGTATAATCTGCACACGAAACCAACTAAAATCAATACTTGCATCGATTCGGACTTGCGTCTTGGTCGATTTGATTTCTTAGAATCTTCGAGCCGATTCAACGCACTCATCCTTCGGGGCAACGCGGTACTTCGCATCGATTCAATCGATGCATTCTTTGGGACAAGGCAACTCTTCGCATCGACTTAGTTCGATGCGTTGCTCGGGACAACGTAACTCTCGTATCGATTCGCATCGATACATTTCATTCGGTCAACGCGACTCGTTGAGTCAACGCTTCAGCGTAATGCGCCGTGCGGAGCGAAGCATTACAATACGCGCTTGGTAGAGCTCTATGCTTTGTTGAGCTTGTAATGCTTTTTATCTAATGCTTCTAACCCTTGTAGCCGTCGACGGTAGTTATCGTCTGCCATTAATCGGTAGGTGAGGGCCACTGTCAGGTGCAAGAATTCAGATGGCAGATATATGAAATCTGCATGGATCTGGCAAGCCTTGCACTTCTTTGCATAATCAACTGCATATGCGACCATTGTGGGCCAGTAATAAGCCATCCGGCGAAGGCGATCTTGTAATTTTGGACCAGATTGGTGAGCCCCACAAGTACCGTCATGAGCTTCATGTAGGGCTTCTTTGGCTTCTGCATTTGACAGGCATCTTAGTAGTAGCCCATCGTAGGATCGTCGATATAACATTTTCGTCTCCGTATCGTAGAAGAATCTGAGGGAGCGTCTTCTGATTGAGGTAGCTTCCTTCACATTCTCTGGCAGGATTCCATAGACCGCAAAGTCAATGAGCGGGCGTCTCCAGTCTTGTATGTCATTGGTTATCTGGGCGGAGTAACTCATACCCAGTTGAAGATTGTTCCTGGGTGTCACGACCCGTTACCCAAATTGTTGGGCCGGGTCGAGTCACGTCCAGCCTGTGCTTGAGATAAAGCACAGTAAGCTGTTCTAGAAATAACAAGATAAGACTAAATGTGCTAACAGTTCTATAAGTGAAGAAAAGTCATAAATGCTTCAAACACAAAAGTTGTCTCATATAGTAAAATGTCCAAAGTACAAGTCTGAAATATAAAACTGGATACATGTCCAGTTACAAAATACGTAGTCTAATACATGACTACACTAAGTATCCCAAGCAGCTATGCAAACTAGACGAGTCACCCTGCAGGAACATCCTCGTAAAGCAAAGGCGGGTCCTCGGCAGTATCACCATAATATGAGTCGCAGAGTAACTCCTCCTCAGTAAGGACACCTACAACGTTATCCTGTCAGGACGGGAGCAAGTACTGATTCTAGCAAACTAGCATATGAAACATGGAAATGAATATAGAGGAATAACTGGAAAACATGGCATCACATAATCTATCATGGCAAGGACACATATGTCATAGAGACAGATGTATATGTAATATTTAAAACTGTAGCAGGTACGTGATCGTCAATAGGTGTACTATGTGCAGGGGCACATGTAAATGAAATATACATACGTACAAGTGTACAGCATAGGTGTACATCCGTACAGAAATGCGGGATAAAGGCCTACGGCGCAGTAACATATAAAATATAACTTTGCTCGGTACGATAAAGGAGGCATGATCACGTACTCTACTATCAGTTTTCCCATAACCCATATTCTAATCATGTGAGAGATACATAAAGACTGTTCTAAGCATGGTAGTAATAGAAAGTACAACATGTGATATTTTAACTTGCTATCTCAAGGATCAGCATTTAACATGGTTGGTAAATCGCAGTTCATTATGTAACAGTATGTAAAGTTTATAGAAAGTACTTGCCTCTAGCAAAGCAAAGCAAAGCAAGCTGCGATAAAAGTGCTATAGATGTCTGGTAACTCGTCACTGTAGAAATAAATATATAAACTTAGTCTTTACACTAAGCTAAAACTCTAAGACACTAATTGGTGAAACACGACTTGTGACTGGGCACCTAGCCAAAATGATGACTTTAGCATAGGAGACCAATGTGGGATGATACACTACTTTAACTAACTTTCTAGGGTCTTTACACTAGTGAGGGGTAAGGTTCAATACGGCTAAAACTCAAAATAGCACAAAAAGTTGTAAGTCGTAATTATTCAATAAATAAATCAAATGAACATTGTGTTCCAACAATTTTTGAGATAGACAAAAAGCTTAATTTTACCTAAAATAAAGTACAAAAGTGATTCTTGTTATTTATAGAAATTTATTATAATTTTCCTGGAATTTATTAACCAGTACAAGTATTTTATAAAAATCAGTTTTCCTAAGTACATAGAAAATGAGTTTTGGTTTCATATGCTAAACTAGTGGCAAAACTGTAAATTAAATACTATAAAAATTATACTAAATTAGCTAAATTAACATAGTATCTAAATACTATTTTTCCAGAATTTTAACAGCAATTAAAGTATTTTTAGAAATTCAAAAACAGCATTGCACACAATTAAAATTAAATAATTAATTATCTGCGTATTTTGTCCATGTATATAATTTGAACCAAAGTTCAAATACAGGACCCAAGGCCATGAATCAAGTCAATATTGTGAGACCCGTCTCACTGTATCGATATTTTATACGGATACGTATTTATTTGAGCCGTATTTCGTATTTATCGATTTGCGTAATATTTTAAAATTTCCTAAGTATAGGATTTCATGACTTGGTTTAACTTGGATTTGGTTTTATTGGGTTTGGTTTAACTTTGACTTGGACTTGGTTTGGTTTAGTTTGGTTCTTTATGAGAGAGGTGTATGGTTTAGATTGAGTGGAGAGGGATGAGTGGTGGAGATTGCTTGGGCTTGTTATATAAGCTACCTACCACTCTCTCTCCTCCATTATTTTCATTTCCATCTTCATCTTCTTCCTCCAGTCCAAGGCAAGTACACCTTGTCGAATGTTGGACTACTTCAATTTCGTTTGTTCCATTCTCTTCCTTGTTACCTTCTAAGCATCTTTAGAACTTGGAGTTTTTGGTTTTACCGAGTGGATTATTGTAGATCTAGCTTTGAAGTAATTTTAGATTTCTTGGGTTTTGATCGATTTAATCTTGTTATTTCTGAGTTTTGATGGTTCTATGTTGTAGAGCATTTCATTCTGCCCTATTTTGACCTATGGAAGTTCGGATTTGGGCTCCGGATGATGGAGTTATGGAGCTTGAGGACTTGGCTCTTATTGTGTTCTTCTTCTCGGAAGTTTGGAGAAGATGAACTGTGCTTGACTTGACCGCATGAATATTTCATGCGGCAAGTGTTCTCTTCAGCCGCATGGCTGGAAGTACTTTGAGCCGCATGAGGGCAGAACTCATCTAGCCGCATGACTCGCTCATTCCCAGCCGCATGTACCCTGCTTCTTCCAGCCGCATGAAGGATCAGACTTAGTCTCATGCGCCCTCTCTTCCCGCTAGCCGCATGAGGACTAGTCTCTCTATGACCCATCTTCCGCTGGCCGCATATGCGCCACATTCCTGAGCCGCATGAACCCGTATCATCTCGGGCCGCATGTACCCCGACCCATCCTGAGCCGCATGACCCTGATTGACCCAGCCGCATGAGGCTCGTTCTCTGAGCCGCATGAGACCCGTCTCCCTGAGCCGCATGGGATGTGCTGTCTCAGCCGCATAAGCCCAATTCCCCCTTCAGCCGCATAAGGCTGGGACTCCCTGAACCGCATAGGACCCTGCTCATTTCCTGAGCCGCATGGACTCAGATTTCATGAGCCGCATGAACCCCATAAATTCAGCCGCATGCATCTGATTAATCCTGCCGCATGAGCCAGCCTTGCCTGAGTCGCATGGCTCTGTTATGTCCTTTTGCCCTGAACTTGATTGACATGATTGAATGATAAGCTGACATGACATGATAGTAGCCTGCCGTGGCGTACTCCTGACAAGGTACACTTGGCATGATAACCTGACCTGATATATCTTGAACAGCTGTTGCGACGGCTACCTGACATGACCTGACCTGTATAATTAACCTGGACACCGTGGGCGATTGTGCTTGTACAAATGATCCAGTCCTGTCTTGCATCACGTCTAGGAGGGGACTCCTGAGTACCACGGTCAGGAGTACCTACTGAAATGGACTAAGGTTAATAACTAGATTAATTCATTAGTCATGAAGAGATGTTCCCCAGTTACAGGCGATCCCGTTATCCCGGCCGCAAATGTTTGGACTTGTAGCCTGCCGACGAGTAGGGCACATTTCCAGCCCACTGTTATGTGGGGCACCCTCTATTGTCACTTTAATGATTGAAATCTATTGTCACTCTAATGCATTGTACTCTCTAAATTGTCTCTATAATTGCCTGGATAACCTGGATAGCTGCAGGGCCTGTGACTACTTGGAGCATCTCATTGCATCTTGCTAGTAACTAGGATTGTGATAACCCTAGTTAGTTAATGTAGAAAGCCGTAGGCGATGATTAGCCGTGATTGATTGGATGGAGTCTAGTCCAGTATAGTATTGTCTAGAAGTGATTGATTGCAAGATTGTACCA
Source organism: Iris pallida (assembly GCA_029216955.1). NCBI lineage: Eukaryota > Viridiplantae > Streptophyta > Magnoliopsida > Asparagales > Iridaceae > Iris > Iris pallida. The sequence continues at coordinate 17,454,140 of JANAVB010045020.1, forward strand.
GAATAATTGAATGATTGTCACTCCAGATTGTTACTATAATGATTGTACCCTATTGTCACTCTAGCTTATGGTACTCTTCATTATCACTTTTATCATTGTACTCTCTGATTGTCACTTAATGATTGTCACCTTTAGCAATAAATGATCAGAGACTAAGTTCTGTTCAGGCGAAGGGTTACATTCTCGGTCCTTGTTTGGTTTAAGGGTTGTAACCTGGTTTCCGGAACAGTGCCTTCGTCCTCTCTTCATATATTGCCTAGCTCTAATTATTTAACATGTTCTCCAGTTTACATTATGTCAATGATGATTTACTTACTGTCTTCCTACGTTCGGGATAAGTACATTGGTACTGCACGAATCTCGATCCTCCCTTACTTATTGCTTTCTCTCCCTGTTGAATGCTAATGATTGCTGGTTTTAAGTTCATAGTTCGGCCTCCTTTGTGGTACTTACTATTTGGGGTCTGACCCCACTGGTTTTGCAGTCCAAAGCTTCCTTTACTGTCTCTAGTAATGTGGACCACCTCTAGATAGTCTAATTTGATCAAGTCATGCACTTCCTTCGAATCATCAGTCTTTCCTCCTTGGAAACACAGTCATAGTCCATAATTAAAATTTTGCTTCTATTTCTGAATTGTCAGCCACTGGAATGGTTGTGCGAACTTACTCTTGCATCCGTATCTATAATCTTCGGGTAGGATCTAAACTTCTTCATCTTGATAGCTACTAAGCGATGAAATTCTATATTGCTTGCAACGTACGCTCCATCAATTACTTGTACGTCATAATTACTAGCTCTCACCATCATCACCCTTTTTCCAGATCATAAAAATTCAAAACCATCACCTTCTTTCATTCACCAAATCCAATACCCAAGTACTAATATACTCCACTACTGATTCATTCCTAAATGAACCACAATTTATAATTCTCTCTAGACTAACTTGCTTTTGTGCCTTGCCATGCTACCCTTTGGTACCCTTAACTATCTAATCTCATAGAATAAAATCGATCCCCTAAGGTACTTTTATCAGATTAATGCAATAAGGTTGCTAGGTGACTATCTAGGTTTTCCCCACATATAACTATCAACCAACTTTATATAGCTGCAAAAATATATAACTACCCACAAAAATATGCAACACCCTAAAAATGAAACCTTGAAAGGAATTGAGCCAATGGAGATTGATATGGTCCTAATAAGTTCTAGGGAAAATCAAGTAGAATTTTATAGGGAATCTTTTTTTTCTGGTTGTGACAAGAGATTTCTGGAAATGGAGACAACCGCTAGAAATATAAATCCTCTAATCAGGCAAAAGTCAGAATGATTTGATGGTGCAAAAGACAACCATGGTATGAATATAGTCTGAATAATATTCGAAAACCAAATATGTTTGAAGTCACTTTGTCTCAAATTCCTGCCTCGCCAGAGTGCACCTGACTGCAGTAAATTTTTGACCCAATAACTTGAATAATTTTAGGTTACCGAGTAATCTTTCAACTTTATCCATTTCATGGCTAAGCAACATAGAAGATCAACATGGTGCTTTTAGGACAGTCACAATAATATCCGGAAACCTATGAACACCCGAAATCACTTCAACTTTAGAGTCTTTTGCCTCGTCAGTGCGTAATTGGCTGCAGTAAACTCGCAGTTTCTATAATTCAGACAACGCAATGTGCGAAATCATATTAAGTCACGGAATATTTTTCCAAACTTTGTCCATAAGAATTTCAAAGGAGTTTCCGAAAAATTCAAACGAGTTCTAAGGTTCTAGTCATGATAGAAAAAGATGTTGATGTAGGTTCTTTTGGTTTCAAGAAAATTTATCAGGATAAATATGTGTTCCAGTAGCTCTTGAGACTTAAAAGATTGATTTGAAGAAATTGATCAAACTTGAGTATGACCAATTGAGTTGGACACAGGATAAGGTAGAAGAATCAGAGCTTTGAGTTGATTTGAAGAAGCCAGTGAGAATATTCCCGACAAATCACAGACGTTCACCAAAATTATTTGAAGAAATAATTTCTTATCCAATGATAGTTTTGAGAATATGATAGGTAAGTAGGGTTGACACAAAAGAAGTATGTCTTTATGGGTTCAAGGAAGTCAGGTTAAAATGGTTTAGCAAAGCCAACCAGGGGATAGTTCAACAATTCAAAAGTTTTTCAATGACTAAAGAAATTTTAATAATAGGATGGAATCAATTCTCTGATCGTTCGTGCTTCACGATACTCAAGCATTGAGTTTAAAAGCTATCTAGGCCTTGAATTGATCAAGAAGTTGCATAGAGAATTTGGTTCAGGATTAGTTCCGAGAAAGTCAATAAAAAAAATGAGGTTAAGGCGAATGGTTGGATACGTTTGTCGTATAAGTATTCGGATAGATAAGGGTTTATTAGATTTAGAAACTCTAGATAGCGAACGAGTCTGGATTCCAAATAAAGGTAGAGAGATAAGATTTGATTGACTAGTGGAGAAGTTTGAAAAATAGGTTTGCTGACGAAGGAGATTGAAGAGTTCTAATATTGGTCCATAAATAGCGAAAAAGTATAGATCCTAAAGGATGCTAAAATCTGTTAAAGATATGGAAAGGAAATAATTTCCGAAAACCATGGGGCGCTAAAAGATACAAAAACCTAGGAAAAATATGTAGTAACATATATCATCATACAGTCGGCCTAAACTGGTTAAGGTCAAAATTCACTCCTCATGCCACTATCACTCCCAATCGTTATAAGTACTAACTAATATCTGGGTATTCCAAAATTCTATTCTTCAAATTCTTAATCACCAATATATCCTTGATAAATATTGCCTTACATACCTTCTCATTAAGATTACAATTTCCAGAGATTGTATTGTAGGGGAAAGACTTTGGAAAAATATCTACCATAAAGGTGTAACCAAGAATTTTATTCATATTGGAGAATTACAGCAAGACTCTCATAATTATTCTAAGGACATCCTGTTACAACTCCTTATAACAATAGATAATGCTACTCAGCAGTTCTAGGTACTAGTCTTCATAGCTCTGGCTCTTGCACGAGCAGTCTCCAACTGCTTCATCTTCTTCTATGATCTTCGAGTCTGAATCATGCCTTTCTGCAGTGGGTGTAGGCGACAAGGTCTGCTCGATAGGAAGAGAGTCCCTAGGTTGCGGCGTAGCAGGTGTTGCTGGGATTGGTGCTCTGGTACGATGGAGAGATAAGGGGCAGTCCTTTACCCGATGTTCAGCGGATCCACATGCCAAACATTGTCCCAATCTCTTGCGGCAACTAACGGCCTGATGACCAGGCCTCTTGCAGTAGTCACAAGCCAAAAGCCTCTTACGACAAGACTGCTGGAAAGTAGAGTACTTGATGGGACCCAAATATCTTCTAGATTCAGGGGTACCCCTCCTAGGGTGAGGTTCCGCACCAACTTGGTTTAAGATAGCTAAGGCTACGTCATTGACATCCTTCATAACATCTCTCGTGATATCAATCTGTTTCTGCTGGGCCTCGGCTTGGGCCTTCTGGGACTCCAGGATTCCTTGGAGTAGGGCAACCATTTGGGAGGTGTCTGCTGGTACTGGTGGGGCGACATGAGTAACTACCATAACAGGAGATGGTGAAATTGCCGTGGGCAGAATAGGTTCGGCTGTGGTATGAGCTAGGCTAGGGACTTGTGCAGCAAAGGGGGATTGATGAGCTGCAAATGAGAAGGACTGGAACGGGCCTGAGAATGAGGGGTGTGGTCAGGAGTTATCACGGTAACACCCAGTTTTCTGAAATTAGGTTATTTTGAAAATTTATTATTTTTATTATTTTATTATTAAATAATGGTGATTTAGTCATGTTATGAATTTTGGTGATTTTTAGAATAGTTTAAAACTATTTTCTAAGTCATGGCTTATGACTTTGGTTAACTACTAGTATAACCCTAGTGTAAACCCTAGAGATTTCATAACCTAGAGACTAACCATGACCATATGAGCCTAACCATGTGATTAGGATATCAAATTACCACTTTTTAGTCAAAAGGGTATTTTGGTAATTTATTAGAATTTATTTGGATTTATGTAATTTATTATTATTTAATTAGTTGATTAGTGTCATGATAGCCCCTAACCTAGTTTAGCACTAATTTAGAGATTAGCCACTAACCTGGAAGACTAAGTAGAGGATGTTAACTTTATGTATAAATATCTAGGTTTGATAAATATCTAGATATGTTACTTTTTAGATATTTTAGAAACCTAATATCTATCCCCTTGGTCAAAGCCTTAGGAACTAAGTTAGCAAGGTGGAGGGAACCCTAATATCTACCCCTACCCTTCCCATGGCAGCCCAACCCTACCCCCTCTATATAATCACACCCCCCTTCATTCATGCCTCATTTCATACACCCTAAAAACCTAGTTTTTCCTACAACTTCAACCCCTCACCATTTAAACCATTTAACTCCAAATTGAGCCTAATTTCTTGCATTGGACTCCCCTACACTAGAGGATACCAGTTATAGCTTGCTAGCAAGGATTTGTGAAGCTTTGGACATTGGGAGTTGAAGGAGGTTTTTATTCAAAAAGGCCTATTATTGAGGATTTTGCACTCATTGGTAAATACCCTCAAAACCTATTAAGATTGTGTTTTCTCTTTATGGTTACATGCATCTAGGTACCATGGACCTGTAGGCCAAGTTTGGTAGGAAATAGATTTGGTTTGGTATCCGTATCGGACACGTATCTCTGTGTTTAATTAAGTGTTTGGTGAAATATCACTATGGTTTGAAAGTTGTTATTTTCCAAAATAAATTACACATTTGGGTAGCCCTTAGCATGCTAGACACGAAACCCTAGGACTGAGCACGTTATCGTGTCGTGTCCGTGTCCAAAATGGACACGAATACGCTGTGCACACACAGTGCACTGTCCTCTGCTACCCGACCCCCTTTTCTTCCTCAACTGGACACGTGGACACGTGAAACTTGACACAAACCTAGGGGCAATGTCTGACAAGACATCTCCAAAGTTTTGTGTCAAGTCGTGTCGTGTCGAGTGAGAAATCGCACTCGTACGGACCACACACTACACTGCACACAGTGTTAAACACGCACTGACACGGCCTTCGTGTCGTGTCTAGACACCACTTGGATACCTCGTGTTGACACGAGTGTGTAGCCCAACATGTGGGCTACACGTGGACATAACCACGAGGCCCCACGTGGCTCAAATCGTGTCCACGAGCCACTCGACTTACTACACGATGCGGTGCTAAACCGCGTGTATCAGTCGAGAAAACTCGACTGATATGGTGTTCGTGTCGTGTCCTGAGGACACGTGGACACGGTGCAGGAACCTAGACACCTAGCCTGACCCTAGGCGAACCTACACACGTGTGCACGAGACCTATGGACACTTGTGTCGTATCCTACACGCGTGTGCATCTCTGCACGACGCTGTGACACAGTGCACAGTCTGAACTTACCCGATTGGGTTTTTTGACCACTGGACACGCCGTGTCGTGTCGTGGTGGACTCCCATGGACACACACGACACGTACACGTGTGGGGACACGATTACCAACCCTTGGTTTTAGGTTTTAGTTAGGTTTAGATCGATTTTGGGTGGTTACCTATGGGTTCAGTTATGAACAGTTTTCCTGATATTTTTTTCAGTATTTTAAATGAATTTCAAACTGATTTATATGTATATATATATATATATATATATATATATATATATATATATATGTATTTACGTGTATATATACTGTATATGTATGAATATATGTATATGAGTGTGTGGGTATGTGTATGTGTATGTAAATGTATATATATAGGTATGTATAGGTGATATATATATATATATATATATATATATATATATATATATATATATATATATATATATATATATATATATATATATATATATGTAATGTATGTGTGTGTGCTTGTGCTCCTTTCTCAGTTTTCTGAGAACAAACCCCCCCCCCCCCCCCCCCCCCCCCCCCCCCCCCCCCGCTGTGCACACACACACCACTGCCTTCCCATGACCCCCCCTCACACACACACTCTCACTCTCTTTCTACTCTCTCTCTCTCTATATATATATATATATATATATATATATATATATATATATATATATATATATATATATATATATATATATATATATATATATATATATATATATATGTTATATATAATGGGGTATATATATATTATGTATATATGTGAGTACTATATATATATATATATATATATATATATATATATATATATATATATATATGTGGTACTATATAGTTGAATATATGTATATATGTATTGATGTGGTTAGGTATGATAGGCTATGTATAAATATTGTATATATATATATATATATATATATATATATATATATATATAATATATATATATATATATATATATATGTATATATATATATATATATATGGGTAGGTTTATATTTTATATAGATATGGATACCTATATGAGATACCTATACATGGTATCTAGTTACACTAGCCTATAGCCTATGGTTAGTAAGTTTGGAATTGACCAATAGGCTTAATAGACCTAGGTTGACTAGCAAGTTGACCCTTGTTGACCATTGTTGACCAAAGTCAACTATAGGTCAAACCTTGACCAAATTGACCTAGAAATGACTTGGATGAACATAGAAGGACTATTTAACTAAGGTTTGACTAAACCCTAACTAGATGATTAGGTTAACCATATGGATTATGAGGGTAGTCCTAAGTAGATTAAGATATGTATGGGGTTAAGTGAGATACTCAGAGTTGAGTCATGACTTGAGATTGGAATATGGGATTAGCTTGAATATAGGATTAAGGTTGTATTATATATATGTATTTATGTGTGATATACTTTGTATAAATAATTGATTATACCTTAACATTGTGGTATAGTATCTTAGGTATCCTAGGACATGTTAGCCTATGTTTGGTTTTGAGATTAGCCTTATAGAGTTTGACTTAGATAGTTGACCATTGACCTAATTACCTTATTGACTAGTCTATGTTTGACCAAAACCTTAGTTAGTCTAAGATTGACCTAGACTTTGACCTAGTTTGACCATATTGACTAGTCTGACCATTATTGACTAAACCCTAGATAACTTAACTAGTTTGACTAGAATGTTTGACTAGAGTTGACCAAAGGTTGACTTAACCTAGATTTGACTAACCTAGACTAGTTTGACTTTGTATGACTTAGTTTAACTTCTTGTGACCTAGTATGACTTAATTTGACTTAGTTTGACTGAAGAGTTGACCAAGTTTGACTTTGACCTAGATTGGCTTAGAATTCATATAGATTGCATTGTAGATTTCATTTACCTTCATATTAGACATGTTATAACTGTATTACTCTATTTTAGGACATTGTGACCCTGGTATAGACATCTGATATTACACTACTCTTTTCAGAGTATCAGGCGAGTACATTCTCCGATAGTTCTCTCATTTATTTGTCAATTACTGTATTTCAGTTCTAGTTAGTTCTATATGATTCTCTGTATCAACACGTATGGATATTTCTTGATTCATGTATCGACACATACCTTACTTGCTGGCCTCTATTACTGGAGTCATTGGAATCATTCCGGAATCATTTCTGGAATTATCATGTATTGGCCGGACTCATCTCGATTCTTTTGTCGATTTTGGATTCATTTGCTAGGCGGAGAAATATTGAGTAAGATATGTAGACATACCCCAAATCCGGAATCTCTCACTGAAATCTACCGGAAGCATAGCCATCTCTTGCCTGATCAGTGAGAGATGTGCCTGATACCTACAGCTGTTTATATGTCGACCTCGGTATTTTAAAACATACTGTTAGATCATAGTTGGACTCACCCTGGATTCATTGATCACTGTTGGACTCATCTTGTACCGGAAATCATCTGGTATCGGATTATATGGACTGGACTCACACTGGGATTACATTAGACTTATATCGTACTGTCTGGACTCATACATGTTATTCTAGTTCAGTTAGCTTTTATTACAGTCTTCATTGCCATGATTCTTCTCTAGTTTTAGTTACCTTTCTTTTCTTGTATCTTACTGTTTCTCTATGCCATCATTACCTGTATAAAACTGCCATGCTCATCAATAAAACTGTCTATAACTGCTTTATAGTTCTTTGTCATTTACTTGGATTTTCTAGATGAGTTGTACTCGTTCCTGTCCTGATTGGACCTGTTAAAAATATTACAGATGATAATCCTGAGGACACATAACCTACTTACCATGGACCTGGCGAGGGATTAGCTACCTTTGGTCCCGACTCTCAGGAGTGATTCAGGAGATTAGCTAGTAGACTACTTTAGCTTTCATGTTTTGACTTGTTGTATTAAAGTTAAGATATTGAGTTTGTATTAAGTTTGTTTGAGATAATATTGTATTATTTTAGTAGTTAGTTGTTGTTGTCTTTAATTTCTTAGGTATAACTTCTGTGTTATCTTATCGTGTTTTAGACTGTGTTTGAGTATATCCTATCATTTACTTGTCCTCCATTCGGAGCTGACATCTGGACAAGTACATTATTTACACTGCATGAGATTAGTTAGCAACCCAGGACAGCTTACTACCGCCGACACTGCGGCGTAGGCTGGACGTAGAGCTGTCAAAATGGGCTAAGCCCGTTGGACCGGCCCGCCCCGCCCGCCAAAAAGGTGGGTTGGGCCGAGCATTTAGGAGCCCGCCAAACAGGCGGACCTAGGTGGGCTGGCCCGCTAGTAGCCCGCCCCGCGGTGGGCTAACCCGCGGGCCAAGTGGGTTGGCCCGCCATCAATTTTTTTATAAAATTTTTATTTTTTTATTTAGCACATATATGAGATATGTATTATAAATGATAAAAATTCTCATTTAATGCAAGTAATGACGTATAAAATATTAAATTTGGTCATTTATTTACATGAATGAAAGTGTTTTAAAAAAATATCTACTATTATAATGTTTCTTGTATTTTACTTGTAATTTGATGCATATGAGAGAGTAGAAAATGTTATATATATAATTTTTTCCCTTTTAAGATACTAAACAATAATTAAAAAATTTAAAAAAAAAATAAGCGGGCCGGCCCGCCTAGCCCGCGGCCCGCCGGTGGGTTGGGCTGGGTTGGAATTTTTTCAGCCCGCCAAAATGGTGGGTCGGCCCGCCCCGCCCCGTCAAATAGTGGGTTATGGTGGGTTACGGGCCGACCCGCCCCGCCGGCCCGTCTTGACAGCTCTAGCTGGACGTACCCACTTCTCGTACCCCTATACAGGGTGCGGGTCGTGACAATCACCTTGTCATCAGCAGGACTGGAACGGGTTGTCTTTCCTCTAGTCATAGTCTGAAAGGTTTATGAGGCAATCATAAGCAAGGTATCCTACCAGGCTATAATCAAATAAAAATATTTATATATATAATTCGGACCTATGTTGTGACAAGTCAATGTTCTAGTGTTCTAATTGTTTCTAGGTATGTTTTCCTAAGTTGTTGTTGGACCTGCATGGGCCACCACTAAAAATATGTCACGACCCGATCCCAAATAATTGGGTCGAACCAGATCATGCCCAGCCTGCACCGTTGTTGAGACGACGGCAGTAAGCTGTTCCATTAGCAGGTAACCACAACAACATCTATAATTGTCACAACTCAATATTCGGGAATTTAAAACTTTATTAAACATTGAAATAAATACAACTGGAAAGTAAATGAACTGAATTCAAATAACAAAATTTTTCAAAAACAACAACAAAACTGGAAAGAAAATCTAGCTAAGCATTCGGCTCATCGGCCTCAATTCCTGCATCCTCCAAAGGGGACTCTGGCAACACCACGGGATACAGAACCGGGTCGTAATAGCTGTTGATTAATAGCTCAGCATCCTCAATATCCCCTAAAAATGTTATCTCCAGTCAGGAGGGAGCAAAGTACAATTCATGCTAATTTGACAATTAAAATAATAATAGAATCATGCACTTTTAAATAATTTGAAGTAAACAATTTTCTAGCAGTTAAACAGTGTGATTTGAATCGGCAATGAATATGACCGGCTTGGGTTGTACAGTTGTATCCTATTGATACGATACGGCTTATCCCCGTGTGTATGAGGGGTAAGCTAATACAGTTCTAAGTTACTTTGGATGTGGTCATACTCATTACACTACTACCCCAGTCCCCAAACAGTTACAGTAGTTACAGTCAGTGCTCTCAGAGAGAGTTCCGTGTTGCATCGTGGTTTAAACTTGCAATAAAACGATTATTAAATAATTGTAAACTAATACAAAATGTACTTGCCTCAAATTGGACTGGACTTGAAGGGTTGAAGACTTCGAGATGGAATTGAGACTCGTCCTCGAAATCCTACATTCGAGAAGTTGACTCAGATTCCAGAGTTACCAAGCTAACTATGCTAGTTGCAATCTCTAATTGTGTCCTAATCAATTTTAATCTTTATTAATGCAATCACAAACAAAAACGTGATTATCGGTGCGTTGTAATTAACAACGAGGGAAGGATCAATTTAACTTATATTTTGGAAAAACTCGTAGTTACCAATTTAATTGATTAAAACTTTGTATTTTCGTAATTATACGTATAAAACTATATTTCTTGTTTTAATGAGAAAACATGATCGTTGTTAAAATATTAAAAGCTTGTAAATTTTAATGTGAGAAAACTTCATTAATTTTCTATATCAAAATAATATTTATTTTAGATGTACGCGTACGCTAAAAACTCGTAAAACCAGAGAATGACAGAAAACCTACGCCACAAAATTACAGGCAACAGAGAAAAATAGAAAAGTTGGGCTTATGCCCTTACAATTTATTTTACATAAATTGAAATAAGAGAAACAGTTGTTAGTTCTAAAATTATCCTACAAATTAATTATGAATAAATTAATAATTAAAATAAATTAAATTAATAGCGAGTCTCAGATGTTGGTCCAATCGTTATATAGGCTAATGCCTCAACGTCCGGGCGAAGCCGGTTTCGTTTGCACTTAGCTAGGGCCCATTGACCCATATGGTCGTCGCCAAAAAATCCAAAATATTAATATTTTCCGAAAAACTATTTTAAAATCATTTTAAAAATATAATTAAATTTTATGGAAAATCCGGCAGCATTTTCTCTATTTTCGGTCAACCCAAAAACTGGGAAAGTGAGCCAATATTTTCCTGCAAGTATCCCAAACCAGGAAAATCCAAAAAATATATATATGAATAACCATTATCATTCCCAATATTAATTCGGAACGACCCGAAACGAATTCGGGAATCCGAAACCAACCCAAAAACATCACAGCACAATTCGAAAAATATCCGAAAACCAAATATTCACAGAATTCATTTCCGAAAGTTTCAGAAAATCAAAACCAAGCCAACAGAGGCTTTCCCGAAGGTTTCTCGGAAAATTCCGGAAACAAAACGTAACCCAAAAATTGAATTCCCGAAGGAAATTCATGGACCAATCTCATCATTGACACGGGAGGGACGAACTACTATGATTAACAAGAAATTACCCAAATCGACGGAATCCGAAGGGTTGCCTCGGACTCGGGACACGCGAATCCGCGAAACGAACTCGTCGACGCTAGGGCACGGCCAAACAGGGGCTGGCGTCGTAGGGAACGCAGCCGAGGAAGGCTCTGGACGGGCTGGGTACGCCGGAGAGGGCGCTGGCCGGGCTCGGGCGGCCGGCGGGAACAGCGCATGGGAGCACGGGAGGCGGAGCGCGGCCGGGTCGGGGTCCGGCGGGTCGCGGGTGGCCGCGGGGTGCGCTGTAAGGGCGCGGCGGCCGGATCGGGGTACCGGAGGCGGAGGTCGGGCGCTGGCTGGGGGTCGGCCAGGGGGCCGAGGGTGCGGCTTCGGAAAAACCGAGGGGGTTGGGGAGTGTTGCTCTTCTGTTCGTGGGGAAGAGGGAAAATGAGTGTGGAGAGAGGATTTGTGAGTAGTAGATGGAAAAGTGGGTTTGTGAGTAATATAAGAAGAAGAGTGGGAGTTGTGGTGGAGGGGGGTGTGTGTGTGCTGGAGCAAAGATAGGGGAGTGAAGTGAGGAGAGAGGGGAAAAACGTGTAGTGAGGGGATTAGGGGAGTTGGTCCAACGGTGGACCAACTCAAAAGAGTTAAATATATATATTTTTTTTATAAAAAAAAATCAGAATTCAAAAGAAGGGAGGGGGTTCAGGTCGGGTCTGGGTTTTGGGAATCTGGTCTGGGTTCAGGTCAGGTCAACAACCAAAATCCAATTATAAATTTTGAAATTAATTTCTAAACCCACAATTTATAATAATAAAAATAGAAATAATATTATAACAATAATAATAAATAATAACCTTACAAATAAAGTTACACTACAAACCAATAATTGATAATTCTAAAATTATGGGTTTCACACAATCATAGGCAAGAAAATCTAATTATAATAGCAAGCATGTGATGTATTTTCTAGGTTGTAATCCTAGCATTCCTCTAGGTGTTCTAAGCGTCATTCCTAATGTTGTCTAATTACCTTAAGTTCCTAATTGTAGGCATGCTTGGTACAATAACGTGACCAAATAATTTAGTCAGGACCTGCATGGGCCACCACTAAAAACATGTCACGACCCGTTACCCAAATTGTTGGGCCGGGCCGAGTCATGTCCAGCCTGTGCTTGAGATAAAGCACAGTAAGCTGTTCTAGAAATAACAAGATATGACTAAATGTGCTAACAGTTCTATAAGTGAAGAAAAGTCATAAATGCTTCAAACACAAAAGTCGTCTCATATAGTAAAATGTCCAAAGTACAAGTCTGAAATGTAAAACTAGATACATGTCCAGTTACAAAACACGTAGTCTAATACATGACTACACTAAGTATCCCAAGCAGCTATGCAAACTAGACGAGTCTCTCCGCAGGAACATCCTCGTAAAGCAAAGCCGGGTCCTCGGCAGTATCACCATAATATGAGTCGCAGAGTAACTCCTCCTCAGTAAGGACACCTACAACGTTATCCTGTCAGGACGGAAGCAAGTACTGATTCTAGCAAACTAGCATATGAAACATGGAAATGAACATAGAGGAATAACTGGAAAACATGGCATCACATAATCTATCATGGCAAGGACACATATGTCATAGAGACAGATGTATATATAATGTTTAAAACTGTAGCAGGTACGTGATCGTCAATAGGTGTACTATGTACAGGGGCACATGTAAATGAAATGTACATACGTACAAGTGTACAGCATAGGTGTACATCCGTACAGAAATGCGGGATAAAGGACTACGGCGCAGTAACATATAAAATGTAACTTTGCTCGGTACGATAAAGGGGGCATGATCACGTACTCTACTATCAGTTTCCCCATAACCCATATTCTAATCATGTGAGAGATACATAAAGACTGTTCTAAGCATGGTAGTAATGGAAAGTACAACATGTGACATTTTAACTTGCTACCCCAAGGATCTGCATTTAACATGGTTGGTAAATCGCAGTTCACTATGTAACAGTATGTAAAGTTTGTAGAAAGTACTTGCCTCTAGCAAAGCAAAGCAAAGCAAAAAAAGCTGCGATAAAAGTGCTATAGATGTCTGGTAACTTGTCACTGTAGAAATAAATATATAAACTTAGTCTTTACACTAAGCTAAAATACTAAGACACTAATTGGTGAAATACGACTTGTGACTGGGCACCTAGCCAAAATGATGACTTTAGCATAGGAGACCAATATGGGGTGACACGCTACTTTAACTAACTTTTTAGGGTCTTTACACTAGTGAGGGGTAAGGTTCAATACGGCTAAAACTCAAAATAGCACAAAAAGTTGCAAGTCGTAATTATTCAATAAATAAATCAAATGAACATTGTGTTCCAACAATTTTTGAGATAGACAAAAAGTTTAATTTTACCAAAAATAAAGTACCAAAGTGATTCTTGTTATTTATAGAAATTTATTATAAATTTTCTGGAATTTATTAACCAGTACAAGTATTTTATAAAAATCAGTTTTCCTAAGTACACAGAAAATGAGTTTTGGTTTCATATGCCAAACTAGTGGCAAAACTGTAAATTAAATACTATAAAAATTATACTAAATTAGCTAAATTAACATAGTATCTAAATACTATTTTCTAGAATTTTAACAGTAATTAAAGTATTTTTAGAAATTCAAAAACAGCATTGCACACAATTGAAATTAAATAATTAATTATCTGCGTATTTTGTCCATGTATATAATTTGAACCAAAGTTCAAATACAGGACCCAAGGCCATGAATCAAGTCCAATATGACTTGTACAGGTCTTGAATGTGTAAAAATACATTTGGGCCCAAAAACCCATGCTAGGCTTGGACACCAAATGGTTGCAGTAATTTAAATACACCCAAAAATACAAAGTGGTAAAAGTACAAAATAAATATTAATATTTTAATAAGGTAAAATTATACTTAATGGATATATACATACATATGTTAAAAATACATATATATATATATATATATATATATATATATATATATATTTATATATATATATATATATATATATATATATATATATATATATATATATATATATATATAATATATATATATATATATACAAATATTGTATACATATATATAATAGTATATATATAATAATATATATACACATGAAAATATATACATATATACCTATATGTACATAAATACAAATATATATATATATATATATAAAAATACAGCATATATATATTTAAATACAGTATATATAATAATACATATATATATATATACAAATATATGTATACATATATATATAAGTATATATATAAAATAAAAAGAAAAAGGAAAAGGAAAAGAAAAGAAAATAACAGCACAGGAAATGGGGGGTTTCGAACTCGGGCCACTGAGCCGAGTTCTTAGACTCGGTCGGACTGGCCAGAGGGTCAGCCCGCTCGTTGTGTTAGGGTTAGGACTTAGGTTAGTTTTATTTAGGTTTAAGTTAGATTGTAACAGTAGCCCGAAATATCACTCTGTGTCCTGACAGTTTGGGACACAGAGTCTACGTGTCCGTGCTATGCACGACACGCACGAGCATCAATTTACGTGTCCAAGTACTAGACTAGGATCCCCGTGTCCTGGCGAACCACATACGTGGATTTGAGACACGTATGACACTATTCAGTGCTGCAACTTACGTGTCCGGTGATTGGGAAGTGTTTCGAAGGCCGTGGACGGCGGAGGAGTGGTCGTGGCGGTGGCGCTCGGGTGGCGCTGGGTGCGGCTCGTCGCGGCGAACACGTCGGTGGCAGTTGGGGGCAGTGAGCGTCGACGGAGAGGCTGGACGAGGCTCGCCGGAGTTAGGGTTTTTTGTTAGGGTTTGGGGCTGTCGGTGAAGCGGTTGTGGGTGGCTGGATGGTGTTTTAGGGTTAGGATTTGGTCTGGGGAAGAAGGGGGGTTTAAATAGGTGGGTCGAGTCGGTCGGAGGGTCGTCGCGCTTGCCGAAAATGGCGGGGGCAGTCGGCCGGTCAGTCGTCGATCAGTCGGGGTGGGTAGAATAGGAATTAGCGTTTAGGTCCCCCTAGTTTCGGTATTTACAGATAGGTCCCTAAGGTAGATAAATGCAAATTAGAATTTGCATTCCGCATAAAAAAACAATTAGTTAATTGCAAACTGAAATTATAACAATTCAATAAATTACATAACTATATAAAAACAATTCTAAAAATTACAGAATGATATTAAAACATTTTAGAAAATTGTAAATTGATATTTTTGTATTAAAAACTCATTTAAAAATTATTTAAAAATTCTAGAAAAATTTCTAAAAATCCTAATAATTATTTTAAGGCTAAATATGACATTAAAAATTAATTAACACTAATTAAGTAAATTTTGAAAAACAGGGGCTCACACTGGGGCATACCAGTTCATGGCCTATTATGTCGACTAGATGATGAGTGTTATTTGGGAGTGCCAAGGAAGCGGCAAGACCGGCCAGGGCATCGGCTTCGATATTTCGAAGCCTAGGAATGTGCTCTATAAAGAACCCCTCCAAGGTTGTAATGATGGCAATTGCTGTCCGATAATAGGGAATTAGGTCCTCATTGTGAACCTCGTATGAACCTCGGATCTAGTTAACAACCAACTGCGAGTCACCATAAGCTTCCAGGTATCTGATCCCCACTTGTTTTGCGAGTTGGATCCTAATGACTAGAGCGTTATATTCGGCTACGTTGTTCGAACATGATTATGTAAGAGAATACGCCCGATTGACTACTAGTCCGGAGGAAGAAATTAATACCACCCCGACCCCAGCGACGATATCACCTTGTGGCCCCGTTCTTGAAGCACCGTCGAAGAATATTTGCCAAATGGCGTCGTACGAAGTCATGTTCGAGGCGACGACTTGATCAGGAATTTCTTCATAAATTATGGCTGTTTCTGAGCCTGGATGGGCTGCTAAGAAGTCAGCCAGGGCTTGACCTTTGATAGCCTTCTATGGAACAAAGACCATGTCGTATGGGGATAACGGTATCGCCCAGGTGGCTAGACGAGAACTGAGTGTGCCTGGCTTGGTCATGAGAACCCTGAGGGGATTAACTCATGAAATAACATGGATGGTCTGCCCTGTTACATAGTGTGGTATTTTCTGAATGGCGAACACTAGGGCAAGGCACTCCTTCTCCATGGCAGTGTACCTATGTTTCGGTCCTACCATCATCCGACTGAGATAGTAAATGGCTTGTTCATGTCCCGCATCATTATTCTGTGCTAGCAGAGCATCGAGGGAGTGTTCCATCGCCCATACATAGAGCAGGAAGGGCTTTTCGGCGACCGGGGCTACCAGAACTGGCGGATTCATCAGGTACTCCTTAATATCATCAAAGGCATACTGACATTCCTTGTTCCATACAAAAGAGACACCTTTTCTCATGAGTTGAGTGAATGGTTGGCATCGTCCTGAGAGGTTAGATATAAACCTTCTGATATAGGCTAGTCTTCCCTGAAGGCCGCGGAGTTCGCGGAGGTTTTTTGGTGGATTCATCTCCAGGATTGCTTTTATTTTGTCGGGATCTATGTGAATGCCCCGGGAAGTAATGACAAAGTCCAAGAACTTTCTGTTGGACACCTCCAAAAAAGACTTGGTAGGATTTATCTTCAGGTTGTGTGCCCGCATGAGGTCGAACACTGTTCTCAAATCATGTAAATGATTATTTTTTGTGTGGCTCTTGACGATGATGTCGTCTACGTAACACTCCACCGTCTTGCGCAAATGATCTCTGAAGATGATACTCATAGTCCGTTGATATGTAGCACCGGCGTTCTTAAGGCTAAAGGGTATGACCGTATAACAATATACGTCGATCGGCGTTTGGAATGATGT
This sequence comes from Iris pallida, assembly GCA_029216955.1. Classification (NCBI taxonomy): domain Eukaryota; kingdom Viridiplantae; phylum Streptophyta; class Magnoliopsida; order Asparagales; family Iridaceae; genus Iris; species Iris pallida. The sequence goes on from JANAVB010045020.1 coordinate 17,471,508, forward strand.
ATGCTTCTCATCATCAGGAGCCGTCTTGATTTGATTGTATCCTGAAAAGCCATCCATAAAGGACATGCGCTCGAAGCCATACGTATTATCGATCATTATGTCGGTGATTGAAAGAGAGAATTCATCCTTAGGGCATGCCACATTCAGATTGCAGAAATCGATGCAGATTTAGATTTTTCTGTTCTTCTTGATGACTGGCACTACGTTGGCTATCTAGTCTGGATGCTGCTCTTCACGGATGAAACCGCTAGCTATAAGCTCGTTCACTTTCGTTTTGATAGAATTCATGATGTCTGGACGAAATCGCCGCTGCTGTTGCTTGACAGGTTTTACGTCCGGATAAATATTGAGCTTATGGAGTGCAATCTCAGGGTTTAGCCCTGGCATGTCTTCATAGCTCCAGGCGAAGACGTCGATGTATTCTCTGACGAGTTGTAACAACAACTCCCGCTCGTCGTCTGTCAGACTTTTACTGACGAAGATTGGCTTTGGAGAGGATTCATCGCCGAGGTTAACTTGCATAACCTCATCTTCAGTGGGAGGATCATGAAGTTCAAAGCGTTTCTCCCATTGTGCCTCTAGTTGCTGGACCCACGGCTCCAACTCAAGTGGTTAAAGTAGGTCTTCGTCTTCTTCTTCGATATCAGCGGATGTCATATTGGCAGAAAATATCTGTCTGAATATATCTCCAATGCTGTTATCGGAGTCGTAAATGGGTGACTCGGACGAATGGGAGTGCCACTCGCAATCTTCGTCAGAACTTTCGGGCGTTGTCGGTGGAGTAACATACCCGAGGCCGTGTCTAGATTTGTGATAGTGATCCTGAGGCTTCCCTACCGGTGCCGACGGCTGTAGAGTCAATCGTCGACCACTGCCATAATTTAGACCCAGGGTAGCCTCCATGTCGTACCCCTGCTTTTGCATGAAGTACTTGGCTTGAGGACTATACAAGTAGAGCGGTAGTCTTTCAGCATCGGGTCCGAGGCCGGACTTTTGTGGCGTGAAAGATTGAGGTTCTTCTTTCCGGGCAAAGATAATTGTGTGATCCCATCCTCTTCTGTCTGGGACCGGGAAGTAAGCACCTTTTATGGGAGCAAGTCGATTTAGGGTATGGACGGTTGTCACCTGTGTGTGCAGGCTAACGTCTAGACAGTCCCGTGCGGCATACGTTAGATCAGGCTTATCATACTCAGAGTAGTCTAACGGCAGCCTCTTATTGATAAAATAAGGGATTTTATCGACAGAGATTACATCATCAGGAGAGGGGCTATCCACCTGTATAACCTCGTATTTGGCGAGTTCTTCGTCCTCCTTGGCTACCCCCTACGAGCTTAGAGGTCGGGATGCTGTCTTGGGCAGCTTGACCACCAAGGGTTCTACTTGAGGTATTGATTTGCCTGAGAGTGTTGGATTGACACTTGGCTGCTGACTCGTCTTGGAAAGACGGATGACAATGGGCTCAGCAAGGGACTTTGTGTCTTTCGGTCGCCTTGGAGTAGATTTTGGTAATCGAATTACCATCGGTGTTGCAGAAGGCCTTGCATCTTCCTGTTACCTTTGATTGGATGTCGACAGTTGGATCACCATTGGCCCTACGATAGATTTTGGCGCCTGACTGGATCTCGGAAGACGGATGACTATTGGTTCCAACTGCGTAGGTGAGGCAGGAGAACCGAGCACCTCTTTGTGCAAGGTTACGACGAGGGGTACGGCCTTGCCCGGTTTGTGAACCTGGAGACAGATTCTCAAGGGTTCTTCTGGCCCTGTGATGGCTTTCAGCTCGTCCGTTATATGTTTTCTGGATTCGTCATATAGACAAGCCTCTGAAGAGTAATAAGATTCAACCCCTTTGAAGGGATCAATGTCGGCGAATTCGATCTTCACGGAATCGTACTTACTGACATATTTGAAACACTGGTGAAGAGTGGATGGCACGATCATATAATCATGTATCCACAAACGTCCCAGGAGGATGTTGTAAGAGGTGTCTGCATCTATGACGTAGCAGGTAACTTTCGTCTTCAGGTCACCAATCTAGCACTTCAACCGGATCTTCCCTAGGGGATAGCTTCTCCCATAGTTAAAACCGCTAATGGCAGTGTTGGTTACTGCTAGCCGATGCATGGGGATACCAAGAAGTTGGAACAGACTTTTCGGGATGATGCTTATTGACGAACCAGGGTCGATATGCATCCGATCCATCTTGATGTCGCCTATGTATCCAGTGTAGTACAAGGGGCGATCGTGCAAATTGGACTTGATCAACATGTCCTGAGGAGTAAATATGATGTTGGACATTGCATCTGTACTATCGCCGCCTTATAGATCTGTTGGCGGGTCTTCCCCTGGAGGCTTGACCTGAGCTAAGTAGGCATCCGCATTCTGGAGTGCTTCGCTTAATGCGATACGACGATCCTTGGAGAGCCTTAGGAGCTCATATAGCGACAACTTTGCTGGAGTATTAGCCAATTGTGCTAATATGTCGAAGTTGTAAGTTTTCTCCAGTCCTTGGGGTTCATCATTGCGGAGTGGCCTATCGAAGCGGGTTTCCTTTGTCTTGGATTTGCCCGCCAGTGGAGGCTGAGATGGTCTTAGAATATCAGAGGGAGGCAACGTTGTCGGCTGAGGATCTTCGGCTGGACTATCCCGTGTAGGCTGGACTTGTGCTCCAGACCGGGTAACAACATCTGCAGCTTCTTCAGCTTCGGTTGAAATTGTGTGGCAGGCTCTAAACTTCCTGCCCTTCTTCTTGTTGGTAGGAGATGACACCCCCTGGGTAACTTCGGACACTAAGTCTGGATGCACCCACATGATTTCTCCTCGCGAGGTAGTGAGCGGTACCAGTCCAGATGTCTGGTTCCGGACGGATGGAAGATTAATAACCTCCATTGTTGCCCGAGGGACAGGTATAACCCCGTCTGGAGTGCTTGTCGGAGGGAAGTCGCCGAACTGAATAGATAACATGTTCATCGCCACGGTAACCTTTTCAAAGTCTATCGACAGAGATTTAGAGTCGATAAGACTCTGAATGTACCTCTTCAATTGGAAGCAATCATGAGTGGCATGATGGATATAACGGTAGAAGTGACAATACTTTGGATCTTCCATCTCTGCTGCTCGGGGATCGTGCCTTGGTGGAGGGAGCTGGATCCTACCCCCTTGCAAGAGCATATCGAAGATAGGTTTGACATGACTATCTTCAAATGAGTAATTGACCTTGGGCCATGGACCTTCCACCTATTTTTGTTCTGGCTTCTGAGTCGCATCAGTGACCATGGCCTGTTTGCCCTTCTTGTCCCGGTTAGTGGTGGCACCACTGTTGCGGTTGCTGGAGGTGGACCCAGGACGTCTGCCCTTATCTTCTCCATCTGGGATGTGTAATCCCAACTGGCGAGCCTTCTTCAATTTTGCCTCTGCGTTGGTAGTACTTATGATGAAGGTTGTCCAATCCTTGAACTGATCGTCGTCCATCCAGAGACTAATTGCGGGGAGAAACTTCTTCTGGCAGATTTCAATCAAGGAGCTCTCGGGATTGCCTTGGGACAATCTCATTAGGATTTGGCAAAACCGCTCAATGTAGTTCCTCGTTAGCTTCCTCTCTCCCTGAACGACGTCCATGAGAGACAACATCGTTACGTCATGCCCCACCTCGTAAAATCTTTCCAGGAACATGTGTTTGAAGCTGTCAAAAGAGTGAATGCAGTTGTCGGAAAGGTTGCGGTACCAGTCGAACGCGATCCCCTCCAATGCTCCGATGAATAGTCGCGTGAGGATGGCATCACTATGCGGCAAGTGGTCGGTTGTGACTTCAAAGTAAGTCATGTACCGACTAGCAGAGGTCTTCCCATCATAAGAATCGATATAGAATGGCTTGTACCACGGTAGAAAAGGCACATCTCTCCATGGAACGGGATATGGTTGCCGTATTCTGAGATCCCGAGAGGAGTCTCGGGCATTGAACATTGCCCGAAGCTCCTGGACTTCCCTTCTTGCCTCATTGGCTTCATCTGCAGCTGAAGGAACGGATGCTGCTAAAGGATCATCACCCAAAGGAGGGGCGGTCGTATTGGAGTCTGCGTTGACTGCAGGTCCCAAGCTTGTTTGCCCGGGCGTCCTTGCTGGTTGAGCTGGCAAGGCGGCTTTGATCTCGTCCACGGACTTGACCAAGGACAGGAGCATGGCTTCCAGCACTTCTAGCCATTGTCGGTCAGAAGGTGCTTCATGATCATCGTCAGCCATAAAGACTGTCCTGACGTGGGTAGAGGGTGGAAGGAATTGTGGCAGAGGTACTCTCGGTACCGTACCCTTGTATAGAGAAATTGTCAAAGAATGTCGGAATATCATCTTCGTCAGACTCGGAAGGGGTGCTACCCCCTGTGCAGGAAGCCGCATCGTCTTGGTGAAGGTGGTGGCCCTCAGGAAAATTTGATTCTGTTGCAGAGTTCTGGGAGATCTCTACCCCTTGTGTGTGCTCTTGGTACACCGGGTTATCACATACATTGAGGGGGCTGCTACCCCCAGCTTTATCTACTCTCAAGGAGGCCGAAGGTGCACTCCCGGGTGTCGAAAGCTTCTTCTTAGATCGAGTGCCTAAATTGACACCCCATATGGTTGATGGGAACCCCCCCGATGAGGGTCTCCTTGCAATACTGGCCGAGATGGCCGGGCTGGAAGAGCCTGTCTTCTTTCCTTCCTTGCCAGGAGGAACTTTTTGAGTTTAATTACAGGAGGCGAAAGGAAACTCCTCGTCCCCTAGAATTTGGACAGGTGATGGGTGCTGTAGTCGCTGGAAAACTGACTGGCGATCTTCAGGTGCTGTTGATTTGTCGCAGCAGCAGTTGATGATGACTTGGGTGCAACGATGCCCCGAGAGGGACTCATTGCATGATGACGCTGCCGTCTTACGTTTGTGAGTAATCACATCACGTAAGTCGGTAGGAAGCTTCTCTACTTTTGCACCAAACTTGTGAACTTGGGAATCCCGAGCGCACGGGTGCTTAGGCATCATGTTTGCTCCCTGATCCGTGGCTAGTAAAAGCACTTGCTCTGGATCTTTAGAGGGAGACTTTAATGACCTATCCTGTCCGTTAGCCCTGGAGGACTGGACGCAGGTGGTTCTGTACAACTTTTTGTCAGGAGCCCGTGTAACAGTCAACGGGGTCCACTGACAGTCAGCAACTTGGACAGTTGACTGGGCTGGTTGGGATCGCACTGCCCTAGACTTTTTTGACTTAGCTTCCGAAGGCGCATAGTAAAACAAGTCCAGATTGATACATCCCGTATCTTTAGTGAGCCGTATGGCGTCGGGCCCGCATGAGAGGCGGTCAAATACAGTACTTCTGACAGGGCCGCATGAGACGTCATGTTTGAAGCCAGGATTGGTCGTCGCATGGGCCATCTTCTTGCGGCTAGAGCTGGTTGCCGCATGGATCATCTTTCTGCGGCTAAAGTTGGCTGTCGCATGAGTTGGCTGCCTGCGGCCAGAGTTGGATGCCGCATGGACAGACTGTCGATCTCCTCTATGCGACTCCTTTCTTGTCCACATAGATTTTTCTAGTGCCTCCAAAAACTCAGCATCGTAGTATTTTTTCTCTGTTGGATTTGGGGACAGTGGGGTCCTCCGCGGTCGAAAAAAAAGTCGCAGGAGAGTTCTGCTCATCGTCTTGGGTTGCAGAAGGAGCTTCTTCGAAAACTTGGTCGGGGGCAACAGTTTTGCGCACCGACGCCTTACGAGTCCTCTTTAGATTGGCTCGCTTCTGAGACGGGCTGGCGCTCCCTTCATAGAGCAATTCTTCGAAGGCTTGTTGGTCAAAACGAACCACAAGCATCTGTTGTGTAGAGCCGAGCTTGGACGCGTCAGATTGCATCACCAACTTCTCATCGGAAGAGAAGGATGTCCCAGTAGAGTCGCCATCGTGTTTGCCATAAAAAAAAATCAAAAACAGGTATTACAGAAAACTGAAATTGATTGCAAACTCGCTTGTACAAATGAATGCCTAGAAAGAAATCCTAGAAAAGAATCTAAGTACAATTGTTTAGTTTTGATTCTGGGAGGTGATGGTGGAGGCTCGAAAAAGTGCTATCAACTCTGCCTTACTCCGTGGACTATCTGATGTAGTCTCTAGCTCGTGAAGAAATTGCTTTTCTCTTGAAGGTTGCCAGCCTTTTGCAGGGGTGCGGCACCCTGCTATTTATAATAGGATGTATTTTGAGCCGCATAGACGGCTTGCGGCCACGTGGCTGATTAGCACGCGAAGACCCGCTCTTTGGCTGCCATCTGTCGATTTGTTGAGATTTTGTGGCAGCAAATCTGGGTAGTTAAGGACTTGGTCAGATTGCCACGTGTCCTGTTGCGTATAGTTTTCTCAGTATTCAATCATGTGGGGTCGCATGAGACTCATGCGTCTTGGATCATAGTTGCTCTTGGCTGCATAAAGTTTGGAGACTTTTGGTGCCGCATAAGTTTGAGCCGCATAAGGTTCATGCGGCTTAGATGACACTCTTCTGGCCGCATGGAGACGTACGAACCCTGCTTTTGGGCGACGTCTCACGTCTTATCTTTCTTGTCGAAGTGTCAGAACTGTCATGTTTTGCCAGGACTTGTCAGCTTTATCAGTCGAACTGCTCCTCTTGGTCGCATATCTTCCTTCTACAGCTGTTTGTCGACGGACCGCATATGTCTTTTGAACAGTCATGCGGCTTTCCTTTATGCAGACCTGTTTGGCCTAAAGTACCTATGCGGCAATTTGTAATCCGCATGAATCCCATATTTTTCATGCTTCTACAGGATAACCAAGGATGAATGTTGTAAACTATATCTATATGGATAACAAAAAAATAAGTGGTTATAGTTATCCAAATACACACAAGCCCAATCATTTATTTCCATTTATACCTCTCAATAATAGAAGCCTTAGACTGTGTTCGAAAACTTTTATGGGGAGAGAGAAAATTTTAAGAAAAAAAAATAGAGGGAAGTAAAATGAACATAAATTTTTATTTAGGGGGAGAAATTTATGTTAAATTGCATGTAAAGGAAAGAGTTTGGAAAAATTGTAGTTGGGGGACAGAAGAAAAAACGAAAAAAAAAAACAGGTAGATGGAAATCTCATAATCAACATATGGAGGTGGGTTAAAAACCTCAACCACCACGGTTACATTGATGGCCCTCTTATTTATAAGAAATTTAGTAACAATAAAAATAGGACAAAATAATCTAATATAATAATAATATAATCAAGAAATATCCTCCTTATCCATGATGATTGATATGGATGAGTTGGAGGTTTGAATTGATAAGCTTGAATCTTGAACTTGTAATTTGTTTGATCCTCTAACATCCCCCCTCAAACTGTGCGTGGTGGCCATGCATAGTTTGTCACGTAATAATTCCAGAGTAGTTCATCCACCATCTTGGGTTTGTTTGAGAGAGAGCATCTTGAACTTGTTTGAAAGAGAGCATCAAGTTTATCTACCATTTTTTATGTCCTTTATTTTTTCTGGTATTGCTTTTGAGAGCTTCCCACATAGCATGGAGTATTCCGATTCTACCTACGAAGAATACGATCAGATCTTTGCCAAGTAATGGAATCATCTGTTAGTTTTTGTGTAAAATTTTCTGCATCAATAGGATTGTCTGGATTTGATGTGTGTATTGTTTAGATTCGGAGTATTGGGTTGTTTGAATTTGGTGTGATGCATCGGTGGAATTGTTTGGATTTGGTGTGTGGGATTGTCTGGATTTGGTTTTGGTGCAAAATTTTTTGTATCAGTGGAATTTGGGATTGTTTGGATTTGGTGTGATGCATCAGTGTTTGGATTAAATTTTTGTATGAGATTATTTGGATTTGGTGTGATGTATTTGGGGGAAACAGTATTGTGTCGAGTGATCACAACATGCTCTGATACCAAGAAGAAAAAAACAAAAAAAATGAAGAAAAAAAGTAGATGGAAATCTCATAATCAACATATGGTGGTGGGTTAAATGTAGTGCCCCGACCCGCAAGATGCCTTATGATGGATGGTTGGTTCGATGAAGTCTTGTTGGACTTGGAAATATACTAAGGATCGCTTGGAAGACTATGCGATCGTGGCAGAAATTATCTTATAAATATGAGTAGTGTTGAACCCTTCGAAGATCCTTTAGCTTCACGCTTAAAATAAGGATGAGTATGCAATGTTTCTTATTGAGTTGCTCAATAACACCTTGCATGGAATTCGAAAAGATAATGAAAGATAATTAATCGCATGATCGTAAACCGTTGTTGCTCGATGAACTGTATGCTTGTACGATGTTGCGATAAATTACATGACAGGTGAAGGGCAAAGTCCCAAATACTTAGGCGGTGAGTATATCGAGCCTCAGCTCGACGAATAGATGATAACATAGATATTAAGACCCAAGAACTAGACAGTGAGTATGATTGAATTATGTCCGAATGAATGTATGCTAAAACAGATGCTAAGTCCCAAGAATTAGGCGATGACTACGTTGAGTTGGTTGGAAAGATGTATGGTATCAAAGATGTGGGAAAGGGATTGGGTAACAACATTCTATTATCTCGTCGTCGATGTAGAATGTTGATTATGCCAAGACCCTGGAATGAGAAAGATGGAATACGAATGACAATGGTGGCTGAAGTACTTAGTTTTTCTTATCATGCATTATATGTTTCCTTATAGATAAGTTGCATATTGTTACTCCCCGATCCCGCTAGGGTCGTTCGTCATCGCTTTGATCCCTGCGGGATCGTTCGTCCTCGCTAAGGCGTGATGTCATACAAGCCTAAGTTGCACTTGCACAAGGCCAGTACCTGCACAAAACAACTAGACAAAGCAAAACACACGCACACAGCATTTATAAGCCAACATTGGAGAGAGAGAGAGAGCTTGAAATGGAAATAGTTCTTTTATTGATAAACTTGATAGAAAATACAAGTACAAAGCTTTACAAACTCAGAGTGCCTTTTCTTGGCTACATAATTCTCTTTAAAACTCTCTTTTGAAAATAGTCGCAATGCCCATACATGATATCCCTTTATTATATACTTGAAATGTAAAGACACCTTCAAATAAAAAAGAACTTACGACTGGACTGGAAATGTAAGATAGCTTCGAGGCAATCCACAGCTCTACTGGACTAGACGAGCTTTAGTGCCTCAATTGAAATCCCCTGTCTCCTTTGCTTTCTGAAAAGGATGCCCACAACGTGGGTCAGCACACATCATGTACTAGCGAGCGGCTTTTCGTCGAAACTCACAAATATTTGTACTAATTCAACATGTGAAGCTACATATTTACTAGTGCTCTTTCTACTTGTCTAGGTTCTTTTTAACAGTTTATAAGAAATATGACAGAAGAATATTTCATAACCAACTTACCCATCGCCGACAGTCATCCCTGCACAAGACAAGTTAGCACAATTTGCATATGATATAAAGGTATACTGTTTAACTCTGCATCTCTTGTTAGGTTGCAATGCATTCTGATTTCATAAATGCACCTAAATATATGTTGGTCCACGGGTCGTTTTCCGTGATTAGCCGCTGTGACACATGGGTTCAGCTCGTCGCTATTTGGACATTGATGCAACACTCGAGGTTTCTTGTACCTCGAAATGTCTAGACAATCTCCCCCAAGTCGAGCGATTCAAGGCGCCCCCAGAACCGCCCAAGAGATCTAGTTTCCTTGTGCACAAGTTGTCCAGGACCTATGCATACTCTGTAAGGTGACTGTTATGCAACACATGTATTTATGCTTTGCTTTGGTTTATGACAGAGCTATAGCTCATAGCTTTAGGATAATTCACTTTGTTGTGGCAACGTGTACAAGTCCGTCTGTACACATCTAAATATTTGAAGCATATTCATAGGCAACAGATATTATTCATATGGAAACAGATGAAGCGGCAACATATAATCTAGCATATGATTCAATTCATTATTTTTTCTTTATCTTTTGTTATTGTGGTATCGTTGATCGTAGGGACGAGGCAACAGAGTGGACTAGAGATCATTTTTATTAGGGCGTACAAATAAATGCAAGCCCGGTTAGAGCAACTCACCAAGATGAATCTTAGTTGAGAGAAGGAGGGACTTCACGTGCCATTCACGTTCTGTGTATGTCTATGCATCCTCCTGTATTGGCACCAACATTCAATTAGCATACTTCGGTCTCTTTCTCTCAAGATTCGGAATGAATGCGATATGCGATGAAAGCGAACAATGAAAACCAATCATCGAAAACCAACACGAAAATGCATTCATCAAAACCAAGCAGCGAAAGAAAACATCCAACGAAAACTATTGGACTCATTTCAATAGAAGCTGATCCATCAGTTGGAAAGGTTCATTGTATTTCATCTGTGATCAATCGATACCGACAATGGTTTCCCCAAATACTCAATTCAAGACTGAGTCAGCAAGCCGTGGGTATTACATAGTGGACCGCGAGGAGCGGGGCACTACATAATAATCTACTGAGAAAAAGGTTTGTCCTCAAAACTTAAGAAATAAACTCACCTCCACTAGAATTGCCATCTGTATCAAATAAGGTGGATCGATTGAAGACACGAGCATAAGCACCAGCATTCAGCAACTGCTGATTATGTGTGTTGTCTTTGATTGGCAGTGGGTCCCTCAGCGGCCCACGCTCATCGGCATTATTTTGATTTCTCTTTGGACAACTTCTGACGGCATGACCCTGCCAGCCACAACCGAAGAAAGCTTTGCTCAAGGAACGACAGGTTTTCTTTGTGTGGCCCTTCATGCCGCAATAGCTGCATTCTAAAGTTTTCGTGCAACAATTATCTATGGTGTGGCCCTGACGGCCGCAGAATCCGCACTCTACTGTGTTGCGATTATCTTCTTCTATTTTCTTCTCGTCGTCATGGCATCTTTTTGCAGATGGATTGCAACTGTACTGAACTTTAGCTGACGCCTTCCTCAGGCTAAATTGTTCTACCTGCAGCGCTGCCTCAAAGGCCTGGGGATATGACTCACATTCTCGATTTAGTACACTCAACTAAATGTCATCGTTCGGACCTTGAACGGACCGATTTATGTGGGCCTGCTCCATTGGTAACATAACAGCAGCAAAATTTGCCAGCTTGGCAAATTCAGATTCATAGTCTTCCACGGACATGCTCCCTTGCTTTAATGATATGAAATCATTCTCCATCTTCTGACTGATAGCAGAAGGGAGATACTGCTCCAAAAATACTTTCTGGAACGAGGCCAAAGAAATCTTTCCACCCCTAGCAGTTGTGAGCAACTCTGGTTTCTTTGCTTTCCACCAATCTTTTGCCCGCAGCCGTAGTTGCAAAGCGGCACAAACTACCTTCTTGCTACTCGGAACTCCTACGAACGCAAACAGACTATCCATTTTATCGATCCAGTCCATCACCTTATATGATGATGTCCTGCCTTCAAATTCTGGAGGTTTTGCGTCTAAGAAGTCCTTTGGCCTAAAGGAAGTGCACATGTGCACTGGCTGGGGTTCGTCACCATCTACGGGCTCAATCTCAGGTGTTCCCGTCGGTTTGGTTGCTGCGGTGGTGTAACGCCCCAGTCCCAAAATACTTAGGACCAAGTACGTAGATATTCCAGCTGCATACATACGAAGCATACTCCAATATACGAAAACCTCGTATGTATACATAAGCTGTAAAATACAGTAACCATGAAACTAATCTCATCCACAAACCAATATATCATAAAATCAACTTATTAAAGTCATTTGTACAAAACGTTGGGCGGAGACAAATCTACTACCAACAAAAAGAGAGAAATACATAGCAACGATGGAAGAGTCGAACGAAGTAAAAGACGATCCAAAATCTAGCATCGTGAAGGTAGATTATAAACTATGTCCTTGGCTAGAGCACCTGCAAAAATCACAAACACACCTGGAGAAATCACCAGGTCCTCAGAGGGACGTAATAAGATACAGAAAGAACATGCTAATATGAACTGTCAGAATAATAAAATAATATACAAAAGTCTATCCTAGACACAAATATGCAAAGGAGATTCTAACCATCTAATGTACAATTTAGAGGACAACTTTCATGCACATGGGTGGGATTTAGGCTATAAGTACGTAACTGGCATCCAGTCATACGTATCCGGCCGTAACGTCCAAAACGTCAGAGGGTATCTACAAATATATCACACCATAGTTCCTTTCGAAAACTATGGTTTACTTGTTTGGCTTCCCATACGCACTAGTGATTGTCCTCTCCCAAGATTTTCCACACTGACCAAGTCATGTCTGTCACAACCCGTACCCACTTTCCGGGATACGAATGCGTGTCCAAGCCAGCCTACGCCGCAGTGTCGGCGGTAGAACGTTGTATAGCCACAATGCTCAAAATCACAAATAATGCTCATTCACAAAATTAATTTAATTTACAATATTCACAAGTTTTATATTTGTAGAAAAATATAAACTCTTACAAATATTGAAATGATTACAACTCATCTATCTAGCTAATCTCTAGGTTTTTGTCTGCAAGTACACCCGTAACTCCTAGTGCTAAGTGACGCCACAACTAACCTAAAAAATGTTGGTTTCCAATCAGGAATGGAACGAGTACAATTCACTTAATACAGTTTCAATAAATGAAAATGACTATAAACAGAGGTTAGACATTAATTATATGTTTTGAAATTAAACAGAAAAAGATGCGAGAAAAGACAAAAAATTAATAGCAATAAATAAACTAAAATACCTTCCCAACTGTTAGAAGTACCTTTGATATGTGATCAGTCTGGGACACTACACCGCGAGATCTACTTGCATGAAAAATAAATAATGTCTACGAGGTCTACTTACAGAAAATAAACAATGTCTACGAGGTCTACTTGCAGAAAATAAATAATATCTACGAGGTCTACTTACAAAAAAATAAATAATGTCTACGAGGTCTACTTGCAGAAAATAAATAATGTCTACGGTCGGATCACACATCGTTGGTACTTCTCATTTCCGACTCAACAATTTATAATAGAATATAAAATCACATAACCAATGGCCAATCAATGAAATATAGTGAAATCAATATTGAAAACAGACAATAAACTGTACTCGCCTGTGGTCCTTTGCTGGTGAAACCGACAATCCAAACCACTCAGTGTGCCACAATAGTCAAACTCGTACAACAGTCTCCAGATGCTGAAATAGACATTACCAATGTTCTCAAAATAGTCAAATTAGCTAGAATTGTCTATCCTTAAGTCCAATTCTGGACACAGGGGTAAAACGATAATTTTGGGTCAAAACGGTGTCCGCTGTTAGACCAGCTTTGCACCGAAAAGCGTGTCAGAGTCAATGGTCTCTAAAGTTATCAAACTATATGTCTACGGACTCGTTTTGATGATATGAACCCAACCGCATGTCCAAAGTTGGATTCCGGCAGGCCGTGCACAAAAATCGCCCGTTAAGTCGGATCGTAGGGTCCGTAAAATGGCGATCCGATCAACTGTCTCAGAATTGAACCAAACATGGCATACATGACCAGAATAACGATACGGTCCTGTTAGCACAAGTTTCGTCTTGATCTGACGAACGTGCATAAAGTAATTAAAAAATTTGTACAGAGGTCGATACGGTGAATTTTGACGGATACGCATCAAATTCGTCGCGCACACGCAACCAATTTGAATTTTGTCAAAGTCCACACGTCCACGAAGTCGATACACACCTTTCGATGCTTTCGGTTCGCGACCACGTCGCCCGGATTGGCGAAACGCATGTCGTATCGAGGGTTTTCGTGTTTTCGGAAAACAGTTTTTTCGTCAATTTGGAAAAGCAATTTCTCGATGCTCGGTCGACGAAATCGGATTCCGTGAAAAGAGTTGTGAAGCCCTACAGGTTGTCTAGGACTGTCATGAATTATATTTTTAAAATTTCTACTACTATGTTCATAAACTTCCTGCAAACATAGGGTTTGGGACTAATGTTCTGTCCTATTTCCAAACAGGTTTTCGATGAACTTCAACTCGATTTCTCTCGAGTTTCAGGTCACTAGAATTTAAACAAATTAACAGGAATTAAAGAGGGTTATATCTAGATCATTCCAGATCGAATGGTTCACGAAATGACCCACTGACGGTGATGCACCGTTGCCACGAAGTAGGTCATTTCCTGTGCTGCTACTGTTCTATTTTTGACGCGCTGTCGTAACCTGCGCACACGTGGTAGGCCACAATAAAATATATGTTCTGGACAAGCTCGATAAAAAGTAAACTTACAAAACTAGGCTATAATAGCAACGTTTAGTCAAGATAGTCCAAAATTATGAGTACGCGAGATAATGATGAAAGAAAGTATAAATAGTCTAAGTTCCTGAAGAATCTAAGTCTTGTCCGATGTTTGTGCCTATACCGTTGTCCTACTGTTTTCTTGTCTAAGGCTTTGACCAAATGGGTTAGTGTCCTCTAAACTCTATAGTATAGGAAAACATGTTAGTACTCTCTTTAATGGGTCATAGGGTCTAAGGGGGGTGTTAGGTCTAGGGCATTCTACCCAACTTACAAGAATTTAACAAGTAGTGTGATGGGACAATAGGTCATGCCCACCTAGTATAGGTTACCTTCCTAACCACTATCAAGCACGAAAGAAAGATAAGAATTAATGGTAGAGGGAATCAAACAAGATGTAAATCAAGGCAGTCAAGTGAGAGTTTGAAAAAGGAAATCGAGGGAGACGGTTAGGTATGTGGATGAGATCCTAGACTCTAATCATATACGCAGGCTTGCTTGGTATGGTAAAGTAACCAAGCAATTTGTCATTGACCTGCATGGGCCACCACAAAAATATGTAACGCTCCAGTCCCAAAATACTTAGCACCAAGTACAAAGACATGTCAACTGCATACATACGAAGCATACTCCAATATACGGAAACCTCATATGTATACATAAGCTGTAAAATGCAGTAACCATAAAACTAATCTCATCCACAAACTAATATATCATAAAATCAACTTATTAAAGTCATTTGTACAAAATGTTGGGCGGAGACACTACCAACAAAAAAAGAAAAATACATAGCAATGATAGAAGAGTCGAGCGAAGCGAAAGACGATCCAAAAGCTAGCATCGTGAAGGTAGATTGTAAACTATGTCCTTGGCTAGAGCACCTGCAAAAATCACAAACATACCTGGAGAAATCACCAGGTCCTCAGAGGGACGTAACAAGATACAGGAAGAACATGCTAATATGAACTGTCAGAATAATAAAATAATATACAAAAGACTATCCTAGACACAAATATGCAAAGGAGATTCTAACCGTCTAATGTACAATTTAGAGGACAACTTTCATGCACATGGGTGGAATTTAGGCTATAAGTACGTAACTGGCATCCAGACATACGTATTCGGCCGTAACGTCCAAAACGTCAGAGGGTATCTACAAATATATCACGACATCGTTCCCTTCGAAAACTATGATTTACCTATTTGGCTTTCCAAACGCACTAGTGACTGTCCTCCCCCAAGATTTTCCACACTGATAAGTCATGTCCATAACCTGTCCAATTTTGTAACTGCTTGAGTCTCTATACCCTAATCATAGCAGTTATGATCTATCCGTCGTACGACTTCTTACATAGAGATGGCCAAGTCAATATGTAAGCCGTGCCCCTAGCAACATGTCTCAAACCGCGTAATATAAGTGTCATGGCCAATGGAGATATAAGGATATCCCACAATAAGAAGGTAGTCTGCTAAAACTAAGTCAACATGCATCAAATAAAATAAAGCAACAAAAAACGACTAATAGAGTCGCTTGCACCCAAGTATGGCTTGGACGTGCAGTTTATAATAATTAAAACTAACAAATATGAAAAAAAATGCTGAAAATAAATAATATGACAGTAAATATAGAAAGGTATACTTATATGGGTCCTGAGCACTTGGGTGGCGAAGATCAGACAGGAAAGTAGGTGGAACAACGGCTGCCGAAGAACTAAGGTCCAAACAAACATCTCCGGATGCTGAAAATAGTCTATTATCTAATTATAATTAATACTGTACCTATTAGATTTATTTAATAGGTTTTTAAATTAGGATATGGTATAGATTTTCGTATCATCTTTCCAACAAACTAAACGGATCGCATTTTCGTGCCCGAAATCTCCCGAAATTACGAAAATATCGAAACATGTTTGTTTTTCGGACATCTAATACTCAAACAGTTTTATAGAAATCTACAAAACAAATTTTGTCTATTATTGGAAAGCTTACCTCGATATGCTTCTTTTAAAAAAATTAGAGGTGAAACGAACTTCGGAGCTAGGACATATCGTCGTTCCAAGTGGCTCTTGCTGCTAAAAAACGGGGCTGAATTCTAATGACGAATTTTAGAGTTTCTATTGGACTAAAAATAATTTCGAATTATGGCTGATAGGAGGGGGATGTATTGGGTTTATATAGGTATTTATTTCAGATTTATCTCCTAAATTAGATAGGATTTGATTTAAATAAATTAGAGTTTGCTTTGTTATGATAGGATATAGATAGAGATGTTCTCCTAGTAGAAGTAGGATTATTATTTATTTAAAATATTAGTTAAATTTATCTAAATTATTATAGGTAATACATATAATTTATATTTATTTAAATAATCTACGTCTAATATTATTTATACAAGTTGTATTAGTTAATACGAAATTGACTTTTATTATATATTACGTAAATAGTGTACAATATATGTAAGAGGTAAAGTTTAATAAAAGTCATGAAATAAATTCTAAAATCTTCAGAGAAAAAAATTGTACAATGTATTTTAGAACCTTAATACTAGAAAAATAGTTTTATATAGTTTTATACTAAATTTACTAATGAGCACTATTATTATTAATATATATTTTTAATTATTATTATTATCACCATATATTTGAATATATAAAAAATAGAGGCCATTTATAATATTTTTAGTGTGTGCGGGGAATTGAACAATTGCACCAAATTGTCGGGGGCACAGTCGGTCATGCCAGGATCCTAGACGTAGGGTCATTGGGTCTGTTCGATTAGATGTCGTGCGTTAAAATCGTGCGCAACGAAAGATGGTCAAACTCCTAATTAATTATAAATATTGTGTCATCTAAGTTGTGCGTAAAAAAATGAAGTGCATGGGAGGGCTTTTGGGTGTAACGAAAAATCCATGGTCGTAGTATAGCTCGACTAGGTCACATATGCGAAACTTGTTGGGTAAAATTATGTCATGTGGCGCTCCAATTGTTCAAGCCACGGTAATGTGTATTTAATTATAAAATTAAATCTAAGGTTTTTATTCATCAATAATTTATTAAAAATAAATTTTAAAAATTACCACAATATCCTTAGTCGAAAATCTGGGGGTTTACAGGTGGTATCTCGATTTTTCGCTAGCGAAGTTACGAGCTGAGTCAAGGCATCCAATTTTTTTGTTGGGCCTCCAGTCGGACATGTTGTATTTGGCCACGCTCCTCATTATCCTGCGTCTGTAGTTCCATCATGGTCATGATCTGCTCTATCGGATCGGTTGAGCCAGATGGTCAAGGAGGAGCCATTTCTCTACAAAAGAATATAACTTCTGTCAGTCTCATAAAATATTATGGACTTATTTGTATGGGGCATTGGTTTTCATAACTCAAAATCGGGACCTTTGAAAGCCATCAAAATACTTTATATACTTTTTCGAAAACGATATTTGCAAGAGGCCAAGGACGTAAAACCGTGCGCTGATACCACTTTGTCACACCCCAATCCCGTTAGGGTCGTTCGTCCTCGCTTTGATCCCTGCAGGATCATTCGTCCTCGCTAAGACGTGATGCCGTGCAAGCCTAAGTTGTGCTTTCACAAGGCCAGTACCTTCACAAAACAACTAGAGAAAGCAAAACACAAGCACACAACATTTATAAGCCAACATTGGACAGAGAGAGAGCTTGAAATAGAAATAGTTCTTTTATTGATAAACTTGATAGGAAATACAAGTATAAAGCTTTGCAAACTCAGAGTGCCTTATCTTGGCTACATGATTCTCTTTAAAACTCTCTTTTAAAAATAGTCGCAATGCCCATACATGATATCCCTTTATTACTTACTTGAAATGTAAAGACACCTTCAAATAAAAATGAACTTACGACTGGACTGGAAATGTAAGATAGCTTTGAGGAAATCCACAGCTCTACTGGGCTAGACGAGCTTTAGTGCCTTACTTGAAATCCCCTTGTCTCCTTTGCTTTCTGAAAAGGATGTCCACAACGTGGGTCAGCACACATCATGTACTGGCGAGCGACTTTTCATCAAAACTCACAAATATCTGCACTAATTCAACATATGAAGCTACATATTTATTAGTGCTCTTTCTGCTTGTCTAGGTTCTTTTTAACAGTTTATAAGAAACATGACAGAAGAATATTTCATAGCCAACTTACCCATCATCGACAGTCATCCCTGCACAAGACAGGTTAGCACAATTTGCATATGATATAAAGGTGTAGAAGCATGGAATTTCACAAACAGAAAGCCCATGCGCCAGACACTACATGCGCCAGAACTCAGACGAAGAACTTCACAGCAAAGTCAATAAGTATAGACATTTGAAGAAGGACTTTTTATTTATATATATATAAGTCTATTACATGTCTAGAAAAGGTTGTACAAAGGAGAATTTCTACAAAGGAAAGATCCGAAGTCTACAGCCAAACGGCCACCATGCGCCTTCAGATAAGTGCAGCATGCGTCTCCAGATAGGCGCAGCATCACTATGCGCCACCAGTGAGGCGCAGCAGATATCATGCGCCTCCATCCAGGCGCATCCCATCATCTTTTCAGCAGCTCAGTTATGTGCATCCCTTCAGCCAAAATCTTCCAGCCAGGCTCACCTGGCCGAGCAGAGCCCAGTTATGTGCCGCTCTTCCAACCAGGCTCGCCCGATAAATGCTTCGATACACAAAGCATTTAACCCTCTGGCTGGAACCGAGGAAGAGAAGAGCACCGCAAATGCTGTGGCCAGGGGAGGCTTCAAAAGAGCCTCCAAAGTCGAAGGAAGACCGTAATCGAAACCGCGGCTAAAGGAGCAGCTTTCGACACGATCAAAGTGGGGAAACCCCACTTTGAAGGAAGAGAGAGCCTAGCACCGCCATTCCGATCTACGGCTCTTCCAGAATAACGGAGACGAGGCTCGAGCATCCCTATCTTTGGATGCAACAGGCACCTTCCGCCTGCCTCAGAAGCCCTCGACTCCGTCTTTTGGATGTAACAGTCACCTTCAAGTGCATCGAAGACAACACAGCATCTCATCTTCACCCTCGGGAGCACTTCGTCAACAGAATTCATGTTGGAAGTACGTGAGGGAATGAGAAGCAAGTCTTCTCTCCATGCCACTATTTATAGGCCGGGCAAATCAAACCCACGCGCCAAGTGGATGGCCCTCCGAATTCCGTGCAATGAATTTACATTAAATGGATGAACCGGACGCCTCGAATTCAGCCAAACGGCTATTTATGGCACTCGAAGAGCGAGACAGCCGCATCATTAAAAGACATATCCGATGCGCCAGCCAGACAGCACATCACACGGACGCGCCCTTCGACATCAGGCGCATCACACAGACGCGCCTTACAATACTCGACGCATTACAGAAGGTGCGCCCCCACACATCTCTATACCGAGTGGAACGCCAACCGACGTGCCCACTCAGCTGTCCATCGAACGTCATCAACATTAAATGCTGAACTGACAGAGTTGGCAGCACGCCTCCCAAAGTCTGAACAGTTGACAGCTTTTCAGAAAACGAAGCGTCGGCAACGTCAGCATCATCATGACTTTGTTTCGTCGGCTACTGCCACGTGGCCACTCCACCATCAGCATGCGCCTCTACGGCCATGCGTCCAAATCAGCATGCGCCTCTACGGCCATGCGTCCAAATCAGCATGCGCCTCAAAAGCCATGCGCCTCAGACTGCTCTCTGATCCCGAAAGACAGAAGGAAAGTCGCCTGCATGCGCCTCAAAAGCCATGCGCCCCAAATGGTTTGTAACTCCTAAAGGTTATGAGCCGCAGCCTCCTCCTGCGCCCAATCCAAGGCGCAGCCCACCAGATCACTCCTCTCCACCAAATCCGAGATCTTCGAACCATGAGTCGACGACACGTGTCTTTTGACTCAACTCATCCAAGATTTCAGCAACGGAAAGATCTTCTCTCTGCTACGTGTCGGCTCACAACAGCAGTATGAAGAGTTCTCCCCCTCGATCAGGGCGCAGCATCCGTGCGCCTCCATCAGCAACCTCCACGTGGCATCCCCACACCGGCGCATCCTGCATGTGCGCATGAGCAGCCAGCCTACAAAACTATAAATAGAAGGGTCATCTCCTTCACACATACACAGAGACTCAGAACACACAAGACTCAAAAAGAATCCACAACAGAGAATCACCAGAGAGGCAGTCCTAGACACTCAACGTCTTCCTCCTCTCAGCAAGCTCCAGCACCCAGAGCAATCAACACCTTCAGAGAACCGATAACCGCCGTCAGCCGGTCAACGGAGTCAACGCATTACCACTCGCTCCATTGGCACTAAGGACCCAGCTTAAACAAAAGTGTACTCCTAGGACTACATCTAAGTCCTATATTGTATCACTGTTCTGTTTGTATTAAGATTTCAATCAAAATAATTTTAATGGCAAACAAGCTGGCGACTCTGCTGGGGACTTCTTTCTCCTCTACCGAGAAGGTTGTGTCACAGGCCGACGACGTGAAGGTGGGCTCCTCCCACAAGACGCTGGTAGTGCGCCTCAATCAACAGGCGTACGAGGAGTTCATTTCTGAAGGAAGTGCGAGTCCTTCGAAGCGGCTGTCGAAGCCGAAGAAGACCCGCGCAGTCTGGGTGCGCAAAGTCGACGCCTCGGGCACCACCGTTGAAGGGGATGCGCCCGTCCAGCCTTCCCTTCCTGCTGACGTCCTCAGCAGTCAAGGTGCGCCCGCTGATGCAGCGCATCTCTCGGGGAAGCGTGTGGCTGACCACGTTCCCCAGCCATCTTCCTCTCAGGCGAGGAAGATACGTCGACGGAGCAGGGGCGCAGCCAATGCCCCGCGCATTACTTATGATGCGCCACAAAGAGCCTCTATCTTTGACAGACTCACTCGCTGTAACGGCGAGGAGAATTTGGATGCTGAGTACTATGCACCCCAGCGGGCTGGTACGAAGAAATCCAGGGCGGCACGGGCCATGCGCCACAAACGTGCTATGCCAGCAGCCGGCCAGAGGCACGCGCTTACGATCACGCGCGCTGCCAATGGCAAGCTGTACAAGGTTGACTCAAGTGCTTCTGCACCAACAACGAGTCGACCTTCAAAGTCCTCATCTCGCTTGGGCGCATTTACTGCGTGCACAACCAAGCCGAGAGAGGCAAACTCAGTGGTCTTGAACTCCCGCGCCTCCTCTGGTTGTGCGGTTGAGGTCCGTTCAAGTCACTTCAAATGCTGTGGTTCCCCCACTACTGATCGTGATGCCTGCTTGGTATTAGATCAGGGGGCACAGCACTCACCCGACCACCCCGGCGCTTGGCCCTGCCATGCGCCTGAGAGGGGTGTGAGGGTAGGACTCTCCTCCAACGACCTGGGCAACGTGATCACTCACAAGCGCCGGTCAGGAGAGTTGACCAACAAGCACGATGCGCCTCTTACGGGGCACACTTGTGCAGTGGTCACCATCAACTGCTGTTGCAAGACGGCAGTACCGCCAAAGCAGTCGGTCTTCCAACGGCTACAATCATCGACACCCCTCCGACATCGCCTTGGGACGAAGGTGTCAGCAGAAGAGGAGCTAAAGGTTGCTTCATGCAACGTGATCTCCAACTCCTCATCTGTCCGGAAGACGACTGCCAATTCCTCGTCTTCATCCAAAAGCCAGTCGAGGAAAACCAAGGCAGCTGTCTCGACCTCTGGAGTGTTCGAAGGCACTCGGTCGAGGAAGAAGTTCTTGGAGGAAGCTGGGGGTAGCCAGACCCTTGTCGAGCCTCCTTCCGAAGACGAAGATGTCCAAAGCACAGCTGCGGCGGATCTTCATCAAGGCGAAGATGGCCTCCCTAAAGCCCCTCAAAATGACTATGTCCTCCAGGACACCGCCAGGGGTAGTGCTGGAAACGAAGAGGCCCTTCAAGACAGAGCTGAGGGCAGTCAGGCCCTTGCAGATGCGCCTGTCGAAGACGAACTCCAGAATGTGGCTGGGGGTGGCCAAACACCAGGAGAAGTGACTCCCCCACATGAGAGCGAGGCTGAGAGCGAAGCCTCAACTAATCCATCCACTTTCGGCCGTATCATGACAGTATACATGACCGGGGGTGATCTTGAGACTGATGCGCCGCCACAGGACATTGTCCAGCACATAGAATCGCTAGAGGGAGGACTCAAAACCCTCTCTGCCTCAATGCAAGCACTGACTCAAGCAGTGTTTGAGATGCGGTCGGCCTTGATCAGGACACCTTCAAATGGTCCCGACCCAGGAGCCAATGGAGAGTCGAGTGTGCCCCTCCAACGGACACCCTCAGACACAGAAGCACCCCGGACGTCGGAGCCCTCAAACGCTCTACTCCAGGTGGTACCTCCTTCCCCGACTCCTAGCTCCACGGAGGACGTGGTCGAAATGATCAAAGATCTGCGGGAGCGCTTCGAGTCCAAGAACAGGCAGGAGGAGCGCCAGAAGATGGGCATTCCCCAGCCTTATCCCCTTGAGTGGAACAAGGTGGTTTATCCCCCAAAGTATAAACCACAAACACTCACGCCGTATGACGGGAAGGACTCTCCACGACGGTACCTGACGTACTTCCAGTCGCAGACAGGGCATCTTTCGAAGGAGGACGCCCTCCTCACCAGCATCTTTGTTGGGGCCCTGAAAGGGGTGGCGTATGACTGGTACTGCAGCCTCCCCGATAATTCCATATCGTCCTTTGACGACCTGACATGCCTCTTCCTCGACCGCTTCTACGACGGTGGGAAGGACATGACGATGGCGTCTCTCATTGAGATACGCCAGAAGGACAAGGAAACGGTTCGGGCATTCATCGAACGCTTCCGTCAGGCCTGCTTCAGGCTACCTCCAGGCATGCCAGAACATGCGCTCCTCTCTGCTTGCAGTATGAACATGCTGCCTGCAGTAAAGCTTTGGCTTAACTCTACTCCCCCTCCCGACTGGAGCTCCCTAATCATCGAAGCTGAAGCTGCAGAGAAGAAGGCGGCCAATGCACGTCTTTTGGGTGTTAGCTTCCCCGCCTTTGACGATAAGGGAAAAAAGTCCGCAATCAACAACTCCGGACGAGAAACAAAGGGGAAACAGGCATTGACTGTTAATGCCTCGAAGGGCGCATCTGCGCCTACTCAAAAGCCTCCACTGGCACCGAGACCCAAGGAGGTTTATTCATTCAATGATGACGACACCCTGCAACTCTTTGAGATACTGAAGCAGGGCGACAAGATCAAGCTTCCGGACCCGAAGCGGCCCGATGAAGTCGGGAAAGTGGACAACCCGAGGTACTGTCACTACCATCGGTTTGTCGGACACCCGACTAAGGACTGCTACGTCCTCAAAAATTACATCCAGCGCATGATCAATGCGGATGTAATCTCCGTCGACTATGAAGAGAAGACGGTGTCAGCAAATGTGGTGTCACTTCAGTTCGGCACCTTGCCGCCGACTACCACACAAGATGGCGTCATCCCCATCCCTAAGGCGACAATGGAGGTGGTGAACTTGCCACCCACCCGTGACAATATGAGTGGACTTGTCCCACTCACCACATCTCGAGGAGAGGTCCTCTGGGTTCACCCTGACCTCGTCTCCGAGGTAACTCAACCGGAGGTACGTCCTACCTCCAAAGCAAAAGGCAGGAAGATCAAGTCTTGCCGCACGGTCTCTTCTTCAACGGAAGAGGCGCTTCCTGTGCAGACGCGTGCACAACAGAACTCCCAGCCCGGTGAAGCTGCCGCCGAAGTGGTGCCTCCTGGCACCATCCCTGAGGAGGGTCCATCCAAGCCCTCAGCAGCCAATAAACAAAAGCAAGTGGAGGCCCGTTTCGACAGACCTCTGCGGAATGAAAATGCTTCGGGGCTAGCCAAGCCCCACAATTTTGACATTCTGGCGCAACTAGCCAGTACTCCTGCACGCTTGTCTTTGTTCGAGCTCCTGCGTCTCTCCAAGGACTCCCGAGAAGCTCTCTGCGAAGCTCTGAAGGATGCCGAATCCTTTCTCAGTCAAGTCAAGCAGCCTGAAGACCTTCCAACTACTTGTGCACACTGTCATTGTGCGGATGAAGTTATCCCAAACATAACCTTCACCCAACAAGACATGCTGCTCAAGCATCACCGACATAATCGACCGTTGTATTACACAGGGTACATCGGTTCGGTAAAGGTGAGCAGGATTCAGATCGATCCGGGGTCTTCCCTAAGCATCATTCCAAAGGCGCTGCTATCAAAGCTGGGGATCCCAATGTACCGGCTGGCGCCCTCCAATACGACCATCAGTGGCTTCAATGCTAGCAAGAGCGAGCCACTGGACAAGATCCGGCTGAAGTGTCACATCGGCAGCCTCAAAACTGAGGTGACTTGTTATGTGGTGGATGCCGAGGTCAACTACAATATCTTACTCGGACGACCATGGTTACATGAGTACATGGTGGTGCCCTCCACGCTCCACCAATGCATGAAATATGTATCCACCAACGGCGTCATCCGGACGGAGTTTGCAGATATCGATCCCTTCAAAGGGATTGAGGCCTACTTCACCGATTCCGACTTGTACAAGCCCATTGACGAGGAGGAAGCCAATGACGCTGATGATGAGGCAGAGACGGCAACAGAGCCGGACATGGAGCCTGAGACGACTCCCGATGCCCCCTTGAAAATCCGTCTGAAGGGGAAACCACCCCAGAAGGCGCCTCCAATGAGCATCAAGCTATCAGGAAAAATGCCGGCTCGCGAAGCTCCCCTGAAGATACGCCTCAAGGGAAAGCCACCTCAAACAGCGGCTCCCCTGGTGGTAAAATTACAAGGGAAGGCACCACTCATCGGAGGCGCAACCGAGGCACCTCTCAAGGTGCGTCTTAAAGGCAAGCCGCCGCAGTCATCCAAGATGCCGGAGAGGGCTCACATAACCCTCTTAGATCCTAAAGTCAGAGCGGTGGAGGACTCTCCTGATCCGGCCCCAGTGCTTACAGATGAGGAGCTTGGCGAATACATCTCCGCTGATGTAGACGCACCCTCCTTCGACAATGTAATCCCACGGGATAAAATCTCGTACTTTATCAATAATAGAGCGTCTTTCAATTATTCTTGTCTTCCACACTGGAATGCCATGTATACATTAGACAACGCTCTACGGTCGTTGCAAACACAAGTAACGACCGTCTACCATAATCAAATAGTCCCGTCTCAAGGAGTCTTCATAGTCCCTCCACGGAGCCGAGACCAAGGCACCATCATCTCGGGCAAAATCGAGCGTCGTCGGGACCTCCCGTCAATCGAGCCCGAACCTGATACCGGCAGAGTACAAGTCTATCGGTACACAGATGCGGCTAAGCACATCATCCAAAAGATGGGCTACGACCTGAAAAGCGACAAAGGCTTAAACTACGGCAAGGGTCGGCATCTCCCTGTCCGGCTTTCGATGCCCAATGGAAAGCCACAGGATTACTATAATCGGACTCGACGGGGGTTAGGCTATGTCACGCCGCCATCAACTCCAGAGAGTTCAGACGCAGAAGACATAGAACATTCCCACTCGTCTGAAGCATCGACGTGGGATTCCGATACCAGTATCGGATCAGTCTTCAGGAAAGTGCTGTCAGCTAACATGACATCGGCGCAACCTCAGAAAGATGAAGGCGAAGACCAACCGCCGGAACCCTTCGAAGAGGAACCCTGGGCTCAGCACCTAGGAGAACAATGGGAGTCTCGTTTTGAGTTACGAGAACCTCCCACTGAAGACGAAGTCGAGCAGATCGACCTCGGGGATGGGTCTTCTTATAAACCCATCTTCATCAGCAAAAGCTTGGAAGGAGAAGACCGAGAATCTTTAGTCCAACTGGCTAAAGAGTATATTGACGTCTTCGCTTGGAGCTACGAAGACATGTCGGGTCTCGATCCACAGATCGCGATGCATAGGTTGAACATCTTACCAGATGTCAAACCTATCAAACAACAACAGCGACGCTTCCGCCCGGACATCATGAACGCCATCGATCAGGAGGTGGACAAGCTCTTGACCAGTGGCTTCATCCGTGAGGAACAACACCCAGACTGGGTAGCCAACGTCGTCCCTGTCACCAAGAAGAACGGGAAGATACGAGTCTGTATCGACTTCAGGGATCTCAACTCTGCTTGCTCGAAGGATGAATTCCCGCTCCCAATCACCGATGTAATGATCGACAACACATGTGGCTTTGAACGTATGTCCTTCATGGACGGGTATTCAGGCTACAATCAAATCAAGATGTTCCCCGATGACGCAAAACACACGTCATTCAGGACTCCGAAAGGTGTTTTCTGCTACACAGTAATGCCCTTCGGCTTGAAGAATGCCGGTGCAACATACCAACGAGCGATGAGTACCATCTTCCGTCAACATCTTCGCAAGACAGTTGAGTGCTATGTTGACGATATCGCAGTCAAGAGCCGCCTCAAAAGAGATCACCTACAGGACCTGAAGACGGTCTTCGATCTCATGCGGGCACATCAACTCAAAATGAACCCCGCTAAATCCTTCCTGGGGGTTTCTAGCGGCAAATTCTTGGGCTTTGTCATCACGACAAAAGGCATTCATGTCGATCCCGAGAAGACTAAAGCCATCCTCAACATGGACCCTCCGAAGAACCTTCGAGAACTTCGGGGCTTACAGGAACGTCTGGCATACATCCGGAGGTTCATAGCAAACCTCTCCGGTAAATGTCAACCCTTTACTCAGCTCATGAAGAAGGAAGTCTCTTACGTCTGGACAGAGGAGTGCCAAAAGGCTTTCGACGACATCAAGGCTTACTTGACAAGCCCGCCAGTCCTAGTGGCACCTGTCGCCGGCAAACCCTTCCTCCTCTACGTCCGTGCCATGGATCATTCCCTCGGCGCTTTACTGGCTCAAAACAGCGATGCAGGCTACGAGCAAGCAATCTACTACCTCAGTCGAACACTCATCGGGGCCGAACACCGGTACAACCCCGTTGAAAAGGAGTGCTTGGCTTTGGTATTTGCCATTCAGAAGACTCGTCATTACGTCTCGGGCCAGACAATTCACGTCATCTCCCGAGTCAATCCACTCAGAGTTCTCATGACGAAGCCAGGGTCATTAAACTCCCGGCTGGCTACATGGGCGATCCTACTAACGCCATACAACATGGTGTTTGTCCCGCAGAAGACGGTCAAGGGTCAGGCCCTGGCTGACTTTTTAGCTGCACACCCCATTCCAGAGTCTTCAAAACTCTATGAAGATATCCCGGATGAAGTCCAAGAATCAAACGTCACTGAAGGAAGCCCCGTTTGGCGGATGTTCTTCGATGGCACTTCAAGAACGGGCCCCAACGGCCAAATCATCGCAGGAGTGGGGGTAGTCTTGGTCTCCCCCGATCAGCTGGTCATCCAGCGCGCATACTCTCTTTCGAAGCCGTGCTCCAATAATGTTGCTGAGTACAACGCACTCGTCATGGGACTCCAGCTAGCACAACAGCTGGGGGTGGATCATCTGGAAGCCTACGGCGACTCGAAACTCGTCGTAAACCAGATTCGGGGGCAATACGAGGTTCGCCATGAAGATTTGATCCCTTACCATGAAGTTGCATTGAACATCATTTCAACCTTCACTGGGTTCTTCATCGAACATGTACCCCGTCTACAAAACTTGGAGGCTGACGCCCTGGCTGGCCTCGCAGCCTCATTGGCCACGCCCCTTGGGACTCAACACTATGTCATGGTAACTGGCCGAGACTTGATTTGTCCCAGGAACAACCTATATTTACAAATGGCTCACGCCATGTCGACAAACACTGATGTTAATGTCCGAGACTGGAGATTCCCGTTCATCGACTTCGCCGTCTACGGAATCCTTCCGGAAGACCCGAAGGAAGCCGTCTCAGTCAGGAGACGCTCTCTTCGATTCTACTACGATACAGCCACTAAAACGCTGTACCGACGCTCCTTCGACGGACTTCTCCTGCGATGCCTGTCTAACGAAGAAGCAGCCGAAGTTCTTCGAGAAGCTCACGACGGAACTTGCGGAGCTCACCAACCGGGTCCTAAGTTGCAAGATCGACTGCGACGTATGGGCTACTACTGGCCAACCATGATTACCGACGCAGTGGAATATGCTAAGAAGTGCCATGCATGCCAACTTCATGCAGACTTCATACATACACCGTCTGAGCCGCTACATCCTACAGTCGCCTCCTGGCCCTTCGAAGTCTGGGGCATGGACATTGTAGGGCCAATCACCCCTCCTTCATCGAGAGGACACCGCTTCATCCTGGCCATCACCGACTACTTCTCCAAATGGGCAGAAGCAGTTCCACTAGCAGAAGTAAAAAGCTCCAGGGTGGTCAGCTTTATCAAACACCATATCATTTACCGTTTCGGGGTACCCCGGCGGATCATCCATGACAATGGTCCTCAGTTTATCAGCCACATTTTCAGCAGGTTCTGTGACAAGAATCGCATTCAGAACGTGGCCTCAACCGCCTACAATCCGGCAGCAAACGGATTGGCCGAGGCGTTCAACAAAACTATCGTCAGGCTACTCAAAAAGGTTGTGTCATCCAACAAACGCGACTGGGACGAAAAGCTTGGCGAATGCCTTTGGGCCTACCGCACGACGGTACGGACCCCAACAGGCAACACTCCATTCTCCCTGGTCTACGGGAGCGAAGCAGTACTGCCTCTCGAGATACAGATACCTTTGCTCCGCGTGGCAATCACAAACGATCTCACAGAAGAAGACAATCAACGTCGTCGTCTGCGGGAACTGGAGGCACTTGACGAAAAGCGTCTCCTAGCTCAACAACGCATCGAACTTTACCAAGCCGTATATCACAGGCTTTCAACAAGAAGGTCAAGCAAAGAACTTTCCAAGTTGGCGACCTGGTTTTAGCAGTCAGAAGGCCAATGGTGTTAACTCATAAGACACCAGGGAAGTTCGAGCCCAAATGGGAAGGACCCTTCATCATTGAGACGGTATACTCAAACGGCGCTTACCGGCTCGCCAAACCCAATGGGAACTTGTTCATGATGCCCATCAACGGCAAGTTCCTAAAGAAGTACTATTCTTGACATCTTCCAAGACATGTATTTCCCCAAACAACCTCTTTTCACAAAATCAAACGCTTCCGGAACCCAGCTGTTCCGTGGCATCCTTCCGTAGAAAGATAACCACGTCCACATTACCTCTGAGTTGTCTCTCTACATCCTATAAAGCGGAACCTTACATTTCGTAAGCTTACGCTATCCTTCATGTTTACCACGTCCACATTACCTCTGAGTAAACATCCCGTACAAACAACTCCTGTGTTGTTGTACATTGATCGCAGAACTTCCATGTCCATATCACCTCTGAGTTGTTCAGCGTATCCTCCAGGATCACTCCTACCACGTCCATAATACCTCTGAGTAGGAAGATTCTATCATTTGAACCTAATGATTGCCATGTCCACATTACCTCTGAGCAAACATGTTGGTTCCTTCAAACTTATTATCTGTACCTAAAAACCAAGGTGCGCAAAAGATAATAGGTCCACACCAATCATCAAGTTCATGATATCAAAAATGAACACATCACAAAAAAGATTGTTTATTTCTTTATTTTTAGAAAAGAGAGAGTACAGAAATACGCTATTCCCTCCAGCAAGAGTTGCAAAAACACATAAAAAGAAGAGAAGCTACAGTCCCCGATCCTCTCCAGGATGGGATGAGAGCTCTCTGACTCGACGTCTCAGGTCGGCAGTACGAGTTTTCACAGTCGCCTGGACTCGCAGCTCGGCTTCTTGACGCATTAATCCGACAGCCTCAGCGGAAGTTTTACTCTCATACTTCTCATCAAGCTGTCTTCGCTGCTGAGCCAAAGCAAGGGTCCGCTGAGTAAGAGTCGCTTCCTCCTGCTTGAATGCCACGTGTTCGGCCAGGACACGATCAGCTTCTAGTTGAAGTTGGGCCCGCTGGTCTTCAAGACGGCGCATCTGAGCATCAACCTCTGCGATGTTAGCGTCCACCGCAGCCCGTTTCTCCGTCATCTTCTCCATAGATTGAGACAACTGCTCCGCCGCAGCCTCAGTCCCAGCCACTTCACGCTTCCAACTGCTCACATCAGCTCGATGGGAAGCCTCGATTTCAGCCATCAACTTCCCTATCTCTGCATCTATCAAGACAGAGAGGTCATTTCGTTGGATGCGCTGCAGTTCCGCGAGCCGCTCGTCCAGCTCAATCACCGAAACTTCCAGTATTTCGGCCATATGGTCATGGCCCTGGTGAACGCGGATCAGCTCAATACAAGGCATTGCCAAAGCTTTTGTTGCCGCAAAGCTCCCCTTGGCATCCATCACTGCAGATACTCCTTTCTCAAGCATTTTGTACACTCCCTCGACGAGGAACTTCACATACTCGTCGGCATCCGCCAGCACCTGCGACGTCATAGCAGGAGTTGGGGGAGCTACTACAGTTTGCGGACCGGAGGAAGATCCGCCAACCTCGATCTGAGAGGTTTGAACCTCGGCAGCAATAGGCTCTTCATCAACAGGGCCCAGACTGCTAGCCCGAGGAGCCGAAGGAACAGAAGGAGCCGGCACATGCGTCGTGATAGTACCCCAAATGGAAGAAGCAACAGAGGGTTCCACACCCTTACCCTTCTCAAGCCCGGAGAAATCACCGACGTCAACGGCCACCTCTTCTACCCCCGACGTTCTATCTGCATCAGCTACCTCCCCCGGCAAAACGGGGAGATCAACATTTATCTCCTGGCCAGCCCCAGGAGACAAGACCGGCAGAAGGGTCTCATTCTTCTCAAGTCCCTCTACAGGGACAGAATCTGTCACTACCGCCTGATCGGTAGCCATCTCTATGTCCATGGTTGAAGCCAAGGAAGGATTTGGCAATGATTCAGCCGACCTCCCCTCATCATGACAAGGAGGGGAATCAATCCTCTCCTCTATCCTCACTGCTTCTGCTGCCCCCGCAACGGACCCTTGCAACGCTGGAGGGACGTCACCAGAGGGCGACGAGCTCCAATCCACTTCATCATCAGGATGCCTCGAGTCTGTAGGACCCTCAGCGTCCAAGGCCTCCACGGCAGATGGTATGATCCCAGAAGTTGTTGCGACTTCAAAGTCAGGAGATACAAAAACCTCCGCGGGAACATCTTCGGGACCCTCCTCCACAGAAGACATCATCATTGGTGGAATGCACTCCTCAGAAGAGCCTACCACCTCCTTCGGCTTACTGGTGCCCGGTTTCGAAGCACGAGACTTCTTCTTCAATCCCTACAAGAAGAAGAACATAAGTCGCCACGATGACATAAAAAACTGGAATTATGAAGCACTCCTTACCTCAGCGGGAGCTGAGCCCGTTGGCGTTACAAGTGGCGCTTCCGTAACCTTCGCGGTCGACGTCCTTCTCGACCTTTTCGGTACAGAAGAACCAGCTTCTGGGTCAGCCCGCCTTTTTCCGACAGACGGGTCTCTCACTGGTGCCACAGCAGCAGCCCGATACCCCGCCAATTCTGGTGGACGATATGTCTGAGCTGCCACCAACATATTCGTTGTTGCCTCCAACTGGGTTCCAATGATGAAACTAGTCTCCCTGTCATAACCAGGAGACATAGTATTCATAGTGCAATACAGCTTGGCGGCCGGATATAAGATCGGCGGCCGAGGATTGCGAACTGGTGTGGTAAACTTAACGCTAGTGCGTCCAGCGTTATAATACTGCCAGCCCCGGGCTCCATCCAGCAAACTCCCGATGAAGCCTAGACTGCTACTGGGATTCCGCAGCATTAGCTGAGTGTAGCCAAATTGACGAGCAAATCGGCTTGGCAAGTACGGTTCCAGATAACATCTGTTCTGATTACGGTAGACCAGGTGCGAAGGCCGGATACTCTGCAACCAACGAAAACTCTATTTCGACAAAGTAACCGCATCCTCGCCAGAATCAACCAAATCCTGGTCGGCCTCGAAATTCTTAAAGATCGGGCCAACCTTCACGATTTTCCACCCCTGAAGGAAGGACAAAACCCTCCTACAAACGGGGACGCCAGTGTAAGACCACTTCCTCTTGTAGAAGCGGCGAATGAAGGCATCTCCTTCAACATGGTCCTCCTCAGGGCCAGGACTCATCACATTCGGATGATGTAAGATCAGCCACCCCATAAGATAATGGAAAGGCAGCTCGGCCCGGGGAAAGTTGTCATTATTACCTTTCTCGTGGATCACATCATCAGCAAAAGACCTCAAACCGCGCAACAGGTTGCACACCATCGCGGGGAGGAGAGCTAAAGGTCGTCCAAAGGCCAACTTCACTGCAGGCAAAATGAGATTCCGATGTACCCTCTCAACGGCACCGGATCCCCCTGTAAATATGCAATCCCGGAGCCATATCATCAAGTAGGCCGTCAACACTGCCTTAGACGACATCCGGTGCGCGCAGTGCCAGAAACAGCTGTACGTATCCTTGCCGCTCTCATTGGAATGTGGGGCCCTCTCGTCCAGCCGGGTTATTTCAGAACTCACTTCCGCGGGGTTCAAGCCTTGTGGAGTCGCAAACCGGATCCTCGAAGGATCCGCCAAATCCTGCCTGAAGACATAGTCCCTCCAAGCAGTCACGTGAGGCTGGGTCTTACCCTTGTCCCTCCGGTGCATCAGATAATGATGGCTCGTCACCTCCTTAAACGGCCATCATCTCCGGGTCCTTATCTTCCAAGACCTGGATCTCTTCATTTGATGGAAAATATTCCTCGTACGGTTCCGAGCCCCAAGGAAGCTTGGACACTTCGTACATCTCATGAAGGGCCAATCCCAACTCCTCCACTGGAGTAAAGAAGCTGCCAGTCTGGGCGTTGAAAAGCTCCAAGAGCGCAAGGAACATCGGCTTATTGAGGTCCACGCCTGCCTGCGTGGCCCGAATGGCGGCAGTCAGCCCTATCTCTTTAAGCTCAACTTTGAACCTGGAAAGCACCCAGGAGGTCAACTCGTCCCACTTTGGGATGTAGTGACACCAACCTTCGACTCTAAAACCAGCTGTCGGATACGTGACCTTCGACGTCAGCATCCGATTTGCAAAAGTCGGGGCACTGAAGGGAAACGTGTCATTTGGGACTTCACTATAGATGCTCCCGGGACGCAAAGCTCGGTAACTGAACGAAGAACCGGTTCGTGAGACGGTCAAGGTGTCTCGCTGGTTCGAGGTGGTGTCAATCGAAAGGGAACCCCCCAAGGCACCTCCTTGAGAAGGAGTAAGTTCCCAACCCATCCTTCTCTTCGAAGCTAGACGATAAAATGCTGTCAGTGGCAACTGGCGGTCAACCTGCCGCATGTATAACATCATGCCCTTAGCAGCAAAGAACCAGTCTTCTCTGATCTTCAATATCTTCGCTTCGGAAGAGACTAATCGGTCGCCAAACAGAAAGGCAGGCTTTAAGAAAGTCACACCTTCAGAATCAGCAGACTTCAGTTTACCGCTCTCCATCATACTCTGGAGGAAAAGCGGCAACTGGACCTGGATTTGTAGCATCCTCTCACGAGGTTGGTCCTGAAGGATAGCATCCTTTGCAGGGTTGATCACCGCCTCGTCAAAATCAACTCCCATCTGACAAAGAGAAGCGTCCAGGAGGACCTCATTCAGTAAAGGGATCGTCATCGACACTGGCACGACAAAAGTGGAAGTCAGGCAAAAAGACAAAATATGTCAAGCAGACTGGCGCATTGCCAGGGTATGAACCCATGCGCATCTGCTTCGGCGCATCATCAGGGCATAGGCCCATGCGCGTCAGCATGTTGCGGCGCATCATCAGGGCGTAAGCCCATGCGCGTTGGCATTGGAGCTTCGGCGCATTATCAGAGCGTGAGCCCATGCGCGTCAGCAAAGGCTTCAGCGCATCTTCAGGGAATAAAACCCATGCGCGTCAGCCATTAAAACCTCGGTGCATGATAAAGGTATAAACCTATGCACGTCGGCAGGATAGAACCTCGGCGTATCATTAAAAGACCGAAGTCTATACGCGTCGGCAGTCAGGGCACAGGGCCCAAAGTAGAGACGAAACCCACCTGTCACCTCAGGACGAACGTCGGCAAGAGGCGAAAGAGTGATAGGTACATCCTCATCGGCGGACTCCTTCGCTTTCTCCTTTCCCTTGCCGGCAGCACCGCGAGGAGTCTTGGGAGCCATTCTCTCGAGGAAGGAGAAGTTAGGGTTTTTGAAGATCTAAAGAAGCAGAGGCACAGAGAAGAAGAACCCTTTCTCTCTCCAACTCTTACCTATTTATAGGGCTTGGTCGCACGCGTGAACAGATGACGTGTGATCTCAGCCGTCGCCTCGGGTTCTGTTCAAGGATAGCAGCAAATAAAACCAAAAGATCATCATTAATCTTTTTCGGTTACCGAGGCACCATCATCATTAACTGAGAAGAGCATGCGCCCGAACAGGCATGCGCCCAGAAATCATGCGCCCTGACCTCCATGCTTCTTATTCAAAGTATTCTAAAACTTATTCAAAAGTTTTAAAAACTTTGAAGGGGGTCTTGTAGAAGCATGGAATTTCACAAACAGAAAGCCCATGCGCCAGACACTACATGCGCCAGAACTCAGACGAAGAACTTCACAGCAAAGTCAATAAGTATAGACATTTGAAGAAGGACTTTTTATTTATATATATAAAAGTCTATTACATGTCTAGAAAAGGTTGTACAAAGGAGAATTTCTACAAAGGAAAGATCCGAAGTCTACAGCCAAACGGCCACCATGCGCCTTCAGATAAGCGCAGCATGCGTCTCCAGATAGGCGCAGCATCACTATGCGCCACCAGTGAGGCGCAGCAGATATCATGCGCCTCCATCCAGGCGCATCCCATCATCTCTTCAGCAGCTCAGTTATGTGCATCCCTTCAGCCAAATTCTTCCAGCCAGGCTCACCTGGCCGAGCAGAGCCCAGTTATGTGCCGCTCTTCCAACCAGGCTCGCCCGATAAATGCTTCGATACACAAAGCATTTAACCCTCTGGCTGGAACCGAGGAAGAGAAGAGCACCGCAAATGCTGTGGCCAGGGGAGGCTTCAAAAGAGCCTCCAAAGTCGAAGGAAGACCGTGATCGAAACCGCGGCTAAAAGAGCAGCTTTCGATACGATCAAAGTGGGGAAACCCCACTTTAAAGGAAGAGAGAGCCTAGCACCGCCATTCCGATCTACGGCTCTTCCGGAATAACGGAGACGAGGCTCGAGCATCCCTATCTTTGGATGCAACAGGCACCTTCCGCCTGCCTCAGAAGCCCTCGACTCCGTCTTTTGGATGTAACAGTCACCTTCAAGTGCATCGAAGACAACACAGCGTCTCATCTTCACCCTCGGGAGCACTTCGTCAACAGAATTCATGTTGGAAGTACGTGAGGGAATGAGAAGCAAGTCTTCTCTCCATGCCACTATTTATAGGCCGGGCAAATCAAACCCACGCGCCAAGTGGATGGCCCTCCGAATTCCGTGCAATGAATTTACATTAAATGGATGAACCGGACGCCTCGAATTCAGCCAAACGGCTATTTATGGCACTCGAAGAGCGAGACAGCCGCATCATTAAAAGACATGTCCGATGCGCCAGCCAGACAGCGCATCACACGGACGCACCCTTCGGCATCAGGCGCATCACACAGACGTGCCTTACAATACTCGGCGCATTACAGAAGGTGCGCCCCCACACATCTCCATACCGAGTGGAACGCCAACCGACGCGCCCACTCAGCTGTCCATCGAACGTCACCAACATTAAATACTGAACTGACAGAGTTGGCAGCACGCCTCCCAAAGTCTGAACAGTTGACAGCTTTTCAGAAAACGAAGCGTCGGCAACGTCAGCATCATCATGACTTTGTTTCGACGGCTACTGCCACGTGGCCACTCCACCATCAGCATGCGCCTCTACGGCCATGCGTCCAAATCAGCATGTGCCTCTACGGCCATGCGTTCAAATCAGCATGCGCCTCAAAAGCCATGCGCCTCAGACTGCTCTCTGATCCCGAAAGACAGAAGGAAAGTCGCCTGCATGCGCCTCAAAAGCCATGCGCCCCAAATGGTTTGTAACTCCTAAAGGTTATGAGCCGCAGCCTCCTCCTGTGCCCAATCCAAGGCGCAGCCCACCAGATCACTCCTCTCCACCAAATCCGAGATCTTCGAACCATGAGTCGACGACACGTGTCTTTTGACTCAACTCATCCAAGATTTCAGCAACGGAAAGATCTTCTCTCTGCTACATGCCAGCTCACAACAGCAGTATGAAGAGTTCTCCCCCTCGATCAGGGCGCAACATCCATGCGCCTCCATCAGCAACCTCCACGTGGCATCCCCACACCGGCGCATCCTGCATGCGCGCATGAGCAGCCAGCCTACAAAACTATAAATAGAAGGGTCATCTCCTTCACACACACACAGAGACTCAGAACACACAAGACTCAAAAAGAATCCACAACAGAGAATCACCAGAGAGGCAGTCCTAGACACTCAACGTCTTCCTCCTCTCAGCAAGCTCCAGCACCCAGAGCAATCAACACCTTCAGAGAACCGATAACCGCCGTCAGCCGGTCAACGGAGTCAACGCATTACCACTCGCTCCATTGGCACTAAGGACCCAGCTTAAACAAAAGTGTACTCTTAGGACTACATCTAAGTCCTATATTGTATCACTGTTCTGTTTGTATTAAGATTTCAATCAAAACAATTTTAATGGCAAACAAAAGGTATATTGTTTAACTCTGCATCTCTTGTTAGGTTACAATGCACTCTGATTTCATAAATGCACCTAATTATATGTTGGTCCACGGGTCGTTTCTCGTGATTAGCCGCTATGACACATGGGTTCAGCTCGTCGCTATTTGAACATTGATGCAACACCCGAGGTTTCTTGTACCTCGAAATGTCTAGACAATCTTCCCCTAGCCGAGCGATTCAAGACGCCCCCAGAACCGTCCGAGAGATCTAGTTTTCTTGTGCACAAGTTGTCCAGGACCTATGCATACTTTGTAAGGCGACTGTTATGCAACACACGTATTTATGCTTTGCTTTGGTTTATGACAGAGCTATAGCTCCTAGCTTTGGGACAATTCTTTTTGCTGTGGCAACGTGTACAAGTCCGTCTGTACACATCTAAACATTTGAAGCATATTCATAGGCAACAGATATTATTCATATGGAAACAAATGAAGCGGCAACATATAATCCAGCATATGATTCAATTCATTATCTTCTCTTTATCTTTTGTTATTGTGGTATCGTTGATCGTAGGGACGAGGCAACATAGTGGACTAGAGATCATTTTTATTAGGGCAAACAAATAAATGCAAGCCCGGTTAGAGCAACTCACTAAGATGAATGTTAGTTGAGAGAATGAGGGACTTCACGCGCCGTTCACGTTCTGTGTATGTCTATGCATCCTCCTGCATTGGCACCAACATTGGATTAGCATAATTCGGTCTCTTTCTCTCAAGATTCGGAATGAATGCGATATGCGATAAAAGCGAACAATGAAAACCAATCATCGAAAATCAATACGAAAACGCATTCATCAAAACCAAGCAGCGAAAGAAAACATCCAACGAAAAATATTGGACTCATTTTAATAGAAGCTGATCCATCAGTTGGAAAGGTTCATTGCATTTCATCCGTGATCAATCGATACCGGCAATAGTTTCTCCAAATACTCAGTTCAAGACTGAGTCAGCAAGCCGTAGGTATTACATAGTGGACCGCGAGGAGCGGGGCACTACACATATACTTGCATGGTCATGGATAACTTGTCGACAAGGTAGTTCCTTGAACGGTAATCCGAGGCCACGGACCCAGTTCATTCTAGGGGGAACAAGGATTGGTGTCGACGTACTGGCATCGGTATACGGGACCTTCGGTAGGGCTAGCTACCCGCACTGTAAGGGACGTCGTATACCTGGAAGACGGTCCAAGATGGCGTGTCGTCAGTGACCTTCATATAGATAGGTCCAGTGCTAACAATGTCTTATGCAGGAAGAGTAAGTTATTACTCAAATACAGGGAAGGATGTTGACAGTTGGTAAGAATCACCTGAACGGTGATAATTATATTGAATCATGATATTATTTTTAACAATGTCTTGTGCAGGCTGAGTAAGTATTATAAATGTACAGGGATGGCTACACGACCGTGGGTAAGAATCACCAAAGGGTGATAACCGTATACTTTGAATTATGTTGGCTATGAGATTTGTATGCTTTACTTCGTGTCGGCTATCAACATGAAATTGACCCTAAGGAATCGAGAAAGATCACTGTTAATAATGTTATATAACATGATTACTTAGTGTTATCTTCTTAGGTGAGTTGGGCCAGCACCGCTCGTCAGTACATTGATGATGTACTGACCCACGTTGTGGACAATATTACAGGTGCTTACGTATGGGAAAAAATTGTTTGATCAGTGCTTGGCATCGATGATTCGGATGGGTGCGTAGAAGCTCTTCTTTCAAGACGATATCTTCTGTTATACGGGACATAATGTATGGAACAGTGTAACTCAGTTGTACCAGTGAGATTATAGCCAAATTGGCAAGTTCATTATAAAGAAGTCAGTATATTCAGTTGTAGCCTAAAGAAAAAGTGTATATATTCAGTTGGCTAATCAAAGTCTTATAATCAGTTGTAAACTCTGTATTCCACTGCAAGTCTTGTAATACATTGTAATTATCAATAAAGAGATACGTTTCTTTAATATCTTGTGTGACTTTAATTTATCTGCTTGGTTTTGCTGCGATGTCGTTGTTTTCTGAGAAATATCAGGAACTGTAATGGTTTTGTCTTGTACAAGTACAATCTACACTTGTACGACATCACACTCAGTGGCTAGTTTTCGATCCTCCGGGATCAAGGCGTGACATTAAAAACCTCAGGCACCATGATGATAGCCTTCTTATTTATAAAAAATTTAGTAACAATAAAGATATGACAAAATAACCTAAGATAAAAATAATATAATCAAGAAATATCCTACTTATCCATGATGATTGATATGGATGAGTTGGAGGTTTGAATTGATAAGCTTGAAACTTGAGCTTGTAATTTGTTTGATCCTCTAAACAGAAGTTGTCAACTAAATTGATGAGTAAGAAAAAGTCGCCAAGTGAATTGGTGAGCTTCACTCTGACCGCCAAGTGAATTGGCGAGTTACCTACTTGAATATTTACTATAAAATATTTTCTTCCTCTCTTCTATTTATATAATATCAACTTTTATTTACTCTTCTTTTAATATTTTTTGGGCTTAATTGTAACTTGATACCCTCAACTATTCTTGTTTTTCAACTTAATACCCTAAACTTTTTTACTCGATAACTTGATACCATCAACTATTTAATATTTTCAATTTGATACCCAAAATTTTAAAAAGGATAAAATTATCCCTCCCCTTCACTTCCCAACCGAACCCAACCCCTCTCCCCCCTGCCGGCTCACCACTCCCCGCCCCCACCCCGCCCCTCTAGCCACCCTCGACCCCCCCCTGCCCCGCCGCCGTCCCTGCTCCTCCCTCCCCAACCCCAACCCCAACCCCAACCCCACCCCCCACCCCTCTCCGGGCGTGCACAGTGGCTAGAGGGGGGTGGGACGGGTGGCCAGAGGGGGCGGGAGGAGGGGTGGGGGCATGGCTGGAGGGCTGGAGGGGGGGACGGGTGGCCAGAGGGGGCAGGGGGAGGGGTGGGGGCGTGGCTGGAAGGGAGGGGGTTGGGAGGGGGCTGGCGGGTGGCCGGAGAGGGACCGAGAGACGGGCGGGTGGCCGGAGGGGGGCGACGGGGTGGAGAGGGTGGGTGGGGGTGTAGTTTTAAGTTTATATTAGGAGTATTTTTGTCCAAAAAAAATTTTATGGTTTCAAGTTGTTACAAAAAAAAAAGTTTAGGGCATCAAATTAAAAAATTGTAATAGTTGAAGGTATTAAGTTGCAATTAAGTCTATTTTTTGGAATGATCATAAACCAGAATTTGTTCCGTGTGACAATGACGTCCTTAAATAGAAATGACTTCAAAAAATCTATATAACAAGAATATTTGCGACGGAACATGAATCGACACAAATAGAATCAATCTTAAAAAATATATCATCAGTCAATAATTTTAAAAAAAACATTATTATTAAATAATCTAAATAATAACTAATTAAAAAACTAACTTATCAACATGCTAAAGGTACGGACAAGTCAAGGAATGCCCAAAACACTGAAAAATTCTAGTTAATTCTTACAATTTACCTTAGCTTTATTATTATTGGTACTGTTTCTCCTTAATATGTAACATTATAATCAAACAAATATATTAATGTCCAGTGCTTGTAGTTCAAGTAAAAAACAGTACGGACACTAGACGAAGTCAATAAGGTTCGAATTCTCCAACCGTAAAAACATACAGGCTGGTTGTAATAAAAATTAACATATTAATTGAGGAATTCCTCCACGTACTCACACAAAAAGAATTGGAGGGAGGGAGGGAAGAAGAAACGGTCATCACATAACCAACCGAAATAGAAACTCTAATAATAATTAATAATTAAAACAAAAAAAAAAAGTAAACGTTGTGAATTTGAAAGGAAGAAGCCCTCCTAAAACCCCTCTCATCCTTCCATTCCTCCGTTCCTATGCACTATAAAACCCTCCCATAGCTCCCTACCCATAAGAGGAAGTCCTCCGCTTGGCGCCTCTCTTTGGTCTTTCTCATACACATCCCCTCTCGAGCTACTCTAGCCAGGGATATACATATATATCACCAGATGTGCTTCACCTAAGCACATCGATCGATCTACACTCGCATCAAATCCCCTACCTATACTTTGAAAATTTTCCATTCCGACCGAAAGATGGCGTCGCCGCCGCATTGCGCTTGCGCTACAATTTTCGTGCTCGTCGTCGCGCTCCTCGGCCTCCCAGCCGTGCACGCCGAGGACCCGTACCTTTTCTTCGAGTGGCACGTCACTTACGGCACCCGCACCCTCCTCGGCGTCCCCCAGAGGGTGATCCTCATCAACGACGCCTTCCCCGGCCCCGAGATCAACTGCAGCTCCAACAACAATATTGTCGTCAATGTGTTCAATGAGATCGACGAGCCATTCCTCTTCACATGGTACTATATATTTTTTTATTATAGTTGTTAGAATGTGAGTCAATAATATATATAGATTTGAAACGAACAGGAATGGAATCCAGCATAGAAAAAACCCTTGGATGGACGGGATGCCCGGGACCAACTGCCCGATCGCTCCGGGGACCAACTTCACCTACAAGTACCAGGTGAAGGACCAGATCGGCAGCTTCTTCTACTTCCCGTCCGTCGGCATGCAGAAGGCCGCGGGCGGCTTCGGCCCCATCCGCATCAACAGCCGCCTCCTCATCCCGGTCCCCTTCGCGGACCCCGCCAACGAGATCTCGGTCCTGATCAGCGACTGGTACACCAAGAGCCACACCGTGCTCGCCCGCATCCTCGACTCCGGACGCAGCATCAAGCTCCCCGACGGCGTGCTGATCAACGTCAAGGCCAGCGACGAGGTCGAGTGGAACCGGCCGCAGAGCGTGCAGCCCGGCCTGACCTACCGGTACCGGGTCTGCAACGTCGGCCTCAAGACGTCCCTCAACTTCCGCATCCAGGGCCACGCCATGAAGCTCGTCGAGATGGACGGCTCGCACACCGTGCAGAACATGTACGACTCCCTCGACGTGCACGTCGGGCAGTGCTACTCCGTGCTCGTCACCGCCGACCAGCCCGCGGGCGAGTACCTGCTGATCGCGTCGACGCGGTTCATCAAGAGGGTGCAGACCGCCACGTTCCCGTTCAGGTACGTTGGCGCCCCGGAGTCCGCCAGGGCGTCCGCGGAGCTCCCGCCCGCGCCCGTCGGCTGGGGCTGGTCACTCAGCCAGTGGAGGTCCTTCCGGTGGAACCTGACCGCCAGCGCCGCCCGTCCCAACCCCCAGGGGTCCTACCACTACGGCTCCATCCCCATCACCCGCACCATCAAGCTCCAGAACCGCGCCGGGACCATCAACGGCAAGAAGAGGTACGCGCTCAACGGCATGTCCCACCGCGACGCGGACACCCCCCTCAAGCTGGCCGAGTACTTTGGCATGCCCGACAAGGTGTTCTCCTACGACCTCATCAAGGACGACCCGCCCGCCATGGACGTCCCCATCAGCATGGCCCCCAACGTCATCAAGGCCGAGTTCAGGACCTACATCGAGATCATCTTTGAGAACCCCGAGAAGGCCATCCAGTCCTATCACCTGGACGGCTACTCCTTTTTTGCAGTCGGGTGAGTATCATACATTGATAAATGTGCTGGTGAGAATAAATACATAGATTTATATTTATAGTACATCAAACTTACTTTTT
Organism: Iris pallida; assembly: GCA_029216955.1. Classification (NCBI taxonomy): domain Eukaryota; kingdom Viridiplantae; phylum Streptophyta; class Magnoliopsida; order Asparagales; family Iridaceae; genus Iris; species Iris pallida. The sequence goes on from JANAVB010045020.1 coordinate 17,514,099, forward strand.
GACAGGATGGGGCCGGGTAAGTGGACACCCGAGAGCAGGGACAAGTACAACAGCCTGGACGCGGTCAGCAGGGTCGCGATCCAGGTGTTCCCCAAGTCCTGGACCGCGATCATGCTGACGTTCGACAACGCTGGGATGTGGAACCTCAGGTCGAACCACTGGGACAGGTTCTACCTCGGCCAGCAGCTCTACGTCAGCGTCGAGTCGCCGGCAAAGTCGCTGAGGGACGAGTACAACATGCCCAACAGCACCCTGCTCTGTGGGGTCGTGCAGGGGCTGCCCATCAAAGCCCTCTACTCCTAAAATTCCCTAATTCCATTCCATTCATTCATTTCATTTGTTTTTTTTTTTCCCACTGTGTACTTCTGATTAGTTAATAAGAGGGGAAGGCAGCTATAGGCTATCGTTCCCAAATCTCTTATTTATGTACTTATTGATGATTATTATGGAAATTTTATTTACATAATTGAGAGGCTTCCTTCTGAATCTCACTAGAAATTATGTATCTTGATTCTCCTCCACACTTGATGGTATAGGAATGAGTGCATGCAACGGTAGTCTTGAACAGTACTTTTTGTTTCTAGGTCATCAAGTGGAAGAAAATCAAGATGTACAATAAGTCCAACTCACTGAATAAATTTTCGTATTGATAGTCCATTGTGGCATAAGAAAAATCAGTATGATCGACGGTATAATATGATCCGAGGGCAGTATAGTTTGTGCTTCATCTGAGTTTCACTCACATTGATGTAAGCAAGAATAGCAAGAGCTTAATTTTCTTCTGAAAAGTTTAGGATTTCACAATTTTACTTGTGAAATTTAAAAGAGTTGGGACTTGGGAGGGCCTAGTATGAAAATGAAAATTGTTGTCGCGCCGATGCTATACCATGAAGGGTACTGTCTATAGAACTTTTACCTTGTGCCTATGTTTGGTTTACGGAAAGGAAATCAATTTTTTGCTTTTTTTTTAATTGTACTTTCTATCCATTTTCTTTTTTGGGTGTTTGAAAAAAGTTTGGGGTGGAAAAGTTTGGGGTCATATTTCTTTTTTACAACTTTTTTTTTACATCCGAACATAGAAATGAATATCTTTTCTTTCCAAGTCCTAATGTTGTTGTCGATTCGAAGCTTTGAATTTTTCAATTCTGCCATCGTTATCGCGTTGCCACTCAATCCTAGGAGCGTTTAGAGTCTCTTTTAGATAATTAATATTGTTGGTTATCTCCATAATTTATTTAACATAGAGCAATCCAAATTTCCAAAGAGTCGAGCTCCTACGAGGCAGCTTGCCACCAAGACTCATCCAGTCCTTCGACACCATCATCTCCTTTACCGTCATCCAAAAGTGCACGTGCCAACGCCAACATTACTTCTCTTAGCCATCAGCACTATTTTTCTACTACCACATGTGACCTCCGTTGATCAGCTGGCAAAATTCTTTTACAAAGTCACACCCCCACACTGCAATTTCAGTTTCTATTGGACAAACTCATGTTGTTTGACACATCATGCGTTTGAAGGGGGTGTTAAGATTGATTAGATTCAAGTCTTCTTCATGATGTATCTCCTATACGGATACGGATTCCTTTTCCTATATGTATATGAATCCGTTCTCCATATATATATATATATATATATATATATAGGAGGACATGCGTGGTCTGACGTATAGTCGTATCATTCGCGACGGGGAGTGGAGGCCGAAGTCTTATCGGTTTACAGAGGAGCTGGGTGGGATCATTAGTACAATTGCCATTGATCCGGACTTGTCTGCTGATCGGTGAATTTGGGAGCCGACAGGAGCAACTCCGGGAACTGGGGAGTTCCAATTCCGGAGCTGCTACAACCTCATCCGGCGCACCTTTCCTCAGAGTTCTCACTACGAGTTTGTATGGTGCAAGGGTCTGGCCAGGAAGATGCAGCTTTGTGTCTACAAGCTTCTACTGGGCCGTCTTTTGACTAGGGATCGTCTGAGTTCATTTGGAGTGCCGGTTCCAGATCTCAAGTGTGTGCTTTGTAGTATGAAAAATGAATCTATAGGACATATTTTCTTCGAGTGTGCCCTGGCATGACAGATCTGGTCTGAGCAGAGTAGAGCGTTGGGAGGGTGCGACTCCGGGAAGGGAATTGGGAACATTATCACTGTGCTCCGGGATAGCAGGAGGCGAGGGCAGGACTGGTTCCGGACCGCCAGAGTTCGACTGGCGGCCTCAGTTTGGCATATATGGCGGGAACGAAATCGTCGGATATTTGAGGAGCTGGTCACCCCTCCGGTAGGCATTCTCCATAACATAGAGTTTGATGTAAATGCTATGGGGAATTGATGAGTGGGAGTTCCACTTTGATTGTATGTTGTAAGATTACTGTATTGCTTTTGGAATAAAATTTACCCTTTTTTCAAATATATATATATATATATATATATATATATATATATATATATATATATATATATATATATATATATTGAAAGAAGATAATTGTGGTGAACGCTCCCACTGGGATTCGATCTCCTGACCACTCGGACATGCATCTCTCTTAACCACTAGGCTAGAGGTCATTTGCGTGTGTGTGTGTGTGTGTGTGTCTATATATATATATATATATATATATATATATATATATATATATTGTTTGTTGTATCATCTATTAATAAAATCAATATTGTTGATTTGTTTTTAATGGAGATTTAGCCCGAAATGCCCGCCATACATGTTGACAACCGCAAATTTTTTGAAGCCTGAACAACGAACGATAGATTATATTGATATTGTGAAATACATAAGAGGCAGGTTTTGGACCTGCACCTGAACCTAATGAAAAGAGTTGAAATAACTTGTAATGCCTGTACTCCACGTGAGACTAGGAGAGCCTCTGGCTCTTCCTCTTGCAGGCTTTTATAAAAACATATCTAAGAAAATAGTTCCTTCACTGGAGGACTCTTTAAAGTTTAAAGCAACTCTCAGATTTGAGATATCATCACGGTCCAGTTCGGACTAATCTGAGCAGCTAATGCGCCAAACCTGCTTGTGACAACCAGTGAGAATTGCAAATTGCACAGGTCTTTCTTCAGCATTCTTCCAAATAAATTCCCGTTGTTCATACTGAAACACAAAATTAGGAAATCATGAGTTCCCCTAGGATTTTTGTATCCGAAGGGGCCCCTTTTGACTCAGAGATCCATAAAATATGCACTAGCTAACACTCAAGATATAATGTCAACTCGAGATTCTCATCCTATATATATATATATATATATAGCCAGTTAAGACAACTTTTAGAACAAACTAGATAAAAACATCTAATAACCAGAGATGTAACAGAATACTACCAACAGATAATGTTCCAACCATAACAATCACATTAACCAGGACAGAATAGAGAAACTCACATATTCCATTACATATTGCAACAACTTGCATACATTTCTCAACTTCCATTAGATATTGCAGCAATTAACAAAGAATCAGACAATGGAAATTACAAAGTGTGTGCCCTTATTGTCAAAGAATATAGAACAACAAGGGCCAAAAAATGGGGGGGCAAAAGGAAAAAAAATTAAAGAAAAAATCTACGTCGATCCGAGCCTGGATGGCACCACCAATTGAGATGCCAACCAATAATTGCCATACACAAATGAATCGAGCAATTAACTAATGTCTGAGCTGATCTGCAACACAAAACTTAAAGAATTTGCAGTCCCCATACTGTTGTATGTTGTACATTCTCTTCCACCACTGTCACTAAGGGCCCTCGGCTCTTATCAGAAGCAACCATAACATTCTCTTTCTCCCTATTATTGCTGAGAAAAATCGAACCTTCAAGTATCTGACATTAGCTGCTGACCAGACTCACTGTGCTCTTTGGCTCCAAACCCTAAGTGGGAAAAGACATCATCCTTCAGAGCGAATTGGCTCCATACTCTCATTTCAAATCTCCAACTTACGATAATCCCTACTACCGCATCTAATGTACATTGCATTGGTCCATAAACTGCTCCCCTTGTGTTATGAATTTCCTCCAGTACTTCTTGTAGTTTGGTATTCCGAGATCAAGCCAAGGCTTCATGTTGCCATTATAGTGCAGGGCTGCAACATTTTTTATGCTGTATGCATCTACCCCATAATCATGACCAAGTCCTGAGAGAACCCAGGAGGAATCCAGAGGAAAGATCAGATCTTGGAATGCAAGTAAACTTGTTGGCAGTGCTGCAGCTCTCCAAGATGCCTCACTTCCATTATTGAACTGTAAAATCAGTCAAATTGACACAGGGAAGTTACAAAAGAACATTATCATATAAACTTGCTTTGATGAACATAATAAACAGTGATCCCGATAGTCTTATATTTACAGTAGAACATCGATAATTTAATACCAGATAAATTAATGACCTTGGTTAAATAGTATTTTTGGCCAGTCCCGACTTGGCAATAATTTGTTAAACCAATAATTCGCTAAATTTATACGATAATACATTATAAAAAAATTCATTAGGTCCCACATAATACATATAAATTAATCATTTCCTGATATACATAGTTCTTATGATTCGACTATAAGACATTCCTAAAATATGAAGCCCTCCTAAAATGTTCATAAAATGGAATAATGTAGTAGATTTATGAATTTTACTTGGTTAAACAAATAGTCATTCAACAGTGTACAATCTATTTTTGGAAGAAAGAAAAAAGAGAGTGGATTTATGACTTTTACTTGGTTAAACAAATACATAGAATTGTTGGTTCATAAACGAGAAATTATGTAGAGCTTTTGCTTGGTTAAATGTTCATAAAATGAAATAATGTAGTACATTGAACAATGTACAATCTATTTTTGGGGAAAAAGAAGTAGATTTAAGAATTTTACTTGGTTAAACAAATACATTATTGTTCATAAAACGAGAAACTAAATACAATATACAATATTTAAGAAAATAAGGAATACTTTGATAAAATAATAAATTATTAATTACTTGATAAATTGATAAATGATTAATTTATCGATCATTTAATATTCGATAACCGAAGGCTATTAATTTATAGAGGTTTAACTGTAGATTACATACTTCAGCTTTGTCAGAGCTGACATATTTTTCCCTTTACCTATTTGCTAGTGGGAACAAGTCAAACTTCAAACAATAAGGTACCTCCATCTTAACTGAAAGTTGAGCAGAAAATGTCCAGTCCCAGAAAAATGTTACCCAGTAAAAAATGATCATCCAACCAACACACAGCAAGAGAGTATCTAACAACCGTACCATTCTTTCTAAAGCACCCAAAGCTCTACCTAGACTATTCTTTTTCAATCTTAAAAGAAAATTAGAATCATTATTTTGGAAACAATTTAGTACGGGAATTAGTACAGTAGTACTCAATCTATGAAGCCCCAGTAACAGGTATGAGTATGGAGAACGCTATGTATCCAGTACATTGGTAAATTAAGTTCCTAAAATTCTAAGATAAGGTGTACAACTGGGGTTTATATACGGTCAGAAAAATAAAATAAGATGAAAAAAAGGGGATAGTATTAGAGATTCAACGAGTAGAAACACGGTGGATAAGTATGAAAATGGAGTAAAAAAGAGAAGGCAAAAATAAAAGAAATCAAAAAATAAGAAAAGGGAACAGATAAAAAAAAAACTGAAATCTGTTCAGATGGTGGGTGGATGTCAGCTATAAATTCTGGATATATGCAAGTTGCAGTGGAGTGGATTCTGAAGCTCCGGGTGAAAGAGGTTCGAAGCTGAGGGGTCTGGTGAACATAGTAAAGAGGGGAAGGTTCAAATGGCTAGAGACTTGAACCCAGACTAGTGAAGGATGGTTATGATGTGTATGAATTGTTTGGGTATAACGGGTTCCAAAAGTTGGAGCTGTACCCATGCCGAATGTCAAGCTATGAAACCATAATGAATCATGGAAAGGATGATGCTTGTGGTAGTTCAAGTGTTGGCGCCATACTGGTCAGGGATGTACACCATATGTACCCAGGCAGTATGAACACTGGGTACATACTAGCTGAAGCCATTTTGAACTGCCGTTGGCACCAAAAAAAAAAATTCTCCATGTGATTGCTAATTTGCTATAAGCGAACAAGACGACACCACCAATGATAGTATTACTTACCTTACGGAGGATTTTTTGATAAATTCCAGTAACATCGAGCTCCCGCCACCTTTCCAGATCAACTACATTTAATCCAGACATCCAGACACAAGAATTGTCACTTTGACTGGTGCCCAAATAAGATTTCAGCTGACCCAGTCTCACCCCACAGAATTGAGGAGCTCCATTCACTTTTTGTTGCAGGTCAATATTCCATAATGGAGACAAATCCCTCTGGACCACAATATCATCGTCCAGCACCACCACCTTCTTCAGATTCTTAAAAATCTCAGGAAGAAGAAAATGTGAATGGCCAAAAAGGGATATATATTCAGTCCTCATTTGAGCACTAGATGGTTGAAGATTATTATGAATAGAAATGCGGAATTCCTCGGATGGCGATAATTGTTTCAGGTCCAAATCATAAGGATAGTTAAATTTAAGATCTTTGAGATTCAGGACATGAACAACTGCCTCCTTGTAAGAATTTCTTGTAAACCAGAGTTTCACAGCATAATAATTCTGATCATCGGTGAGCACATTGAAAACGATATTTTCAGTTTCCTGCAACATCAAGAAGATAGGTCTTTGTCACCAAATAGGCATGAAATATCTTGGCATTTTACATCATTAGTATATGATGCCCTACCTCAGCATTCATCACAGTGGAATTTACGGCAACTGATAGTGCAAGTATGTTTCGAGAAACAATTACATAGTGCCGGTAACTTGGGTTGTCCAGTTTGTGAGCATGGGACTGCTCTATGCCTGCTGGTGGGGCTCTAAAATATTCTACTGTTAACCTCATCGACAAGCAGTGGTGACTTTTTGGCATTGTCTGAACACCAAGATGATACAGGAATGCACTTTGCTTCAAATGGAAGTGAGCCTCATCCTCTGTCAGATCAAGTAACTGCCTGAGTTTCTTGTCAACATTACTGCATTCTACAGTACATGACTTGGCTTTTCCAATTGTCTGATCCATCTTCTCTATATTTTTGTGAGAACTGAAAAGCAGGTAGATTTAACATAATTTAACAAAATGAATTTACCATAATAAGAAGAACGAGACAAATTAAAAGTTGCATGTGTCCTAAGTTTTTGGTAGTTAATCATGATTATCTTGGTGGTGTTCCTTGACCTTCAATTGATACATTTCAAAATGTAAATGTTCAACACGACACGACACAAAGACATTCATAAAGTCACTGTGAGGGAGAAAAAAAAGTTGAGTAGAAGGAAGGTTTACCCATAAAATATGGAAGATACCAGATATCTAAACAAGTGCCAAAGACGAGTATAAAAAGTTGGCATATGTAAGTAGTATGTCGGTGACAAAGGAAAAAAGTAACACAAAGAAAGTCCTACTAACCCATCATTCTTGATCCATTATATTCGTTACAATTGGTCAAGTAAAATAAAATGACAAAACACTGTAGTTCCAGATTTGGGGAATTGATATTTAGGGTGGCATTATGGACCATTAGGTGTGTTTACTCTCTTCCCAACCTAGAACAAGTGGCAAGTACGGAATGCCAAGTCAATATCTAATGCAAAAGATCCAAACTGATTTGAATACTTCCGAACAGATTATTTTCATACATGAAGGAAAAAGTTGTAGTTGGTTCCAGATTTGCGAATTGATATTAAGGGGGTATGATGAATCGTTAAAAAAAATCCTCCTCTTCCCTAACCTCCAACCACGTATCTTATGACAAGTGCCGACTACCTACTGAATATCTTCTATAAAAACCTAAACATATTAGAACACTTCAGGGTGCATTATTTCGATATATTTAAGAAAGATGCTGCTAAAAATTTACATATTAATCTAAAACAATCAAACCATGTTTTCCAACAAATTTATCAAGCTAAGGAAAAGAGGTTACCGAAACAAGGCCTTGAATCTTACTGATTGCAACGAATAATACATTCTTTGACACATCTATTAGATAGATGTCCAGAGGAGGATGCTAGTGAGGTGTTCATATTCAATATTTTACCAGAACCATTCCCCTGTTACTCTTATAAAGATCCCCAGTGAGAGAGACTTCTGCAAGTCGATCCCACACAAACCCTTGTATAGGACCCCTTTTTAAGCTTATGGATATGCTCATCCAATTTGATCGGACCGGTTCTTCGAACTTTGCCCTATCATGCAGGCAATTTCTAAGCTTTAGGATGCCTCGCGGGTGCGGACTGCAAACAGACGCTTTATGTGCTCGGGTCATGCACGCGCCTGCACGCGAGTTTATGTGCGGGTATGCACGCAAGTTAAGAACATGCGAGCACCTAGCGCAACATGGGTATACACGAGCGCCCACGACATAGTACTTGTGCTCGCTCGCGACATAGAACATGCATGAGCACATGCCTGCCCATCTCATGAAGATGGGTTATGGTCGGTCGAAAAAACAACCTGATGGGCCTTGAATCGATTTAGGTATCAATGCCCATTTTTTTAAACGGAACTTATAGCTCATTTTTCCCATAGAATTTGGCTGCCAAGGGGGAAAAGGCTCCCCCCCCCCCCCCCCCCCGGGGATATGATGAAAATTAAATGTTTCTCCTCTTCCCTAACCTTGCACAGCATATAGTGTGACAAGTACCGGCCATCTACACAATATCTTACATAAAGAAAAGCACAGATTAGAACCCTTTTCGGTGGATTGTTTACATATTTAAATCCTCTGAAACACCAAAACACATGCTCAGCTCTTTGAATCGTCCAACTAATCGGCGCTATATGGTGTTTTACTATCTATAATCCAATCCTATCATTCCAGGTCGTATCAGAAGTTAAAATATGTAATTTAATGAATCGTCTATCCAGAAAAGAATACAGGCCTCTAGCTGTTGAAGTTTTAACTTTTAACACAATACCATTTTCATTGTCAAAAGCAAGATATTGTCAATTGTTCCCATAGTCATTTTAACAAAATTAGGTTTTCCAGGTGCAGCCTTCATACAAAACACCTATCCTTGTGAGTTGGAGGCCTAGACTAGTACTGGGTATCAGATTCATCTAAACCAAGAGGATAGGATTTTAGGGGGCATGTCTACCAGCGTGGTCAAGGCACGTGCCTAGGCACAAATCAGGATAGTGCCTCATATGCCTCAAGGAGAGGCTCCTTTAATGAGGTGTGCACCTCTTTAGCCCTTAGGTGTGCACCTCTTAGGCCACTAAGACAGTAAATATGTGCCCGACTTAAATTCTGTTTTTAGAGTGAGTTCTCAAATTCTATTAGGACTTCATGACTTTTCAAATTTGGCTTTCGGTGAGCTGTTATGACTCAAATTCTGGTTTTGAGTCAACTGCTAACAGTTGTATTTTCACTTGACAAAAGGTACAGATTATATGCTCCATGCTTCATTCAAGCAAGTGCCTTTCTTGCATCTTGCAACTCGGGCGACACATCGGCTGTTGCATCTTGAGCATGCCTTTCGCCTTCGACTATATTGATGCTGAATAGCCTGAATTATCTATATCCATATCTTCATACGTATACACGCGTGGAAACACTCGCACTCGTTTCCTTCTTGGAATAAAGATAGCAATAATAAGCTAATGCATTTTATCGTATTTAGATTTCAGATAATGAGTTTTTCAAACCTATACTGTTCAAAACATTTCTTATATAGGGCATATACAGACTTTATATTACTAATATCCGTCATTGTATTTCGTCAGAAGTTTGTCTTTATTCATGATTCTATATCCCATAATTCTAGACTTGAGCAAATATTAAAATGTTTCAAAAAAATTGAAGGTGATAACTTGCAGCAGTATCATAGTAGGAAAGAGAATAGCAGAAAAAGGACATGAGAAAATTACAAATTTGACGGCTGAATTTGGGGGTTCTTCCGCAAAATTATCTGGAGGACTCTTAGTAGTATCATTAACAGTGTCAGGAGTGTACGACTATCATACTTCACATCCCAAAGAATGCAAATAACATAGATGAAAACTACCATGATAATGTGCATATAGTTCTTAAGTAAGTCCAGTAGCAGTGCACGGAAGACTACTTTCTAAAGAAAACCAAGAAAACCATTATTGTTAACAAACTAGTAAAGAACAATATGTAGTTGGTTAAATTAAGGGCTCACAGTGATGGAAGATCGGCATCTGAAATGGCCTCACTAAGCATGCGCTCATGCTCTTGAATGTTCTGCTTCATTTCTCGTGATAGCTTCTCCTGTCCTTTAAGCTTCGCAATACTTGGATAGTAAGCTCTGGCAACAAAAAGCTGATCTTTGGTTCTTTTAACAACTTCATCTTTCATTACTTCCTTATTTTCTATGGACCAAAGGCAATAGCTTCCAAATACAAGCTGACAAGACTTCTCAGTTGCATCACCTGTCGAACCTTTGGAAGTACTTCCTACTTGTCCATTACCCTGGATACAATAAACAAATTATTATGCAGGCCTAAATGTTGAAACGCCACAAAGGCAGGCACCACATTTTCGTACATAATATTTCAATCCAATATTGCTGTTTATTTCTATTTTAAAAGATGATAAGATTTTAGTCAAATCTTTGCTAATAGTGGCTTGTTTGTTATCTACTGTAGCTGACATCCATGTTAAAGCAATTCTAATGTGACATGGTTTCACCAAATCTGAAAACATTTTGCTACTGAAGAAAACTCATCAACAACCTCCTGCAATCGTTCACCATTTTTTTTTAACCTCAAACTTATATCGGACAGTGAGCACTTGCTACTAAATAAAAAGTTGACATACTCTTGTATCTGTCGAAGCAATAACTTGTTTTATAGGTAGACCTGCAGATAATCACCAAGGATCAAATTCTCAGCATATCAGTGAACAGCTAACCATAATCACCAAATTAAAGTTTAATATCTTTCATACCTTCAGAGTTGATACTTGCCGACTTGGACTGAGAGGTAGTATCTTTGTGTTGCATGGGGGGTCTTCGATTAAGATTCCTCGGATTGGTAGTGTCATCATAGTAGTTAACAAAGGTGTTGCCAGTTATGTTACTTCCAACTGCCTGAAATCATGAAAACGCAAATATTTTTCAGAAAAATCAACAGCTAACTCGTATCAAATATAGCCCACTTCGTACAAAAAAACAAGGTTACAGAATTCAGATTCCAGTACAATGCCGTCAAAAATGAAAAAGTCAAGCATTTCAGTGGTTTAGGTTTGGATTTTATTTTACAAAAAACGACTACTTAAAAAATTATAACTGCAAAGGAAACAACAAAATTGAATGTAAATAGCGTATATTTTGTGGAAATATTTTCAGTGACTTCAAATGCCTTGTACTACATCAAGAAAGTATATATTTTATTTCAAAGACAGTGTATAGACATGGTATATTCAAACTAAATAGCAACACTGTATATCATGATAATAAGTTGAATGGCTAACAATATAAACCATTAGAGTGGATATGATAAAAAGGGACCATCCAGTGTCACGAGGGACCCCTTATACAGGTGTGGGGAGGGTAAAAAGGTATGCAGCTTTACACCCATATATATAGAGAGTGTTTCCGTTACTCGAACCCGCATCCACCGTGGTGCAAACTACAAGCCTTATGTCGAGCCAAGCAACGCCCTTATTATGACACATTATGCCATGGGATCAAACTGATCTAAGACAATCACGTAACTGATCTCGGGTTAAGATTTGGAATCAAAAGAATGAAAAGTTTAACAATCACGACAAATTAGTGCTACAACTTTAAAACAAATTGAGAGATGCTGAATTAATGAGGGGTTCAAAGAGCTTTAATAGGTTTTTATGTGATGAAGTTCCTGGAGAGTGCACAGCTATAGATTGCTAGACACAGACATTGATTCACATATGGACACGATATGGATTTGAAATACAGCAAAATTAGAAAATTTTGAATACGGGTATGATACGGATATCGTTATATATACCAAGGTTCACAATATCGGTACGGTAGCACAATTCCTATGGGTATCAGGATCTATGGTACCGGCAGTTTCGGATCGGAGTATCGGAATTTTTGGTATCAAGAAACAAATAATTATTAATAAAATATAACATTTTAGAAAATATATTTTATACATTTAGGCAAATTTTAAGTATTTTTAGTGTTGTTTCTTAGTAGTTTTGAAATTGAATGAAATAGTAGTCACCTTTGCCGACTGGTTTACAAAATAAGTTTTGTTCTCTTATATGCTTTTACATCCTTACTATGCTTTCACACCCTTGCTGATTGGTCTTTTTCATTCAATTTTCTTTGTCGAATTGACCGGAAAAGAAGCCCCCGATGTGAATCTTGGTATCGGTCAATATCGGGTATTGGTCGGTATCAGATCTGGATATGTCAAACCGTGTTGGTATCGGCCGTATCAGATCGGTATCGATCGATACTGCAAACTATGATATATACATATGAAAACATATCTATATACATATTTTATACATTATATCTTAATAATAATTTTAGGTTGTAATGAAGTTCCAAAAAGAGTTCTTGAAATGATTTGATAAAAAGAAATGTTACTTCTATCTCAAATATGTTTGGCACAACCACGACCATGTAGAATCATTTTCAACTATGTTATTAGTTCTCATTAAAGCCTAGACATGGACGAGTCATATCTGACATGAGCATTGAAGAAGTGCCATATCTGACATGAGCATTGAAGAAGTGCCATATCGGATATGGTTTCACATAAGGATATGGATAAAGATCCGATCTTCTGAAGGAGTAACCGCACAACATTGTTGGACAACAAGAAAGAATGTACATAGCTGGGCAATGATTAAAACTACAAATTTAGTTAATAAGACAATTGATATAACAATTTAAAGGCTTTTTCTGTGAAAGTATTGAAGACCTAGGTGTGCACAAGTTAAACAAGAAAATTATCAGGGTAGCTATAAGAGTACATAGATATTGTGGAGAGAGACTTTTGGTACGCGTAGGTTGGGTTATACAACAGTCGGTTAACCGACCGAAGTACAATTTTTGCAACCGAACTGACTTAATCGGTTATGTAAATTATATAACTGAAATTGGCATACCTATCTTCAGTTAACCGATTAGACGGTGTTGCTTGGTAATTTAGCTCAATTGAGGATAGAACATTGACAATACTTTTGTTGGAGGACATATGAAGTACGAACATTCAAATTTAGTTTCGGACTCGTGTAACACAGTACGCGAAGTTTAGTTCAATTGAATATATTGCTAAAAAATATAGTTAACATTCACAAATGTCATTCGGCACATTAACCCATGTGTATACCCAAGATGTTAACCTGTGTACATATATAAATCGTATATCTAACTCATTAACCTATTTTGTAACTATATTGTATATAACAAATTGATAACCAATAACCCATAATCTCGGGGGTAGAAAATTTAATAAAGCACATATAAAAAGACGATTAAATCGATCGGTCTATTAAATAAAGAACAAATCACAAACCATAACCGACCGTAGAATTATTTAAAGATCATAACAGAATTGTCTTGATTTGTAGGGCTAAAACGAACAGACCACTACTTGGTTCGGTTGGTTAGCCGAATTTTAGGTTAATCACAACCCTACGTATAGGAATAGGTATGGCTGACACTTTCTATTTATAGCTAAAGGTTAAACTAGCAAAGGAGCTATTGTGGAGACTTGTTTGTAGCCTATGTAATTGTGAACTGGCAGCTAGATATTTTTGTGGAGCATCTTTGTCTTAAGCGTAGCGCTGGGAAGGACCATCGTAGGAATTTGGTCACTTTTGGTGAGGAAGGTCATATCCGTTGAGAATTAGACCCATTGGAAAAGCCCTAAAGGCAAATGTTGCGCACTTTGTAGATTTTTGTGTGTGATATTTGTCTTTCTTACTACTGCTATTACTGATCTTTAGCTTTTGTTCCTACGATGTACTATATATATATATATATATATATATATATATATATATATATATATATATATGAACTGGTAGTTGCCATTAACGTCCCCACTGGGAATCGATCTCCTGACCACTCTGGCCGCATGCCTCACCACTACCACTAGCCTAGAGGGTTATATATATATATATATATATATATATATATATATATATATATATAGAGAGAGAGAGAGAGAGAGAGGTAATTTTTACTTAAATACCTTCAACTACTGTCATTTTAATACCTCGTACTAATTATTTTAATCAACTAAATACCTTGAACTATTTAGGTTTTTCAAGTTCAACCGTTCTAACTTTACATTTAACTGTCATGTGTACAACACATGATTGTTTAAGACTCTTTTGCTCCAAAAATCATTATACACGAAAAAAGAAAAAAAAAATCATTTTTAAATTAAAAACCCTAAACCCAACTTCTCCTTCCGTCACCAGCATCCTCCTTACAATCAGCTGCGCACTCCCAAGACCTCTTCACCGCCTCCCCCTTGATCTTTGTTGCCCGCACACGCCCCCGCAGGTACCCCTGCACTTTCACAGCTACCATGGTTTTTTTTTTTTTCTAGTTTAACTACTATGCACATCTAGATACTCAACACTTTCACATAAAAGCCTTTGATTTATAATAGTATAGACATGTTGTAGCACGTGGGTTTGCAACTTTGTTCCATATATGTAAATAGGAAAAAATGAGATTGTCTTGGAGTTGGGTTTGAATGGTTAGTGGTTGGAACTATATTTGTACAATTCACATCTTCTTCGGAACATAAAATTGATTTGAATGGGAAGTAAAACAAAATATAAGGCATCAAACTGGGGATTAGAATGGGAATTATTCAATGGCTACATAATGGCATTTCATTTGTACAAGATGACTCCTCATGAGGATTGATCGATGTTGTTGTATTGCGACATATCATATCATATAATTATATGTTCGCATCATATCGATGTTGCTATCCCTTGTGCAGTTGTCTTATTATAGCTTAACATCATGAGATTGCACTATTTTGTCCTTCTGAAACAACCTTTGAAGCCTCCTCATTCTTGTTGTTTTCAGTACAGGCAGTGTTCTAAATTGCGGCCACCTACTCTGCCTAGGCGGCGCCTACGCGGTAGACGGTTTCTCTCCGCACCGCTTTTCGGTAGGCGGTAAAATAGGCGGCCAACGGAGGTTGGCGGCATAGGCGAAGGTGAGGCGGTGTAGGAGGACGCCTAGGCGGAGCAACACCTAACAAGATATTTTGGCGCCGTCGGCCGCATAGGCGAAGGTGAGGCGGTGTAGGAGGACGCCTAGGCGGAGCAACACCTAACAAGATATTTTGGCCAAAAAGATTTTGTAAGCATTATGGGCCTATGGTTCACTTTTACAAAAGTAAAACTTCATAAATATTCGTCTACAGCTTAGTTATGCGTGTAACACCCTTAAAATGTGCATATTATACAAAAAAAAAATGGTAAAATAGTATTAAAAAAATGTTTAGAATGTATCGACCGCGCCTAGGCAGTAGGCGGACTCTCTCCACCGCGCATCCGCCTACCGCCGTTTAGAACCTTGAGTACAGGAGAATACCTCTAAAACCTCTCGTTCTTACTGATAATGCTAATTTGCATCACTACTTTGACCTCAAAGAAACATTTGTGCAATACCAACTTTTCATCCTTGCAACAACTCCTTTTAACATTGCTATTAATGCCATGTTGCACTATACAACCCACACTCATATGCACTACCATCTTCTCACCGAGAGTGCATTGTGAGGCTTGTCGTGCTTTCCCTTGCAGCTTGCCTTGCAATCGCATCACGACCACCACATCATGTTGGGTTCTATTTTGGCTGCACCACACTTAATTTCAATAATCTTGAGTCGGGTCTTGTGTAAAGAATAAACAGTATCTTTATAGAATAACGAGATAATATTGTAATGCCATCCTGTTGTAATCAGATAGGATTTTGTTCCATACTAGACAATCAAATATCCATTTAGTTCAAATGTGTCATGGTTTAGGATCAGGATTAGTTTTCTTTGACAACTTGTTTGGTTATTTGGGATCAGTTTTATTGAATGTCAATTTGCTAGCCAAGTCTTATGGACTATATAAGGTTGTAATATTATTTTGTTTGAGTAGTCTTTGTGATTTTGAATGTTTGATTGCCATTAGGTGTGAGGCCTCTCAAAGCCTGGACTTATTCTACTTCCTTCCCTTATCCTTCCTCCTCAGTACTCGTTGCTGCCAACTCCAACTGCCTTCCCTTGATGACTGCTGCAACCAGATGGCCAATAGCCCTTCTTTGCGCCCTCTTAAGACTGCACCTAACAGACCAAGTAACCCTGCTTGCTTTCCTTTTCTTTGCTGCCATCACCACCAGGCCACCACCTCCCGCCTTCCCTTCTAGAACCCGACTACAAGACAGCCTAAACTTGACAGCATCCACCCTCGCTTCCTTTTCCTCTACCAACCTAAACAGCCCTCAAATTCCCCATTTTATATACCACTACATAGAAAACCATAATCCCTCTTCATCTTCCATTATTCACCACCTAAATCCCACCTGATTCCTCTCACTTCCCAAACTGTAAAACCAAAATAATCCAAACCCAATTCCCATTATTACCTATCAAGCGCAAACCCTTCCGTTAAATCGCGGTAGAACCTTCGGTTCTAGGAACAACAGCTTCCCGGTAAAGGATTGTCTTCTTACAAACAAGATTTGGGATTATTTAGATTGTGCGGACCTATTCACAACCACCTTTGATTCACCATAAGTTTGCTCTACATTTGATTGCACATTTGGACTAATATCTAAAAAAAAAATCGACAACGATGGCAGCACCAAGAGGCATCGAAACTAACCTTCGGAAGAGTAGGCCTAAACTTCTCAATCAGTTCGCTGACCCTTGACTCCTCCTCCTGCAATAGAAAAGAAGAAAGAAGAAATTTCAGAAAAAACATATTGACGATGGCGACACCAAAATTACCAACTTTTTCTCAAATTCAACAAGACCTGTGATATCCTCGGCTCTTCGCTTTCATCCACATGGAGGCTCCCGGGAAAGCTATTCTCCTGAAACTCCAAAATCGAGTCAAAAAAGAAAAGAAAAAAAAATCAACAAAAATTCAATCACTATTCCTCACCATAGCCGAATTGTCATCCGTGAAGTAACCTGCAAACGAACAAAAGAAACAAACAATGTGAGCCCTGCTTTGTTTGGATCGAGGTCAGATCCGGATCGAAGGACGCGAATAGGACACATGCGGCGAGATCCGGACCGGATCTAGGGTTTCAGAGGGGGGGGGGGGCTCACCGGAGGGGAAGCGGGTGTGCAGGCCGAGGAGGACGGATACGGTGCCGACAAGCGAGAGGAAGACGACGACGGGGACAGTGACGGAGAAGCACGTCCATCTCCGCTTCGCCGGAGCGGAGGAAGAGTATCCCTTCATCGATCGAGACTCTCTCTCTCTCTAGGTATCTCTCTCAAGACTCGCTGCTGCTGCTGCTGCTTCTGGAACCGCCATTGATGGACGAAGGAATGTGGAATCTTTGCTTTGGAGAGAGAGAGAGAGTGAGGAGAGAGAAAATTAATTTTAGAGAGAGAGGAAGTTGGATTTTTGAGTAATTATTATATAATGTGGTATAATCGACCGTTTCTTCGTACTCGGGACAGGCTTCGGCAATCTCCACATGGAGATCCAGATTAGGATCTTAATTATTACTTTCTAATCATAATTTATCATTGGTATTTATGGAGAAGTTTGCTCACCATAATATTATATTATTATTATTATTTATTATTATTATTATTAACAGATTATGAGTCGTATAACTTATTAGAGCATCATTAATTAATAGTTGGGACTCTCCAATACAATTTAGGGTCCAAAATTTCAAAAGAAAGTAAATATACAATATACAATGGTTTAATTTATATGAGAATAGTAGAAAATTATAAAGTGAGCTCCGGTCCCAAAGATTATTTGGTCAAGAATTGATGTGAAAAAAAAATAACGTAAAATCTATAATCTAGAAAGTTTGCCTCCAAATTGGGACTTAGACCATCTCCAATGGGGGTTTCTATCTTCCCTATTTTTATGAAAGAAATCCATTTTAGAAAAAACTTCTCCCAATGATAGTTTCTATCACCATTTCTATCCTAGGTGGCAATGATGTAGGATGGAAACTTTCTAGGAGGGTTTCTACATGTAGAAACTCTCATAGAAATTCTTCTATCTCTCATGACAATTATTGTTGGGTCCCACACCATTAAATTAGTCCTTTTACTATGTGACACATAGGATATAAATGGAGAACCATTGGAGAGCATTTTTTGTATATGTATAATTTCTATGTAGAAACTCTTTCAACTAGGATAGAAATCTCCTTAAAGTACAATGCCAAGTAGGATAAGAACTCAATTTTAGAAATCACCATTGGAGATGGTCTTACTATTCTACAAAATGGGTTCCTACAATCTAGAATCTAGAAATTCGGAGGCTCAACCCTTAGCACATATGGGTAAGATGGGGATTAAATTATAGAAATTAAAACTATGAATTGAACTTACTATTCTACAAAATAAGCTTCAAAATTCTGAATGAAGAAATTGGGCCTGAGGATGAACCTTACTAAGGATGTTATTATAGAGTAATGCTATGACATACTTCCCTTGACACTCAATAGCCACACTAATTTGACATTGCATTATTAGATACCAAAGAAAACATTAAAAGAGAGATAATAATTGATATCTATAATACACTGTCATATCAGTATTATGGAGTGTGTCAAAAAGTGTGTTCACATGGCATTATTGTAATTTATATTTTAAAATGGATCATGTCCCGTGGAGCTCGTATGGATTAATAGGATAAGTTAACATGTAAAATAAAGATGAAAAGACCTCACACACACACACACACACACACACACACACACACATATATATATATATATATATATGTTAGATTGTTAGATTATATTTGTAATGTAAATATGGTCCATAAAACATAAGTCCAAATGTAGACACTATATATATTGTAACAAATCCTAGCAATGAGAACAAGGCATTATTATTTCCTACATGGTATCAGAGTCTCCAGAAAAACCCTAGCCGTCATATTCACCATCCCCTACGCGCCCGATCCGGCGCCGACCCTGCCGATCCCCACGCGCCGACCACGCCGATCCCGACGCGCCGACCCCGCCGATCTCGACGCGCCCGCCAATCCCGACGCGCCGACCCCGCCGATCCCGACGCGTCGACTCCGCGACGGATCTTCCCCGTCCGCGCCGGACACGTAGGATACAAACGAACAAAGAAGAACACTTTTGCGGATGTCTTGCGCTTGGTTCGTTCACGAGGGGAGTGTAAGTTCCTGCTTTGTCCTTCATAATAATGGGCATCTTCATTGGCCCATAGGGAGTTTGCACATCAATAGTTCCTTGCAGGGAGTAACCAATGCTCCTCCCATTGAGCTTTTGGCAGAACTCATTCCCAAATTTCTTGGGCTTGAAACTGAAGGGGATCTTCACTACGCCCTTCTTCTGCTTTCTGATTTTGCCAGCAGGCTTAGGCAGCTCCACGCTTCCGACGAGCTCCCCGTCCAGCGCCTGAACACGGCCGATTCGTCGGATTTGTACAAAATTTTGTACACCCGACATCTGTTCGCCCCTACGCGCCAGATTCGGCGCCCCTGATCGCGGTCGATTTGCCGCCGACCCCGTCTATCAGCGGCCGATTCGTCGAAGTTGTACAAAATTTTGTACACCCGACATTCGCGATGGCAAATAATGCTGCGTCCAGCTACTCCGTCGCGACTGGCAGTGGCGGTGCACACAACCCCAAATTATCCTAATCCGAAGGATCCATATTTTTTGAGTTCTGCTGATCAACCAGGAAATATCATTACTCCTATTATTTTCCATGGACCGAACTATGCTGAGTGGTCTCGGTCGATACGTCTCTCCCTGATCTCTAGGCGAAAGATCACTTTTCTGGAAGGTACTAAAATGAAACCTGTTAATGATGCTAGTAAATTGCTTGATTTGATATGCGTGCAAGCGCTATTGGTTCAATGGGTTCTTAATACCATTGATCCGTCTCTGAAGAAATCTTTGTCGTACTTTGAGAAGGTTTATCCATTGTGGAACTTGTTGGAGAAAAGATTTGTTGTTAGCAATGGTACTCGGAAGCAACAAATTAAGGTGACTTTGGCTGAGTGTAAACAGACGGCGTCGATGTCTGTGGAAACCTACTTTAGAAATTTGCAGTCTTTATGGGATGAACAAGCTGCTTATTTTCCATTGCCTACTTGTACCTGTGGTGAACTTGATGCAAAGCTACAGGCTATGAGGGATGAAGACCACTTTCAGGACTTTATGTATGGGCTGAATGCTGAGTTGTACGGTCATACCCGATCTAATCTTCTGGCTCGGGATCCTCAGCCAAATTTAGATCGGGCATACCAGGCAGTCCGTGAGGAGGAGGATATGCGAAAATCTCAGGTCCAATCCGCTGCTGAGGAGGTGATGGCGCTGGCTATCAAGACTTCACCTCGTATTTCTACTACTTCTAATAGTAGAACCTCAGATTCTAGGGACAAATCAGGTATGATCTGTACTCATTGCAAGAAAACAGGTCATGTTGTTGCAACTTGCTTTGCCAAGATTGGCTATCCAGAGTGGTGGGAGACTCGTCCTCGGCGTGAGGGCGGACGTGGTGCTGGTGGTGGCAGAGGCCCGGCACCACAGCTGAGACGTGATGGGGGACGTGGTGCTGGTGGCGCAGGGGTTGTTCATCATGCCGCCGTTGTTAGTCATGGTGTCCCTGCTGGTCTTGCTGGGAGTTCGGCGGATATGATGCATGGAGGGTATCCTTCACCACTCTCAGGTGAACAATGGTAGAAACTGATGAGCTTGCTGGGTAACGACGATCCTTCCAACCCTGGTACTTCAAACTCTGATCGTCTGATGGGTAAGAATTCTTCTGTCACTTGGATATTCGATACTGGGGCTACTCTTCATGCGACAGGTTCTCGTGATTGTTTAGTTGATTGCTTTGAGGGCCCTGTCTGTCCTGTGACTTTGCCTGATGGGAGCACTATTAAGGCTGTTCTAAGAGGCAAAGTATTTTTGACTGCTTCATTGGTGTTGACGGATGTTCTTTACGTTCCGACATTGACTTGCAACTTGATCTCTGTCTCACAATTGATTGGTGCCAGAAATTGTGATATGTTATTTACTCCTGATTTGTGTTTTGTTCAGGACCGAAGTACGAGGATAGTGATTGGAGCAGGTGAACAAAGGGGTGGACTTTACTTCTTGGGGGAGGTTCCAGCTTCTTTGGCTTCGGTGATCCTGGCATGCAGAGAGAGTGATTCTGAGGTTTGGCATAGTAGACTGGGGCATCATTCAGATAAAGTAATGCAGACTTTACCTTTTCTCTCTGGTAGTAGTGTGTTTTCTCATAAGCCTTGTGATATTTGTCATCAAGCTAAACAGACTCGTGTTGCTTTTCCTGATAGTAGTAGTCGTGCTTTGAGATGCTTTGAACTTATCCACTCTGATCTGTGGGGACCATATAGTGTTCCGTCATCTAATGGGGCACGATATTTTTTGACTTTGGTGGATGATTTTTCTAGAGCTGTTTGGGTTATTTTGTTGAAGGATAAGTGTGCTGTCTATTCTATGTTTCTTAAATTCATTGCTATGGTGAAGCGTCAGTTTGGGGCCGATGTACGTCGTGTGCGGAGTGACAATGGCACTGAATTTAATTGTTAACGAGATTATTTTTCATCTCAAGGTATATTGTTCCAAACATCCTGTGTTGGGACACCTCAACAGAATGGAAGGGTGGAAAGAAAATATCGACATATTTTAAATGTCGCCAGGGCATTGAGATTTCTGGGTTCTCTTTCTGTGGATTTTTTGGGGAAATGTGTTCTGGGTGCATGTTATCTGATAAATAGAACACCTTCTAGTATCTTGCATTTTAAGTCTCATTATGAAGTTTTATATGGTTCGTCTCCTTCGTATGATCATCTACGTATTTTTGGTTGTCTGTGCTATGCGTATGATTTGAAATCTCGACATGATAAATTTGCTAGCATGATTAGAAAATGCATCTTTGTTGGGTATTCACTTGATAAAAAGGGATGGAAACTGTATTATTTGAAGACTGGTGAATTTTTTGTGTCCCGTGATGTAACTTTTTATGAAAAAGAATTTCCTGGGTGTGGTTCTGCTAGCGAAATGTCTTTTACGACATGCCATACATCTGTTGAGGTGCCGGAAGACGATATAGAGACTTTTAGGATGGTGCCGGCTACGGTGGCTGAGGCCGGAGTGGTTGTTGGTGGCGCGGCACCGAGTAGCGAGGATGCACAGGTAGCTGCAGAAGTATTGACAGGAGAATCCGCTGGGGGTAATGCGGATACTACTGATGATACAGGGGATACAGTGTTGCCAAAGGTGCCCGACGAGGTAGTATTGGGAAGAGGAACGAGAAAGAAAACACAGCCAGTGAGATTACAGGATTTTGTGACGAATGTTGTTCGAAGTAAAAGTCCCCCCCCTTCACTATCATCTGTTCCCGTCACTTCCTCAGGTACTTCGTATCCTCTAACATAATTTCTAAGTTATGACATATTTACTGCTGGACACAGAGATTTTCTTGCAGCCATCACTGCAGGTGTTGAGCCTACTTGTCACGCCCCAGTACCGAAATACGGAGACGGACTACGCCAGCTACTCCATATGAGGTATACAAACGTCATACGGCGATCGTGGCTGTCAAGAGACAAGGGGGTGTGAGCTACATACAAGTCTCCTATGGTCACACAGAACATCTATGTCTCAATCATTCAAAGCAAGAAAACATCAATTAATGAACATATAAGATAAAGCAGTAAGGCGTCCCAGACGCTTCATCAAAATGATCATGGGGTTCTAGCTTTATAAGTTAGCTAGCCCAGAAAGTCATAGGTACAAAATTGTATACAGCTGCAGTCTGATTTAATTATAATTTGTGCAAAAGACAAAATGTCTAGATTAGCCGGCTAACAGGCGCCGGTGGCTAAACGCCAGGACATAAGTAAAGATACAAGAGTGGTGGAGAAGAAACCCACTCGAGTCCCCCGCCAGCCATGCTTCTAGTATGCACCATTGACGTCAGGGAAGAAGTTCGGATCCTCAGGTTCTGCTACGCGATCTGGCCACCACAAAACCAGCGGGGTCATCCCCGAATAGTAAGTACCACAAGGGAGCACAAAAGAGTGAGATAAACCCCAAGCATAAGTTATTAATAATAATAAGCTTCCGGTCGTAACCTCGGTCCACAGCCCGTCCTAGCACGTTAGACCAACCCAACAACCAAACAATGACATGGGTTGGACCACGCACCATGACAGTTCATGTCCCTCGGCTACTAACGGAAGGCTCAAGCACAGTCAATTCGTTTTCCAGGCGGCCATTCAATCCTGCGGCTTCCTATATTTGGCGGAGTTATCTCCGATATACTGATTAAAAGGAATCCTCAGATCGTGTCAACCCAGCAGGGCTAGCCAAACCATAAGACATATAACACGTTGATTTGCACCAGTCCCCCGAAGGGCTACCGTGCTAAAACATTTAACACATAGCTTATAGGAGTCGGATATAGCTATTCGCTATAGGCGAATGAAACCATATCCGTGGCGGCCAACCCGACAAGTCAGGTCTGGGCCTGGGGTGGCTAGTATGGCACGATCTCGGGATTCTTTCCACCCAATGCATCTACCAAGTTAGTTACCTAGTTAAGCCCTAGGTTATTCTCAGAGATCACATGTCATGGTCACATGTTCACTCCTCTAGATGTCGTACATTGTACGAGTACCCCAAGAAGGAATCCGTACTGGCTCATGTAGTCATACGTATGTTTCCTCTTCTTGGTATAATGCAACACACATCACATACCATGTCATTGCTACCGACCAATTATTATGTAAATGCTGGACTCTTGAAAGTACTGGCAGGTATCACGTAGGAACACTTAGCGCTTAGGATCGCACCTCGGTGCTCACATAGATTGTACCTTTGTACACTCATAGGATCATCCAGCCATCACATAGGTAGTCAGATAAGAAATGAGGACTTAATACACATAGGAACATACGACAATGACTCATGCGGCTGGAAAATACAGGCGTATACGGCTCAGAATCAATAAGGTCATGCGGCCAGACTATCTATGGCCCAGACTCAGGCGGCTGAGCATAGATCTCATGCGGTTAGAGAAGGTCCAAGTCCATGCGGCCCGAGCGAGGGAGTCTTATGCGGCTGAAGGAAAGGGGCGGCCCTATGCGGCTCAGAGAAGAACCGGGCTTATGCGGCTCAAAATGGACAGGCATATGCGGCAGTGGGAAAGGGGTGCATGCGGCTCAGGAAACTAAGTCCCATGCGGCTGGGAAATCACTGGGCCTATGCGGTTGAAACTGCCAACGCCATGCGGCTGCAACCGTTCATGCGGCTGCCTTGCTTATACGGCGGAACATGCTCATGCAGCTGCCTTGCTTATGCGGCTGCAAAATGCCATGCGGCCGAAACTGCCCAGCGTCATGCGGCTGGAAAGGCTTATACGGTTGAAACACTATTCATCGTCTCTACCAAAATCAGCACAGATGAACATGGGAGAAGTCCAAATATTGCTTTGGCCATAACTTCCTCCAAACAAGTCGAAAATCTAACTTTTCGAGGTCAAATTTGTGTAGAATCAAATTTCCAACAACATAGGACCATTGGTTTTCTAAAACAACCAAGTTTGATAGATCACAACCATGAAAACCCATGAAACCCTAGATTTTAGGAACTTAGATCTACACATATCTAGCCATTAAATCAAGAACTAAACTTGTAGAGAATGAAGAGAACAACATTATAGATAAATAATAACAGAAAAAATCATGAATAGAAAATTTGCTAATCTCCACTTTTTGAGCAAGGTGTTCTTGTCTTTGGAGTGGTGGTTGAGGAAAATAAATGGAGGAGTGAATGAGGAGAGAGGGTGAGGAAGAGAATATAAATAGGGGTTGGTTAATGGAAACCCTAATCCCAAATCCCTAATCTCTATCCATTCTACTAATGACAAGCTTAAAAGCTACATGCAGCCATTAATAAATATACAGAATTATATACATATGCTAAATACAGATACCGTATACGGAATTCATGAAGAATACGTATATCGGGATCGGGAAGTAACACTACTTTATATCGCCAGGCCTCGCGAGATTCAGGCTGGCGCGCAGCTATGCAAACTGAAATACAGGCTCTGGAAGATAATGGAACATGGAGTATTGTTGATTTGCCTTCTGGGAAGAAAGTATTGGGAAGTCAATGGGTGTATAAAATCAAGTATAAATCCGATGGAAGTATTGAGCGCTTAAAAGCACGGCTGGTTGTGTTCGGTAATCATCAGGTTGAGGGGATCAACTATTCAGAGACATTTGCCCCGGTAGCTAAGATGCCTACAGTTCGGGCGTTCTTGGCTGTTGCAGCTGTGAGAGGCTGGACTTTGCACCAGATGGATGTGCACAATGCTTTTCTTCATGGAGATCTGACAGAAGAAGTATATATGAAGTTGCCGCCAGATTTTTCGCATAATGAATCCAATAAAGTGTGTTGCCTGCGTAAATCTCTATATAGATTGAAATAGGCACCACGTTGTTGGTTTGCTAAGCTTGCTGCTTCTCTAATATCATATGGATTTGTTCAATCTCATTCCGACTATTCCCTTCTCTCTCTTTTTAAAGGGAAGGTAGAGTTGCATGTTCTGATCTATATGGATGACATGATTGTGTCTGGTAATGGCTCAAGTGCTTTAGATGCTTTCAAAAAGTACCTTAGTTCTTGCTTTCACATGAAGGACCTTGGTGTGTTGAAGTACTTTCTTGGTATAGAGGTGGCTCGGAGTGCAAAAGAAATTTCCTTGTGTCAAATGAAGTATGCTTTGGACATTATTTCAGAATACGGCTTGATGGGGTCTCGACCTGCTGGTTTTCCCATGGAGCCCAATCACAAGCTGGCAGAATCGACTAGTCCAAAGATGGAGGATGCAGAGCCTTATCGGAGGCTGGTTGGAAGGTTGATTTATCTATCATTTACTCGCCCTGACTTAGCCTATGCTGTGCATATCTTGTCTCAATTCTTACAGGAGCCTCGACAAGATCATTGGCATGCTGCTTTGAGAGTTGTCAGATATCTCAAACATGCACCGGGTCAGGGTATTCTTTTGAAAGCTGATTGTGATCTCCGTCTTTCTGGTTGGTGTGGTTCCGACTGGGCAAGTTGTCCCTTGACTCGTCGCTCTGTTACGGGCTGGTTGGTGTTTCTGGGAGGGTCTCCTATTTCTTGGAAGACCAAGAAACAACCAACTATTTTTCGATCTTCCGCTGAAGCTGAATACCGATCTATTGCTGCGCTTGTTTGTGAGTTGAAATGGTTGAAGGAGTTATTGGTGTGTTTGGGCGTTCGCCAGGAGTCTGCTATGTCGGTGTATTGTGACAGTTAGTCAGCCCTGCACCTGGCTCAAAACCCAGTATTTTATGAGCGCAGTAAGCATATTGAGGTGGATTTGCATTTTGTTCGCGATGCAATTAGAGATGGCACCGTAATAGCCTCGCATGTTCCTACTTCTACTCAATTGGCTGACATCTTCACTAAGCCCCTTGGAAAGCATGTGTTTGATTCTTTCCTTCCCAAGTTGGACATTTGTGACTTGCATGCTCCAACTTGAGGGGGGGAGTTAGATTGTTAGATTATATTTGTAATGTAAATATGGCCCATAAAATATAAGCCCAAATGTAGACACTATATATATTGTAACAAATTCTAGCAATGAGAACAAGGCATTATTATTTCCTACAATATATATATATATATATATATATATATATATATATATATATATATATATATATATATATATATATATATATATATAGAGAGAGAGAGAGAGAGAGAGAGAGAGAGCAAATGACCTCTAGTCTAGTGGTTAAGAAAGATGCATGTGGTCATATATATATATATATATATATATATATATATATATATATAGAGAGAGAGAGAGAGAGAGAGAGAGAGAGAGAGAGAGAGAGTAAATGACCTCTAGTCTAGTGGTTAAGAGAGATGCATGTGGTCATATATATATATATATATATATATATATATATATATATATAGAGAGAGAGAGAGAGAGAGAGAGAGAGCGCAAATGACCTCTAGTCTAGTGGTTAAGAGAGATGCATGTGGTCTGAATGGTCATGAGTTCGAATTCTAGTGAAGCGATTCAAAAAATAATTTCCCTGATTCCAAACGACACACTATAATATATATATATATATATATATATATATATATATATATATATATATATAATTGTTATCGATTAGTGTTCGATTATAGTGTGTCGTTTATGAGTATAGTCAGAGCCGGCCCGTGGGCAAGCCCGGAAAGATTCCGGGCTTGGGCAACTCCCCCACCTGGGGCAACCCCCAGGGCCAAAATATATATATATTATAGAGACCCAAATACCTGGGCATCTGTTCCAAATGAGCCCATTGAGAGCCGGCCCTACATGATATCCACGGGAGGGACCACAACGTGAGCATTGAGCAAAATAATTTTGCACGAGTCGGCCCTCAAATCCCTAATTTTTTCCCCGTCCCTGCTGAATGCTGAAGTGAAGCCGCTCCGCTGGAGTCTGGAGACTCTGGACCGCTGATTTCTGCCCCCACCCCCAGGTCAGCTTCTTCTTCTTATTATTCTTCTCGTAGGTTGATGAATGATGATTGATGTAGCATATTTCTAGACCTGTTACATATAATAATAAAAATCACCATGTCTGATGTCTACTTTATAGTAGTTGTAGAATAGAAGTCATATATTTCTTGCTTCATTTCGGGGTTTGCTACAATTACATCACATGGGTGGATTATTATTTATTAATTAATAATCATATCAACTGGTAACACTTTGTCTAGAGTTATTTGGTAAAACTTAGGGGACGTTTGGTACGCGTATTTTTTTTTTATTCCAGGAAAAATTTAAGATGGAAATCTATTACCAACGTTTGTTTGGCTTACAAATTTTTTTTCCGGGGAATTATAATACCCGATAAATAGTTTACCCCAAAACATGGGAATTCTATCCCCTTGTGAATAGGTTGGTTTTTTTTTTTGTCCGACAAAAAAAATTGTCTAAATTTTTTTTCTTCTTTTTTATCAATTTTGATTAGTTTTGAACATTTTTTTTCTTTTTTTTCCGTTTTTATCGTTTTTTTGTC
>JANAVB010045020.1:17545132-17774560 GCA_029216955.1 Iris pallida
CCCCCCCCCCCCCCCCCACCTACTCCGTTGTTCGATCCCGAAACCATTCGCCTAGCCAGAGAGGTTATACATCTCACTAACCACAAGAGCCAGCTTTGTTCGATTGACAATACTCACAGTTGTAGGTAAATTTGACGATGTAAGAAAATGTGTTATTAAACACACCCATGTTTCATTATGTTTACCCTCTTACTTTAGGAACTTTGACAAGCTTTATATTTTTTTTCCAAAAATTAGACTATCAGTTTACTCCCACAACTAGATTTTTTAAAATATTAAATATATAATAAAAAATAAAGTAAAATTGTATATTGTGATAGAAAAATTAGAAATCTAACCTTCAACATGATCCGAGAACTCATTGTCCATGGCTAGGACTATGATTTTTTGTATCGAAATCGGGAGACGAATTTGTAGGTGGATTAGAAAATGAAAGAGTACGCTTGCACGTTTAAAGATCTTTCATTCCATCTTCACCCAATCTTTTCTTTGAGTTTAAATTTGGGATTTATTGTAAATCCCAACATTCTTCGTTCTTTAGTCGTTCTCAATTTCTCTTTTTCCCTCTTTTTCAAAATTTAAGTTATTATGGTAATAAAATTATTTAATTGATTCAAGAAATTAAGGAATATATGAGGTAAAAAGAAAGGAAGTAAATTGAATTCTTTTTACAAGCTAAACTTAATAAAGTCAACAAAAGTGATAAAGTAAAATAGGGGTGCATTTAACCACACCCGTAATAAATATCGTGATCCTTTATAATATATACCATGAACAATGCTAGTTTGGGTAAAGTGCATTTAAACCTTCCTTAGAGTTGCCTCGTTCACAAAATAAGAGCTTTAAAAAACTTAAGCAGTTTGTACCTCCCGCAAAATCGTTTTTGCTCGTAATGTCCCTTTCCGTCAAAATGACGTTAGAAGTTGCCGTTAGAGCCCATATTTTGGATATAAAAAATATGCACTCCCCAAAATACCCCTAATGCTTACATTGTGGCTGCTGCTAGCTCTCTTTCATTCTCAATATATAAGAATGTTTGTTTGAAACATAAACCTAAGTTTTATATTTTCTATTTTTTGACCGGTTGGTTGGAAGAAAAAATAATATTTTATTTTTTTTTATATTCCTTTTTTTTTACTTATTTGCTCTCATTTAATGTATTGAAGCTTTTTTTTACCTACAGATCTCAAATCCAACTGCAAATTTTTTTTTATATTCCATTTTTTTTTTACTTATTTGCTCTCATTTAATGTTTGAAGCTTTTTTTACTTATTCCTTTTTTTTTCTCAAGACGTCCAAATAGAAATTATGGAAGAACAATTTAAATCCTGGAAGATGATTCTACGGGAGTGTAAATTTTTCAACAAATTCTTGTGATTTTTTTACTATGGGAGGATGAGAAACCGGACCATGCTTCGGCATACATGTCTTGCAATTTATTTTTGAATTTTTGACACGTTTAGTAATATTTAAGTTATTTGTTTAAGTAATACATGTGATGAAAATAAATTTGTACCAAAATTTACAATTTCAGTTAGAATTAATAAATAAATAATTATGATAATAATCATGACTAATAAATTATTAAGTAAGACTATAATGATGATTACTAAATTATTAATTAAAATTATTATAATATATAAAATATTAACTATAATTATAATTATGATTAAATTATTATTAATTAATATTATAATAAAATTGTAATTAATAAATTATTAACTAAGATTATAATTATTAATTAAGATTATGATTATTATAAAATATTAAATAATATAATATTAGTTACAGTTATCTAGCTCTAAATACGGTTTACCAAACATGCTCTAAGTTAAATGGCTGGATAGTTCAGGACTAACCGGACATTTGTTAAAAGATTTTTTTTTCCAGAAAAAATTTAAGATGAAAACCTACTATTTAGATTATTAACATTTATTTTCGAAAATGACGTCAAGCATGAGAATTCTATTTTTTAAGAACATGAGGTTATTTTTAATAATCTTTTTAATATTTTGTTTTTTGTTTCCATTTTTTTAGTTCTTATTTCATTTTTTTTCATCTTTTTAATAATTTTTTCTAGTTTTTTAAGAGTGACTTTTATTTTCAAATTTGTATAATTTTTGTTTTTGTCTTCTTTCATTGTTTAAAATTTATCCTCATTTTTTGGTTTTTTGGAATATTTTGTCTATTTTTTATTTTTCCATATTTTAATAGTATTTTTTGTTTTTTATTTGGTATTTTTTTTTCCAGTTTTTCATTATTTCTATTTTTAAAGAATTGATTTTTTTGTATTTATCAGTTTTGTTTTCCCAAAAATTTTTATATATTTGTTAAATAAAAAATAATTTATGACAAAATAATTTTGAATAATATTTATCCACTTTTTTGACGGAACTAACCGTTTTTAACAAGTTAATATTAATTAAAATAATTTTAATAAATAATTTTACTAGCAAAGACCATTTTCTTTTTGTTAATATTTATCCACTTTTTAACAAGTATTTTTGTGTAACCGTTTTTAACAAAATAATTTTAGAACTAACCGTTTTTAACAAATTAATATAGACAGTCCAGGGGTAAAATGGTCAACACAACCCCATTTTAACACCCGTTAACAGAAAAGTTAGCTTAGGGATGATTTGAGCATTTTCGTAACCTAAGTCTTTGATTGCGTTTTTGTAACATCTAAGGAGGATTTAAATGTACTTTACCCTGCTAGTTTCATTAGTTTCATTTCCATTTGAAATGGGAGGACAACAAACAAAAAATATGTTCCATTTTTTGTGTTTAATCGTTTTCATCGTACAAAAATGATATGCAAAGAGCAAAATTCGGGAAGGTACCAGTAGGAAAAATGGGAACTAAACTGACCATAGTTTATACTGTAAATTTATAAATTCTAGAATCTTAAAATAGAGAGTACATTGTGGAAAATCTTAGATTTATTCGCTAGACTCCGAGGCCAACCGTGTATAAGAGAACGACGACTTGAATAAAATAGCTTACAAGATACAAGAGATCCAGATTAAAACCAACTAAACCTTCAATTCGTGCGATGTTGAATTGGGCCCATATACCTTAAAAGAGAATTTTTATGTAAGATCTGAACCAATTTCAATTATCTACACCACATGATCCCATCTCCTAACCGATGTGGGATTAAATTACGAACTCCATTGTCACCTCCCATTTGAGCGCTCAACCGGAAACGAGATACAATTTAATAATCTCCACCTTAGCTTGTTTTCGCTGACCGAGCAACCTAGCACATCCGGCTACTAGGGCTGGACATACGGTTCCAGGACACGCGGTTCCGATCCGGCCCGAACCGTATATTGGTCAAACGGACCGGGTCCTAAATTTTGTAATTTAAACGGGACGGGACGGGACGGATCGTGTCATATAAACGGTTCGGGGCGGGTCATAATTTGAAAACAAACAGGGCCCCGGCCCGGCCCGGCCCGTTTGTAGGAGTAAATTAGAAATTTTACTTTCCGAGCTCTCTAGCCTAGTGGTATTATAGCGGACATCCGGAGGGGCCGGTAAGGTTCAAGCCCTCCAATTGTGTGTGTGCGTGTGATTTCAAAAAAAAAAAAAAAAAATTAGAAATTTTACTTAAAATTCCTAAACTCAAAAGTAAAACCTAATAAAGTTACTGCTACCAAACACAAAATTTACTTAAAATTCATATAACACTACAGTCTACAGGTACAGGTGATTTTTTATACAGTTTTTTTTGTCTTTTTTCTACAATTTTTGAGTTTTGTACACTTTGGTATAAGACCCGTTTGGACCCGCAGGTTTTTGTGGATTGGATCCGTTTCAAACGGGTCGGGTCGAGTCGGGTCCGGTTCCAAAAAAAATTGACCCGTCCCGCCAAAGAACGGATCCTGTTCGGGTCCACAAAAATTGGCCCCGGTCCGACCCGTGCCCAACCCTACCGACTACCATTTGTTCGTTCCTGCTAGCAGAACACCCTTAGCACACTCTGGCTATCTTTGCTCGTTCCCGCTAACCGAACAACCTTAGCACACTCCGGCTACCTTTGCTCGTTCCCGCTAACCGAACAACCTTAGCACACTCCGGCTACCTTTCCTCGTTTCCGCCAGTCGAGCACCTAGGAGATCCAACATATTGTCATATCGATCCGTTCGACCACAGAACCAAGTCTGACACGTTCATTCACACCACAATTGTGTGCCAACCACAAAGCCTTGCTCCACCTTGAGCTCGTCAAACCCACATTTGAAGCCAATTCTTGTAGTTGATGCTCATACTCCACCTTGAGAAGAGTCCGTATAATCCGATTATACACATGAACGTTCAGCATCATTTGTCTTGAACCAATTAGAGTCGTCAAAACTAGTCTCGTAACCATGGATTCTGATACCACTTGTTGGGAACGCAGTGTGACCCGAACCGGAGTTGGCCCATGAGGTGCGATATTGAATTTGGCCTATATGCCTTAAAAGAGAATTGTTGGGCACGTGCGGAAACAAGATACAATCCAACAACTTCAATGTGGAAAAATAATTTCTATTTTGGATGGATGAAATTATTTTCCTTCCTAATTTTTTTCATTGGGAATCACTTTTCTTTTTTTTCTCATTTTCTTTAGCATCTAAACATAGAAAAGTAATCACTTTTCTTTTCCAATCCCATAATTTCGTGAACCAAACGAGCCAAATATTATAATTGCTTAGGGTTGGTTTCTATTTGAAATTGACCATTTGATGTTTCGATAGACAACTTATAGCATCTCCAACGCTATTGTAGCTTTGGAAAAAATGGCTGCCACATAAGAATCACAAGACTTCATTGCAAAAATTCTTCTCCAATGCAAATGTGGAAGAAGATGGAGAGTTGAGGTGGCAGTGACATGGCAAGCAAAATGTGAAGTCTGTTGTCTAGATCTAGACAACAGACTTCACAATGTTTTGTTTCCACGTCATCACAGCCCCAGCCATCATACCCCATCCACCGGAGAACAACAGCGTCGCCACATCTCCTCCGGTCCGATTAGTTGCAGACTCCTCGTCGCTGTCGCCGTCGGCCGCCGCCGCCGTCTCCTTCTGCCACTGCCGTCTTCGGCAGCTTTTCGCCGTCGTCGTTGTCGACGTCTTCTTCCACCTTCTTGTTTATGGCGACTGCCTCTTCCGTCGTCGTCGTCGACTTCAGCCTCGTCCCGCTCGAGTGGGGTGCTCGACTTCAGACTCGTCCCGCTCGAACGGGTTCACGACTGTGGGGCTCGAGTCCTACTTGGAGGACGATGACGACGGTGAGGTGAAGATGACCTTTTCCTTCTTCAACGGCTGCTCCGTCGACGCCATTAATGGCGGAAAGGAAAAATGGAACACAGGAGCGGGAGAGGGGGAGAGAGTAAATAAATGGAAAAAGTAACAGGTGAAGAGATGTGGCTCTGCATTGGAGATGGTAAAGAAAAGTCGTTGTCGTTTGGGTACTGTGAAATGCCACCTAAACAAGACAATGTCTTGTTGCATAAACCACATAGGAAAAAATGGTTGCTACAAGACAATAGCGTTGGAGATGCTCTTAGCCAACACACAAAGATGTTTGCTTTCTATGTTTGTTGTTTTGGTCATAGAAAAATGACGGCAAACGTCAAATGCTCGGGAGTCTCCATTTGCCACTTGTTATTTGAAATGGAACTTTAAAAAAAATCAACTAGAAGTAAATTGGCCTTAATTTCGAATGTGAAATGACAAACATAAAATTGGTGTCTCGTGAGCGTAAACAACGAAACCACACATTTTCATTTCCCAATGCAGCATTTGTCGACATAAACTACAAATATTATGTTTCAAATAGAAACTAAACTAGTCCTATGCTTCGTCACTCGGGAAAATGTCAATTATCATTAATAGGAACTAAACTAGTCCCTACGGGACAATGTATATTGACACAAAGAAAATTAAAAAAATAACCAATTATATTAATATAATTTTTACTAGACTAGGAAGACAATCCGTCCGGTCTCGAGGTATATCTGACAAAATTTTGAACTTAGACAACCTTTTTTTATTTGTTTAGAACAATTATTTAAATTCAACGTGACCTGTAAAAGGTCGGAGTCGTAGATGATCTCCGGGCTCGCCCACAACAAAAGTAAAAACAATAACAAATATACCAGTTTGGACAACAAATTCTCAAAGCAAGGGTAAATGCCACTCCTTTCAAGTTTTATCTATATCCTGAAGGGCACACCTGGACGGGAACAGATATGCTGTCTCATTTATCATGTCTAATATTTTTATGTGACAATAATATTTTCTTGTAACTATAAAAATATCTTAAGTGACAAGTACTTTCACTTGTCACACATAACTTGTCTTTGACATAAGTCTAAAATTTAAATTTTATTTCAGTGACAACGTTAAGTGACGACCAATAAAAATATTGTCACTAAATGATTTAACTGTGTGACGAAAATCATTGTTGTCACAGAATCAAACTATGAGTGACAACAAAATTTATTTGTCACAAAAATATCCCTTTCAGTGACAAGTTTTACACTTGTCACAAATTACTTGTCACGAAAATCCGAATTTCTTGTAGTGTTTATTCCTATGGTCCACATGTTAATAGGGAGGGAAATTGAATTGAAATAGAATAAATGGAACATCAGATGTGTTTCCCACCTGGGCCGTGGGATGGACCCTACAATGTCAATGGTATCTTTGTAAAATGGATTTTATTGGGATGCTGGTAGATAGGGGTGAGTATTCGGTTTATTTGGTTCCAACCGAACCGAATAACCGAAAACCGAAAACCGAATAAGCAAAAACCGAAACCGAACCGAATTGGTCAATAACCGAACCGAACCGAATTAAATCGGTTCGGTTTTCGGTTTATTCGATTTTTGGGTTTATTTGTATTTTTTTTTGTTAATATATATAATAACTAAATATACCTAGATATATTTATTATATACCTATAATATATATATATATATATATATATATATATATATATATATATATATATAAAACCGAAATCCAAAACCGAAATCGAAACCGAATAAAAAAATTTAGTATTTTCAAAACCGAAACCGAACCGAATATCTTATTCGGTTTGGTTCGTTTCGATTTTCGGTTCAAAACCGAATAATGCTCCCCCCTACTGGTAGACTAGTGTTCCAACCCTTGTTAGCAATCACCCGAATAAAACGCGTATTATACGCGAATTTTTCTGTATCTTACATAAACGTATAATACTTACGTACTTTTGAAAATTTTGGATTAGTACGCGAATTTTAAGCTTGTGGCGATTTAAACACGTACCGTACGAATTTTTAAAAAATTTGGCCAAAAAAAATGTGACCAAGAAACCCAACAGTCTTGACTTTCTTGACTCTTGCTGCTATTAAATATTAAGACTGGCAATTATCAAAAGGAAAGAAAAAAAAAGTCTCACAGTAACCAAAAAAAGAAATCCAAGAGTTTTTGCACATGTTGCTTGAACAATCAAAGAAAGATATTTCGGTTTTTCATCATCCAACATCTTCTTATTCTCACACTGAACCCTTGTTTATGAAAGAATAGAGGTGGGTAGACCCAATATATATGCTGAATTTTTAATATCGAATTGGTTCATATGAAACGTACTAAACACGAATTAAATTTGATCCGAATATTTTTCGTTAGACGAATTTTTTTGACCGAATTTTTGACCATATTTCACTTATATTGTGCCGACTTATATTCGTACTTTTGTTGTTCCGAATTTTTTTCGTTTGCCGAATTGCACTCCAACAGCATCCAATGGAGTTGATATTGTTGAAGGGATGTAGGACTAGTGGTCCTTACTTTGTAATTTTTTTACGTGCTAGCTTGACCAACTTTTTTTTTTCTTGCTTGTTAAAACTTGCACGTTACGGACCACCGGTGCAATAGTGACAATAGCTAGACTGCAACAAAATCAACGTTACGGACGGACAACTTAATTTTCTAGAATGCAAAATGTAATTTTCTTTCTTACAAGTGACCACTGGTGCACTAGTGACCACTGGTGCAATAGTGCGCAAAGGTTTCTTTTTGTTTTTTTCTTTGTTTGGAGAAGCAAAAGAAGATGATTTGAACATTTTCTTTGAATTATTTTTTGGATGTGGCTTGGTTCCGTTTGGTAAGAATTATGAAAAAGTGAGAGAAAAAAAAGAGAGTAGAAATATAGTTTTCATTTTTATAGAAAGGAAATGAATTTGTTTATTTTTTATGTTTGGTAATAGGGATAAAATTGGGAGGAATACACTTTTCTTTCTTTGATATAAAAGGAAGAGTAGAAAGGAAAAAAAATTAAAAATATAAGTTCTACCTATTATATCCACAACTAAAAAAACTTATTTATGATTTGATTTTATTGAATAATTTTTACATAATATAATTTTTGTAATTTAGGATAAGTCTTCCATGGTTCCATTTTTTCCTCACATTTTTTTGAGGGATTGAATTACCTAAACGGGGTCCTCCATTTTTTTCTTTCTATACAAAATAAGAGAAAATGAATTATTTTCTCTTGTTTTTTCCCTCCATTTTTTCTTTCTTATAATTTTTTCTCCTACCAAAGAGGCTGTCCTACCAAAGAGACCCGTAGTTTGTGTCTTCTACATCTCCAATGACTAAGGCCATCTCCAATGGGGGTTTCTATCTTCCCTATTTTTTATGGTGGAAATTTATTTTAGAAAAAATTTCTCACAACCATGATTTCTATTCCAATTTATATCATATATGGCGATGATGTACGATGAAAATTTTATATGAGAATTTTTGTATGTAGAAACTCTCGTATAGTATCAATTAATATTGGTCTAACATTATTATATTGATCATTTTATTTGTTGCCACCTAGGATAGAAATGAAAAACTATTAGAGAATTTGTTTGTGTGTGTAATTTCTATATAGAAACTCTATCAACTAGGATAAAAAATTTCTTATAGTACAATGACAAGTAGGATAGAAACACAATTTTAGAAATCTTCATTGTACTTTAAGTAAAATTTTAAAATTGAGTTTCTTCACTTTTTTTTTTAGATGCTCGACAATAAGTACGAGACTTTGTGCACGCTGCATTGCATGCCTGTTGGACTATCCACTGATCTTCAGCCACCCAGCCAGGTCTTATACCTCTCGTCGGTAACCACAAGAGCCACTTGAGTTTTTTCACTTTATTTCTTCATGTTAACTTCATTTCTTCATGTTTAGATACAAATTGTAACTCATAAAGCGGTTAGACCGAACTCGAGTGATCCTTGTGGTCATTGTGGTCAGCGGGAGAGGAAAGTTATAACTGGGTGATGGAAGATGAATGGATCGAGCTACGGGAGTATATTATTCATTCTTCTATTTATGGTAAAATTTGGGATAGTGGGCCCAAAATGATATACAATGTAGTGTTTATGAAGGTTATGTCGGACACCGGTAAAAAAAAAAAAAAAAAAAACTCATAAAGAGGTTAAGATTCCTCCCCACAATAAATGCATTGAAATCTCGAGATTCCCATTGGAATGGTTTTGTTACTGATGGTGATGGAGATCTTCGGCTACTTTCTTACCGTTCTTTTGTGATCCCTTTCAAGAACTTTTGTCGCATTCCCTTTGTTGTATCTATCACTCAATAGATCACTATATCTTTGAAATACTTTCTTCTCCTCATATGATAAACCAAACATGTCGTATGCATCTGCCACTTTCCTTATTATATACTTCGCGGTCTTTTGGCATATGTCGGTGACCGACAGACTAAGCACCTTACAACCTTGGTATGAGAACACCGGCTTCAGTATTTTGGAAGTTCTATACAAGTCCACAAAATGAGACAATCATTCATCTATATATTTTTTTTTTATAAATTCAAAATCCACCAAATTCAATAAATCCAAACTATCATACACTCGCTCCAAGTTTGGCTGCCGGAATCAAGCAAAAAATATAGAGATGATATTAGAGATTTAGAGAGCCAGAGAGACAGTGAGAGAGATAATATTAGCTTAACAGATACTAAAATTTATATAAAGTAAAGAAGAAGAAACCTCCATGCATGGACACGTCTATTGAGGGAGGGGAATGACCGTTTCACTTTTTTTTTTTTCCTTGGTGGGAGAGAGATTTTTCGTTAAAGAAAGAGGAGATGAAAAGGCGGATTAGAAATAGGATGACATTTTGTTTCTTTTTTAAGTTTTATTTGATTCTCCAGACAACCATGGACTTCTCCAAACCCAGAGTTTTTTTTTGGATCATAGACAAAAAAGTGCTCCTTCAAATAAAAAAATCAAAAATAAATAAATAAAGCCCTCCCTAAGGGAGGAGGCACTAGACGGCTACCTAGCCTGCCTTCCCCTAAAGCCAATCCTACTTGATATATATGCATGTTGCACATATTTCATACCACTTGAAATGAGAAAATAATATTTTCTTAAACTTTTTACCATTATTTTTGTATACATAATTATCTAACTATCTATGTTAACTTTAACGAACAATATTAATTAGTAAACATCTATATAAGAATTTTTTTGAACAAAAACTTTTACGAAGAAGCTTTTAACTTTTTTTTTTTTTTTGTATGTTATTGTTTCTAGCTATTGCATCCACCTAGGCCACGTTTGGTTCGCGGAATGGAAGGGAAAGGAAATCAATTCCTTGACATTTCCTTTCCTTTGGGAAACTTTAATTCCTATTGATTTTCCTTTCCGATGTTTGGCAATGCCAAGGAATTTGGAAAGGAAAGTGATTACTTCAATGTGGGAAAGTGATTCCTTCCTTGGATGGATGGAATCACTTTCCCCCCTAATTTTCCTTCCATTGGGAATCACTTTCCTTTCCTCCTCAATTCCTTGGGCACACAAACATAGAAAAATAATCACTTTTCTTTCCCAACCGGAAGATTCCGCGAACCAAACGAGGCCTTAGTAGCTAAATAGCTGAGGCTACACCTCATTAACTGCACGATTATCCATCTAAACAACAATGCGTGTGTGAAATCTAAATTGAAAACTTTCAATTCCCAGGAGGAAACAATCAAGGATCCAAGACCAAACAAAATCAACGAAATTGCAGTCAATCTCAGCGAAACAATCTTCAAAATTTACTGACAGTTGACACCAAGGACACAGATAGGCAACTGTCGCTGACCAAAAGTGGACACAATTTTTCTCCGAAAGAACGTTCAAATCAAATATTGAGAAGTCTAAATTCATTTAGTAACACGACACTGCGCTTGCGATGAAAAAAATTTAAGGCTGTGTTTGATTGGTCTTTTTTTCCATGGAAAATATTTCCATCACAAAATTTCCGCCAATTGTAGTGTTTGATAGCTTATATTTTCCATGGAATTATTTTCCAAAAAACTATCATTTTTCATATTTTCATCTAAAATGGTGGAAAATGAAACTTGTCCAAACTATAGGAAAATATCATTTTCTATGGAAAATAACTACTTTTCGTGGAAAATATGGCAATCAAACACCCAAATTAAGTTTTTCCATGAATTTTTTTTAAAATTCCATGGAATTTTTTTCATAGGAAAATAATTCCATGGAATTAATTTCTTTTCCACGTTTTCATCTTGTAATCAAACGCACCCTAAGGGAAGGTTTTTTTTTTCCCTCTTTACAAGACAAAGCAACTTCCCAGTATCAGTATCAGACACAACAACATCAGTTGCATACAAGGGGGAGATAATATTTCTTCTGCATAATCATTGTGCATGTTTCCTTCTGGAGAGGGTCTTCACCATGCCTTTGAAGATTTTCGAGAACCAGAAGGCGTTCATCACTGCCAGCGTGGAAGGCACCAGCAGGAGAGTGTAAAAACCCAAGGGGAATACCATCTTCACCTGATATAAAAAAAAAAACAAGGAGAGAAGAACAATCAGAGTACTTCATACACTTAAATTTTGCTCCATCACTAGAACTAACTGGACAACCGCATCGTCTCGCTTCACAACACACAGTGTATTTCCAGGACAGCCATGACGACCGCTCAGGGCCCACGAATTCGGAGGGCCCAAAAAAGTCAGTTTAGATATAAACATATTAATATTTTTGTTATCTATAATAGACCTAGTATATTTTACGGGCCCTATTTAACACAAAACAATTATGGTGCAGTATATGAGGTCCTTATTTCAATTTTTGGTCATGACATTTTTTTAATATACTTTTGTTTTAGTTTTTATATTTTCGTACATTATGTATGTGGGTCCATTTTGGAAGTTCGTCTCGGACCCCCATGAGCTCAAGGTCGGACTTGTGTGTATTATGCATCTTCTTATATAAATTAAGCCTCTCTGTCCCAAGTCACAATTATAGGTAACATCAAGCGTGAAGAAAAATGTGGAACAAAAATAGGCTGACCATTTTTTACTTTAACCATATATATGATTGTATTTTCATATATTGGTTTTCCATATATTGAATTTTCATATGTGTTTTTAATATAAGGTAAGTCTACATAAGATTGAATTTTCATATATGGACACATGGTCCGAGCTCTCTAGCCTAGTGGTATTAGAGCGGACACCCGGAGGGGCCGGCAAGGTTCGAGCCCCCCAATTGTGTGTGTGAGTGTGATTTCAAAAAAAAAATATATGGACACATGACATTCTATATAAAGGGCCTAAAGTTTTTGTAGTGCCCCGTCCCGCTAAGTCAATCGGAGGAATCGAAACGCCGACGGCGTTCGGTCTTAGCCTTGCAACGGCTTGCTCGGAGACATCGCTCAGGTGGGGTAGTTTCGGTGAACTCTCCTCATCTTTGCCTTCACATAATAAATCGTGTTTTCAACTTGCACAAGTTAGGCTTGATAATAAAAGCTACGCATCCACATAGCTAAGGGAATAATCCCGACGGGTCAAAATGAGTTAGAACATGGAAAACGTCCCACGGTCGGCTTAGAGTTGGTGCACGGTGTGCTTTGAAAATGACACTCGGTCCTTCGTCCCGTGGCTTGGGAGAAGGAAAGTTGGTCTTCGGTGCAAAAGTTGAGAGTTAGCCTAAGTCATAGGCGTCGCCCGCACAAATGCTTGCTAAAGCATGTACGGTCCGGTCCCGCAAGGCTTGGCATAGCCTTTGCTCGTCCCTTGGGTTAAGTTGTAGGCTTGTGTGAGTTAGGCAAAGTTATGCCGGTCGACCTAAGTTATTCTACGTGCTGTCCCGCTCATTCTGCGGTTGTCAAGTTAAACCGTCCCACGATTCCAAGGCCCGTCATATGAAGTATGACTTGGGCGATAACGTTGCATAGAACACGAGTCGGTTTAGAGGCACGAGCCACGGTTGGTTCAGTGGAAAGTTATCCACGGTCGGTCGACACTCAAGGAAACATGTTATGTTCAAGTTAAGTTGGAAGGCTATGCAGTAGCCGTTCCCTGAGTTCAAAGAACGTTAAGTCTAAGCGATGGTTAGTCGCCGAGGCAACCCTGGTTAGGGGCTCTGCAAAGGAAGTATGAAAAAGGGAAAGAGTTAAAACAACCAAGTAAATAAATTGATCACATAACAAGCCCAAACTGTATCCTAAAACACTCCATGTAACCCTTATGAACTTGGACACTTGTCGACAAGGGGTGGTTTCTTCGAGCGGAATTCCGGGGCCACGGGACCGTCTCGGCCTAGGAAGAAACAAGTTGTAGCCGAGCTGGGTAATAGGCAACGCTGGTTAGGCGATCGGTATGTCGGGGACTTGCATCGGGGATCGCAACCTGCGGTGCAAGGATCCCGAGTACCAGGCTACGTCCAAGGCGGCTGGTTAGGCCAATCCCATAACAAACACTTAATAATAATTGTTGTTTTCAACTAATATGGTAAGTTTTGTGTCGGCATGGGCGGCAATCCGTGTGCGTGCCTTTGGATTGAGTTGAATATGTATGAGTTAAAAAGACACAATGTCGGAGCCTAAGATTTAGCTACAGCAAAGGCGACGTGCTTCGGCACGAGATGTGGCGTCGACTTTTAAGTTGCGAGTTAAGTCAAAAAGGGCCGTAGGGCATGTTGTGTGGAGTTACGTTGAGTTATGAGGCACGGTCGCGTTGTCACAACACAAGTGTATGCGAGACTAAGCGAGGAGGTACTGCCTCGGTGATATTGAAGCACGAATCGAGTATGGCACGACCAAGTCGTTACGTCCCAGAGTTTGGCACGAAAGATAAGTATAAGTCGGTGCATTGACAATGCAAGCACGAGAAAGGTCTAGAGATAAGGAAATGGAGTCTTTCGTGTAGCTGCGTCTCCGATTATGGCCGTAAGGCAAACACGACTTGATAGGTTAACGTTGTT
Source organism: Iris pallida (assembly GCA_029216955.1). Taxonomy (NCBI): domain Eukaryota; kingdom Viridiplantae; phylum Streptophyta; class Magnoliopsida; order Asparagales; family Iridaceae; genus Iris; species Iris pallida. The sequence goes on from JANAVB010045020.1 coordinate 17,559,417, forward strand.
GGCACGAGAAGTGGTCTAGCGACAAAGTATGAGTTAACGTTGACATTGCAAGCACGGGATGGTTCTGATACACAAGTTGCGCTAAGGCGCCGGTCCTAAACTGATCCTAAGGCAAGAATAGAAAGACAATCGAAAGAGGGTTTATGTTACACAAAGTAAATGAAACGTGTAGGTTTTGTATGGGTGGGCGAGAAGCTCACTCCACCAGTACAGTGGTACTGACACCCACACAGTGTTTCATGTGCAGGCACAGGTAGAAGCTCGTGGCGCGGAGCTCGCTTGGATGCGTCGAGGCACGGAGTTCCTTGGCGAGTCGAAGCGTGCGGTCGCGAGATCTGAAGACTTATACAGGACGTAATGGATGGACATCGCCTTCCGAAGCTTCCGCTGGAATCAAGTATTGTATCGAGAGATGAGAGAGAGCAGAGTGACTTGTAAAATGAAGAGAAAAGTGAGACTTGAGAGACTTGTAATTGGCCTTGCGCCCACAATGTAATCCTTGAATTCAATATCAATAAAAGAGCTTTCTTTGAAATACTTGTGTTCATGTGTTCTTTAAATTCCGCTGCAATATATTCAATGTCTCTGCACGGGACTTCTGTGCGACGACCCCGTCGCAGCCGCTGTAATCGGCCGTTATGGAACCCGCCTTGCACGAGCGCAATCTAGGCTCGTGCGGCATCACGCCTTAGCGAGACGATCGCTCCTACGGGAGCGGGGCGTGACATAATGGTATCAGAGCACGGCTTTACGTCCTTGGACCGTCGATTGAATTCTTTAACTTTGATGTTTCCGCAAAACTCTGTTGCTCCCGCAAGTTGTTATCATTGGTGCGCTCTCTCTCAAATGTTCCTCGGCATGTCCATACAATAAGTCTAAATATTTTCGAAAGCTCGTACAAGCGTTCAATCTAACGCATCGGTAGGCTGTTGCCAAATACGTCGATAGGGCCTTTGTGCCGAACGTTGCAAACTTGACGCGATAGAAAATATGTGCTACTGTTAACAAGTCGCGTGCATGCCTAATTAGTCCAATATCGACCCTAGCAATTGAGCATGCAAACTCGGAATATAGTCCGCACAGGATGGCTATGCACACGGCCTTTTGGCTAAGTTGTGTTTCGCGTCGCGCACCTCGACCTTTTGGTGCAAACGAGTCGCGAGCGATATTAAGTATCGTTCGGTCGGGAACGGAGATGCACTTAGAGTGTCTATCGATAAGAACGCTATCGGATTAATACTTAGACGTACACGGAAGATTGATTTGGATTTCGAGGATATAGTGCGAACAACTTAGTGCGTCGGTATGACGCGAGCGACTACGCTAGCGATTCGTCGGACGAATCTGAAGGATGTCTTAGCGAGTGACGCGAACGTGATTGAGGACTAAATAGGATGGCTTGAACCCGAGTGGTGTATGTGATAGGTTCGGAGAAGAATAAGAATGAGTGTCGACGACTAGTCGAGTGGCTCGAATCCGAGTGGTGTATGGTTCGTCTTGGAAATTGTTCGAGTGAATATTGAGGATTACGAGTATGTCGGCGAGGCGATGCAATCGCGCAAAGCCTTAGAACGCGTCACGCTTAGTTGGTCGTGACTTCGAATGTCCCGAACGAGCATCTCGTTCGGACAACTTGTGAATGAGCAACGCGAGTTAGAAAACGATTCGGAACGATGAATGAAAATGAATGGTCTTGATCGAGGAAACTTAGAGGATCGTACGTGCGATATCGGATTGATGCAAATGAAAGGTGACTTGAGTTTTGAATAACGATCTTGAAACGAGCTTGAGGAAAAGTGACTAAACTTGATCTTGAGTATTGAGTAGATTGTGGAATATCCAACTCGGACAACAGCATCAACGCACGATTCGAAATTGGTTGCAAAGGAAGATCGTCAGGTTACGCATATCGTCGATGGTATTGAGGCGTATCAAAGATCGATATGCGATAACTCGGGGGTACTCTGACTCGGCGAATAACGATCGTGCAGATGTCTTGGTTCCGATGGATGCTATATTCAGGATATTAAAATGTGTCGAGGAAAGGATAGACTTGGCTCGAGAATTTTCTAAGTTGAACGAACGACGATCGATCTATCAAACTTGGCTTGAATGAAAACTAGAATATTTGGATTTGCCTTGTAGATAACCACAACGTTGACGTTCTTGTCTTATGCGAGCGCTACTCCAGCCTCGCACATGCGTCACGCTGATTAGGGCGATCACTCTGCGTGAGCGCTGGTATGGTGATTCATACAGCGGGAGTGGTCGAACTTGCACGGTGCGACAAATTGTGCTTCGACTTGTGGTTTGACGTGAGGATAGACTCGAGATTGAATTGGTGTGCTTGTCGATTGAACTTGAGGATTGAGTAGGTCCAATCCACGTATCGAGAATGAATGAGTCTAAACTCAAACAAGAGTTACGCCCCGATGAGAATGATTATTCTGCGGGTGCGTTGCATGGTGATTCATGAACCATCGTAGATAATCGGACTCGTATGAGATTGGGGTGCAACGTATTGTCGAGCGAGACGACATCATGATCGAATACATGAATTGGTTATAATTGGTGAATTGAAGGGATTTGAATATACGCAACGCGTGAGCGAATTAGGTGATCGTGCTCGATGTTTAGAAAGCTGAGTGATGCGAGTTTGGGTAGAAGACCCCGTGTGATCGACTTTGGTTTGACCCTAGGATTGGGGTCAGTGTTGGCATTATTGTTTGGGAACTATGATTCCAATCCTGACATTGACTTAGCCTCGAAAAGAAATGGCCTAGCGGTTAGGCGAGACGCCCTATTTCATGAGTTATAAATCGAAGGATTGATCTTGAGGATTGGCATGGATGGATAGCGTGAATCACGAATATAGGAGACCCTGCTCACGAGATTCGGCTGACATGCATATATTTCAGGGACGCCTGGGTATGTGCACGATGCGACTCGAGTGAGAATGACAAATTTTCTATCATGCGGCTTGGCTGAATGCATGTATTTTGGGGACGCTTGGAATGCGTGCACGATCCAGCCAAGTGATGCGACGAGTTCAAGCAAGACTTGAAAGATGGGAGTGTGTCGAGATATTGAAATCGTGTTAAAGGAAAGTTTGGTAATAGTGCGAGCGTGGCTCGGAATCGAAGGAACGCGTAGGCGAGATGTGTATGATTAAGTCTTGGCCATAGGAATGGTAGGATAGCTTGCCTTCAGGAAAGTCTCGAGGGCGAGACTTGTTCTGAGTGGTGTATGATGTAGTGCCCCGTCCCGCTAAGTCAATCGGAGGAATCGAAACGCCGACGGCGTTCGGCCTTAGCCTTGCAACGGCTTGCTCGGAGACATCGCTCAGGTGGGGTAGTTTCGGTGAACTCTCCTCATCTTTGCCTTCACATAATAAATCGTGTTTTCAACTTGCACAAGTTAGGCTTGATAATAAAAGCTACGCATCCACATAGCTAAGGGAATAATCCCGACGGGTCAAAATGAGTTAGAACATGGAAAACGTCCCACGGTCGGCTTAGAGTTGGTGCACGGTGTGCTTTGAAAATGACACTCGGTCCTTCGTCCCATGGCTTGGGAGAAGGAAAGTTGGTCTTCGGTGCAAAAGTTGAGAGTTAGCCTAAGTCATAGGCGTCGCCCGCACAAATGCTTGCTAAAGCATGTACGGTCCGGTCCCGCAAGGCTTGGCATAGCCTTTGCTCGTCCCTTGGGTTAAGTTGTAGGCTTGTGTGAGTTAGGCAAAGTTATGCCGGTCGACCTAAGTTATTCTACGTGCTGTCCCGCTCATTCTGCGGTTGTCAAGTTAAACCGTCCCACGATTCCAAGGCCCGTCATATGAAGTATGACTTGGGCGATAACGTTGCATAGAACACGAGTCGGTTTAGAGGCACGAGCCACGGTTGGTTCAGTGGAAAGTTATCCACGGTCGGTCGACACTCAAGGAAACATGTTATGTTCAAGTTAAGTTGGAAGGCTATGCAGTAGCCGTTCCCTGAGTTCAAAGAACGTTAAGTCTAAGCGATGGTTAGTCGCCGAGGCAACCCTGGTTAGGGGCTCTGCAAAGGAAGTATGAAAAAGGGAAAGAGTTAAAACAACCAAGTAAATAAATTGATCACATAACAAGCCCAAACTGTATCCTAAAACACTCCATGTAACCCTTATGAACTTGGACACTTGTCGACAAGGGGTGGTTTCTTCGAGCGGAATTCCGGGGCCACGGGACCGTCTCGGCCTAGGAAGAAACAAGTTGTAGCCGAGCTGGGTAATAGGCAACGCTGGTTAGGCGATCGGTATGTCGGGGACTTGCATCGGGGATCGCAACCTGCGGTGCAAGGATCCCGAGTACCAGGCTACGTCCAAGGCGGCTGGTTAGGCCAATCCCATAACAAACACTTAATAATAATTGTTGTTTTCAACTAATATGGTAAGTTTTGTGTCGGCACGGGCGGCAATCCGTGTGCGTGCCTTTGGATTGAGTTGAATATGTATGAGTTAAAAAGACACAATGTCGGAGCCTAAGATTTAGCTACAGCAAAGGCGACGTGCTTCGGCACGAGATGTGGCGTCGACTTTTAAGTTGCGAGTCAAGTCAAAAAGGGCCGTAGGGCATGTTGTGTGGAGTTACGTTGAGTTATGAGGCACGGTCGCGTTGTCACAACACAAGTGTATGCGAGACTAAGCGAGGAGGTACTGCCTCGGTGATATTGAAGCACGAATCGAGTATGGCACGACCAAGTCGTTACGTCCCAGAGTTTGGCACGAAAGATAAGTATAAGTCGGTGCATTGACAATGCAAGCACGAGAAAGGTCTAGAGATAAGGAAATGGAGTCTTTCGTGTAGCTGCGTCTCCGATTATGGCCGTAAGGCAAACACGACTTGATAGGTTAACGTTGTTGGCACGAGAAGTGGTCTAGCGACAAAGTATGAGTTAACGTTGACATTGCAAGCACGGGATGGTTCTGATACACAAGTTGCGCTAAGGCGCCGGTCCTAAACTGATCCTAAGGCAAGAATAGAAAGACAATCGAAAGAGGGTTTATGTTACACAAAGTAAATGAAACGTGTAGGTTTTGTATGGGTGGGCGAGAAGCTCACTCCACCAGTACAGTGGTACTGACACCCACACAGTGTTTCATGTGCAGGCACAGGTAGAAGCTCGTGGCGCGGAGCTCGCTTGGATGCGTCGAGGCACGGAGTTCCTTGGCGAGTCGAAGCGTGCGGTCGCGAGATCTGAAGACTTATACAGGACGTAATGTATGGACATCGCCTTCCGAAGCTTCCGCTGGAATCAAGTATTGTATCGAGAGATGAGAGAGAGCAGAGTGACTTGTAAAATGAAGAGAAAAGTGAGACTTGAGAGACTTGTAATTGGCCTTGCGCCCACAATGTAATCCTTGAATTCAATATCAATAAAAGAGCTTTCTTTGAAATACTTGTGTTCATGTGTTCTTTAAATTCCGCTGCAATATATTCAATGTCTCTGCACGGGACTTCTGTGCGACGACCCCGTCGCAGCCGCTGTAATCGGCCGTTATGGAACCCGCCTTGCACGAGCGCAATCTAGGCTCGTGCGGCATCACGCCTTAGCGAGGACGATCGCTCCTACGGGAGCGGGGCGTGACAGTTTTCCTTGAGATATCTCAATTGTGCTAAAAGAAAGTTGTTGAATAAGTTTAATACAAGAGAGAAAAAGTTATTGAATAAGTTCAACACAAAAGTTTGAGAAAGATTTTTTTTCTTCTTATTTATCTTTGTGGTGGAGAGTTATTGAAAGCAATGAGAGAATTGTTGAGCTATGTAATTCATTTTTTTCTTTATAGTAGAACTGAACTACCCTCTTTCGTAGAAGTAGACATTTTGGCCGAACCACGTAAATTATTGTCTTTGCAGCTATGAATTTTTTCTGAGGTGTTATCTGATTTCTTGTGTTTATTTTTACTGTGTCCCAACAATTTGGTATAAAAGCTTTGGGATTCTAGTGAGGTATCCGACAATATTCTCAGAAAAAAAAGTTAATTAGGTAGATTCTCCGTCAAGTAAGGTTAGAAAGTACGAAATTTAGAAGTTCAATAGGAAGTGGCTTTGGAAAAGCCAGATAAATGACGTTCTCATATCTCAAAAGCTTTACAAGACTTTACAAGAAAAGTCCAAAAAACATGCTGACATGACTGATAATGATTGGAACGACACGAATCTCGAAACATGTGTCACTAGTCGTCTGCGTTTGGAAAGGGATATCGTGTACTCTGTGAAAGACGAAACCACCGCCGCTGGGCTCTGCCTGAAGTTGGAACCACTCAATATGACGAAGACTCTTACCAACCGACTTTATCTGTTAAAGTCGCTCTACAAACTGGTGATGGAGGAAGGTACGTCAACCCGAGTTTATATCTCAAAATTTAATCGAATTATTTATGACTTAAAGGATGTTGACATACATGAAGATGATGATCGTTTGGACTAATCCTATCATTTTCTTTGTCCGATTCTTATGAAAATTTTATTCAAACATCACTATACGGAAATGACTCAATTTTCATAAAAGAGGCTACGAGTGCCTTATTGTCTAATGAGGTACAGAGGTTGGCTTCTAATAGCGAAAACAATAGAGACCAAGCCCAAAGTATAACGGCAAGAGAGGACCTTCCAATAGAAGGTCAAAATCCAAGTCCAAAAAACCTATTGAGAAGATTCAGTGCTTCAACTATAATAAAAAAGGACATTATGCAAATAAGTGTCATCGTCCAAAGAAGAAGAATATGTAAAAAGAGAATAAGACAGAAAGAGAAGGTGATGAAGCAAACTACGATCAGAAGTCGACATTAGCGGAGTCTATTTTTCGGTGGCATGTGACAACATGAGTGACCATTGGATTCTCGATTCTAGATGCTTCTATCATGTGTGTCAAAAGAGGGAGTGATTTTTCTTCATACAAGACGACAGATGGTGGTTCTGTGTTGATGGACAACAACAATATATGTTGAGCTGTTGGAATTGGGTCTATCAAGGTGAAGATGCATGATGGAATTGTGTAGACTTTGGCCGATGTCAAACATGTTCCCGACATCAAGAAAAATCTTATTTCTCTTGGTACGCTTAACTCGAATGATAACAAGTTTGTTGTCGAGGGTGAAGTTTTACGGGTTGTTCGTGATTCTTTGGTGGTGATGAAAGGTTATCGACATAGTAACTTTTATATCTTAATGGGAAGCACTGTACCTTAGTAGTGAGTATATATAATTCGTCTCATAGCATGCGTCTTTGGCATATGCGACTTGGACACAAGAGTGAGAAGAATTTGTTCTTACTGAGCAGTACTAAAGAGCTTGAAGAAGCCAAGTATGAATTTCTATGAGCATTATGTTTATGGCAAGCAACACATGGTGACCTTAAGTACAAGCAAGCAGAAGACATGATGTATTCTTGACTATATACATACAAATGTATAGGGACCTAGCAGGATTTCTTCTAAGAAGGGAGCGAGGTACTATGTTACTTTTATTAATGATTATAGTTTATACACGTTATGTTTGATCGTATTTCATCAAAACCAAGAATCAAGTGTTCAAAAAGTTCAAGCAGTGAAAAAAGATGGTGGAGAACAGAACGGGAAGAAAGGTAAAGACATTGAGGTCTGACAATGATCCGAATATATCTATAAAATTTTCTTAGATTTCTGCGCTCAAGAAGGTATCGTACGACATTGGACTATCAGAAATACGCCGCAGCAAAATATGTTAGCATAAAGGATGAACCAAACCTAGCTTGAGAAAGCAAGTTGTATTCTCTTCAATGTCGATTTAGGCAAGGAATGCTGGACGGATGCTACACCCATGACGTCGTACTTGGTTAATAGATCACCAACTTCGCCTATAGACTGTAAGACTCTATATGAGAAGATGACCGAAAAATCAGTAGCCGTGTGTTTGGATGCATAGTTTACTAGGATGTCACTAAGGATAATTTGGACCTCGAGAGCCAAGAAAGCAATTTTGTAGAATATGCACAAGGAGTGAAGAGATGGAGGATAAGAAGTTCTTGATCAGTAGAGATGTCACATTTGATGAGTCTTCAGTGTTGGCTTGAAGCAAGAAGAGTACAATCAGGATGGTGGTGAATCTAGCTGTAGAAGCATGGAATTTCAGGCGCATCTATAGGCCAGAATTCCTATGCGCTTAACACTACATGTGCCAGGGAGCTCTAACGAAGTACTTGGTACAGCAAAGAACAGCAAAAGTATAGACATCAAAAGAAGATTTTTTATTTCATATAAAAGTCTATTACATGTCTAAAAAAGGCTTTACAAAGGAGAATTTCTACAAAAAGAAATATCCTAAGACTACAGCTAGGCGCAGCAAACTGCCAGGCGCATCATCTGCCAAGCGCATCACTTCAGCGTCTCAGTCAGGCGCGTCTCTTCAGCATCTCAGTCAGGCGCATCATCTCAGCCTATGCGCTCCACTTTGACCCGAATACTTGCTTCGGCTAAAGGAGTAGCTTTGGGCAGAACCAGAGTGGGCAGCCAACCTCACTCTAGCAGGAGGAAGAGCTCTCCAAAGTCCAAGGAAGAGGAGAGCACCGATATTTCGATCTACGGCTCTTCCGGCATAACGGAGATGGGGCTCGAGCATCCCGATCTTTGGATGCAACAGGCACCTTCGGCCTGCCTCAGAACCCCGCGATTCCGACTTTTGGATGTAACAATCACCTTCAAGTGCATGAACGAAGACAACTCGTCGCATCTTCACCCTCGGGAGCATCTTGTCAACAAAATGTACTCGAGCAAATATGTTCATTCGGGAAGACGTGAGAGAACGAGAAGCAAACTCTCTCCTTGCTGCTATTTATAGGCCGGGCAAATCAAATCCATGCGCCAAGTGGCGGGCTCTCCGAATCCCGTGCAATGAATTTGTATTTATGGTGATGAACCTGACCGGGCTCTCCGAATCCCGTGTAATGAATTTGCATTTATGGTGATGAACCTGACCCTTCGAATTCGGCCAAGTCAAAACGGCTATTTAAAGCACTTGAAGAACTCAACAGTCGGACCAATAAAGACGCGTCATGCAAACGGATGCGCCGGTCAGATACCGTGCATCGTACAGACGCGCCCGTCAGTACCAAGCGCCCCGTATGGATGCGCCCAACAAAGCACAGATCCATGCGTCCTAATCAACATGGACCCGTGCGCCCAGTGGGGTACAAATCGACGCGTCACCCTACCAAGAAATTAATGTCAAAGTGACAGAGTTGGCAGCACGTCCCCCGAGGACTGAACAGTTGGCAGCTTTTGTAGAAAACGAAGCGTCGCTGACGTCAGCGTCATCATTTCTTTCCTCCGACGGTTACAACCCACGTGGCCGACCAACCACTCGCATGCGCCTCAGCAGCCATGCGCCTGAAAATTCGCATGCGCCTCAAAAGCCGTGCGCCCAGACTGGTTCGTAACTCCTTAAGGTTGCGAGCCAAAGTTTTCTCATGCGCCCAATCCCAGGCGCATTCTATCAGATTACCCTCCACCAAATCCGAGATCTTTGAGCTACGGACATGCGCCACGTGTCCTTTGACACGATTCAGCCTATGAAGGGGTGCTAATCACCCAAGATCTCAGCAACTGAAAGATCCTCTCCCCTACTACGTGTCAGCCCACAAATGCAGCATGAAGGATTCAACCCACAAATGATGGTGCATCATCCATACGCCTCCCGCAGCTTCAACCACGTGGCGTCCCCACGTACATGCACATCCTATATATGCGCGCATGAGCAACCCAACCTGCTGCTTATAAATAGAGGGATCATCTCCTTCTTCCACACACACAGAGGGACAGACATATACAGAGACGCACAGTCAAAGACAGCCGCAACCAGAGCATCAGAGTTCACTCACAGAGATCGGAAGAGACACTCAACGTCTTCTTCCTCTCCGCAAGCTCCAGCACCCAGAGCAACTCAGACCTTCAGAGAACCGAAAACCGTCGTCAGATCGTCAACGGAGTCAACGCATTACCACTCGCTCCATCGACACAGGATCCAGATAAACAAAAGTGTACTCCTAGGACTACGTCTAAGTCCTACATTGTAACACTGTTCTGTTTGTAATTGAAATTGCAATCAAAAGATTTTAATGACAAACACTAGCAAATCTCAAACTGTTGAGACTGAGAGCCCTTAGGGACGAAATTGACGAGCGGTTGATTTGGTGAAGCTGGGCGGTGAGAAGTGTGTCGACTAAATTTTGTGGCAAAACCTTGCTGATTTGGAGATATGAAGAAAAATGTCAAACAAAAATAGGCCCACGACCATTTTTGACTTCGACCATATATATGATTGGATTTGCATATATTGGTTTTTCATATAATGAACTTTTCATATATCGGATTACCATATATGAGTTTCTAATATATGGTACGTCTACATAAGATTGAATTTTCATATATGGACACATGACATGTTATATAAAGGGGCCTAAAGGTTCTCCTTGAAACATCTCAATTGTGTTTTATGAAAGTTGATGAGTAAGTTCAACACAAGAGAGCAAAAGTTGTTGAATAAGTTCAACACAAAAGTTTGAGAGAGGTTTTTTTTCTTCTTCTTTATCTTTGTGGTAGAGAGTTCTTATGAGCAATGAAAGAATTGTTGTGAGAGCTATTATAATTCCTTTTGTTCTTCATAAAGGAACTGAATCACCCTCGTCCATGGAAGTAAGCATCTTGGATGAACCACGTAAATTCTTGTCTTTGCGGTTATTAATTTTCTCTGAGATGTTTTATGATTTCTTGGATTTATTTCCGATGTGTCCCAACAAAGTGCAAGCTAGGGAATATTTGTGTCTTAATCTTCTTAACTATATACCCAAGTGTGACATTTTACTAGGATTTCACTCACAAATCAACCTTAAGAGAATATGTTCACCCATTACATCCACAACGACCCATCTACCACTTAGCACACACGCACACATGCACACCCATGCATGTGCATATAGATAGTGAACCGCTGATATATTTGGTTGAGTATCTAGATTTTCAGTTTAAACTTGTTTACTTGTTAGTGCCAACTATTAGCAGTTACATGTAGTTTCAGCAACATACCTGATCAAAATGAAGATACATGTGGGTGAAAACATAGACGAAGAGAAGGATCCTTGCAACCTGAAAACATATGAATCGCAAGTTAAAAATACTGCAATCATGAGCCCAGTGTAACATCTTTGAACTCGTTTTGCACCTTTTTAACAATTCTGATTCAGATAAGCAGCAATGTAAGTTGGCTAACATGTTAGCTGAGAATATGACTTTAAACCCCCCTTTTTTTTGAGAAATAGTGCAAAGAAATTCTTGATCTGTCTCATAAAAGGATTCTGGAGATATTCTTAAACATACCAGCCATCCTAGAAACAAGGCTACACCATTGTAGACGTAAAGACTAGAGCTCTTCTGACCAGCAAGATCCAGATACCTGCATATGTTCTTGAGGTTCAGTCAACGTATTAAGTTATATAACTAACATGAAATGACTGTTCTAGAGGTCGAACCATACCATCTTAGATTTACAAAGGGAGTTGTTATTTCGGAAAACAAAACCATGAGTATGTAAATCTGTCCTTTGCCGCTGATCAGGGAGAGAAGCATTGCATAAATGGAGAGCCCATGATGCAAAATCTGAGATGAGAACATTACGGGAGTAAGCAAAAAGAAGAATTGGAAGACGATGTATTTAGTATCCTATATATCGGACAGAAATACTTACATATTCCTTGCCACCTAAAGATGGGAAAAGCCATAGGATCATTGCCAAATCTGAGAGAAAATAACCTAGAGAAATCTGTACAATTATGAAATACTGGTGAGACTGATTCTTCATATAAAATAGTAATATATAAAACTAAAGAAAAAAATTATGAAGAAATATCTCAAATTGGACTCAAAATGAAGTGGTATTAAAGATGGATGTGACTCTCAGATAGAGTAAGGATCTTCATATGTTCAAGAGTTTTCATATGTTGATAAATCAGTAATCAGAGTTTGGTTGAAATGTTTTGTTTAGTACCCAGCGATGCAATGCAATGCAACTGCAAGTGGAAGCAACGAAAAATGACCAACAATCAAGTAAAGCAAGAATTTACAACTTACATTACAAACACAAAGAAATAGGAATAAATCACAATTTTAACATCCAATCTACATAGTGTTCATTTGGCTAAATTCATATAAAACAGGATATCAAGTCAATGACGTTGATTGCAAAAGCTGATTACTAGGTAAAGAGGGTCTTGTGTCAGCTACGCTGACATCTGCATGTTATCTTGTGGTGGTGGCTTGATCGGCAACATACTCTTGCAGCACGTAGGCCAAGGTAGAAAAAAAAAAAAAGATTTGAGTAAGTAGCAAAGGTAGATCTAAGAATAGGAAAAATGAACAAAAATAGGAAAAAGTAGATGATGAGGTAAATCTGTCTATTGCTCCTCATGCTACAGAGAAGTTAGTATCAATGTCTCCCTCCTCCAGCTAACTAGTTCTGGCCCTTTATCTGGGAAGCACAGACACTCCAAAATACACTAGGACTCAACCAAAATCGTGTCATGTCTGTGTCGCCGTGTCCATACCGTGTCGTGTCGTATCCGTGTCTATGCAACCCAGCCTTTATCTTCACATGGTATCTTTTCTGTAAGTTTCAGCAACCCTCAAGTAAATTGAAGGGTCAAAATATTTCTATGCTCCTTTTTAAGGGTTTTCTTAATCTCAGATGTTTCATTTTCAGTTATTATACGATGATCCAAAAGATGTGTGTATCCCATCTTTGCATATTATTTTTTTTCCCAATTTAGTACGATGGTCAGTTTGATAGCAACATTTTGCTCACAACATCCAGAGCCCAGGAGTCCGTGGTTATCTGGAGTGTATTCTCGTCCTCCAATCACATTTTCTGACATGAAATAGTTAATTTTTTGAGACATGTGAAAGGTCAGCAGGATCCAGACGAAAGTAACTAGGATCCTGTCCAACTTAGCCAAGATAGGGACCTCCCTAAGGTTCAACAGAGTGTATTAACAGTTCGTGACCTCGATCTCAATTAGGTTGAATATTAATCAACTGGTTAAAGCTCCTGGTAATATTTGTTGAAGAAAAGCTCCTTAGAATGGCAAAAATAGTATTAAGATGAGCTATGACACCATTCTTTCAAAACAAGCACACAAGAGACAAACATTCCCAGTAGGCATACAGAAAGAAACAAGGAGCAGTAAGCAGTAAAAACTTAAAGGTCTTAAATTTGTGCGGATTTCTATCAGACAAAGCATACATGTTTCAGAAGCTGACTTATATTAAACTTCTAAACGCTATGAAGAAAAACAACCTTATGTCATTAGCAAAGATTTGGTTCACATTTTAAACCATCTCCTAGAAAGAATAATCAACGAGATGCAAATAAACAGCGTCATTAGCAAAGATTTGGTTCACATTTTAAACCGTCTCCTAGAAAGAATAATCAGCAAGATGCCAAATAAACAGCAAAAAGCTTGACCTTTTAAGAGAAGAGAAGCAGTTATTATTGAGGACGCAACTGATCAATCCTGATTATAAATCTACTTCCAAGCAAGCTTCACAAATAATGAAATTTGTAACTGAAACTTACCCCAAACATGGCATCAGATAGTACGGATTTATTGTGTACAACTAAAACATCAGGATTACCATCCTTAAAAGTATCCGATAGCACTAGCAGATAGAAAGATACTGCTGCTGCGACAATTGCATGGAATGTAGAGAAACCCCTGCGAGCGAAATTTTGTTCATCGATTCAATTCAGAAATTAATCAAAGAAGGTAACATACACAACCAACAACTTAAACATAGGTTACCTGTTATTCCACTCAATTTTTTGTGATTTGTTTAGCTTGTTGTAGCACTTATTGAAGTACAAGAGGCTGATCTGACCTGTGAGTTCATATACCTACAACAGACAACTGTTAGAAACAAAGCAACTTACAATACAACTAAGCATGTCAAACAACTTCTTTATCTATTGTATTTTCCACATTGTTTCTATATAAGAAAGTGCTAAAAACACTAGCTCCAGAATCCCTCTAGTATAACACAAAACAAAAACAATTATAACAAAATAGTAGTATTTATACCCTCGATTTACATCAAAGGCACAATAAGAGAATGAGATTCCCCAACATTATGAAGAATAATTTACTTTGAAACTTAGAATCGTGATTGAAGAAACAATAGTTGACAAAAAAAACAAAAACAAAATGCTAGCTAACCAAGTTTCACGAAAAGATGTATATGTAAAAATTAGCATATAGGTTTTGGTCTTAATCAAAATAAATGTTAGGAGATTGTTATTCAAAATTATTCTAGAAAGTCAAGGTTCAAAGTATCGGTATCGGAATCAATATCGGACCATTCCTATGTCCTATGAGTATCGGGATTGGCAGTATCGGATCGGAGTATCGGATTTTTGTTATCGGAAAGAAAACAATTATATAAATTATTAACATTTTAGAAAAGATATTTTATACATTTAGGAATAATTTCAAGTATTTTCAGTGTTGTTTCTTAGTAGTTTTGAAATTGAATGGTATAGTAGTTACCCTTGCCGACGCATTTACATGCGATAGATTAGTTTTCTTCTTTTACATACTTTTACGACCTTACTATGCTTTTTACCCTTGCTGATTAGTCTTTTTCATTTAATTTTTTTTGCCGAATTGACGGAAAAAGAGACCTCCAATGACGGTATCGGTAAGTATCGGGTATCGATTGGTTTCGGATCGGGACATGTCAAACCGTATCGACCGTATTGGTCGGTACTGCAAACTATGCTAGAAACTGAAAAATAAAATTCTGACCGAGACCGATGCTTGAACTTAGTTTAATGTCCTTAAGGCAATATTCGCATCGCACATGTGCTTACGGTTGGCGATGTAGTCTCCTAGGATACAACGAAACTCCTTCTCTGGTAGTAGCACTTCAAACCGCAGGGACTGGACGAAGCAATCAAGGTAGTCTCTCTCGAACTGAGTACTTGAATGTGTGAATGAGTAACTCAAACACTGACAGGGCTGTGCTTTTATAATGAAGAAAAGACACAAAAAGTGAACAGACACACCATTTGGAAGGGACACAACCTTTGGAAATTATTCATCAACTTAAGGTTGTGTTTGATTGAGCTTTTTTTTAATGGAAAATATTCCCATCACAAATTTTCCACCAATTGTAGTGTTTGATAGCGTATATTTTCCATGTAATTATTTTCCAAAAATCTATCATTTTCTATATTTTCCTCCAAAATGGTGGAAAATAAAACTAGTCCAGCCCATAGAAAAATATCAATTTTCATGGAAAATAACTATTTTCCATGAAAAATAACGACAATCAAACACCCAAATTAATTCCGTAAAAAATTTCCATGAATTTTTTTTCCTAGTAAAATAATTTTGTGGTATTAATTTATTTTCCACATATTTTTCACCTTGTAATCAAACGCACACAATATTTCCAACAATAGGCATGAAAAGAGACATATAAACAGACTTTAACAAATAGAAATTTGGCCGAGAAATGCTAAGTCAACAATACTAGAAATTTTTTCAAGTCAGGTGGGTCTGGATAATTGCCGATCACTTATGCAACCATTATAGGATACTTGATACATGTAAATAACATCTGAGTCTTGCACGCAGAACCTACCAGGTGAGTATTTCTCGTCTAAGGGAACACAAAGATTTCTACTTGGTTGCCTAAGCTTTAAATTCATATGATAAAAAAGGTAGGTATTACCCAAGCTTAAAATTCATGATAAAAAAGGTGTGTACGTGCACCTGTATCATGTCCGTACCCATATTTCTATCGTGTGTGTACATGTATCCGTGTTCATACTCATGCAATGTAGGTAACCACAATTGCTTATATTTTGAAATTTATGTATCTCGTATCCGCATTGTGTCCTTTTTGCTATATGTGCCCAGATCGATAACATAGCTATGTTCGACTTTTAAGCTTTCGCAAGCCGCCTGTTTCATATTAATACATATTGAGTCCATATACGTAGTGTTCCTTGGGTGGACACTGCTATTTTGCCCGCAGTTTGTGACCGCGGACCACCTGATTTTAAAGGGGTGGGACCCGGTGATAGCGTGGGGCAATGGTTGGCTTCCACGTGGGCCTGCAGCCACGCCTGCGGTCACAAACCGCTGGCAAAATACCATTTTCCTAATTATACATCCGAGTGGTATCAGAGATCTATATTAGGCATTTTAAATGCATAGTTAAGAGACCATATTGTTGGATTCCCAAGGAATGGAGATGAGCATTAGATTTTTCAGATTGAATAAATGATGGGAATATTAGGATGGACACTAGGTGCATCGACACAGTTGTTTGTGTCCTCTCAAAGCCAAACAAACACAAATAAATAAGAGGGCTACATATCTTCATAAGTCCTGTTGATTACCATGTAGGACCCTATGCCGAAGAAACAAACAAATTCTACAGCTGTGCCAATCCGAATGTACACAATCAAATGCAACCAACCAGATTTATTGTTCATTTCAGACCTACAGTAGAGGCTAATTAAATCCTTAAAATGGGCAGACACTGCTTACAATCTTGCACATGACGATGCCGGAGAAGACCGACACCGGCCAGAGAACTTGCTCCGTTGGACCGAAATTCCCTTCCATTGCCCCCCCTCCCTCCCGCTGCCTCTGTGACTAACAAACTGCTTCAAAATTGAGACAACAGAGTATAATTTTTTTTCCATCAGCCAATGCATATAGGAAAATATAATAGAATTTCCATCAGCCATTAAAGCAACAGAGCATCCACAGCTCAGCAAACCGAAAAAGAATCAGTCATCTAATAAAAGGTAGAGAAACAAATAGCAAGAAAGCCCAATTCATAATACAACAACTAGGAAACAAAAATACAAAAAAACTGAAAAAAAAACATAAATAAATAAATATAGTGACCCACCCTATGTTTCATGAGTATTTCAAGAATTATCTTTATTCTGAAAATAATTACACTGACCATCCCTCTCCTTTATAAATTTTATAAAATATAGGGGTGGTCAATGTTATAAGTTTTTATATAAAATATAAACTATACGGATAGTTAGTGTAATTAGTTTCAAAACAGAGATAGTTTCTGTAATAAGTGTAAAATATAGACTTAATTTATCCAAACACTATATATATATATATATATATATATATATATATATATATATATATATATGAGATAAAACAGTACAAAAAAAACTCCCCAGTGTTTTATTGGAGATAATTAATGAAAAAGTGCCAAATACAAAAGAATATTTCTCTAGATCACTATAAAAGATAAAAACAAGAAGAATATAGAAAATGAATAGCTCTGACTGCTGAGTCTCGAGTTTGCTGCAGCTGCTAGAATCTATCAAGGTTATTGACTAAATACATAACAATAAGCTGTTGACCAGACACGCACCAATAGATATGTAAAATATATGCTCAAAGGACTATTCCATACCATTTTTTTTTTTTCCGAAAAATATCAAACACAAAAGAATAAGATATATTTCTGTTCTTGAAGAACATTATTATTATTATAATTCTATTTTGTTTTATTTTATTTGCTTATTAGAGAGGAGGAGGAGGAGGAGGAGGAGGAAGACTTACAATAGTGGTGGTGGAAGAAAAATAGGAGAGGAGGGGACGCCAGCAAGCGGCGTGAAAGAGAGAACGCGAGTTTGAGGAGGCTAATAAGGAAGGGGTCTTTAAAATAGATTGATGGATCATCCGTAGGAATTTTGTAGTATGAACCTTGGCTTTTCTATTTGTTTGCACTTTGGCAACTCACTCCAAATTATGACTATTATCGGATGTATTTATTTCATAATACTAAGTACCAAGGTTTCCTTATATTTAACTAAAAAAATATTATAAGTAGATATTGTGTTGCCATTGGACCACTCCTTTTTATGACAAGTTGAGTTGGCTGAAGTTTATTTAATGGGCTAATTAGTATTTAGACCTAGGGGTTCTATATTAATTTAGAGTTTAAGTCGTGATAGAGTTTAGATCTTGAATTTTTAATTTTTGTTTCTTTTTTTCTATTATATCCTTCCTTTCATGTTTGATAATGAAATTTTCATATATATGTTAGGGAAGGTATAATAGAAAAAATAAAACAAAAAATAAAAATCCAGAATCTAAACTCTCCAACTGGACATGTGAGGGTTTAAACTCTAAACTAGTATAAATTTCGGGATCTAAACACTAATTAGCTCTTATTTAATTTGGTCATTAGTGATCCGCTCCTAATGTTCTATTTTGAGACAAATTTCAAGTGTGTATATTTTAATATTTGAGCTATCATTATTGACTTGTTTATATGATGTGTGTTAGTTTAAGTGGTTGGCATGGTTGATGATTTTACTAATGGACAAGATCCAAATCACACAATAATTTTTATTTTTGTTACCAATTCTTGGAAGAAATTTTGGAGATAGGTTCTATGGACTCAGAGGCGTGGAAAAGGACACAAAGTGACACTTCAGTGACATATTTACAACTTTGCGACACAGAGATGGAGTGCTTCAACTTGGAAGCTAAATGGTAGCTACACGGATGCCCAAGCAGCGATGAAATCTTACTGGTTGTTCAGTTCGTAACTGTCATATTAATTATGGAGTTATTCCATGGTCTTTCGCCCACGTCTAGTAGCAATTACATCATATCAAGGGATTGATGCTCTACATATTGTGCCCTTCTGCACTTTCCAAAAGAGAGTACACATAACAGAGAAAGATGAGATTCACCAATGAAAAGAGAGTTTCATTTCTAACAACAATTGACGTTCTTGCAGTAGTGCATTAGCGCTAGTCCAATAGTCTATTAGCACGTCAATGCTTGTGTACATGAATGGAGGTGACGACAAGCATTTTGGAGGTTCCTCAAAACTTGTTGGTTCTTACAAGCGGATCGAGAAAAACGTACATTGCTTTGAGGAACGATAACCTTCACCACCCCAACATACGGTTGTGCTAATCTTAATTAACAAATTTATTTAGAGCTCTGCTTTATAAACAATAATTTATTTAGAGCTCTGCTTTATAAGTGTAGATCACAAGGAACAAGCCTTTGTTTTGTCACTCACTATGGGAAACCATATGAGCTCATTCCCGTAGGGGCTTAGGGACTCGTACTTGGGCGCGGGCGAAGGGCGCGGAGTGGCGCTTTCATGGCACACTTTGCACTTAGCACATCAACATCGTCGCATGGCGTCCGTGCGCTCTTTTTGTGTACGAGTTGCATGCACGGGGCGCACGGGTGCGGCGTACGCTCGTGGAGTACGGGCATGGCGTACGCTCGTGGAGTACGGGCATGGCGTACGCTCGTGGAGTACGGGCGTGGCGTACGCTCGTTGAGCATTCGCGTGGAGTACGTGCGTGGCGTCATGCCCGTGGCGAGCTAAGAGTATGCTCGTGGTGTACTCACGTGGAGTATGTACGTGGCGAGCTAAGCGTATGCTCGTGGCATACTTGCGTGGAGTACGCGCGTGGAGTATGCTCATGACATACTCGCATGGCGCACTTGTGTGGAGTACACGTGTGGAGTATGCGCGTGGCCTACGCTCATGGCGCATTCGCGTGGAGTACGTGCGTGGTGTATGCTCGTGGCGTACTCGACAAACACGGATGGCGTAGCGTACAACATAGGCAGCGCTGTCAACGTGCGGCACGGGAAGTGCTGGCGGTGTTGTCTGCATTCAACACGTTATTGTACACATAGTACTCTGGGACCCATATTTCGTGTGATTTGGTCGGACAGCACGTATGCGCGCATGTGCTACTATATGCACATATAGGTGTTGGTGAGCTCTATAAATAGAGCTCCACTCCTCTCATTTGTAAGGTGTTGGAAAAATGGAAGAAAGAGAGAAAGTGAGGGCCACAAATCCAGTTCAGCAGAGTCTATGCGCCTTCTGCAGCTTTATGCGCTTAAGAGCAGTTTGCTCATTCTTTAGAGTTTCCAAGTTGTCCAAGAGTGACCAGGAGCGTTCCGGAAGTTTTTTTGTGAACTTGCTGGTTCTTGTAAGCAGATCGTCTATGGGATGAATCTTGGTTTGAGCAACGACGACCTGTTCACCCCAGCAAAAAAAAATATTTTTGTATATTTTCTTCTTCTTTTTTCTTTCTATCTTATTGTTGAATCTGTGAATGTGAACGTAAAGAGAAGAACACTTTTGTTTATTTCTTCTTCATCCTCTCTTATTTGTCAACGTTCTATCTCAATTGCAACTGCATTTGTAAGGAAGAACGAGACTTATTCTTTGTATGCTTGTTACCTGGGTTTTCCATATTTGGTTGGGATTATGAAGTTTGGGGAGCAAGTTTCTTGTATGGAACCCTGGACTTCTTCATTGATTAAACAGAGGACAGATTGAAAAGTCTTGCATGATCCTCTGTAATTTTTTATGTTATGCCAAATCTGGTAATTATATAAGAAAATTTTATTTATGAAAGTGATGATTTTCTAGCTACATTAAGGCTAAGCTATGATGTTTTGATTTTGTTTGAGAATATATATCTTGTATTTACTTTTCCAACTTTACCTTCTTGTTTAAAAAAACTAAGGCCACAATTGGTTGGAAAAATAAAAAAAGATGAGCAGAAAAAAATCCTAAAAAAAAGAGAAAAAATGGTTTTCCATCAACTCCAAAAATCATTCTATCTTTCAATATTTCTAACCTTTTTAAACATGGAACAAAAATTTATTTTCTTTTTCTTTCCGCGTATCAAACGCGAGCTTGAGAGCTCTCTTCTAATCTAACACCAAAAAGAGGGTGCCGATTGAATGAATATGATGTATTTGGTTCCTTTGTTTTCTAATGATTAATCTCGAATTTTTTCTCTCTTTGTTTTCTTATGATTAATTTTTTTTTTTTGCGATGCCAGACATAACGTACATGACTTTATAATATACGTTGCATTTTATATTATTTGGGCACATTATTTTCAATTTTCATACACATATCATCTTTTCCACGGTTCGACTTCAAAATCGTCTGTCTAGCCAATATATTATACATCTTCTTGCTAACCATGAGAACCAACTGAGTCCGATGACTTTGACTAATCAAAGTATTTAAAGTATTCGGTGACTTTGATTAATCTTGAAAGTGGACAGTCTATATTCAAAGCACGCACCATTTAAGTAAGAACTCGGTGACTTTGACTATTCCAAACTGTCATACAACATGAGGAATATGAATGTAGTTAGGTCAAACTTGAAAGTGGTTAGTTAATCAAGTTGGTATATCACACTTTCAAGTTTTCTTTAGATAAAACAAAACTCAATATTTTATGGTAATTTCTATGAAACTCCCCAACAAGTTAATAGTTTCACAAGTTGTTAAAAAAAATCTCCTATAAAGCTACATTTTCATCAGGAAAGTCTCAGTACTGACGATTCTGTTAGTTAAAATCCAGATAGACGTCAAGTCACTTCTAGAGAAAGAAAGACTCTTCCTTCTCTTTCATTCACTTATTAATAAGCGCAGCCCAGGGACAGGGGCAGGCAGGATGTGGGCCCGGGAACCAAGGGGGTAAGGGGCCACAAATAATTTTAATAGTCAGTAATATCTATGTATTAATATAAAGTAAAAGAGTTGATATATATATATATATATATATATATATATATTTTGGATAGTTACATTTTCCAGTCTTGAAGGTTTGCTCCTTCTGATTTCAAAGAGAAACTTCTTTCCTTCCTATTTCATAGGCGAATTGATGGTCAACGATAAATGTTCTTGAAAATTGTTAATTTTAATTCTCTTCCTTCTTTCTTATTTTTTATAAGTAAAACTTTTTATTTTTTTCAATCTCTTCTCCTTTATGCACTTTTCTTTCGTCCAGACTTTCGAAATCTACTTAGAAATTTGAAGTTGAAAATTGAGATTTTACAATCGTTTAATTGGCGTGAGCTGCACCTAAGACAATAACAACTCACTGAAACGACGACGCATTGAACGACTTCCAGGTAATGAACTCGAGTGTTTGGTCTGAAATTCGAGTTTTACTGATGAACCGAATTACACTGATGAATTATTAAATTTTGAGTAAATTGATTTGAAATTTTTGCATAACATACTATCGAATGTTGTAATACACAGTGAATTTTTACAAATATTGATGATAAGATAATTTGGGGATATTTGAATTTTGCATTTGGATTGATTTTGAAATTGTTGGATTTTGTATTTGGATTTGGACCGTGTGTGGATTGAAATGTTCACTGTAAATATGTCATTTTTATTGTTCTGATTAACCATTACGGGAAAGCTAATTTGGTGTTTGGATTGATTTAATTTTCATATGCTGCTTAGCTGAACTCGAGTTAGAATGAGTTCCAGCATTTCGATTATTCAGTTATATAAAAAATATTATTTAAATTGTTGTGATACTCTTTTCTCAAGATAAGCGAGGGAGACCCTAAATATAAAATGCGTTAATGATAATAAAACACTGAAATTTCCAAAATTTTAAAAAATATTAGTGTTTTGTCTTTAATAGCATATCTTTAGAAAAGGAGCATCATTTTAGATTTTTTTTTTCATGGACGTTAAAATGTTCCGGCCGACCCTGCATTTAATTCAAATCCTAAATTCTAAGTCCTTCGTATTCTTGGTACATCCAAAGGATTATTTTGTTAGTCCCGGGACTTGATCAAAGATGGTAGACTCGATGTCGAGATCAGAGGTTCAACAAACATTCACCTTCTGATTATTCTCGAGATCCAAGAGGAACTCTATAATATGAATCTGATTACAAAAGCAACAATAATCAGAAAGTAAATCTCACGTTCTTCCTTGCAATCGCAGTTGCAGACGGACAGAACTGAATTACAACTCAGATGAAGGAGAAGAAAGAAAAAGAGGAAAGGTTCTTGCTGGGGTGATAAAGATCACCGTTGCTCAAAGCAAGATTCGCCCCACCACGATTTACTTCCAGGAACCAGTAAGTTCACGAAGAACTTCTGGAACGCTCGTAAGTCAAAATTTGATACTTGAACGGACTTCCTGGACTTTACAGACTCCCTTAACTCTCTTCTTGGTGCATCTTTCAAAGGAGGCCAAGGGGCTCTATTTATAGAATGGAGTGAGACTTCACCTCTTCTCCTATCCGATGTAGGACTAAAATACCAATACTCAAAAATAAAGTTTGATATTTTAGATCATCCCACAATCAGCATAGAAGTGTGCCAGTCCACGCCTACCCCCCGAACACTCCCGTGCATGCACGAGACATCCTGGAGTCCGTGTTCGAGTCCGAGTCCGTACAACAAAAATCAACTTGCATCTTTGTTGGAATTAATCCTTTTTTTCTTCTAGGAAAATACTTCCACATGGTACAAACTTGTGTCCCACTACACCTCATGTGCACACCTCAACACAAACAATGCATTATATTGAGATACTCACCATTTGGTGTAGCCGATGTGGGACTATCTTTCCTAGTCCAAAGGCAAAAATACCAACATATTTCTTCTTTGTTATTTCTTCTCTAACATGAAATGGGAATATTTCTGTCTTTCAAAAAAATATTTGGAGATTTTATGAGAAGAAAAAAAAAAAGAAAAAAGAAAAGAAAAAGAGAACGGTTAGGCCTCTAACGACAAATGGAGCTGCTTAATAAAAAAAATAACTTTACCATAAGAGCATCCACAGTGTGATTCTTTTCAAGTGCTATATTTGATCTTAGGCCAAATTTTGTAGCACTTGAGGGCTACAATGGACTCTTGTCCATACTTGAAAAAGAGTAAAAAACCAAAGGACTCTCCAAATTTGGAGAGTCCACTAGTGGAGCTATAGTTACTTGGGGCCCACCATTTTTACTTTTCTTCTTCATTCTTTTTGTTGGATTGTTGCCACCTATCAATTCTGAAGGAAAAATAAGGGAAAAAAAGATGGGATGTTGCCACTTGTCAATTTGGAGTGTTTATTTGGAGTATATCATTGTGTACCAACATGAAAAAAAATACATCAAAATTAATTTTTGAAATATGGTTTGAAGTAATTTAGAGTATGAATTGGAATGTTGTCAATGTGGATGCTCTAATTTCTTGATAACAAACGAAACTACACAAGATGTTTTTTTTTTTTTGAAATTGACCTTTTTGTTTAAATA
Organism: Iris pallida; assembly: GCA_029216955.1. Taxonomy (NCBI): domain Eukaryota; kingdom Viridiplantae; phylum Streptophyta; class Magnoliopsida; order Asparagales; family Iridaceae; genus Iris; species Iris pallida. The sequence continues at coordinate 17,583,597 of JANAVB010045020.1, forward strand.
AAATTGTGAGAGACAATAGACACCCAAAAGGGATCACTACAACATGGACAAAAAAATGAACTACTACACAACGCAAAGAAAATTTTACACATGCATATATTTTATAAAAATTGCACAGGAGGAAAAAAGGTTGGAAGAATTGAAGAGAATGGGATGGAAAGCCATTACGTTAAAGGTGATGCATTTCTGATTTCTAGAGTGGCGTTCCTCATTTAAAAAAGGCTAAATTATAACTTAATATTCTCAACTATTTCAGTTTTCAATTTGATATCCTTAACTTTGATAGGTACTAATTTGATACCCTGAAAAAAAAATTGAACAAAATTGTCCCTCCCCTCCCCCCCCCCCCCCCCCCCCCCCCCCTTCTTCCGCCGACGACTTTCCCCCCTCCTGCCTCCTGCCGAAGACCCCCCCCCCCCCCCCCCCCCCTTCCCCCTCCAGCTCGCGAACTCCCCTCCCCCCACCCCGCGTTGGCCTGCCCGGAGTTGCGCGAGGCAGCGGGATCGTACGCTTGGGAAGCAGCCAGAGAAGGTGGGGGGGGGGGGGGGGGGGGGCTCGCGGGGCGCGTGGGCGGGGGCGGGCGGGGCACGGGGCGGGCGGGACACGGGGCGGCGGGGGCGCGGTGTTCGCCGGGGAACGTCGGGACTGGTATGGGAGTCGGTCGCGGTCGGAGGAGGTGCTGCTGGAGAAGGAGGAGGGATGGATAATTTTGTCATTTTTAAAATTTTGGGTATCAATATAAAATTATTATATAGTTGAGGGTATTAAGTTAGTACCTATCAAAGTTGAGGGTACCAAGTTGAACATTTTAGATAATTGAGGGTATCAAATTATAATTTAGCCTTTAAAAGAAATATGTTCTAGTTTCTTTGGAGGATTTTTATTTCACATTTCAATCACACCATTGATTTCTAATAATTTTGATGCTTGGCGCATGCATGCGCGATGATCGATTCCATTGGAAATCAAACTCCATTTTTATGGTAAAATGTCTTCCGTACTAACAATTTGATATATATATACTCCAAGACATTTTTATGGTAAAATGTCTTCCAATACTCCAATTCTGCGAACGTCTAGAGGACTGTGTGTGTATATATATTATAAGAGCATCTCCAACCCTATTGTGAGTTTAGAAAAATAGTTATCACATAGGAATGACAAACTTTCATTCCAAAAAATTTTCTCCAATATAAATGTAGAATAAAACATGAAGTTGACATAGCAATGACATGACAAGGACAATGTGAAGTTGGTTGTCTAGATCTAGACAATGCACTTCACAATGACTTTGTCTTCACATCATCAACTATGTATAGAAATATTTATAAAAAAATTGAAGAAGTGGAGGAGTTGCCTTGGAAGTTGAAAAATATATTTTTTATTGTCTCCTCGATACTTTTGCATTTGAGAGAGTTTTTCTATCTCATTGTCTTTTGAGATATAGTTTTGCCACATAAACAAGACATTGTCTTGTGGCTTATGTCACATAGGAGCCACCTAAAACTCACAACACTTAACAAGACAATAGGGTTGGAGATGCTCTAATTATTCATTGATTTTAATTTTGATATTTTTTTTGCCCAACCACATCTTAGTTGTCTTGTCACACTTTTGGATAGTAAACACAACTTCCTCACTTGAATGCATACTTGTTCCTTCTTGTGTTGAATTATTTTTAATGTCACGACTCTGGAGAATGTAGTAAGCTACACAATGCCAGCATGCACTCTGCATGATTTCTTAAACACCACACAGATTTGACGTTTTTTTTTTTTTAAGAATAAGTTTGGTGAACATTTTTTGGGAAGGCAAGGGAGTCGAGATTCAAAACTACTTAACTATAGGAAACATAGAGGAGGGGTAGGGGGCACACAGTTGTTTTGGACAGAAATTAAAACTCAAAACCAAGACAAAATAATCGAATAGAATCTCTTATTCTAATCAATTCATTTTGGTTTGATTTTCGTTCCAAACCAAATAATGCTCACTCCTAGACCGTTGGCAGAATTGGATTATTGGGAAAAAAGTGATTATTTTTGTTTGTTTGGATGTCAAAAAATTAGAGGAAAGAAATTTAAATTCCAAGAGAAAGAAAAATAAATAAAAAAATCGATTTCATCCTCAAAAAAAAAAAAAAAAAAAAAAAAAAATCGATTTCTCCCACAACTAAAAGATTTATTTCTCCTCTCCAAGTATTCATTTTTTCTCACAATTTTTTTGACCTTCAAAATACAAAAAAAAATTAATTAAAATTATAATTTAAAAAAAATATCAAAAAGTTAATTTACTTTTCTTTTCTTTCCTTTCCGCAAGCCAAATCAGGCCTAAATGTTGGTTGTCTATTAACATCACACAACCGAAATTTTCTAGGTCATGTCTTAACAATATGACCGACTCTTGTAGAGCAATTTTGCTTTCTTGAACATTAATTGCTCATAGCTACATGAACGTGGCAGTCCTTGGAAGGCCAAAGCAACTGTCGGCCAAACCTGATTGAACTGCACAATTATTAGTCCGGTTGTTGGGTTAGGCTTGGGTTGGCGAATAAATAATAGTATGTTACTTGTTAATTTATTAATTCATATGGATGGACAGTTTAGTTTCTTGGATTAGATTTGGCTTGTTACACGTCAGTCACATTTGGAGAAATTATTCAGTGATCCAGACTTACCATGTAGTGGTGATAAATTTTAACATTCCATCAATAGTGTCATAGTAGTATCATAACGTATCACTCTCCTCCACTTTTTCAATGTCACTATTCTTTGGTGTGTCATGATATTATTAGTGAGGAGTCGAGACTCATCCATGACACGTGGTGAGTCCCGCCCACCTAATATTTTTAGTTTATTTTTATTTGATATATCATTAGTGGAGTTTAGCTCCACAAATAGTTGTTGATAGATAGTCTGTATTTGTTATTTGATGCAATTACCCGTTTGGAGTAGAAAAGTGAACTCTTGAGAAGAGAGAGCGAATCATTGAGGTAGGAGGGAGAATTTTTTTTTTCTTTGGAAATCTTTTTTTTTTTTGGTTCTCATTTTTTTTTCAAGATTTTGATCCCGCGAACCAAATGTGGTCTGATTATAGTAATGGCAACCATTCAAATAGCAGGGAACAGATCTGCTGTCCCATTTAGTTCTGTTCAATTATGTCCTCCTTCCTACTACATGTGGACCATAGAAGTAGATATGTGGATGGTGGCCCACATATAATAGGGAGGAGGACAGAATTAGAATGGATTAAATGAGGCAACAAATCTGCTCCCAAAATAGCACAACCTATTGTTAATAGTAAAATTTGTATCAACTTCACCTAGGATATATAAATTCATCACCGTAAACACGTAAATAGTATAATTGATATAATAAAAATTTGTATCAACTCATTCAAATAACGCAACCTTACAAGTTGTTGGGAACGCGTGCTGTGTGATCCAAATCGGAGATGATCCATGAGGTGCGATATTGAATTGGCCCATATGCCTTAAAAGAGAATTCTCATGTAAGACCTGAACCAATTTCAATTATTTGTACCTTATGATTCCATCTGCCTATCCAGTGCGAGACTAAATTACCAACTCCATTATCATCCCTTTTTGAACGCTCAACCGAAAACGAGATAAAATCCAACACAAGTTGCATGACCAATTAAAATAATATATATTTCTTAAATTATATCATCGTCCACCTCAACAAGAGCTGTAACTAAATATCATAATAATATCATCCGAAAAAGTATCTTGAAATATCATCAACATGCTATCAAACAATATAGAAACCATGTCAGTTACCCAACAAATGTTGAATTGTAATTCTATTGACGGGCAACAAAATATTTCTAAATTTTTTAAAATCTTTTGAACTCATGGAGTAACAAGTGATAATTCATATATTATATTTTCTAATATATAATATATAAATTATATCAACTCATTTAGATATTTTGATTTGCCACCTTCCATGCACAAAACCTTATCTTTGATGTGTGAGTCTTTACTTTGTCTAGTAGCGTGACTCTTTATTAGTACTAATCATGTTCCCCTGCGATTGTCCTAATATTATTGAATAATTAGATAGAGGATAAATCGTAAAAAATTTCTCGTTAGATCGCTATCTTTTGCATAGAAAAATCTATTAGTCAAAATTAGCAAACAAAGACCTCCGCAATATATGACTTATTCAAAATAGTCCTTACCGAATGATAGACGTTAGAAATGGCCGTTAATGACGTTTTTTAATTTTTTTTGAAAAAAACCTAAACTACCCTCCCCCTCCTTCTCCTTCCCGCGTCTCCTCCCCGCCCCGCCGCCTCTCACCACTGGAGAGAGGGGGGGGAGGGGGGGAGTGGAGTAGGGGTAAAATGGTCATCACAGTCTTAACTTAACACCAGTTAACAGAAATGGATCATTTGAGCATAATTGAAACGTAATGGGTTGTTCAAAGCAAGGAGTCTTTAATTGTATTTTTCGTAGATATAAGTTTTTTTTTTTTTTTTTTTGCAATTTATCCTTAGATAGAAATTTAAATTATATTAAAAAAAAATTCAAACTTTTTAATCAAAAATTGTTGTAGATAAGGTTTTAGAAATTTGAACATATATTTAGATAATACCATTTAGTTAGTTTAAGTATATTAAAATAGTTTAAATTAGATAAGAATTTAAATTAAATGAAATTTTAGGTTATTTGACGTATACATATAGTGGTACTTAGAATTTTTATTTTTTATTTTTTAATTAATTGAGTTTATACATATGTTTGAACGACTCATTTTTTAGCGATTTACGAGCAGTACAATAGTAAGTACAATAGTAGAGATAATTTATGTCACCCGTCGAGACAGTGTGTGAATTATAAATTATAAATTATAAAACGAAACTCCACCATAATGCTAAAGTTTTGTCATACAAATCTCCATTATTATTTTCATGTTAGTGACTTATTTGCGGTTACTAATTATCATAAACTCAAGTAATACTAGACCCAATTCCTAAGGCACTATTCTCGTGGTAGTGCAGGGGCCGCCCAAGTATAGGTATCGGATTCGAATTTTTCTTCGGACGGCTGGATGGCATTGGGCCACGGTCCGACCTGAAAAAAAGACACCTCAAAAAAAATGTGGGGCGATATTAAACTAAACCTGATTTCTTTGAAGGTTTTTTTTTTTCAGTTGCTAAGAATAAATTAATAACAAATGTATATATTGTAAGTGCCTAAAAATAAAGAAAAAGAAAAAAGAAAAAGAAAAGAAAAGAAAAGTATATATTGTAAGTGCCTCATCAAATGAAGTACTGTAGATGAATTAATTGATCATGTAGCAAACGTAAACACACACAAAAGACAAGTTGGAACCACCACCACCACATGATTGCAAAATATTTATAATTGACAAGAAATGCTAGAGTGGTGGAAACGATCTTTATATGTTTCTTTACATAAATTTTTGATGAGAACATTAAAATTTACGAATATTGTGCAGTGAGCACAAAATTTAGAAAATTTTCAATATAAGAACCAAATTGTCAAACCATGGAACATTTTTTTTAGAATCTCCAAGAAATTAAGTCAAGAAAAACGATCATCCATCATTAGACGTTTATTGGATAGAAAATATCAATCCAGAGGATGTTTACTAGAGCAAAAACTATTCAAAAAGATTCATATTAGGGCATTTGGTCTAGTGGTATGATTCTCGCTTTGGGTGCGAGAGGTCCCGAGTTCGATTCTCGGAATGCCCCAAAATATGTTTTTTTTTTGTAAAGAAAAGCTATACGTTTTTTAATGTTTAGTTCTCCCCAGTAATTTGTTAATTTCCGTTGAAATTTTCCAATAATTTGTTAAGCTCCTCCTCCTATTTGATTACCTCCTTCATGGCTAGTAGCCAAGGCATGTTTTCTTTTGTCTCCTTGGTTAGATTTTTTTTTTCCAAAATTTTTCTTCCCCATAAATGATAGTTAAGAGAGAAAGATTATACCGACATAAATGGTAAGCGAACAACAAGCTACGCCGCAAGTCATTTTTGGATGAAAATTTGTCAAAGTTTTTTTTTTTTTTTTTTTGAGGAAAATTTGTCAAAGTTATTAAGAACAAATTTAAGGCTAATTGGCTGCGAGGATGAAATTTTGTCAAAGTTCCCAATTAGTTATATAAGTCGCTAGTTGGACTGGTACATTTTTAAGAACATAAAATCAAGGAGAGCGTATTCTGATTTCGGAATGGGACATTATATGAGTTTTGATTTTTCTTTTTCTTTTGGCATATAAGTTTATTTTTCATCATTTTATGATTTGCATATAAATTTATTTTTAATTTGACGGAATCAACAGCGACTTATATCTTTCCATGCGGATCTCGGATTATAATGAGACCTAAATCATTGGTGTCGAACTATCCATGTGAAAGATATTTTCAACAAGCTTTGTATTACTTTTTCAAAGCGTCACAAATACGAATTTACGGGTACCCTTGTATTCGCGACTAGCGGGGTCCATGGTGACGCTCCAAAAAAGTATTGCAGAACTCATTGAAAATAGCCTCACGGGAGAAGTCCGACGTTGCAAATCCAACATCGCAGGCCTTGTCGTATTTCGAGATCCATACGTAAAGATGTGACTTTATATCCTTCTGATTCTGCTAAGCATCTATAACACTTCACGCCCTCCTAATCTCTCATCTATAACACTTCACTCCCTCCTAATCTCTCTCCTATCACCGTTGCTTCCATTCGTCCTGCGTCTCCCTCACTAAAAGTGTCTTCCCTTCGCGTCCACGAATGAAACACTACGAAATAGTGTCGTAGAACTCACATACATTTCTTATGTCTCTTTACGATTTAAACTCCGCACGGAAAGATGTGAGTCCATGATTTCCGGTTGGTACATTTGCACAAAATGCATAAATATTTTAGTTTTTATAATCACATTGAAAAAAAATTATTGTGTTCCTTCTTTTACAAGGAGGAGAGGAGAGCCAGGTTCAAATTATTATCAGAGCCAGGTTTCAAACCTGGGACCTGTGGGTTATGGGCCGACCACGCTTCCGCTACACCACTCTGATTCTATTTTTCTTATCATAACTCATAAATTTTGTCTTTATCTCTCTCCTTTCTGATTATATTTTTCTTATCATAACTCATAAGTTTTGTCTTTGTCGCTCTCCTTTCTGATTCCTGTTCTCCTCTCATAACTCATAACTATTATTTCTCTCTCTCCCTCTATCTTTCCTCTATGCATTTATCTCAACTTGAATCTTTGATGAAGTTTTCTTTTCATAACTATTTATCTTTAGAACTCATAGGTTTTGTTACCAGTAAACCTCAACAGGAGATGAAGTTTAATAGAAAATCTTCTATTCGGAATAGGGGATGCAACATAGGTTTTCATTGTGAAATAAAGAGAACATTAATATTTGATGGAATACTAATTAGCACGAGACTGGTCTTTGTATGACTTATGTTCCTCTTTTCTCCCTGCCTCTAGGCCTCCATCGATCCTCTGTCTAGGGAGAAATTATTCAGCGGTCCAGTCTCACCGCGTGGCAGTGGTGAAGCTTTACTCTCCTCCAATAGCAGCATGACACATCACGGAGAGAACGAGCAGTATGACATTACAAACAAGAAATGATGTGTCATGTTACTATTTGAGGAGAACAAGGTCACTACTGCTACGTGGTAAGGCCGGATCACTGTAGGCAGCTTCTGTTCAAGTCTTTCGATCTTTTACACATCTAACTGAACCACATGCCATCATGCATGTTATTATCTTATCCTTTGCTAATAGTGATGAAGAAAGGAGGTATAACTTAGATTTGGATTCAGGTTTTCTTCATGTTTTGCTCAGTTTGCTGCCTTGGAATCACATGAACCAACAAATAATTAGTGGACTACCAAACGTAGGCAGGCCACAAGGTCGTTTCTGAGCATTACGATCGTACATGGTCTAAAAAAACTGGACTATTATATTACTAACTTAAAATCACAATTTTTAGATTTAGGCCTCCTATCTTTTTAGAAATTGTAGTAATATAATCCTTAGAAGGTCAAAAAATATCTTTTTTTTAGAGTTGTTAAAAAAAACTATTTTTTTAGTATTTATACATGATCCGTAGAATGTCAAGAACGGCCCTGGCAGGCGCGGGATACAAATACCGGATACTTGCATATGTTGTAAGAATACGGACATGGATACGAATACGATCATGATACTAATATGGACATTATTTTTCCTATCCACACAACATAATTTTGCATGAAATAGGCTTACTTGATGGTGACAAGCAGAACTTAAGGATTTTGAATGATGCATCAATTCACAATATTCTCAATTGCTAGTTGTTGAGAATCAATAAGGGACTTTTAGTCCCACGTCGGAATATGTAGTGTGTAGAGGAGCTAGACTTCCTATATATAGTGAAGTAGTCCATCAATAAAATCATCCAACTATTATTTTCTACATGGTATCAGAGCCATAACTCTCTCTCTCTCTCCACACAAATTTTTTTTTTTCTCTCTCTCTAGCCGACACCCCCCCTAGCCGACCCCCGCAGCAACCCGCCGCCTCCACCACTCGCCGCCCACAGCAGCACCCCCCCCCCCCCCCCGCGCCGCTCGCCCCTAGCCGACCCCCCCCCCTCGCCGCTCCTACCTAGCTGATACCCCCCCCCCCCCCGCCGCCCGACCACAGAAGCACACCCCCCCTCCCGACCCCCCCCCCCCCCGACCATAACCTCCCCCCCCCCCCCCCCCGCCGCCCGACCACAGCAGCACCCCCCCCCCTCCCGGCCCCCCCCCACCCGACCCCCCCCCCCCCCCGACCAGGACCCCCCCCCACCCCGACCCCCCCGACACCATCAAACCCTAACCCTAACCCTAGTTTTTTGCCATGGAAACCCTAACCCTAGACCTAGCAGCCCCATCAAACCCTAACCCTAGCTTTTAGCCAAAAAACAAAAAAACAAAAAAAACAAAACAAAAAAAACAAAACAAAAAAAAAAACGGCGTATTTCGAATAGAGGCGGCTGTCAAATCTTTATTTGCACCAACTCTGTTCCGTGCTTACGCCGTTTGGAACTAACAAATGCTTTATTTGTTATTCCATCTTCACATCGGGATCTTTGCAGAGACTGATCATGTCTTCTTTGGTGTCCTGACGTGTTCACTTTACATGCGCGCGCCGGTGCTGGCCAAGTTAGTAGCGCATTAGTAAAGTCTCTGGCGTTGAAGAAGACGACGTCGACGACGAGGACGACGAAGACGACGAAGACGACGACGTTGGGTCAGTTGCAGACTCCAACGACGACGAAGAAGACGACGAATTGAGTTCACAGTTGAAGACGCCATGGATTCGATCAGTGGCAAACTGACGGCCGATGAGATGAAGGCCTTGGTTGATGATATCTTATCCAAGAGATTAACCGAGGTAACCCCACGTGTGATCCATACTGATGTGGATCCGTCGCCTTACAAATGGGAAAGCTGGAGAAACTGGAGACGAAGTTGGAAGGAACTTCCAATTACTTGAAGTGATCGCGACAGGCGATGCGGACACTGAAGGGACGTGGCTTGGTTGGCTATGTCACTGGCCAAGCCAAGGCGCCAGCCGATCACTCCACCAAGGAGTTTGCTGTGTGGGAGATTGTCAACAACGTCGTGGCTGGATGGTTGACTGCCTCTTTAACCGACCAGGTGTCGGACAATGTCGAGGCTATGGAGGCTGCTGCTGATATATGGCAGACTCTCAAAGATATGTACTCCGGTTCCGGCAATCCTATGCGAGTCTTTCAACTGCAAGATGAACTCGATCGGGTGGCCCAAGACGACCGTACCATCTCTGAGTACGCGGCCTTGTTGAAGAAGTATTGGTCTGATCTGGATCATTATGATCCTCTTGGGATGGAAGATGCACAAGTCGAACCAGCCTTCGCCAAGTACTTTCAGACGTTCCTGGCTTATATTTCCCGGCAGCGTATGATAAAATTCCTGAAGGGACTACACCCTGTATTTGAGCAGCGACGGAATATCCTCCTTTCTCAACCCACGCTCCCGACCTTGGAAGAAGCTATAGCTGTCATGACACAGGAAGAAGCTCGACTGAAGTTGATGCCCAACAAGGGCTCCTCCCAGGGGGAGCCAGCCGCGGTTGAAAAGTCTGCCCTTGCTGCCTTCAATCAACCTCCATCTATGGGTGGTGTTTGTCACAATTGTGGTGACTCCGGACATTACATCCAATTTTGTCCAAAACCCTTGCGCAGTCAGTCTACTGATCGAGGACGGGGTCGTGGAGGCCGACGTGGTGGTAGAGGGGGATATGCTGGTCGACGGGGCGGCCACAAAGCAAATCTGGCAGAAGAAGGGGGAGAGCATCACCTGACTGAAATAACCCCGCTTGAGCGGGAGTTCCTTGAGAAGTTGCGTGGCACGAAGCTGGATTCTGCTGACAGTCCTGGGGCATCTTCAACCTTGGGAGATCACTTCACTTGCTTTGCCCAAACCAGCACCGATGATTCTGCACGTGCTCTTGCATCTATCCATCAGCCAGGATGGATTATGGACTCTGGGGCATCTCGCCATGTCACGGGGTCCCGTGGTGCGTTTCAGGAATATACTCCCCTACCATTGCCGGAGAGTATTCAGACCGCTGATGGTACATCCAACCCTCTAATGGGTAAAGGCACTGTCGCATGCACCCCTTCCATCACTCTAACTAATGTCCTTCATGCTCCATCTTTTCCTGTCAATCTTCTATCCATTAGTGCCATTATACTTGATCTTAACTGTACTGTTTCCTTTGACATTCCTCAGGTGACTTTTCAGTAGAAAGGGACAGGACGACGACTTGGGACTGGCACATGACATAAGGGGCTGTGGTATTTAGACAGGACTGGACTGGATAAAGCATTGGCATCCTTGGTAGCAGACGCATCACCAGAAGCTTCCTGTCGCAGTGTTGAAGCCGACTTGCTACTCCACCACCAGCGTGGCGGTCATTCCTCTTTTCCGGTTATTGGTCGAATGTATCCGTCCTTATATCAAAGGGCTAATAAAGAGAAGTTATTTTGTAATGCTTGTGCTTTGGGAAAACATACCAGAAGCTCGTATGTGAGCACAGGGAATAGGAGTTCAGCTGCTTTTGACATGATACATTCAGACGTATGGGGCCCTTGTCCTACAACCGGGATTAACGGCTTTCGATGGTTCGTCACCTTTATTGATTGTTATACCCGTGTAACATGGGTCTACCTTCTGAAGAATAAAAGTGACGTCCTTGAGGCCTTTCAGGACTTTCATCGACGAGTGGAAACACAATATGACGCTAAAATTAAGTGTTTCCGATCCGACAATGGGACGGAGTATACGAATAAGCGGGTTGCTGAGTATTTTTCAACTCATGGAATACTTCATCAAACTTCATGTGCTTATACTCCGGCTCAAAATGGTGTGGCGGAACGAAAGAACAGACACTTGCTGGAAGTTGCACGGACGATGATGCTGGCTATGAATGTCCCGAAGCACTTATGGGGGCAGGCTATATTGACGGCCTCTTATCTCATCAACAGAATGCCATCTCAGGTATTGGACTGGAAGACACCATTGGAGATGCTTACTGGAGCCAATACATACACTGTTCCACCAAAAGTTTTTGGATGTGTATGCTTTGTCCAGGATAATCGGCCAGGCGTTGGCAAACTGGATCCTCGGGCAGTTAAATGTGTCTTTGTTGGTTACACAGCGACTCAGAAGGGTTATGCCTGTTGGAGTCCAGTCGAGCGGAAGATGTTTGTCAGCATGGACGTTACTTTCAGAGAACTCGAACCATACTATGGTTCGGATGAAGGTTCCGTATTTGGTGACACACCTAACACAGATGGTGTTCGATGTGAGGGGGAGATAATACGCCCAAATGTAGTCGTCGGATCGATTCCGTGTCCGGTTGTAGAAAACTGGACGAAAGGGGGAGAGCACAGTGACTCAGATACATAAAATGAAGAAGAAGATCCATATGTTACGCAGGGGGAGCAGCAGACAAGGGAAAAGAAGCTCCAAGTCTACAAAAGAAGACAACAGAAGTCCAGTACTGTGCCTATGCCATGTCCTGTGCCTACTGTACCAAGTCCCTTGTCTACTCCTGCTCCAACTCCTGAAGATGTTGCCCCCGCACTGAATCACTCGGATTCTGATGCGGATCTCTCCGACTCGGATGGTACGATCTCTCCACCACCTATTGCTCCCTTAAGGAGATCTTCTCGCATCAATGCGGGTAAGGCTCCTGCTCGTTTTGATGATTACGAACATGACATTGCCAACTTCTTGTCTTATTCTAACATTTCTTCGAATTATCGAGCCTTCATTGCATTGTTAGACTCTACTTCGTTGCCCAAGTGTTGGCAGAAAGCAAAGAAAGATCCAAGGTGGAAAGCTGCAATGATGGAAGAACTTGGAGCACTGGAGAAAAATAAGACATGGGAGCTGGTTCCATTACCCAAAGGGAAGAAAGCTGTGGGATGCAAATGGGTGTACACAGTGAAAGAGACGCCAGAAGGAAAAGTAGAGCGGTACAAGGCAAGGTTGGTTGCAAAAGGATTCATACAGTCATATGGAATAGACTATGATGAGACTTTTGCCCCAGTAGCAAAAATGAGCACCGTAAGAACTCTGGTCTCCATTGCAGCGAACTATGGGTGGAAGCTGTACCAGTTGGATGTGAAGAATGCCTTTCTTCATGGGGACCTGCAAGAAGAAGTATACATGGAGCTCCCGCCTGGGTGCTATGCTACGGAATCAAACGGAGGGACGTCGCAAGGAAAGGTATGTAAACTGAAGAAGTCACTATACGGGCTCAAGCAATCCCCTCGAGCCTGGTTTGACAGATTCAGAAAGGCTGTTACAGGCATGGGATACCGTCAAACAAATACAGATCATACGGTCTTCCTTCAGCATGCAAGAGGCCACATTACTATACTTGCTGTATATGTGGATGATATAGTGATCACAGGTGATGATGAAGTCGAGATCACTAAACTGAAGTCAAAACTCGCGAAGGAGTTTGAAGTGAAAGATTTAGGAGCGATGAGGTACTTTCTAGGTATCGAGGTGTGTGAAGGCGAACAAGGAATTGTTCTCTCACAGAGAAAATACACACTAGATCTGCTGAAGGAGACAGGGATGCTGGGATGCAAAGCAACGGTCACTCCAATTGACCAGAAGTGCAAGTTGGGAGCAGAAGCATGAGAGCCCGTTGATCGTGAAAGATATCAACGACTTGTAGGGAGATTGATTTATCTGGGACACACTCGTCCTGATATCTCATTTGCGGTGAGTGTAGTGAGTCGCTACATGCATGATCCAAGAAAGGGTCATATGGAAGCAGTATTTCAGATCTTGAGGTATCTGAAAGGAACGCCGGAAAAGGGGCTATGGTTCAAGAAGAATGGACGCATAGAAATTGAGGGATACTGTGATGCAGACTGGGCGAGCTGCATAGACGACAGAAGATCTACCACGGGATACTGTATTTTTGTAGGAGGAAATCTGGTCTCATGGAGAAGCAAGAAACAGTCTGTGGTAGCACGGTCGACAGCTGAAGCAGAATACAGAGCAATGGCTCTGGGAGTGTCAGAGTTGCTATGGGTGAAAGCATTGCTGACAGAGTTGAAGCTGGATAAGGGAGCACCATTGCGTCTTCTGAGCGATAGTCAAGCTGCAATAAGTATAGCTAACAATCCAGTTCAGCACGACAGAACGAAGCACATCGAGATTGATCGATTCTTCATCAAAGAGAAGCTGGAACAAGGGATACTGAAGATTGACCATGTCCGCTCAGAAGAACAAGTTGCAGACTGTCTGACTAAGGGTCTTAGTTCATTAAGTCTGTCGAAGCTATGTAACAAGATGGGGATGATCAATATCTATCGCCCATCTTGAGGGGGAGTGTTGAGAATCAATAAGGGACTTTTAGTCCCACATCGGAATATGTAGTGTGTAGAGGAGCTAGACTCCCTATATATAGTGAAGTAGTCCATCAATAAAATCATCCAACTATTATTTTCTACACTAGTTGATTCTCTTTTCTTGCTCAAAGAGGTAGGTATTTGTTTTCATTTACAATCGATTTTTACGTTTGTTGGTCTGAACAGTTTTAATATTAGTTACTGGCCTATATTTTTCTGAGATCAAGCCGACTAGAAACTATGTCAAATCAACCTCTTGAGCTCCTTGTGAGGACCATTATCCTTCCCATGGTTCTGTGAAATTTGAAATGTTGGTACTTGCTAGCAGAAGTAAAATAGAATTGCTTTTAAAGGATCAGATGAGCAGTCTTTCGTTCATCCAAGAAGTTTACCAAGGAGGAGAATTATTTATTTATCTTTGTTTGGGTTAAACCATCTATTGGTGGAGGCAGACTTCATTAATTGAAAATAAGAAAAAACTTCGTAAGAAATACAAAAATAGCCCATGTCTCGTACAAGTGAGAGACAGATAGCCCTTGTCATGAAATACCAGAATGGCTACAATAAAATAAATAATTTAACGCCAAAGAGAGGGAAACGCATGGAGATCGATCAGCTATAAGTTCCTGATACATGCCTTCTAGTCCAGAGTATCAGAAACAGTCTAGAGTATCAGAGAGCATTAGAGAAGTGTGCCAGAGGTTCTAGAAGAGGGATTGCCAACTTAAAGAGCTCAGGGGACTACCAATGACTCTCTCAGTGAAGAGACAGTTAGCAGTTAGTTACAGATCAGTTAGAACAGTTACATTCCTTGTAAAATACTGACTATATATATAAATAAGCAGGGGAGTAAGAGAGACAGCAGTAGTATTGTCTAGATTTTCTTCTTCTTTGTCATTCAATTCCCATGTAATTGTATTTCTCATCATTGTCTAGATTTTCTTCTTCTTTTTCCCTTTTAATTCCCATGTATTGTAGTTCTCATTTTCTAGCAATGAATGAATAAAACCTAGTTCTTCTCCAAAAATTTTGTATTACTATTTTGATCATTTATCTAGCTTTTTCACCAAATTCATAGCCTACCATGCAAGATTACCTGCAATCTCGAGAAAATGGAGAAGGGGTTCTATCAATTTGGTATCCGAGCCGTTAGATTCCTTTCTTAAACCATGTGAAGATCGAAGCTCGAGCAACCATGGCTCCATAGGTGGATTCCCAGAGGATCAACACCAATCGGATGCAAATGGAAGGGTGCTAGCATTGGAAGGTACAATCCATCACCTGAACCCAAAATTTGAACGATTACTAGATGAGTTGGTTAGATCAAGCACCCACACCATGGCGGCACCTTCCTCAACTTATTCACAGTATATTTTCAGTGTTCTTGGCATGACCACACCACCACAAGCTCCACAATGTACTCCAACCATGACAGAAAATTTCCAAAATCATTCTCATTGCATACCTAGTTTCTTGAAATGTCTCCACCCATGAATGCATATGGGCAGCCACCATAGTCATTTCCAAACTCTGATCAAGTTCCACATTAAAACCTACAACAAAACCCTTATTCTCAGTCCATTGGTTTCCAAAATCTCAGTTCTTTCTATGAGCCATATTTTCTCAATTTGGGAAAGAGTCGAGCTTTAATCTTCTAGATTAAAATTACATGAATGAAATTAATATAGAGAGTTTCAGCAGTAAAGTCAAATTGGTTTCCAAATCCTCAAACTTTATCACATGATTCTTTGAGCAAGCCTTTGGTAGTGCCTACTTGTGTTTCCCTTCAACAACAAGAGAAAGTGCAGAATTTTCTCAACCTATATTGTCAAACGACTTCATATGAAATAATAGGCCAATTGTAATGCCCCGTTCTTGCTATGGACTGAGTTGCGATTTTCCCCTAACTTTGGCTCAATAGTAGGATATAGCCAAGGTTCACAGTATCGATATCGGAATCAGTATCGGACTATTCCTATGAGTATTGGTATCGGCGGTTTCGGATCGGAGTATCAGATTTTTTTGATATCGAAAAACAAATAATTATTAATAAATTATTTATATTTAAAAACATATATTTTATACATTTATGCATAATTTTAAGTATTTTAAGTGTTATTTCTTAGTAGTTTCGCAATTAAATGAAATAGTAGTCACCGTTACCGATTGGTTAACATACAATAGATTGATTTTCTTCTTTTACATGCTTTTACAACTTTCTTATGCTTTAAATCCTTGCTGATTTGTCTTTTTTGTTTAATTTTCTTTGCTGAATTGACCGAAAAAGTGACCCCCAATGTCGGTATCGGTCAGTATCGGGTATCGGTCGATATCGGATTGGGACATGCCAAACTGTATCGGTATCGGCCGATACTTTAAACCATGGATATAGCTTTGACTATGTGCAAGTCAAAACTATCAGGTTGGATCTTGAGATATAATTGTGCTTTTTGTTATTTTAGAATGTTGGTTTGAATAACTTTGTCGTATTTGTGCTTGCAGGTTTCAACATTTATCCTATGAAACCACATGATTTGGATGTTGGTTTCGGGACTTGCTTAATGGGCTAATCAGATGGTTTGTTGGGGAGGTCCACTCATATGGTGAAATATCCGTCAAGATGATCATCAAATCAATTCATATTTTGGGAAATTCTTCGATATCTTCTGAGATTTTTCGATATCTTTGTAGATATTCAAGATCACTCA
Organism: Iris pallida; assembly: GCA_029216955.1. Classification (NCBI taxonomy): domain Eukaryota; kingdom Viridiplantae; phylum Streptophyta; class Magnoliopsida; order Asparagales; family Iridaceae; genus Iris; species Iris pallida. Next base: position 17,600,253 of record JANAVB010045020.1, read on the forward strand.
TGTATCTTTAAGAATTTTTTTGTTATCTATATGATCGGGACAAATCTGTTGGAAATATTTTCGACAACCTCCTAACTAATCGGTTGAGATTTTTGGACTTCATAGTGCATAATTGGCTTTGTCATTATTCCCCTCGTTCTCCATATTTTGGTACTGAGGTGTGACAAGTCTCTTCTATATCTTCATAAGATATAGAAGGATTACCCCCACCAATCTCACATGTGTTGGTGGTGTACATAGGTGAAGAAAAATTAGTAACTAAAGAAAGAGGACAGAGGTATACTAAGCATTTGGCCCTTAATTGCTAATATGGACTCTCAACTAAAGAAGATCAGATACTATGTTAAACTATATATTTGGATCTACCTTAGCTGTACAAGTTCTTAAACATATGAAACCAAACGGAAGGAGGGAGAGTGCTACTTTTGAGAATTATTAGCTTACTATTCTGATTAGAAAATGGGTTCAACTCCTACTCAATCTGGCTCTTGGGAGCGAGTGCTGTGCGGGTTTGTTTATAGCATCATCTGCAGAATGACATCAAGGATGAGCTGCATATATATATATAAATTAAAGACTAGAAGCTCACGCCAGTTATCAACATATATTGATACAGAATCAAAAGGCCCGATCCCAATGCTTCTCCTCCTTGGATAAGATTCCTCATTACTCCTAACATCTTTTTATTATTGGATGCAGTTACACTTTCAATTTGGGATATATATATTACTACTTACTAATATTATATGTCTACTTACTTTGAGTCCTTAATTTTTTTTTTTTTCCCTCTCATGGAAAAATTCTCACTGTTATCATTAATGATACTTATAAGTCACAACCCAAAAAAAATATATATATTATGTTGACACAAATCACAGTCAAATATTGATAAAATTGACAATATTTACTTGTCATAATTCAATATGACACATCAAGACTTAATTCAGTACAAGACGGACGACGGCTCGTACCTACAGCGCACTATGTTTCGAGTCTGTATTTTTACTTTTCTTGAGTCTAGACAAATGTAAACTGAGTTGCACTGAGTAGTTTGGGCCTATTCCTATCTCCAAGCCTTAAACCAAAAGCTCCACCAAAACCAACTAGCCCATTTAGCCCATTAGAACCATTCTGTCTTCTGGATACAGAGTTCGGGCCGAACTCTGCCTCCACACAGAGTTCGGGCCGAATTCTGTCCCCTAAATTACAGGACCTTAATTTTTAGGGTTTGCTGTATGCTAGTTGTCCAACGGCCAAAAATTTGAATTTTTGATCCAGAATTCTGGCCGAATTCTGCCTATTGCTACTCCTATAAATAGGCCTTGAATTCTCACTTTTTCAATTATCCAATCTTCTCTTCTCTTCTCTCTAAAGCCTTATACAAGCCTTACCCTTCTCATCTACTAGCCACAAGCTCCCTAAGCCTTAAAGTGCTTAGTGCTCTTCAGTTAGGAGTTTGTGCAAGAGTTCAAAAAGTCGCTTGGAAAATTCTAAGCATCGCCACTGCGATCTCTGTAAGAAGTTGACGTGCTCTTCTGAAGAAAAGGCACGGGGTGTAACTACTATTTCACAAATAGTGGATTTAATCCTGAGCTAGAGTTCTCAGGCCTGGACTAGTCCTCCACGAGGGAAACCAGGTTAAAATCGGCTGTGTTTGCGTATGCTTTCTCGCTCTTTATAATTTCCGTATTTACTCTGATTATTTACTGTTGGTGAAAGAGTTTAATTTTTAATTGGATATTATTGTCATAAACTCTATTCACTCCCCTCTAGAGTTGCCTACTTGTTCTTCAATTGGTATCAGAGCTCTGTTCTCTCAACAAGGACTAACATCCTAGAGCTGATCTATGGCAACCACACAACCTATGTTTTCCAATCACGGTGAATGACAGTCCACTCATAGGCCTCCCCTATTTGATGGGACAAACTACACATATTGGAAAACAATAATGAGTTTTTATCTCAAGTTGCTAGACTTCGACCTGTGGACCATTGTTACCGATGGTTACAAAAAGCCCGCCAGGATAGTTGTCAATGGTGATCTCGTCGAGAAACCCCACGACAAATATTCTGACGAGTAAAAGAAACAGGCGAGTCTAGATGCGAGAGCTATTAATGCTTTATTTTGTGTAATAGACATGAATGAGTTTAACAGGGTCTCAACATGCACCACCTCTCACGAAGTATGGAGACTTCTAGAAGTGACGCATGAAGGAACCACCCAAGTCAAGGAGTCGAAAATAAGTCGTCTCACTCAAGAATATGAGGCATTCAAGATGAAGCCTAATGAGACGATCACACAAATGTTTACAAGATTCCTCGACGTCATCAATCCCTTGTCATCTCTCGACAAACAATATACAAATCACGAGAAAATTCGTAAGTTACTTAGGGGGCTACCAAAAATTTGGAACCCTAAGGTAACAACTATCATAGAAGGCAATGATCTCACCACAATATCTATGGAGACTTTGATGGAAAAGCTGATGACTCACGAGCTTGACCTCAAAGACTTCGAAGAGCCTGCTCCAAAGGCAAAAGAGATTGCCCTTAAAGCTCATCGTCGAAGGGATGATGCTGAAGAGACTGATGACGATAATTCGGAAGGTGATGATCAAGCTCTCCTTGTCCGCAACTTCAAGAAGTTCCTTCGCTTCAATCGAAGAAAGAAGGAACAACAAGAAGATGACGAAGAAGAACCAATATGCTACGGCTGCAAGAAGACTGGACACGTCCGAAAAGACTGTCCATTCGCAAAGAAAAGCAACCGATATGAAAAGCCCTATAAGAAGTCTTCCTCAAGAAAATTTGCCAACACAAGCAATTGGCATGAAAGCGAAGCTAGTGACTCCGAGAAAGAAAAGGACTCCCTACAAGACACCGCCAATGTATGCCTTATGGCAACATCCGATAAGGTAACTAGCGATACTCTCGATGATTTCACTTTTGATGAACTTGGCGATGCATTCAATGATTTACTAAATGACCACAAGAAAGTCATTAGTAAATATAAGCATTCCAAGGAGAAGATCAAAAGCTATGAAGTTGAGATTCAAAAACTCTCTTCTTTGCTTAATAATGTTAGAGATACTCCACCCACGGAAGACACTAATGAGGTATCTGTTTCACTTAACAAAATATGCCAAAAAAAAGGAAATTGGCCTTTTGAAATAAAACAAAAAAAGTACAAGAAGTACAAATTTGATTCTGGGAAAGTATGCTATGGAAGTCTGATTCGTAAATGATCACTTTGTTCCTTGGACCATACGATGATGATGAAGATCACTGCTTGAAGTAGAACAACTGGAAGAACTAAGTCACCAGAAAGGTATCGACGCACTGGGCACTGATGGCGAGGCCGAATGCTTTCCTGCTTTGCTTTACTTTGTTCTGAAAGAAAGGTTGAAGAAGAATGCTCTGGAGAATCAAAATCTCTAAGTTCTGATCTCTGTATTCTCTCCTGTCTCTGTGTGTGTCTCTTATGAGAAAAATAAGTCTATTTATAGACTTGGGCTCTTGTGCATAAAAACTCAGCAAAAGTTCCATCTTCACGCTAACACTGCCACCCACGACTGAAGCCATCCTCTGTATATGTTGACACGTGTCCATCATTTCATTAAGAATAGGATGCACGTACACACGTTCTTCGGGATGTGTGGCATGAGAGCCATGTAGGCAAACCACGTTCCAAACTGGTGGAGGAGAATAGGGCATAAAAATAGTCCCAATGTACTATGAGCGTAAAGCAGTAGATTAGGCGTAAAATATCCCTGACATAGACTTCCCGCATAAAGTGGTTGTTAAATAACCTTGAGCGTAAAAGCAGCTCAAATAGACTTTACGCACACGTCGACTGTTGAGCGTAAAGGCTCGTATAATCTTCGTGCGTAAAAGAAGCCATAGTGTGAGCGTGTAAAGTAGCTCAATCCACACACTAAACGACAACATTGGTCTCTGTGTAAAAACAAATCCCTTTGAATTCTGTGATATATGCCATCATTAATATCTCCATGTCAGAGTTTGCATTAAATGCGAGACTTGACAGCTGTCCAGCGTAAAAGTGGCTAGCTTGTCCTTGGCGTAAAAACCATTGTCTTGACCCTGGCTGCTTTTAGGCATAAAAGTAATTAGCCTTGACTTGAGCGTAAAGAGACTAGCCTCTCTGTGGCGTAAAGTAGATCAATTTTGAGTGAGATGATCTATCACTTTGACTCTTTCTTTGAAGCACTTTTTACGCTCCTACAAGACCCCCTTCAAAGTTTTCAAATATCTCCAAAATTTGGAACACTTTGAACAGAAGCGTAAAAGTTGAGTTTTGACCGGTCAGCGTAAAATTCGGGATACGCAACAGTCATCCGCGTAAAAGCGGGGACATCCAACAGTCGGCGTAATTTCCAATAGTGTCAGTCAACACTTAACCGTCACAATAAATTTCTTTTCTTGGAACTTTCGAATGCCTTTTCGCTTCCCCGAGTTTGCATTAATAATGAGCAGTTTCCAACGAGGAATATGAAGGGTTGATTTAATTGTATAAATAAGAAGAAATTCTTCACTCTTGCCATTCATCCTCATAGTGACATGGCGCCAAAGAAGGAGATTAACAATGAAGATGCTTCAGACTCAAGGATTGACTTTGAGCGAGCACTCAACTTTGTAGAGTGCTTCGGATTAACTCAAGCAGTCTTCAATCGCATCGATGATGGTCTCCCAACTGCATATGAGGGCTCAGGAGATGCAGAGGCATTTTTAAATCTGATGCGTCGCTCTGGAATTCGCAACATGCACGAGTTAGGTGCCTCCCTTCGTCAACCCAACGAAGGAGAGAGAAAATAATATTCCATGTATTGCGACTCTCTTATATGTAGGGGTCCACTCCCCCCTTTTTATAAATAAGTCTGATGTTAATCTCATCTGTTGGTACATAGAACTGTTCAACACTTATTTTGACTGCTTCTATGGTTGTTCATTCCCAAGAAAGAAACCGACACGTGGTGTCTGTCTTGTGGTCACGAGAGCTTTTAATAGGATCTTTTCCCGAAATAGACTCCCAACAGTTTCTTCAGTCTTTATAAATAGCCGAGAATGTTTCATATATTCTCATTCTCATTCCTCTGAAGATAACTTTTTGCAATGTTGTTCTCCAACAAATGACAATGGCGATACTTTCCAATAGCGTTCCTTTGTACGCCCAATCATCAGACGTAGATTCATCCACTATTAGAGCCAAACCATTTGACTTAAGTGGTAAGTCCGATCGTAAGCAAATATCTGTCTTCGAATTTTTTGTTGAAAATAGCTATTCATGAGCGTAAATTCTTGACGAGCGTAAAAATCCTTGCTGAAGCACTAGCGTAAAAACCTTGCTGAATCACTGGCGTAAAAGCCTTGCTGAAGTACTGGCGTAAAAGCCTTGCTGAAGCACTGGTGTAAAAGCCTTGCTGAATCACTGGCGTAAAAGCCTTACTGAAGCACTGGCGTAAAAGCCTTGTTGAATCACTGGCGTAAAAGTCTTATTGAATCACTGGCATAAAAAGCCTTGCCATCTGTTTTTAGTTAGCGTTTAATACGCATCTGATGATACTTCTGTTTAAAACACTTCTTCTTTGTTGTTTTCTGCAGAAGTTTGGCTGAACAGTTTTTCCAGGACCGGCATTGGCGACTTTGACGTTGTGAAGAGCGTTCTTCTGACATCAACATCAGGGAGCTCATGCGTTTTTGACGCGCAAATCAGACAACTTAGAACTCTTCGTAGGATAGAAGGATCTTTCTCTGTTGGTAGGAAGAGCCTTTATACACGGAGAGTTGGATGGTGGAGTCAACTCTACCCCGAGAAATCGGGTAGTAGAGTTTCTTTCACGGCAGAACTAGGAATCGTATCCCAATGCTAGATACATTCCTATCTCCTCTGGAAGGCCGCCCCTAATCCACCAGTTGTATTGGCAGCAACACGCCTTCGGGCTGCCATACTCTGGGATTCTCCTCTCGTCTCAGAGAGAAGACCAGAGTTTGATTCCTTCTACTCTGGTCGCCATTGAGGCTCAGACAGTAAGGAATTGAAACCAACAACGAACCCGACGAAGAAGATCCAAAGAAGAAATAGATCTCCATTAGGTTATTGTTGTGTGTATAGAATGAAAATCCAAGATGTAATAGATTTTCATTATGATTTGTAAGAAAGTCTAAGAAATGTAATAGACTTTTTATGATATGAGAATGGAAATGATAATTCTTCTATGCTCAATGATTTGTATCTATCTGGATGTAATATAGACATGATAGATAAATGGAATCTTGTTTTCTGTTTTAGAGTATTAATACTATCAGAGGTAATATGGACATGATAGTATATATGAACTCAAAAGAAAAATAGATTAATATCTATGCAGAGGTCAAAATAGAAATGATAGATAGAAAGAGTAAGTAGATTTAGTATTTATCCAGAGGTCATAGAAACATGATAAATAACGAATCCTACTTTCTAATCAATTGAAAAAAATAGGAGATATAAAATCCCTTTCCCAGGAGACAAGAAGTCAGCTTAACCAAACCTTGGTAGCTGGGGAATAAGGAGACAGATGTCATGAGCATATAGGTCCATATCAATGTATGAATGAATCAACATAACTTTTGGGAAAAGAAAACATTGATTCAATTTCATAATTAAATGGATGAACCTGATAAAACGAACGAATAGGCCTTTTCGAAAATGAAAAGTTGTTCTCAATCTCAAAGACCGGTTCATCAACAGTCCTCTTCTATAAATAGGCGAGAACTCTCTGTAATCATTTCATTCTTATTTCTACTCCTCAATTGAAAATGTCTTCCGAGGATGTACAGCAAAAGAATGAAGTCTCCAGGAAAATTGAGGACGTCACTGAGATGTGTCCCGTTGAGCCAACAGTGGCAGACCTGACTCAAGTAGGCAACAGCTCTTCTACGTCCAAGCCACCACAAGATATCCTTACGTTCTTAGTAGAGTCAAGAAAAAATCCTGAAGAAGAAGCGCTGAGGATGGCCGCCTGCAAGTTTTTTATGAACTCAGGCAACGATGCCTTCGAGACATTAACTGACTATGTATTCAATAAGGGAGGCGGTGGTCCTCGTCCTTGACCTTTTGTTTTGAACAAAAATAGTAATAAAAGAAACTTTATTTTCATTCTGTCTCCCACTTTTTTTTATACATAGTATTTCTTAAGAAATTTGCCATTGATTGGCTTCATGAGTAGATCTCCATTGGGCTTTGATAAACCGATAGGCGCCATTGGAAAATACGGACTCAATTACATAAGGGCCTTCCCATTTTGCTTGGAATTTTCCTTTGCTTTTATGAGTCATCACCATCGGTCTCCGAACAACTAATACAAGTTCGCCAACCTTGAATACCCTCTCTTTAACTTTACGATTGAAAGTTCGAGATATGCGGGCTTGATATAGTTCAATATGCTGTTGTGCTTGAAGACGCTTCTCATCCAATCCTTTAAGTTCTTGGAGTCGTAAGCGATCATTATTCTCTGTAGTTAGCTCATTAGCAATGGCTATTCGTAGAGATGGGATCTGGATTTCCAATGGGAGGACAACTTCACATCCATAAACCAATAAGAATGGTGTAAAACCAGTAGGAGTCCGGACTGTTGTTCGATAAGCCCATAAACACTCTCCAAGTTTCTCATTCCAATCACGTTTATTAGAAGAGACAAACTTTTTGAGAAGTTTAATGATCGTCTTATTGAAAGCTTCGGCTAAACCATTAGCAGCTGGATTATAAGCCGTAGAAGCCAAATTCTGAATTCGATTCTTATCACAGAATCGATAAAATACCTGACTGGCAAATTGTGGACCATTGTCATGAATTATCCGTCGAGAAATCCCGAAGCGATAAATGACATGGTGCTTGATGAAGCTATTACGTTAGATGTTTTCACTTCCGCAAGGGGAACTGCTTCTGCCCACTTAGAAAAGTAATCTGTTATAGCTAATATGAACCGATGTCCTTTAACAGAAGAAGGATTAATAGGACCAATGACATCCATACCCCAAGCTTCGAAGGGCCAAGAGGCTGCTGTAGGGTATAGAAATTCGGATGGTTGATGAATAAAATCAGCATAAATCTGACATACTTTACATCTTCTGGCATAGTCTACAGCATCTGCTATCATAGAAGGCCAATAATACCCCATTCTTCGAATGCGGTCTTATAATTTAGGACCCGGTTGATGAGCACAAATACCATCATGAGCTTTTCGCAATGTTTGTTTAGCTTCACTTTCTGAGAGACAACGCAGCAAGAGTCCATCATAAGAACGACGGTATAGCATATGTAAAGACGAATCAATAAAATCGAAATGATCGTCTTTTGATCGATGCGGCTTCTTTTGGATCTTCAGGCAAAATCCTATGGACTGCATAATCAATGAACGGAGCTCTCCAATCCTTCTGCTGGGAACTTGACTCTATAGTATAACTTTGTTCAATATACAAATTATTCTTGACACAGAACAAGTCTCGATCCAGCAAAGTGATTATATTTTGCCTTCGGATTGGAATTGCCAGGTCTGCAGCTAAACTAAGAAGAGCATCAGCTTCCACATTCTAAGAGCGTGGTACAAACTCAATGAAGAATCCTTTGAATGAAAGGACCAGTTCAACTACCACTTGATGATAAGGAATGAGATCAGGATTTCTGACCTCATAAGTCCCTCTAACTTGATTAACGATCAATTGAGAATCTCCATAAGCTTCTAGGAATTCAATATCCAATTGTTTTGCTACTTGGAGACCGATCAATAGAGCATTATATTCTGCTACATTGTTGGAGCATGACTCATTAAGAGAATAAGCACGGTATATGACCATTTTGTCAGGAGAAACCAAGACGATTCCTACCCCAGAGACAATATTGCCTTTAGGTCCCACTCGTGACGCTCCATCAAAATATAATTACCATATGTCATTCTTCAAAGTCAGGTTACAATCCACGACTTCATCTGGAATGTCCTCATATAATTTTGATGTTTCAGGTATAGGGTGAGCAGCTAAGAAATCGGCTAATGCTTGACCCTTTATTGATTTCTGAGGTACATAAACCATGTCATAAGGAGTAAGCAACATCGCCCAGGTGGCCAACCTGGAGTTAAGAATGCTTGGTTTTCTCATCAATACCCGAATGTGATTTATTCTGGAGATGACATGAATAGTCTGTCCTGTCACATAAGCTAGACATTCCTTTTCTACAGTAGTATACCTGTGTTCAGCTCCGACCATCATTCTGCTCAGATAATATATTGCTTGTTCATGACCCATATCACTTTTCTGTGCCAGAAGAGCGCCAAGTGAATGATCCAAGGCTCGAACATATAGCAAAAATGGCCTTCCTACCACCGGAGGTACCAGAACAGGTGGGTTTGTAAGGTATTGCTTAATGTCATTGAAGGCTTTCTGACACGCTTCATCCCAAACAAAAGATACGCCTTTCTTTAATAGACGGAAGAAAGGTTGACATCTCCCAGAAATATTAGATATAAATCTTCTAATATAAGCAATACGACCCTGAAAGCCATGGAGTTCTTTCAGATTACGAGAGGACGCATTTCAAGAATTGCTTTAACCTTATCAGGATCAACGTGGATACCCTGAGAAGTAATGACAAATCCTAAAAATTTGCCACTGGAAACCCCTAAGAAAGACTTAGTAGGGTTCATTTTCAATTGATGCTGGCGCATCAATTCCAATACTGTCCTCAAGTCCTGAATGTGATCATCCTTTGATCGACTTTTAACAGCAATATCATCTACATAGCATTCAACTATCTTCCGTAGATATTCTTGAAAGATGTTGCTCATAGCCCGTTGATACGTGGCACCGGCATTTTTAAGACCAAACGGCATAACCGTATAGCAGTAGACCCCAAGGGGTGTACAAAAAGCGGTATGCTTCTCATCTTCTGGATACATCTTGATCTGATTGTACCCTGAGAATCCGTCCATGAAAGACATGCGTTCAAAACCACATGTATTGTCTATCATGACATCAGTAATTGGAAGTGGAAATTCATCCTTTGGACAAGTTGTATTAAGATCTCGATAATCTATACAAATTCGGACTTTTCGTTCTTCTTCATGACAGGAACAATATTGGCAACCCAATCTGGGTGTTGCTCCTCACGAACAAATCCACATGTGATCAACTTTTTGACTTCTGCTTCAATTGCATCCATCATATCTGGTCTAAAGCGCCGTTGCTGTTGTTTTACAGGCTTGATATTGGGCAAAATATTGAGTTTATGAGTAGCAACTTTAGGATCTAGGCCTGGCATATCCTCATAACTCCATGCGAAAATGTCAATATATTCTTTGATAAGTTTTATCAACTGTTCCTTTTCAACTTCGGAAAGATGTTTACTGATAAATATTGGTTTGGACGTAGTTCCATCTTCAACATCAATCTGGATAATCTCATCTTCTGTAGGTGGCTGTCGCTGTTCAAAGCAGAGTTCCCACTGAGTATCCATCTGTTGAGCCCAAGGATTATTCTCGAATGGCTCTGATTCACCATCAATTTGAACCATATTAACTGAGAATACTTGTCCAGATTCATCATATGAGGAACCAGACATATCAGATTCAATGAATTGGACTTCTTCTGAATCAGATGACTGCGAAGAGCTAGAAGAGAATTCTTCTTGTATATCGTCATTAAACATGTGGGACGGATCATATCCCAAAGGAAGAAAAGAATTTTCCTTATGATCAATGTATAGAGTTTCTTCTGGCTCTATGTCGCTTTTATATTGATGACTTTGCTTATCCGAAGATAAAGTTATTCGTTCAATAAACTTGACAGCCATATACTCGAAAAAGAAATCTTCATTGATATCAAAAGGTACAGAATGATCAATATTTACATCATTTACAATTTGACTGCTATGCTTCAGATTAATCATCAGCGGATCATTATCCGTCTTCTGCATAGTTTTGCCAAGATTGACAATCAATGGTGGTTCTGGATCATTCGTACAAGAAGTACGCCCTTTGACCTTGATCCTAAAAGGTTGAAATTGGCTCTTAGCAGGAATATTTGTTGATTCCTCAGATGAAGTTTGAGTTCTTCCTTTAACCTTGATTATTAGAGGTTGATCATTGACAGATCGGGATTGGATTCGTCCCTTGACTATGATCTTCAAAGGTTGCTCCTCCGGCGGATCTTCATTAATAGACTGATCCTCAGTAGGTGATTGATCTTCAGCAATGTCTGATATCTCTTTCACATGCTCTTGTTTATAAAGCCTTGAATCAGAAAAATAGCCTTTAACACCCTTGAAAGGATTGATATCAGCAAACTCAGTCTTCACAACTCCTTGGGAATCCACATACTTGAAGCATTGGTGGAGAGTTGAAGGTACAATATTGTGCTCATGTAATCATGGTCTCCCCAAAAGGATATTATAGGAGACGTCTGAGTTGATAACATAAAAAGTTACCATGGTTCGAAGATCACCAATCTGAATCTGCAGTCGAATCTTCCCCAGTGGTTTGCTCTTTCCAGAGTTAAAACCGACTATCGTAGTACTAGTGTAAGTCAAATCACTAGTAGGAATCCTCAGGGGTCTTAGCATACTCTGAAGAATTATGCTAATTGAGGACCCAGGATCAATATAAATCCTGTCAATTTCAGTGGATCCAATATACCCAGTGTAGCACAAAGGTCTGTCATACTTGTTATGCTTCAACAGCATATCTTCTTGTGTAAAGGTGATGTTGGGAATTGCTTCCATCATACTATGACATTGTGGACATGATACTGATATACTATCAGGAGTCTTGAGTTGAGCCAAGCATGAATCTGCTTGAAGTAAAGCTTCACTCAAAGTCTCTCTGCTTTCTCTGGAAAGGCGAAGCAACTCAAATATAGATAGTCTAGCCGGAGTATTGGCCAACTGAGCTAGAATATCAAATTTATAAGGCTTCATCACCACCCCCTGACTGGAAGCAGACTTCAATGGGACGTCGAAGCGTACTGCTTTTTGTTTTCCCTTTTCAACCACAGAAGGTTTAGCAGGAACAGGAGAAGGTTGAGCTGGTAGTGTTTCCACTACATCTTCTGCTTCCTTGGAAGATCCTTCATAATCTTTATGGTACTCTTTTCCAGATCTTGTACCAGCAAAAGTTTTTTCCTCAGACTCAAGAGAAGGAAGTACCATATTACAGGATTTAGTCTTCCTCCCTTTAGCCTTTTTCTTGTAAGGTTTGTTGTGAGGAATTTTAGAACCCAGTCCAACAGTGGAATTTTGATTTTGAATTTGTAAAGGAAGTCGTATTCCTTTATAATTCAAACCTTCTGCCTTTGAAAGTCATAACCCATCTTTTTCATGAGAAGGACAGATTGCTGACTGTACAAATGAATGGGCAGTGGACTTTTAGCAAATGGTTCCACAGAGGAAGAAGAAGAGATCTCTGTATCTACAGGAGAATGAAGAATATATGTCTCTGTAGCCACAGGAGGAGAAGGATTCGGGATACGAAGAAAAATCCCTATCGGAGCTTTTTCATAAGCAGCGAAGACTTGTTGTGCCCGGTATAAAGGAACACTGTTCATGGCTAGCCACTGCTGATGAGTAAGCTTGAGCTTGGTAGGAGGGGCTAGACTTGGAGGATAGATGTTCAGTCCTCTCAATCTATCTTCTAGAGAAAAACCATCCCATAGCCGATCCAAGTCACCGGGATCTGGAATATCATGAGAAATCATGTTGCAGGTTTTGACCTTCTTACCCTTCTTGGATTTTGAAGTTTTACCTTCATTTTCCAATTCAGGCACTAAGTCAGGATGTACCCACATGATTTCACCATTCTTTAGTATGAGCGGCAGCAATCCTGCATTTTCTTCTCTGGCAGGCGGGATATTCACAATCTTCATCGTCGCCTTCAGAATTGGGATAATTCCATCTGGGACTTGCTATGGAGGAAAATCTCCGAACTGAAGAGAAACCATATTGGTCGTAACCGTATGGTCATCATTAGTTAAGGCGATAGCACCGCCATTTATCAGCTCCTGGATTTTCTTTTTCAAGACATAGCAAGCACTGGTAGGATGATTAATGTATCTATGATAGATACAATATTTGGGATTATCAGTCAGATTCACCTCATTAGGTCTCTTGGGCTCCGGAATCTGAAGTTTGTCACTCTTCACCAGACACTGAAATATCCCTGGGATATCACTTTCATCAAAAGAGTATTCTTCATTTGGCCTGGAAGATTCTTGATTATTCGGCGTCGTTTTGTTCTTGGAAATATTGACCATAAGGGTATCTTTTCCTTTCACATTACGATAGCCGGAATTATTACCAGGATTACTTTTCTTTCCTTTATCTTCAGAGGCAAAAATCATCCCATGCTCTCGAGCCAACCTACCATTGGTCTCGGCAAAAACTGCTGCTATGATAAACGAAGCCCAATCCGAGAATTGGGAACCCGTGAAAACAGCGAAGGATGGTCGCAGATTCATCTTGCATGTATCAATCAACGCTGAATCTGGCATACCAGGAGGCATCTTTAGAGTAGCCTGTCGGAAACGTTCGATGAACGTCCGAGTATCTTCTTTCTCCTTTTGTTTGATTTCTATCAAGGAGGACATGTTCATGTCCATACCTTCTTCATAGAAGCGGGAGAGAAACATTGCCTTGAATTCGTCAAAAAACGAAATAGAATTATCGGGTGAGCTACGATACCAGTCGTAAGCTAAACCCGTTAGGCACCCGATGAACACTCGAGTGAGAAGAGCATCATTTTCTGCAAGTGCACAGTCATAATATCAAAGTAATTGATATATTGACTGGGAGATGCTTTTCCATCGAACAAAACCATAGATTGTGGCTTGAATTTCGGTGGAAAGGGTACATCATTCCAATGAGGAGGATAAGGTTGCTTGATCTCTAACCTCTGGAGCTGATCTTTGTGCCTCAAAACTTCAAACTGTGCTTTGAGCTCACGCACTGCTTGAATGGTTTCACTGGTTTGAGGAAGCACATTTGATTGAATGGTTGTTGGATGTACCGTAACCCCCACTGGAGGTGGTACATCTTCAGGAATGATGGGATCTGGAGATACAGAATTTTGATTAACAGTAGGCTCTTAAACATTCAAAGGTATTTTAGCCCCTTGACTATCTTGAGTTTGTGCTGTTACTGGTACCGGTGTTACTACTGCCGGCTGAGCAGTTTGCTGATTCAAAATTATCTGATGCATGCTTTGCACCATGTTAAGCATATCTTTCAGTGATTGCTCAACAGCAGTGAGACGCTGTTCTGTATTAACAGATGAGGTCTCTGGTTCATCTCCAATAGCGTAGGATTCAACCTCTCTTGAAGATATAGAGGGATCAGTATAAAAGTATGAATCCACACTATCGGTATCAGACTCAAAAGATTGAGTACCCCCAGCTTCTGAATCAGAAGCCTGCATTTGTCTTTGTCTTCTTGATCGAGTATTCTGATATACTCCTTCAAAAGAATCAAGAAGTCAGTTGAACTGTTGTTGACCTGGGGTTTGGGACGTATTCCGTCTTGGACGTCGCCCTCTGTTAGTATGAGATGCCATGTTGACTGATGTATATGACAACTCATGTTCTTGATCTTCAGCTTGATGTTGATATGAATTAAAATTTAATCGATCAAAAACTGACCGTTTTGAAGCCGAACAACAACAGTTGATCACAACCTGGTGATAATCACAATGATGTTTTTCTTGGGGAAATGTAACCGGAGATTGTCTATTCTTACGCTTTTGCATTAGCAATTCACGCAAGTCAGAAGGAGTGGAGGGAGTAGTCTTCTTTATTACATTAGGGGTAGAAAAACATTTAGTACCCTGTGTACAAAGAAGATTACTGGCAGCATTCGCAGAACCAAATTGTACATTTCTACGCATTTGGAGTTGTGTGCGTAAATCTTAAGATTTTTTAGCACGAAGGACTCCATTTTTATTGCGTGCAATTTGTAGATTTGGTACTTTGCGTAGAGCAGTATAAGAAGGCTGTTGGTGTAGAACTGAAGTTTTACCAACATCATTTTTACGCTGTACACGTTTAGGTACATTCACATTAGAGATAAAAACATCATTGTGAATTTTATCTACACTGTCAAAGACAGGAGATTTACCTTTACGCGTAGAGCGTAAAAATTGGTTATCTACCACGTCACGGACGGGAGATTTTGTTTTACGCGAGGAGCATAATTTATTTGGGCCTACCACGTCACCGACGGGAGACTGATTCTTACCCTCAGAAGCATTAACATTAGAGTCTGCCGCATTACAAATGGGAGACTCATGCTTATACCTTGAGCGTAAAACTTGGTTCTTACGCAATGGGCGTGAAACCTGATTATCTTCACCGTTACAAACGGAAGATAAATCGTCACACTTTGAGTGCAACTCTGAAGTAAGGACTGCCTCGTTACGAACGGGAGCCCCTACGACAGGAGTGGGAAGAATTCCCTTGCCACTAGCAGCAACAGAGAGATCAGAAGCTATTTTGGATTTAGGAATCCAAACTTTTCGTGCTTTGCGAGACTTTTGAACATTGGAGCAGCGAGAACCACCCCCAGTTCGGAGCATTTCTTCATAGGCAGTCTGGTCGAAGTGCACGACCAGAGTCTTCTTGGTCGAACCGACCGAAACATCATCATATTGAGCAATTACCTTCTCGTCAGAGGAGAAGGTCGTCTCCAGCAGAGTCGCCATTTTTGTTTCACTTAACAAAAATATGCCAAAAAAAGGAAATTGGCCTTTTGAAAATAAAACAAGAAAAAGTACAAGAAGTACAAATTTGATTCTGGGAAAGTATTGCTATGGAAGTCTGATTCATAAATGATCACTTTGTTCCTTGGACCATATGATGATGATGAAGATCACTGCTTGAAGTAGAACAACTGGAAGAACTAAGTCACCAGAAAGGTATCGACGCACTTGGGCACTGATGGCGAGGCCGAATGCTTTCCTGCTTTGCTTCACTCTGTTCTGAAAGAAAGGCTGAAGAAGAATGCTCTGGAGAATCAAAATCTTTAAGTTCTGATCTCTGTATTCTCTCCTGTCTCTGTGTGTGTCTTATGAGAAAAATAAGTCTATTTATAGACTTGGGCTCTTGTGCGTAAAAACTCAGCAAAAGTTCCATCTTTACGCTAACAACTGCCACCCACGACTGAAGCCATCCTCTGTATATGTTGACACGTGTCCCATCATTTCATTAAGAATAGGATGCACGTACATACGTTCTTCGGGATGTGTGGCATGAGAGCCATGTAGGCAAACCACGTTCCAAACTGGTGGAGGAGAATAGGGAGTAAAAATAGCCCCAATGTACTCTGAGCGTAAAGCAGTAGATTAGGCGTAAAATAGCCCTGACATAGACTTCCCGCGTAAAGTGGTTATTAAATAATCTTGAGCGTAAAAGCAGCTCAAATAGACTTTACGCACACGTCGACTGTTGAGCGTAAAGGCTTGTATAATCTTCGTGCGTAAAAGAAGCCATAGTGTGAGCGTAAAGTAGCTCAATCCACACACTAAACGACAACATTGGTCTCTGTGTAAAAATAAATCCCTTTGAATTCTGTGATATATGCCATCATTAATATCTCCATGTCAGAGTTTGCATTAAATGCGAGACTTGACAGCTGTCCAGCGTAAAAGTGGCTAGCTTGTCCTTGGCGTAAAAACCATTGTCTTGACCCTGGCTGCTTTTAGGCATAAAAGTAATTAGCCTTGACTTGAGCGTAAAGAGACTAGCCTCTCTGTGGCGTAAAAGGAGATCAATTTTGAGTGAGATGATCTATCACTTCGACTCTTTCTTTGAAGCACTTTTTACGCTCCTACAGTATCTAAGATTAAGTTAAGCCTACATGATGTAGTGCCCCGTCCCGCTCAGTCAATCGGAGGAATCGAAATGCCAACGGCGTTCGGACTTAGCCCTGCAACGGCTGCTCGAAGACACCGCTCGGTCGAGGCGACCGCTCGCTCAGGTGGGGTAGTTTCGGTGAACTTGCCTCATCTTAGCCTTCACATAATAAATCGCATGTTTTCAACTTGCACAAGTAGGCTTGATAATAAAAGAGACGAATCCACATAGCTAAAGGGAGTAATCCCGAAGGGTCAAATTGAGTTTGAATATGGAAAGGTCCAACGGTTAGCTTAGAGTTGGTGCACGGCGTGCTTTGAAAATGTGTAATGACCATGGTTCGTATTACGTATTTTGGTATACGTGTACGTATTTTGACTCATATTGCATGTCCCATTGTATGGTTTACTTTTGTATTTCATTGGTTATGGTTTATCTTGGTTGGGTTGGCTTGGTACGGTTTGCCTTGGGTTCATCATGAACCAAAAGAAAACTCCCACCTACCACCATCATCATTTATTAACCAAACACTCTTTCTCTCTCCTCATTCACTCTTCTTCTTCCTCACCATTACTCCCCACCTACCAGGAAGGTTTAGGCAAGTGCATCTTGCTTCATGGAGGAATCCTATTTTTGTTGTTCTACTGTCTTCCTCATGTGTTTCTAACCCACTTTAGTACTTAGCATTTTTCATTTCTGTGGTTAAATTCTTGTAAATCTAGCCTTGTTGTATTTTCGGTTTCATGAGTTTTGATCTATCAAACCTGCATATTTTTGTTATTTGATGGTTCCATGTTGCAGAGAATTCTATTTTACCCAAATTTGACCTATGGGAGTCTGGATTTGGGTTCCTATTGTTGTTTGGTGGAGCATGGAGGCCATGGTATTTACCAGAGATATGTTCTCTGTGGGAGCCATTAATTGTACTTTGGCCGCATGCAACATTGAATTGCTGAGCCGCATGAGCATTCTTAGCTCTGAGCCGTATGAGCATGAATTAATAGCCTTGGCCGCATGGCCATTTTTTAAACATTTGCTGGCATGTATTTATTTGCATGGCCATTTAATTAATTGCCCTGCATTTGGCCGCATGGCTTGCTTGCATGCATTAGGCCGCATATGGCCACTCCAATTGCTTAGCCGCATATGGCCTTAGCTAAGCTTAGCCGCATATGGCCATTATTAAATTGCATGGCCGCATAGGCCATTAATATTTGCATGGCCGCATAGGCTCCAATGCATTAGCAAATATTTGCTTTGGCCCTTGTATGCAATATTTGCTTGGTCGCATATGCATTGTTATATGGCTCCATTATTTGTCTTGGCCGCATGGCCACCGCATGGATTTAATTTACATTGGTCGCATGGATTATTTGCATGGCCGCATGCATATTTATAAGCTTGCATGCAATTGCATTTACATGTATTTCTTTGCATAAAATTGTATTTGCAGGCATTAGCTGGCCGCATATGCATTATTTGCATGGCCTTTGCATGCATTGCTAGCATGCTTATTTAAGCTGGCCGTATATGCATTATTTGTATGGCCTTTGCATGCATTGCTAGCATGCTTATTTAAGCTAGCCGCATATGCATCAAGTGCATGCATTTGCATGCAATTGCTTGTATTGCTCATTAGCTGGCCGAATAAGGATTATTGCATGGCCGCATGTATTGCCATTAGCTTTGGCCGCATATGGCCAATTATTTGGCTGGCCACATATGGCCAATTATTTGGCTGGTCGTATATGCAATTGCTTGCATGCATTTGCTTTGGACGCATGGCCATTAGCTTTATTGCATGGTTATAAATTGTGGCCGCATGCACATTTACATGGTTGGTCGCATATGCCCCCTTAATTATTTAACTCTTGGCCGTATATTGTATAGTGACAACATTTATTGGCTGGCCCGATGGTGACCCGTTGTGGTACACTTTTGACAAATGACATGACATGATAGTGGCCCGACGTAGCGCACTTCTGACAGTGAACATGACATGATATATATGTCGAAGGCTGTTGCGACGGCTAGCATGTCATAACAAGATTGAATGGCCTGGACACCGTGGATGATTGTGTTTGTACAATTGAACCAGTAATGTTTGTATCATATCTAGGACAGGGATCCCTGAGTACCACGGTCAGGGGTACCTACTGTAAATGGCTAAGGCTAATAACTAGAATAATTCAGTAGTCATGAGAGATTCCCCCAGTTACAGGCAATCCCGTTATCCTGGCCACCATTGTTGGACTTGCAGCCTGCCGACGAGTAGGGCACAAGTCTAGATTCACTGATATATGGAGAAGAACGAGGCACTGCTTAATGAATCCAAGTCGCCTGGATAACCTGGATTAGCTGCAGGACTTGTGGCTGGAGGAACATCTCACTGCATATTGCTAGTAACTAAGGCTTGTGATAACCCTAGTATCACGCCCCAGAACCAGAATACTGGAGAGCGGGGGCAGACATAGCCAGCTACGTATATTGAAGTATAACCCACCTCGCTATACGGTCACGGCTGTCTAGATACATGAGGGTTTAACTACAAGCCAACAGTCTCTTATGGTCATGAACAAGCCTAGTGTCTCAATCACAAGCAAGTAAATAAATGTTAGAAGATGCAAGATCACCAAATATACAATAGTAAGGCGTCCCAAACATTACATATTTAGTTGATCATGAAGCTAGTCGTTACAAAATGTAAGGACTAGCAAGAGTTTAGTCATACATGATCAACCCTAGGATCTGTCAATCATGTTACAGCCCGTAGGCAGACAGTAAGTAAAGGTGCAATCGAGCTAAACATGTGCTCGTCGGCTAAACGCCTCAAAAGAATTTTTTTTACAATAAAGTGGGAGAGCCAAAAATAACCCACTCGTTGCCCTGGTTACGCCTGGTGGTCACCATCGGGCTGAAAAGTCGGTAGATCCTCTAGAGCTGCTCCGAAATTTGGCCATACAAAACCAGCTGGTCAGATCCCAGAAAGAGCAAGTGCCACAAAGGAAGCTTCACTTAGGAACTAAAACCAGCAATTAATACAGAATATAATAAGTAGTAAAAACTGGAAGTATGAAAATATCAGGATGATATACGACGAGATAACCATGGGACTATTCAGATAACCAGGTTACAACCCGTAAACCAAACAAGGACCGGGGTTGTAACCCTTCATCTGAATGGAACTTGGGTTCCCACCATTTATCAGCAAGAGAAAATCAGAAAATGTAACAAGTTTGTACAGGATCAAGACAAGACTAGACTGAGCATTCCCCGTTCAACAATCACGGCCAAGCAATAAGTACGGCTTGATACTTTAACTAACTAGGGTTATCACAGGCCTAGTTACTAGCAAGATACAGCAAGATTATTCCACAGCCACAAGCCCTGCAGACCATCCAGGTTACCCAGGTCGAATATTATGAGTTGAATTTAAGTGGGTACATCGTCCAGGAAACGTATGTACCCTTAAGTGACTTGGAGGGTACAACACATGACAGTGTGCTAGAAATGTGCCCTACTCGACGGCAGGCTACAGATCCCAAGCGCGTCCAGGTAACGAGATTGCCTGTAGCTGGAAAATCTCTTCATGACTACTGTGTTATTCTATTTATTAGCCTTAGTCCATTTCAGTAGGTACCCCTGACCGTGGTACTCAGGGGTCCCTGTCCTAGACATGATGCAAGACAAGACTGGTTCATTTGTACAAGCACAATCGTCCACGATGGTTATTCATTCTTATCATGTCAAGTAGCTGTCGCAACAGCTTATCAAGATATATCATGTCAGGTTTACTTGTCAGGAGTGCGCCACGGCGGGCCACTATCATGTCATGTTACTTGTCAAGAGTGCACCACTACGGGTCACTGTCATGTTCAGGGATACATGTACAAAATAACATAGCACCAGTATTCCATCAAGAGACCCAACTTATGCTGAGGGTCACAAGACATGAGCCTAACTAATAACAATTAAATCAAAAAATACAAGGCTAGCTCGGGCATATGCGGCTAGGAAAGAAGTCCATGTGGCCGAGAAAGGACGGGCATATGCGGCTCGGGGTGATCGACACGTGCGGCTGTAAGGGGAAAGGCTCATGCGGCTGGCGGGGGAAATCGGGTTCATACGGCTGGAGGAAGGAGGTCTTATGCGGCCAGGAAAGAAATCCATGCGGCTCGGGATAGAAGGGTCATGCAGTTGGGTGCCATGCGGCCAGAGGGAAAATGAGTCTCATGCGGCTCGCGGGGAGGGGGTATATGCGGCTAGCGGGGGAAATGGGCATATGCGGCTAGCGGAGGAGTGGGCATATGCGGCTGGAGAAATGGATGCGCATGCGGCTAGAGAGACGGGTGCATATGCGGCTGGGTGTTCAAGCCCATGCGGCTCGGGGGTCAAAGTCCCATGCGGCTGAAATAAGAAGGTTATATGCGGCTGGGAATTGCCCAAGCTTATGCGGCTGCAGGGAGTAGACTTCATGCGGCTAGAAGGCGCAGTGCCATGTCACGACCCGTACCTACTGTGAGGGTACGAATACGTAACTACGCCAGCCTATGCCGCAGTATCGGCGGTAGAACGCTGTCCTAGGTTACTATCTAATCAACAACTCACACAATTATATAATGTACTTGTCAAACCTCAACTCCGAACGGAGGACAAGTATAGATATAATGAAATCTCAATCACAGTCTAAGCACGATAAGATAACTCAGAAGTTTATAGCTAAAGACTAAACCACAACAATTATAACTACTAAATAATAATATCTCAAAAAACTCAAATACAAACTCGTATCTCAAGTTATTACAATTCAAGTTCTAAAACATAAAAACTAAACCAAGTCTACTAGCTAGTCTCCCGATCACTCCTGAGTGTCGGGGCCATAGGTAGCTAAGCCATCTCCTACTCCAAGGCAAGTAGGGCAAATGTCTTCAGGACAATCATCTGTAATATTTTCAACAGGTCCAGTCAGGACAGGAACGAGTACAATTCATCAAAAAATCCCAAGTAAATGACAGAGAACTATAAAGCAGTTATAGACAGTTATATTGATGAATCATGGCAGTTTCATACAGGTAGTGATGTAGAGAAACAGTTAAGGTCAAGGAAAGTAAGTAGCTAAACAAGAAGAGAAACATGGCAATAAAGACTGTAAAATATAATCTAGCTGAACTAGAGTAGCATGATATAAGTCCAGACAGTATAATAAGTCATGTGTGAGTCCAGACAATGTAAATCCAATACCAGATGATTCCAGTACAAGACGAGTCCAGTATAAGGTGAGTCCAGTCAGTGATCAAAGATTCCAGGGTGAGTCCAGTCTATACTCTAACAGTGTGTTTTAAAATATCGAGATCGACATGTGAACGGCTGTAGGTAATACGGCACACCGCACACTCGGCCAAGTGTGGGATGGCTATCGTTCCATTATAATTCCAAGGGAGTGGTTCTAGTATTTGGGTAGGTTCACATGCCTATTCCAATATTTCTCTGCCTAGCAAGTACAAGTTAATCCATAACCCGACACGAAAATATGTATAAGTCCAGCCAGTACACGAATGGTTCCAGTAAATGATTCCAGGGTGGTTCCAGAAATAGAGGCCAGACACGAATAAGTGGCTCAGAAAGTTATCAAGGCCTTTATGCGGCTAGAATAGCCATGCAGCAGGGAAGAACACTTGTCGCATGAAATAGTCATGCGGCTAAGTACTGTTCTTCTTCTCCAATTTCCGAGAAGAAGAACACCATGAAACCATGCTTCGAAGCTCCATAAATTCGTCATCCAGAGTCCAAATCCGAACTTCCATAAGTCAAATTGGGAAAGAATGAGATACTCTACAACATGGAACCATCAGAACTTGATAATAACAAGATTAAGTAGATCAAAACCCAAGAAAATCCAAAAATACAATAAACTTAGATCTACATGAATTTAGCCACGGAATTTAAAAATGCTAAGTACTAAAGTGGGTTAGAATGCTGTGAAAAAGAGAATGGAACAATAAAATTTGGGTTCTTCCATGAAGCAAGATGTACTTGCCTAAGCTCTCCCTCTCTCTCTCAGGTAGGTGAGGAGTTAATGATGGGGAAGAAGGAGTGTAAATGAGGAGAGAGAAAGGGGGAATGGGTTAATAAAGGGTAGTGGTGGTGGTAGGTAGGGGTTGGTTCACAACCGAACCAAGCCGAACCAATTCAAGCTAAACCGAACTAAGATGAACCATGGCCAAGCAAATGAAAATACCCAATAAACCAAGCAAAGAGACATGCAATACGAGTCAAAATACGTACACGTATACCTAGATACGTAATACGAACAACAGGCATTACAACACTACCCACCTTAAAAGAATTCCATCCTCGAAATTTAATTAAGAGTCTAGAGAGACAAGGATAAGCTATCACAAGCAAGCTATAACTAGACAATCAATCATTCATTCAAGCAAGAAACTTAGAGCATAAGGCATAAGAAAGACATTATACCTTACGAGTCAAACAGGTCGGGATATCGCGATCGGATATCATCCTCACGCTCCTACGTTGACTCACCCAAAGAGTGATGACCCCAAGCAACTCGGACTAACTTGATAGTCTTGTTCTTGAGCATCTTCTCTCTCCGGTCCAATATAGACACGGGCCTCTCCTCATACGAAAGGTTGGTATCAACAACCAATTCCGAATGATCCAGGATATGGCTCGGGTCCGGACTATACCGTCGCAGTTGGGATACATGGAACACGTCATGCACCTCACGTAACGACGACGGGAGAGCGAGACGATAGGATACATCTCCTACTCGCTCCAGAATATCAAACGGCCCTATATACCTAGGACTAAGCTTTCCCCGTATGCCAAAACGAATGACACCACGGTTAGGCGAAATCCTCAGGAATACATGGTCACCGACCGAAAACTCAAGAGGGCGCCGATGAGAATCGGCCCAATGGCGCTGGCGATCTTGGACAACTCGAAGATGATCCCTTACTCTCCTGACCACTTCAACTGTCTCGACAATCATTTTCGGACCGAGCATCTGCCTCTCTCCAATATCGTCCCATGCTAGCAGGGATCGGCACTTCCTACCGTACAGTACCTCAAACGGTGCCATCTGGATACTGGTCTAGAAGCTGTTGTTGTACGAGAACTCCACCAGGTGCAGGTGATCTTCCTACGAACCACCGAAGTCGAGTATACAGGACCGTAACATATCTTCAAGAGTCTGGATCGTGCGTTCTGACTGACCATCCGTCTGCGGGTGATAGGCTGAGCTGAACTGGAGGTGAGTTCCCAGACTCTCTTGCAGGCTACGCCAAAAGTGTGACATAAATCTAGAATCTCTGTCCGAGATGATACTAACTGGAATACCGTACAACCTGACGATCTGCCGGAGGTACATCTCTGCTAGCTGAGCCGTCGACTGACCAACTCTGAATGGGAGAAAGTGAGCCACCTTCGTGAGCCGGTCAACTATAACCCAAATAGTATCTCGACCAGCTGGGGATCTAGGTAATCCAGTCACGAAATCCATGGTCACATGCTCCCACTTCCATTCTGGAATCGACAAGAGCTGAAGAAGTCCAATTGGCCTCTGATGTTCAGCTTTAACTTGTTGGCAAATCAAATATCGAGAGACAAACCGGGCTATCTTCTTCTTCATGCCATTCCACCAAAAGTGCTGACGAATATCACGGTACATCTTCGTACCACCGGGATGAATAGAATACTGAGAACTATGAGCTTCTGCCATGATCTTCTGCCTGATATCTCTACTGGGTACACAAAGACGCCTTCCATGCTGGAGTGTACTGTCTTCATGAATGCATAACTCTGGTCTTCGTCCTGCCTCACACTCTGCTCTGAGTCGCTGAAGCTGAGAATCTGCTGACTGCGCCATCCGGATCCTCTCAACTATAGTGGACTGAACCTGCATACTGGCCATCAATGCTACACTGGAAGGGAGAACAACTTCTATACCCATCTTCTGAAGATCTGCTAACAGCTCTGGTTGTGCTGTTAGGAAAAAAGCTTCGGCTTTCCTGCTCAATACATCTGCGACAACGTTGGCCTTCCCAAGATGATACTGCAGGTTGACATCATAATCCACAAGAAGCTCCAGCCATCTTTTCTGATGTATGTTAAGATCCTTCTGGGTAAAAACATACTTCAGGCTTTGGTGGACGGTGAAAATCTCTACCCTATCTTCATATAAGTAGTAACTCCACAACTTAAGTGCAAACACTACTGCTGCCAGCTCCAACTCATGGGTTGGATAATTCCTCTCATGATCATGAAGTTGACGTGATGCATAAGCTATTACCTTCCCATGCTGCATTAGAACACATCCTAAGCCCCTGCCTGAAGCATCACAATACACTGAGAATTCTCCGATCCCATTTGGAAGTGTGAGAATGGGAGCCATCATCAAGCCTCGCTTTAACTTCTCAAAAGAATCCTAGCACTCTGTTGTCCAAGCAAACGGTACATCCTTGCGGGTCAACTGGGTCAATGGTGCTGAAATCTGAGCAAAGTCCGAAACAAATTGTCGGTAGTAGCCGGCCAAACCAAGGAAACTGTAAACTTCTGCAACTGTGCTGGGTACTGGCCACGACTCAATAGCCACGATCTTCTGGGGATCCACTTCCACTCCTCTTCTGGTGATGATATGACCCAAGTACGAAATGCGATCGAGCCAGAACTCGTATTTACTAAACTTGGCATATAACTGATGCTCTCGGAGAATCTGAAGAACCACTCGGAGGTGCTGCTCATGCTCCGCTACGCTCTTACTGTAGACCAGGATGTCGTCTAGGAACACAATCACAAACTGATCTAAGTAGGGCATGAAAATGCGATTCATGAGATCCATGAATACAGTCGGCACATTGGTTGCTCCAAATGGCATAACAAGGAACTCCCAATGCCCATACCTCGATCTAAAAGCTGTCTTCGGGATGTCCTGCTCTCCGACTCTGATCTGATGGTATCCTGAGCGTAAGTCAATCTTCGAGAATACTGTTGCCCTTTGAGTTGATCAAACAAGTCATCTATCCTTGGGAGAGGGTATCTGTTCTTGATTGTCTCTGAGTTCAAGGTATGATAATCTACACATAACCTGGACATACCATCCTTCTTTTTCACAAGAAGCATCGGGGCTCCCCAAGGGGATCCACTTGCACGAATGAATCCCTTGGTCCTGAGTTCTTCAATCATCTTGTATAATATCTCCAACTTTGACGGCGCCATCCTGTAGACTCTCTCTGACACTGGTGCTGTCCCGGGGATCAAGTCTATGGTGAACTCGATATCCCGCTCTGACAGTATCCCTGGAAGCTCTTCTGGGAAAATATCTGGAAACTCCTCAACTATCCGAGGTAACTGCACCGCTGCTACTGCCATCCGCAATACTGGAGGAGAAGGTTCAACTTCGCCTCGGGAGAAGGAAAACTCTGGCTCGCCTGGAATGCTGAAAATAACCCTGCCAATATGGCAGTCTATTCTAGCATACTGGTTTTTCAACCAATTTATCCCTAAGACCATATCATAATCGGCCATCGGGAACTCTATCAATCTAGCGGAGAATTCTCTAACGCTAACTACGATCCGACACGAGGAAAACACCCTATCTACTCTCACAAGTCCGTTACCAGTAAGTATATTGAGCCTTACTGATAATGACTCGGGCTCCAGTCCTATCCGTGTCGTGAATCATACAGGCATAAATGAATGTGATGCACCAGAATCAAATAAAGCTGAAGCTGGAAAGGAGTTGACAAGAATAGTACCTGCCACTACCTTTTCTCGTGCCAATCCTTCCTCTACGGTCATCACCATAGCCTGACCATGCCCTCGGGGTGCTGGTCCCCTCTGCTGAAATCCTCGCTGCCTGCTCTGACTCACGGTTTGGGCTTGTGCATACTGCTGGAGGAGTTATTGCTGGAATGCCTGGGACTGAGGCGGCAAGGGCCTCTGAGGCTGATACTGCTGCTGGACTGGTGCTGGTCCTCTCACCGAAGGACTAGAAAGGTTGGATGATGATGAACTACCCCTATTCGGGCAGGATCCAATCTTATGATCTGCTGCTCCACAAGCCAGGCCAATCCCTGTGCCCTGCGACATTCTGCTACCACATGTCATGGCTTTTCGCAATGAGAACATCCCACCGCAGAAGAGGGCTTCTACTTCTGCTGCTGAGGGTACGTCGGGACTGAATGCTGAACCGACGTTACTGAGGCCGTCCGCCTCAGAGCTCCAATGGTCAAAGCCCGAACTGCCGGGTCTGGTGCTGAAGACTGATTCATCTGGCCGTGAGATCTCTTCCGACCTCCGGCCCTATCCACAATCCTCTGGGAGGTATACTCATGCCTCCTAACTGCTCTCAAGACTGCATCGAAAGTCTGATGCTCAAACTGCTCAACTGCCAATAAAATCTCCAGGTGAAGCCCCAGCTGGAATCGCTGGGCTCTATCATACTCGGTTGCCACTAAAGTGGGAGCAAACCGACTAAGCCTGGAAAACTCGGCCGTATATCCGTCGACCGTCCTGCCCATCTGCTTCAAATTAGTGAACCTCGTCTGTAGATCGTATCGAGCTACAACATCAAAATACTTGGTCTGGAATCTCTCTCTAAATACTGCCCAAGCAATGGATGCCAATAATCCTACGGCCTACGCCGTCCACTAGCTGCGGGCAAGATCCAATAAATGCAGGCGCACTACGGCCACCTTCTCATTCTCTGGAGTCCTGGCTGCTTCTAGAATCACCTCTGTGTCCTGAAGCTAAGCATCTGCGGCAATGACATCTTCGCTACCATCAAAGAATGGAGGGTTCAAGCGCTTGAAGCTGTTGGCCGTGCTGTTACCCTGATGACCTCCTCTGGTCAAAGCATCAGTCACTGCCTGTATAAGGCGTCTCCTCGACGATCTTAGGAAGCTATCAAGGTCCTGATGAGACCCACCAAAGTGCCATCATCAGGCTCTACAGGCTGAACTGGCTGGACTAGTGGCTCTCCTCCAGTAGCCACGACTCTGGAGGCTACTCCCGAATGCTGGGCTTGATCTTCGGGTTGCTGCTGGTCCACGGAAAGTGCTCCGTCTCGCTGATTGGCAGGGCCAGGTACTATGCCGCTAAAGAAGATGACATAGGGAACAATAAGGAAGGACCAGGACAGACCAACGATACAAGCATATGATCAGGACAAGAATTTTCAGAGATTCAGAGGATACGAACAGGGATCAAGGGCGAGTACTGATTGAGACATCTATTCGGTAAACTCTCATATATCTTGATTTACAAGACCTGTATGGGCTGCCACTTAAACCATGTCACGTCCCAGAACCAGAATACTGGAAAGCGGGGGCAGACATAGCCAGCTACGTATATTGAAGTGTAACCCACCTCGCTATACGGTCACGGCTGTCTAGATACATGAGGATTTAACTACAAGCCAACAGTCTCTTATAGTCATGAACAAGCCTAGTGTCTCAATCACAAGCAAGTAAATAATTGTTACAAGATGCAAGATCACCAAATATACAATAGTAAGGCGTCCCAAACTTTACATATTTAGTTGATCATGAAGTTAGTCGTTACAAAATGTGAGGACTAGCAAGAGTTTAGTCATACATGATCAACCCTAGGATCTGTCAATCATGTTACAGCCCGTAGGCAGACAGTAAGTAAAGGTGCAATCGATCTAAACATGTGCTCGTCGGCTAAACGCCTCAAAAGAATATTTTTTTACAATAAAGTGGGAGAGCCAAAAATAACCCACTCGTTGCCCTGGTTACGCCTGGTGGTCACCATCGGGCTAGAAAGTCGGTAGATCCTCTGGGGCTGCTCCAAAATCTAGCCATACAAAACCAGCTGGGTCAGTTCCCAGAAAGAGCAAGTGCCACAAAGGAAGCTTCACTTAGGAACTAAAACCAGCAATTAACACAGAATATAATAAATAGTAAAAACTGAAAGTATGAAAATATCAGGATGATATACGACGAGATAACCATGGAACTATTCAGATAACCAGGTTACAACCCGTAAACCAAACAAGGACCAAAATTATAATCCTTCATCTGAACAGAACTTGGGTTCCCACCATTTATCGGCAAGAGAAAATTAGGACATGTAACAAGCTCGTACAGGATCAAGACAAGACTAGACTGAGCATTCTCCATTCAATAATCACGGCCAAGCAATAAGTACGGCTTGATACTTTAACTAACTAGGGTTATCACAGGCCTAGTTACTAGCAAGATACAGTGAGATTATTATGTAGCCACAAGCCCTGTAGACCATCCAGGTTACCCAGGTCGAATATTAGGGGATGAATTTAAGTGGGTACATCGTCTAGGAAATGCATGTACCCTTAAGTGACTTGGAGGGTGCAACACATGATAGTGTGCTGGAAATGTGCCCTACTCGACGGCAGGCTACAGATCCCAAGCGCGCCCAGGTAATGGGATTGCCTGTAGCTGGGAAATCTCTTCATGACTACTGTATTATTCTAGTTATTTGCCTTAGTCCATTTCAGTAGGTACCCATGACCGTGGTACTCAGGGGTCCCTGTCCTAGACATGATGCAAGACAAGACTGGTTCATTTGTACAAGCACAATCATCCACGGTGTACAGGTTATTTATTCTTAGCATGTCAAGTAGCCGTCGCAACAGCTTATCAAGATATATCATGTCAGGTTTACTTGTCAGGAGTGCGCCACGGCGGGCCACTATCATGTCATGTTACTTGTCAAGAGTGCACCACTACGGGTCACTGTCGTGTTCAGGGATACATGTACAAAATAACATAGCACAAGCATTCCATCAAGAGACCCAACTTACACTGAGGGTCACAAGACATGAGCCTAATTAATAACAATTAAATCATAAAATACAAGGCTAGCTCGGGCATATGCGGTCAGAAAAGAAGTCCATGCGGCCGAGAAAGGACGGGTGTATGCGGCTCGGGGTAATTGACACGTGCGGTTGTAAGGGAAAAGCCTCATGCGGCTGGCGGGGGAAATCGGGTTCATGCGGCTGGAGGAAGGAGGTCTTATGCGGCCAGGAAAGAAATCCATGCGGCTCTGGATGGAAGGGTCATACAGTTGGGTGCCATGCGGCCAGAAGGAAAATGAGTCTCATGCGGCTCGCAGGGAGGGGGCATATACGGCTAGCGGGAGAAATGGGCATATGCGACTAGCGGGGGAGTGGGCATATGCGGCTAGCGGGGGAGTGGGTATATGCGGCTGGAGAAATGGATGCGCATGCGGCTAGAGAGACGGGTGCATATGCGGCTGGGTGTTCAAGCCCATGCGGCTCGGGGGTGGGTCAAAGTCCCATGCGGCTGAAATAAGAAGGCTATATACGGCTGGGAATTGCCCAAGTTTATGCGGCTGCAGGGAGTAGACTTCATGCGGCTAGAAGGCGCAGTGCCATGCGGCTCAGAAAGTTACCAAGGCCTTTATGCGGCTAGAATAGCCATACGGCAGGAAAGAACACTTGCCGCATGAAATAGTCATGCGGCTAAGTACTGTTCTTCTTCTCCAATTTCCGAGAAGAAGAATACCATAAAACCATGCTTCCAAGCTCCATAAATTCGTCATCCAGAGTCCAAATTCGAACTTTCATAGGTCAAATTGGGGCAGAATGAGATACTCTATATCATGGAACCATCAGAACTTGATAATAACAAGATTAAGTAGACCAAAACCCAAGAAAATCTAAGAATACAATAAACTTAGATCTACATGAATTTAGTCATGGAATTTAAAAATGCTAAGTACTAAAGTGGGTTAGAATGCTGTGAAGAAGAGAATAGAACGATAAAATTTGGGTTCCTCCATGAAGCAAGATGTACTTGCCTAAGCTCTCCCGCTCTCTCAGGTAGGTGAGGAGTTAATGGTGGAGAAGAAGGAGAGTAAATAAGGAGAAAGAAAAGGGAAATGGGTTAATAAATGGTAGTAGTGGTGGTAGGTCGGGGTTGGTTCACAACCGAACCAAGCCGAACCAATTCAAGCCAAACTGAACCAAGATGAACCATGGCCAAGCAAATAAAAATACCTAATAAACCAAGCAAGAAGACATGCAATACGAGTCAAAATACGTATACGTATACCTAGATACGTAATACAAACAACAGGCATTGTACCTAGTTAGCTAATGTAGAAAGTCGTAGTCACTGATTGGCCGGGAGCGATTGTATGGTGTAGTTTCAGTGCTCGATTATTGCAGGCTTGATCGCATGATTTTTACTTTTAACAATAAAGATCAGAGGCTAAGTTCTGTTCAGGTGAAGGGTTACAACCCCGGTCCTTGTTTGCTTTAAGGGTTGTAACCTGGCTCCCGTATCAGTTCTGAGTCCTTTCTTCGTTTATTATCTTATTGCACCCCACGTCATGCTTGTTATGTTTTACCTTACCAACAAGATTTGGAGACGAAATTCTATTCAGGTAAAGGATTACAATCCCGGTTCTTGTGTGGTTTAAGGGTTGTGACCTAGCTACGTGAATGGTTCCC
Source organism: Iris pallida (assembly GCA_029216955.1). Taxonomy (NCBI): domain Eukaryota; kingdom Viridiplantae; phylum Streptophyta; class Magnoliopsida; order Asparagales; family Iridaceae; genus Iris; species Iris pallida. Next base: position 17,631,637 of record JANAVB010045020.1, read on the forward strand.
TCGTACTCCATTATGACTGTTGTTATTCTTTTATTTTTAAGCTCTTTTGTAACTACTTTTAGTATTTATTTCTGATATGCTGGTTTTAGTTCTTAAGTGAAGTCTCCTTTATGGCACTTGCTCTTTCTGGGATTTGACTCAGCTGGTTTTGTATGGCCAGATTTCAGAGCAGCTCCAGAGGATCTACCGACTTTCTAGCCCGATGGTGACCACCAGGCGTAACCAGGGCAACGAGTGGATTTATTTTTGGCTTTCCCACTCTATTGTAATATTTTTATTTTGAGACGTTTTGTCGGCGAGCACCTGTTAGCTCGTATTGCATACCTTATTACTGTCCGCCTACGGGCTGTAACATGATTGACAGATCCCGGGGTTGATCATGTATGACTAAACTCTTGCTAGTCCTCACAATTTGTAATGACTAGCTTTATGATCAGCTGAATATGTAATGTTTGGGACGCCTTACTATTATATATTTGGTGATCTTGCATCTTGTAACTTTATTTGCTTGCTTGAGATTGAGACATTTAGGCTTGTTATTGACCTTAGGAGACTGATGGATTATAGTTAAACCCTCATATATCTAGACAGCCGTGACCGTGTAGTGAGGTGGATTCCATTTCATTATACATAGTTGGCTATGTATGTCCCCGCTCTCCGGTATTCTGGTTCTGGGGTATTACATGGTTTAAGTGGTGGCCCATACAGGTCTTATAAATTAAGATATGTCAGGGTTTACCGAATAGATGTCTCAATCAGCACTCGTCCTTGATCTCTGCCCTTATATTCTCAATCCTGAGATTTTTGACCTGATCACATGCTTGTATCGTTGATCTGTCTTGGTCCTTCATTATTGTTCCCTATGTCGTCTTCTTTAGCGACATTGTTTCTGGTCCTACCGATCAGCAAGGAGAAGCACCTCTCGTGGACCGGCAGTAACCAGAAGATCAGGCCCAGCACTCAGGAGCAGCCTCCCGGGTCATGCCTTCCGGAGATCCAGAACCTCCGGTACAGCCAGCCCAGCCCGCAGGGTAGGATGATGGAACCTTGGTTGGACTTATCAGGGAGTTGCTTGCATCGCAGGATCGACGAGGAGATGCCTTGCATCAGGCAGTGGCAGATGCTCTGGACAGAGGTGGATATCCTGGAAATAGTGTAGCGAACAGTTTCAAGTGCCTGAACCCTCCATTCTTCGATGGCAGCGAAGATGCTATCGCTGCTGATGCATGGCTTCAGGACATAGAGGTAATATTGGAGGCAGCGAAGACCCCAAAAGATGAGAAGGTGGCCGTGGTGCGCCTGCAGTTATTGGATCTTTCCCGTAGCTGGTGGGCGGCACAGGCCGTTGGACTAGTGGCGCCTATTGCCTGGAAAGTATTCCGTGAGAGGTTCCGGACCAAGTACTTCGATGCTGTAGCTCGGTACGATCTACAGACCAGGTTCACCAATTTGAAGCAGATGGACAAGACGGTCGATGGGTATGTGACCGAGTTTTCCAGGCTTAGTCGGTTTGCTCCCACCATGGTGGCGACAGAGTTCGATAGAGCCCAACAGTTTAAGCATGGACTCCACCTAGAGATTTTGCTGGCGGTGGAGCAGTTTGAGCATCAGACTTTTGATACGGTATTGAGGGCAGCTAGGAGGCATGAGTATACCTTCCAGAGGATTATGGACAGGACCGGAGGTCGAAAGCGATCTTACGGCCAAATGAACCAGTCGTCAGCCCCAGCCTCGACAGCTAGGGCTTTGTCCATTGGAGCTCCGAGAAGGACAGCTTCAGTTACGTTGGTTCAACATTTAACCCCGACATATCCTCAGCCGCAGAAGCAGAAGCAGTCTTCCCCCATGGGCTGCTCTTATTGTGGGAAGCCTGGACATGTTGTTTCAGAATATCGCAAGGCTCGAGGATTGTCTTTGCTTTATGGAGCGTCGGACCACAAGGTAGGGTCCTGTCTGTTCAGGACTGACTCATCACCAGCCATGACCAGTTCATCAGTTATGGGACCAGCCCCAGTACCAGTCCAGCAGCAGTTTCCATCCCCGAGGCCGTTACCGACGCAGACCCAGGCTTTTTAGCAGCAACGGCCTCAGCAGTATGCCCAGACGCAAGTTCAGAATAGACATAGAGGATTCCAGCAGAGAGGGCCGGCACCCAGAGGACATGGTCAAGTGTTGGCTTTAACCATGGGAGAAGAAAGAGTAGCGCCAGGTGAGGTAGTGGCAGGTACTATTCTCATCAACACCTTTCCGGGTTCAGTGTTATTTGACTCTGGTGCATCGCATTCATTTATGTCTGCACGATTCGCGACACAGATAGGACTGGAGCCCGAGTCATTATCAGTAAGGCTCAATATACTTACTGGTAATGGTCTTGTGGGAGTAGATAGAGTATTTTCCTCGTGTCGGATCGTAGTTAGCGGTAGAGAGTTTCCCGCTAGGCTGATAGAATTCCCGATGGCCTATTATGATGTGGTCTTAGGGATGGATTGGCTGAGGGACCAGTATGTTAGGATAGACTGCCATATTGGCAGAGTTGTTTTTAGCATTCCAGGCGAGCTGGAGTTTTTCTTTTCTCGAGACGAAGTTGAACCTTCTCTCCAATATTGCGGATGGCCGTAGCAGCAGTGCAGTTACCCCGGATAGTCGAGGAATTTCTAGATGTTTTATCGGAAGAGCTTCTAAGAATGCTGCCAGAACGAGAGATCAAGTTTACTATCGACTTGATCCCCGGGACAGCACCAGTGTCAGAGAGAGTCTACAGGATGGCGCCGTCAGAATTGGAGATATTGTACAAGATGATTGAAGAACTCAGAACCAAGGGATTCATTCGTGCTAGTGGATCGCCTTGGAGAGCCCCATTACTTTTTGTAAAATAGAAGGATGGTACGTCCAGATTATGTGTTGACATCGTACCTTGAACTCAGTAACAATCAAGAACAGATATCCTCTTCCAAGGATAGATGACTTGTTTGATCAACTCAGAGGAGCGACAGTATTCTCGAAAATTGATTTGCGGTCTGGATACCACCAGATCAGAGTCAGAGAGCAGGATATCCCGAAGACAGCTTTCAGTTCTAGATATGGGCATTGGAAGTTCCTTGTTATGCCCTTTGGAGCGACCAATACGCCGACTGTATTTATGGACCTTATGAATCATATCTTCATGCCTTATTTGGATCAGTTCGTGATTGTGTTCATAGACGATATCCTGGTCTACAGTAAGAGTGAAGCAGAGCATGAGCAGCATCTCAGAGTTGTCCTCCAGATTCTTCGAGAGCACCAGTTGTATGCCAAGTTCAGTCAATGCGAGTTCTGGCTCGATCGTATTTCATACTTGGGTCATATCATCACCAGAGGGGGAGTAGAAGTGGATCCCCAGAAGTTTGTGGCTATCAAAACTTGGCCAGTACCCAATACAGTTGCAGAAGTTCGTAATTTTTTTGGATTGGCCGGTTACTACCGGAGATTTGTTTCGAACTTTACTCAAATTTTAGCGCCATTGACACAGTTGACCCGCAAGGAGGTGCAGTTTGCTTGGACATCAGAATGTCAGGATTCTTTTGAGAAGCTGAAGCGAGGCTTGTTGACGGCACCCATTCTCACACTTCCAGATGTGACCGAAGGATTTTTAGTGTACTGTGATACTTCAGGCAGAGGTTTAGGATGTATTTTGATACAGCATGGGAAGGTAATAGCTTATGCATTACGACAACTTCGTGATCATAAGAGGAATTATCTGACCCACGACTTGGAACTGGCAGCAGTAGTGTTTACACTCAAGCTTTGGAGACACTACTTGTATGAAGATAGGGTAGAGATTTTCACCGACCACAAGAGCCTGAAGTATGTGTTCACTCAGAAGGATCTTAACATGTGTCAGAGAAGATGGCTGGAGCTTCTTGTGGATTATAATATCAACCTACAGTATCATCCTGGAAAGGCCAACGTTGTTGCAGATGCATTGAGCAGGAGAGCTGAAGTTTATTTTCTGACAGCGCAACCAGAGTTGTTAGCAGATCTTCAGAAAATGGGTATAGAAGTTGTCCTTCCTACCAGTGTGGCATTGATGGCCAGCATGCAAGTTCAGTCCAGTATAGTTGAGCGGATCAAGATAGCTCAGTCTTTCGATTCTAAGCTTCAGCGACTTAGAGCAGAATGTGAAGCGGGGCGACGACCAGAATTATGCATTCATGAAGACGGTACACTTCGACATGGTGAGCGTCTTTGTGTACCCAGTAGAGATATCAGACAGGAGGTCATGGCGGAAGCTTACAGTTCTCAGTATTCGATTCATTCCGGTAGCACGAAGATGTACCATGATATCCGTCAGCACTGTTGGTGGAATGGCATGAAGAGGAAGATAGCTCGGTTTGTCTCTCGGTGTTTGGTTTGCCAACAAGTCAAGGTTGAACATCAGAGGCCAGCTGGACTTCTTCAGCCCTTGTCGATTCCAGAATGAAAGTGGGAGCATATAACCATGGATTTTGTGACTGGATTACCTCGATCTCCGACCAGTAGAGATGCAATTTGGGTTATAGTTGACAGGCTCACGAAGGTGGCTCACTTTCTTCCATTCATAGTTAGTCAGTCGACGGCTCAGTTAGCAGAGATGTACCTCAGGCAGATAGTCAGACTTTACAGAGTACCAGTCAGTATCACTTCGGACAGAGATTCGAGATTCACGTCGCACTTTTGGCGTAGTCTGCAAGAGAGTTTGGGAACTCACCTCCAGTTCAGCTCAGCTTATCACCCGCAGACAGTTGGTCAGTCGGAGCACACGATCCAGACTCTTGAGGATATGTTGAGATCTTGTACACTCGACTTTGGTGGTTCGTGGGAAGATCACCTGTACCTGGTGGAGTTCTCGTACAACAACAGTTTCCAAGCCAGTATCCAGATGGCACCGTTCGAGGCACTGTATGGAAGGAAGTACAGATCCCCACTAGCATGAGACGATGTTAGAGAGAGGCAGATGCTTGGTCCAGAGATGATCACCCAGACAGTTGAGGTGGTCAGGAGAGTCAGAGATCATCTTCGCGTTGCACAAGATCGTCAGCGCCATTGGGCCGATTCTCAGAAGATGCTAGCAGATCTTCAGAAGATGGATATAGAAGTTGTCCTTCCTACTAGTGTGGCATTAATGGCCAGCATGCTAGTTTAGTCCAGTATAGTTAAGCGGATCAAGATAGCTCAGTCTTCCGATTCTAAGCTTCAGCGGCTTAGAGCAGAATATGAAACGGAGCGACGACCAGAATTATGTATTCATGAAGACGGTACACTTCGACATGGTGAGCGTCTTTGTGTACCCAGTGGAGATATCAGACAGGAGGTCATGGCGGAAGCTTATAGTTCTCAGTATTCGATTCATCCCGGTAGCACGAAGATGTACCGTGATATCCGTCAGCACTTTTGGTGGAATGGCATGAAGAGGAAGATAGCTCGTTTTGTCTCTCAGTATTTGGTTTGCCAACAAATCAAGGCTGAATATCAGAGGCCAGCTAGACTTCTTCAGCCCTTGCCGATTCCAGAATGGAAGTGGGAGCATATAACCATGGATTTCGTAACTGGATTACCTCGATCCCCGACCAGTAGAGATGCTATTTGGGTTATAGTTGACAGGCTCACGAAGGTGGCTCACTTTCTTCCATTCATAGTTGGTCAGTCGACGGCTCAGCTAGCAGAGATGTACCTCAGGCAGATAGTCAGATTTCATAGAGTACCAGTCAGTATAACTTCGGACAGAGATTCGATATTCATGTCGCACTTTTGGCGTAGTCTGCAAGAGAGTTTAGGAACTCACCTCCAGTTCAGCTCAGCTTATCACCCGCAGACAGTTGGTCAGTCGGAGCGCACGATCCAGACTCTTGAGGATATGTTGAGATCTTGTACACTCGACTTCGGTGGTTCGTGGGAAGATCACCTGCACCTGGTGGAGTTCTCGTACAACAACAGTTTCTAAGCCAGTATCCAGATGGCACCGTTCGAGGAACTGTATGGAAGAAAGTACAGATCTCCACTAGCATAGGATGATGTTAGAGAGAGGCAGATGCTTGGTCCAGAGATGATCACCCAGGCAGTTGAGGTGGTCAGGAGAGTCAGAGATCATCTTCGTGTTGCACAAGATCGTCAGCGCCATTGGGCCGATTCTCATCGACGTCACCTTGAATTTTCTGTTGGCGACTATGTATTCCTGAGGATCTCGTCTAACCGTGGCATCATTCATTTCGACGTACGGGGAAAGCTTAGTCCTAGGTATATAGGGCCGTTCGATATTCTGGAGCGAGTAGGAGATGTGTCATATCGTCTCGCTCTTCCGTCGTCTCTGAGTGAGGTGTATGACGTGTTCCATGTATCCCAACTACGACGGTATATTCCAGACCTGAGTCATATCCTGGATCATTCGGAATTGGTTGTTAGTACCAACCTTTCGTATGAGGAGAGGTCCGTATCCATATTGGACCAAAGAGAGAAGATACTCAAGAACAAGACTATCAAGTTAGTCCGTATTGCTTGGGGTCATCACTCCTTGGGTGAGTCAACGTGGGAGCGTGAGGATGATATCCGATCGTGATATCCCGCGACCTGTTTGACTCGTGAGGTATAATATCTTTCTTATGCCTCATGTCTTCGATTCCTTACTTGCATGAATAATTGCTTGATCGCTTGATTAGTATAGCTTGCCTGTGATTAGTATAGCTTGTCCTTGCATCTCTAGCCCCTTGATTAAATTCTGAGGACGAAATTCTTTTAAGGTGGGTAGAGTTGTAATGACCATGGTTCGTATTACGTATTTTGGTATACATGTACATATTTTGACTCATATTGCATGTCCCATTGCATGGTTTACTTTCGTATTTCATTGGTTATGGTTTATCTTGGTTGGGTTGGCTTGGTTTGATTTGCCTTGGGTTCATCATGAACCAAAAGAAAACTCCCACCTACCACCATCATCATTTATTAATCTAACACTCTTTTTCTCTCCTCATTCACTCTTCTTCTTCCTCACCATTACTTCCCACCTACCAGGAAGGTTTAGGCAAGTGTATCTTGCTTCATGGAGGAATCTCATTTTTATTGTTCTACTGTCTTCCTCATGTGTTTCTAACCCACTTTAGTACTTAGTATTTTTCATTTCCGTAGTTAAATTCTTGTAAATCTAGCCTTATTGTATTTTCGGTTTTCATGAGTTTTGATCTATCAAACCTGTATATTTTTTTTATTTGATGGTTCCATGTTGCAGAGAATTCTATTTTACCCAAATTTGACCTATAGGAGTCTGGATTTGGGTTCCTATTGTTGTTTGGTGGAGCATGAAGGCCATGTTATTTTCCAGGGATATGTTTTCTATGGGAGCCATTAATTATACTTTGGCCGCATGCAACATTGAATTACTGAGCTGCATGAGCATTCTTAGCTCTGAGCCGTATAAGCATTAATTAATAGCCTTGGCCGCATGGCCATTTTTCAAACATTTGCTGGCATGTATTTATTTGCATGGCCATTTAATTAATTGCCCTGCATTTGGCCGCATGGCTTGCTTGCATGTATTAGGCCGCATATGGCCACTCTAATTGCTTAGCCGCATATGGCCTTAGCTAAGCTTAGCCGCATATGGCCATTATTAAATTGCATGGCCGCATAGGCCATTAATATTTGCATGGCCGCATAGGCTCCAATGCATTAGCAAATATTTGCTTCGGCCCTTGCATGCAATATTTGCTTGGCCGCATATGTACTGTTGCATGGCTCCATTATTTGTCTTGGCCGCATGGCCACCGCATGGATTTAATTTGCATTGGCCGTATGGATTATTTGCTTGGCCGCATTCATATTTATAAGCTTGCATGCAATTGCATTTGCATGCATTAGCTTTATTCTGCATGTATTCCTTTGTATACAATTGCATTTGTATGCATTAGTTTTATTCTGCATGCATTCCTTTGTATACAATTGCATTTGCATGCATTAGCTTTATTCTGCATGCATTTCTTTGCATAAAATTGCATTTGCAGGCATTAGCTGGCCGCATATGCATTATTTGCATGGCCTTTGCATGCATTGCTAGCATACTTATTTAAGCTGGCCGCATATGTATTATTTGTATGGCCTTTGCATGCATTGCTAGCATGCTTATTTAAGCTAGCCGCATATGCATCAAGTGCATGCATTTGCATGAAATTGCTTGTATTGCTCATTAGCTGGCCGTATAAGGATTATTGCATGGCCGCATGTATTGCCCTTAGCTTTGGCCGCATATGGCCAATTATTTGGCTGGCCGCATATAGCCAATTATTTGGCTGGCCGTATATGCAATTGCTTGCATGCATTTGCTTTGGCCTTATGGCCATTAGCTTTATTGCATGGTTATAAATTGTGGCCGTATGCGCATTTACATGGTTGGCCACATATGCTCCCTTTAATTATTTAACTCTTGGCCGCATATTGTATAGTGACAACATTTATTGGCTGGCCCGATGGTGATCCGTTGTGGTACACTTTTGAGAAATAACATGACATGATAGTGGCCCGACGTGGCGCACTCCTGACAGTGAACATGACATGATATATATATCGAAGGCTGTTGCGACGGCTAGCATGCCATGACAAGATTGAATGGCCTGGACACCGTGGATGATTGTGTTTGTACAATTGAACCAGTAATATTTGCATTATATCTAGGACAGGGATCCCTGAGTACCACGGTCAGGGTACCTACTGTAAATGGCTAAGGCTAATAACTAGAATAATACAGTAGTCATGAGAGATTTCCCCAGTTACAGGCGATCCCGTTATCCCGGTCACCATTGTTGGACTTGCAGCCTGCCGACGAGTAGGGCACAAGTCTAGATTCACTGATATATGGAGAAGAACGAGGTACTGCTTAATAAATCCAAGTCGCCTGGATAACCTGGATTAGCTGCAGGACTTGTGGCTGGAGGAACATCTTACTGTATATTGCTAGTAACTAAGGCTTGTGATAACCCTAGTTAGCTAAAGTAGAAAGCCGTAGTCACTGATTGGCCGGGAGCGATTGTATGGTGTAGTTTTAGTGCTCAATTATTGTAGGCTTGATCGCATGATTGCCACTTTTAACAATAAAGATCAGAGGCTAAGTTCTGTTCAGGTGAAGGGTTACAACCCCGGTCCTTGTTTGGTTTAATGGTTGTAACCTAGCTCCCGGAGCAATTCTGAGTCCTCTCTTCGTTTATTGTATTATTGTACCCCACGTCATGCTTGTTATGTTTTATCTTACCAACAAGATTTGGAGACAGAGTTCTATTCAGGTGAATGGTTACAACCCCGGTCCTTGTGTGGTTTAAGGGTTGTGACCTGGCTACTTGAATGATTCCCTCGTACTCTATTATGACTGTTGTTATTCTTTTATTTTCAAGCTCTTTTGTAACTACTTTTAATATTTATTTCTGATATGCTGGTTTTAGTTCTTAAGTGAAGCCTCCTTTATGGCACTTGCTCTTTCTGGGATCTGACCCAGCTGGTTTTGTATTGCCAGATTTCGGAGCAGCTCCAGAGGATCTACCGACTTTCCAGCCCGATAGTGACCACCAGGCGTAACCAGGGCAACGAGTGGGTTTATTTTTGGCTCTCCCACTCTATTGTAAAATTTTTATTTTGAGGCATTTTGCCGTCGAGCACCTGTTAGCTCGTATTGCATACCTTATTATTGTCCGCCTACGGGCTGTAACATGATTGACAGATCCTAGGGTTGATCATGTATTACTAAACTCTTGCTAGTCCTCACAATTTGTAACGACTAGCTTCATGATCAGCTGAATATGTAATGTTTGGGATGCCTTACTATTGTATATTTGGTGGTCTTACATCTTGTAACTTTACTTGTTTGCTTAAAATTGAGACATTTAGGCTTGTTATTGACCTTAGGAGACTGATGGATTGTAGTTAAACTCTCATATATCTAGACAGTCGTGACCGTGTAGTGAGGTGGATTCTATTTTATTATACGTAGCTGGCTATGTATTCCCTCGCTCTTCGGTATTCTGGTTCTGGGGCGTTACAAAATGACACTCGGTCCTTCGTCCCGTAGCTTGGGAGAAGGAAAAGTTGGTCTTCGACACAAACTATGAATTAGCCTAAGTCATAGGCGTCGCCCGCTTAAATACTCGATAAAGCATACATATTTCTACGATACAAGGCTTGGCATAGCTTTTGCTCGTCACTTGGGTTAAGTTGTAGGCTTGATTGAGTTAGGCAAAGCAATGGCGGTCGACCTAAGTCATTCCAAGCACGGTCTTACAAGTTTTACGACTGGATATAACAACATAGTCTTACGGTCTCAAAGCCCGTCATATAGAGTATGTCTTGGGCGGTGGTGTCGCATAGAGTTCAAGTTGGTTGCACGATGTCACGGACTTTGTGTTTTAAGGCACGAACCACGGTTGATTCATTAAGTTTGGAAAGTATTTCAAATAGTTGTTCTTGAGTTGAGTGAAATGATAGGGCAAAAAAAAAAGAATGCTCGCGACTGGGTCGTCGAGGCAAGACAGAAGAATGCTCACGACTACGGGTCATCGAGGCGGTCTCAGAATTGAGAAGTATTGAACTTGGCCCTGAAAGAGATGATAACACTAGAGGTAGAATGACTGTGTGAGACGTCAGTTTGAGTCGAGTCTTGCATGGTCATGGACAACTTGTTGACAAGGTAGGGTTTCCTCGAACGGTGACCCAAGCGGACGGGGACCGGTTCTTGAGAATCAGGATTAGCACGTACTGGATGATCGCACAAGTTAGCGTAGAGTCTTGCAGCGGAGCTCGCTACTCGCGCTGGCAAGGGCGGCCGCCTAACAAGCTAAAGGAGTCCACGATAGCTCTGGAAGTCAGTGACCAAATTCGTATAGATGAGTCGGCATGCCGGCAAATCGCATATGTGCCTAAGGATTAAGTTGAGTTGAATGTGTGTGTACAGTTAGAACACCATGTTGGGCCTAAGATTTGGTTGCAACATAGGCGATGTGCTTCAGCCCGAGATGTGGCGTCAAGTCTTAAGTTGTTGTCGGCATATAAGTTGGATTTGAGTCATCTTAAGTTTAAGTTATGAAACACCGCAAGGCAAAGTCGGTCGAGTGACACTTAGCCCAGAAGTCTTGATTGGGTCAGTTGATGATCAAAGTAGCACGGGCCGCGAGGCGGCGATGTGGTTTAGTCTTACTGAAATGCGAGGCACGGCCTCAATATGGGTTTTGTAGCACGGTCACATGTAAAAGGAGTCTATCGCGTAGTTGCGTCTCTGATTTTAAGCCATAAGACAAGTACCACTTGATAGGTTAACGTTGTTGAGTTGATGTAGCGTTACAAGTACGAAATGGTCTTGAGACATAAAAAAGGCCAAGGTGTCTGTCCTAAAACCGATCCTAAAGAAAGAGTAGAAAGACAATTGATAAGAAGGGAATATGTTGCACAAAGTAAATCAAACGTGTTGGTTTTGTATGGGTGGGCGAGGAGCTCATTCCACTAGTACAGTTGAGTACTGACACCCACATAGTTTTCATGTACAGGCACAGGTAGAAGCTCGTGGTGCGGAGCTCGCTTGGATGCGTCGAGGCATGGAGTTCCTTGGCGATTCGTAGCGTGCGGCCGCGTGGAGTCAAGACTTATACGGGACATAATGTATGGACGTCGCCTTCCGAAGCATCCGCTTGCTCAAGACTTGTAATTGAGAGATGAGAGAGAGCTGAGTGACTTGTAATGTGAGAAGAGTGAGCTTGAGTGATTGTAATCTTGGCCTGGCCTCCCATTGTAACCTTTGTTTCAATATCAATAAAGAGCTTCTTTGAATAACTTGTGTTTTGATTCAAATTCTGCTGCTATTATTCAATGTCTCTGTATGTGACTTCTGTGCGATGACCCCGTCGCAGTCGCTAAAATCGGCCGTTATAGAACCCGTCTTGCACGAGCGCAATCTAGGCTCGTACGGTATCACGTCTTAGCGAGGACGATTGCTTCTACGGGAGCGGGGCGTGACATAATGGTATCAGAGCACGGCTTTACGTCCTTGCACTATCGATTGAATTTTTTAACTCCGTTGTTTCCGCAAACTCTGAATGATTGCTTTCGCAATATTGATATCGTTGGTGCACACTCTCTCGATTGTCCCACGGGATATCCATACAATAAATTTATCTATTTTGCAAAATGTAAGAGAACAGTTTTTGACAAGAAACAAAAAGATGGTTCGCGTAAGCACGGTTGGCTAAGTCGGACTGGGCATATACACCAAAGTTGCGTCGACCTTAGAAAAGTCGAGTGTGGGAATTGAATAGTGTCGAGCAAGAATGTTTTGAACTCGGTTGAGTAAATTGAGATAACTATCGATAGGGGTGCTATCGAGCGACGATAACGTCGATGCGATATAGATAAGCGTGCTTATTAAATGAATGGTTCGAACGGGATTCGAAGAAGTCGATTTTGATTCGAATGATAGTTTTGAGGATTTGTTGAATGACTTCATCCCTGAGTGGTGTATACGATAGCCTCAGGGATGTCGATCGATCGATTGAGGATACGGGGTGTCGGTGAGTCTATCAGCAAGCGTCGCACATATATAAAGCCTTAGATTGAGTGTCGATGAACAAGATGTAGTCTTGAAGATTTGGATGAGTTGATTTGAACAACCTAGAAATTGACACGCACGGAATGTGCATGAGATTGAGGATTGCGCGAATATGAAACGCGAAGATGATCAAGTAGGTGAAATCAAATCGAGGAAAAGTTAAGATGTAGCGAAAGGATGACTTAATCGAGGAAATTATTGAGAATCATATACGAAAGTTAACACGACAGGTAGATAGCGTACATGAAAGGTTTGATTTTGAAGTTACGCAATGACTCTAAGGATTGGATTGAATGTTGCTCGATGATTTGAGTTAGCAAGGAATGATGCGAATTAAGGAAACACGTTGGTCAATGACTTAAGATAAACGGATGAACAATACGTGAAATTGGTTTGAGGAAATTGATGTTGTGAATGATTCGAGGGATAATGATCGAACTTGAGTTTAAATGTTAAGGAGATTATCGAGTCGAACGATAGCACCATTCATGTAGTGCCCCGTTCCTACATCGTCCCCCGTTCTCCGGCCACAGGGTGCACGAGAAAGTAAAACTGTCGCTATCGACTCGGTCGGGACCGATAGGTCGGGATCGATCGAATCGATCGAACGGGAACGGTTGAATTAAGATCCATTCCCCGTTATGGAATGGCTTCTTCGGAACCAAGTACCATATTCAGCGGGATGCACCTCGAGGATTGACTCTGCGGCTGAGTCGGGAGAGACCTCACGTTGCTCTACTTTTCATGCCGCTTGCGTTAGTTTTGGCTTTGTTTTCTGAATACGTTTTCGTGAATGCTTTTGATGGTTTTCATGGCTTACGTTTCGAACTTCGCATTCATATCGAATTTCCTTGAATAATACAGTGTTCTAATCGGTTGCTTGTGCGATTTCAGGTGATCGCGTAGGCAATGTCTAGCACGGCCAACCAGTTTCTCGCCTCAAGTAAATACTAAGGTGAGTGGCTGACCCTTCTTCCCTCGACCCTCTTCTCAAATATATTATCGATACGAGACATGTGCTATGCTAGATGTAATGCAACGACATGAATGATATTCCGATGAACAGTCACACAACGTCCCACGAACACGAACTATATAAATGCTTGTCATATAACATTATCGTGCTTGCAATTTACCGTATCATATAGAACCGTGCTAAGGAAAGACGAATCGATTAAATGAATGTCGCAACGATACATAAAGATGTTCCTTGAACTAACGAATTAACGTAGCACGGTCATGGACAACTTGTCGACAAGGGCGATTATTTCTTCGGACGGCATCCCGAGGCCACGGGACCGTTCTGGCCTAGGAAGAAACACGGATAGCTATGCCGGATGTATGCCACAGTAGGCAGGGGCTTTCAACGTGGCTCGCTACCTGCGCTGAAAGGATCTTGTCGTGCCAGTGACCTTCACGAATGCACTCTATTATGGTTCTTATTATCAACATGACAGGGAAGAACATGGTAAGTTAACGCTACAATAGGGCATTCTGCCGGGGGTAAGATCTATCGTCATTATACGGTTGTGCCTTCAATTATAAGTTTGAATTGAGTAGGATGGCTAGATACTTCACTAAATATTAGCATGTACGCTCACTTAACTTCTTCAACAAATGAGAGCACGGGATTAAATTGCCACGCACCAGCACAAAGTGTAAAGTGCTGACCCTCGCTCTCAACAGGTACTCGGAACCAGGACAGCATGTCAAGGAACTGAAGGCGACGCTCCTTTTTTTCGAAGCCTTGCTAGCGCGAAGGCTAACTCTGCAACATTTTGAAGACTCCAACCCAACTGCATCAGGAGTCACAAACTCTCGCCGATCCCAGGTCTTAGAGAGTCATTTTGATGTTTGTAAAAAGGGATATAAATGTATGGAATGACTATCTCATCGATGTCGGTTGTAAGCCCGAGAGGCCTCTTTTGTAATCGAGTCTGTAACCAAACTTATTATCAATAAAAATACAAGTTTCCTTTTCTAAATGAATGTGTTCAATTTCTTTGCGTACTCTTATATATGCTGTTGTTTCGGATAACCTTATGAACTGCCTTGTGCAAGCGCAACTTAGGCTTGTACGGCATCACGCCCAGGGGACGACTATCGATTCAACCGAATCGGGACGTGACATAATGGTATCAGAGCACGGCTTTACGTCCTTGGCCTCCAGTATCGAGTTTTTAGTCTCAAAACTGTTGGCCTCATGTCGATGAGATATGTCGTTCCATACGAGTGAGTCCGTAATAAGTTTTGTGGCTAATATATATTTTGCCTTCAAAAAAATCCCAGAAGGTGCGGCGGCGAACGTTGCGGCGAACGAAGAAAGCGCTTCGAGCGGCTCGAGTAGCTCGAGACCCAGACCCTCTAACGATGCCATGGAGCAGATGTTGCGCATGCTGGAAGCGCAACAACGACAAGCTGAGGAGAGTCAACGCCAGAATGAGCAACATTGACGGCAGATGGAGGCACGCCAGACTCAGTTCGAGGCCCGATTCGATGCACAATTCAAGCTGCAGCAGAAGCAGCTCGACACTCTTCAGCAGATCGTTCAAACAGTGGTGGACAACAATAACAACTCCGCGATGACCCATGCCGTAACCGAGCCTGCGGCCAGACAAAGTGAAGTCGAACCGGAGGTACCTGAGCCTATGCCTGCAGCACCGAGAAGTTCCAACTTCGACGTGTCAAAATTCATGAAAAGCTGCCGTACTTCCTTCAATGGCACGAAAGACCCCTCCGTGGCGATCGACTGGTTGGAGGAACTGGAAGATAAATTCGAGCTTCTGGGTGTCGAAGAGTCCAAGAAAGTCGCATGCGCTCAACTTCTACTCCGATTGAACGCGCACGACTGGTGGGCCGTACAAAAGCGAGCGATCAGACGCGACGACAAGACAGCAACAATTTCCTGGGCCACCTTTCGAGAGGCATTTGAGATTGAGTACCTCCCCGAAGCCGTTCGACAAGAGAAGAAAAACAAATTTATGCAGCTAAGGCAAGGGAATATGACGGTGCGGCAGTATACAGCAGAGTTCAACAAGTTAGCCAAGTTTGCTGGAGAATTCTTGCCCTCCCTGGCGAGTCATGCTCGACGGTTCGAAGTGGGTCTACGACCATCCATCTACGCCCATGTGTCTGTTTCGCAATACAAAACGATGGGGGAGTCTCTCAACCACGCCCTCCGCCTTGAACGCGAATACCCTCCAGGTGCTGTCGGTGCTGTGCATATCTACAATCATAAATGCCCTAGCCACACGAGAAGAAATAACGTGACCAAGCGTCCGAACAACGGGCACCAGGGCGGACATCTGGCGCAGAATCAGGGACTTCTTTGCTGTACCAAATGTTACCGGAATGGACACCTGGCCGTCGACTGTCAAGTTCAAAATGGCGGGTGTTACTTCTGCAGAAAAAGGGGTCACTATGATACAGACTGCCTGAAACGTAGAAGAAACAACTTGAACACGCCTCAGCATCCACAGCACCGTCCGCGAAATCAAGTTTCGGTGCCTCGAGCACCTCAACCCGTACCGCAAAACGACCAAGATTATCGCCCCAATGCCCAGGGCCGCGTCTACGCCATGACTCGAGATGAAGTGCTTGCATCAGATACGGTCGTGACAGGTATACTAAAATTTAATAATGTGCCTGCTCGTGTACTATTTGATTCAGGTGCTTCATATAGTTTTATATCGGCGGACTTTGCCGCCGAGCACAAATTTTCTGTAATATCATTAGATCTCGACCTTAGCGTAAGCACACCTTCGGGCACACCAATACTCACAAACTTAGCCTGCACCGACGGAATTATCTGTATCGACGATCAAAAGATCGGTCTTGACGTGATAGTCCTAGACAAGAAGGACTTTGATACCATTCTGGGAATGGATTGGCTCGGGCCGTACAACGCAACCATAGACTGCGCCAAAAAGATGATCACCTTTTGCATACCAGGAGTGCCTGAATTCTGCTTTTTGTGTAGTGAGGCGTCGTTGACCTGCATGCTGATCTCGACAATTTCGGCTCAGAGGATGCTGCATTCTGGGTATGAAGGCTATTTGGCGTCCGTCCGAGACATACGACAGGATGGTGCAAACGCGGGTCAGACCGACGTTGTGGCAAAATTCTTCGATGTGTTCCCGGACGAGCTACCCGGCAGGCCTCCCGATCGAGAAATCGAGTTCAGCATCGATACATTCTCCGATACTCGACCGATTTCTAAGGCCCCGTACAGAATGGCCCCCGCTGAGCTGAAGGAACTCAAGGTCCAGTTACAAGAGTTACTCGACAGAGGATTTATTCAGCCTAGTGTTTCACCGTGGGGAGCGTCCGTGTTGTTCGTGAAGAAGAAGGATGGGTCCATGCGTCTGTGCATCGATTACCGAGAGCTGAACAAGGCCACCATTCGGAACAAGTATCCATTGCCCCGTATAGATGACTTATTCGATCAACTGTAAGGCACCTCAGTATTTTCGAAGATTGATCTCCGCTCGGACTATCATCAACTCAAGATCAAGTCGGACGACGTACAAAAGTCAGCCTTTTGCACTCGGTACGGCCACTACGAGTTCCTGGTGATGCCATTCGACCTAACGAATGCCCCTGCTGCTGTTTGCCATGAAATATAAAAGAGCAGAACAATTATCGGAGGACTGGACTTTTACTTCACAATATAAACTCGCTTATACAAAGAAAGCCTAGGGACGAAAGCCTAGGTACAGCAATCTAAGTACAATTGTTTATTTTAGATTCTGGGGGTGACGGTAGAGGCTCGGGAAAGCGACGGCAGCTCTGCCTTACTCCTTGGACGATCGGGTGCAGCCTTGGCTCTGTAGAAGAACTGCTAGGCGTTGATGAAGAAATGCTCTCTCTTCAGGCTCTCTGGCTCTCTATGTTTCTCTCTGTATATCTCTCTCTGTCTCTGTGTATATCTCTGTATCTGTCTGTCTCTCTATATATCCTCGCAAGGGAATGGCACCCTGCTATTTATAAGAGTGGGGGGCTTCATTAGGGTTTACAATGATTGCCCGTTCTTGAAAATCGGCGGCTAAGGATCATTGGATCTGGGCCGTTCATCGAGATTTGAGCAATAAATGTGATTGCATTAAATCTTTTGTGGGTAATTAATGCTGATTGACATAAATCCTCCTGATTTGTCATGCCAACCTCGGATTCTTCGATACGTGTCTTTAATTGGCTTATTTACAAATGATCTGATTTGATCTCCATATTTTATTGGGATTTGTTGAGCGATTTCGATCAATCTGATGCCACGTGCCCTGCTATCATGCCACGTGTCATAACAGCAGAAATCTGAGCTGCAGAAGAGTTGCTCCTTATTGGGCCACATAAGGATGGGCACGTGTCGAGGCTGCGCATGAGTGAACCGCATGGAGATAGTCTTCGCGAGCCGTATGGATCTAGTCTTCGTGAGCCGTATGGGGCTGGTCTTCGTGAGCCGCATGGGGCTGGTCTTCGTGAGCCGCATGGATCTAGTCTTCGTGAGCCGTATGGGGCTAATCTTCGTGAGCCGCATGGGGGAGTCTCCGCTTGGGCCGCATACGACTGTCCACGTGTCACGGCCGCATGACAGTTTCTGACTCTTGGGGGATCGTGTCAGAGATTTTCTTTGCTTTCCTAGGAGTTCGTCAATATGAGGGAGTCATAATAATATCTTTGTGTCAGAACTGTCAGAGATGTCAGCCGTCAAGGCAGTTAATGCAGTAAAGAACAAACGAGAGAGCTGTTTGCGTGCTATGTGGCTCCCCTTTGAGCCGTATAGTACTTTCTTGAGCCGCATAGATCCTTGATCCGTATGGATCCTTGAGCCGCATAAATTCTCTGAGCCGCATGAATTCTCTGAGCCGCATGGGGCTCTCTGGCCGCATGGATCTTTCTTTATTATTTTCCATGCTTCTACAAGATCCCTTTCAAAGTTTTCAATTTGTAAAATTAAAATACTTTGAATAAGAAGCATGGCCATGTATTTTTCTGGCCGCATATGATGTCTCGGCCGCATGGATGTCTCGGCCGCATGGATGACTCGGCTGCATTGAGTCAATCAGCCGCAGGGACTTTCGGGTCGTATAAGTGTCTCAGCTGTGGGGACTTTCTGCCACATCATCTTGCCACGTATGGAGATCTTTTGTATTAAATGCTGTTGATTTGCTGTCAGTTTTGAGGTCACTTTTCGGGACGGGATCCTAGGAGTCTGGCCTTCATTTTAGGCGACTTGCCTCGACAACCGAAGAGTTGGTTTTCGTTCTGCACGAGAATCGAAGCACCTTGGTTTTGTTTATAAATATGGATGAGTTCAGTCGGAAGGATTTCTTTACTTTCTTCTTCGTTCCTAACTGTTACTGTCTTTCCTTTCTTTCCCTATTTCCATTCTCCGACTGTCGAAAATGGCCCCCAAATCTTCCAAGGTCGTCTCCGCTGCTACGAAAGGCAAGAAGGCGGCTTCCTCGTCGGCCGCCGTGCCCAAAGTGCATCCTGATGTTCGCCCTGCTTTCAAGGGTAAGAAATGGATTTGAATACTTTGAACCCCAAAGACCCATGGCTCTGTTGCATAACATATGCACAAGCCTTCATCCTTCATTTTTTATTGAACCGCCCAAGCTCGACCATGATGAAGCCGCATATGTTGTATGGGCCGCATGACACTCTCATCTTCGAACCGCATAGGGCATGCCCTATGTTTGAGCCGCATTGAGAAAGATTTGAGCCGCAGGAGTGCTTCCGGGTTTGAACCGCATGGAACCTCCTTTGAGCGGAACTACATATATCCCTGACAACCTGGCCCGCATAGAATTTTGCTGAATCGTGCCGCATAAGCTCCTCTGCGAGATAGAACTGCATAAGCTTTAATCCGAGCCGCATAAGCTATCGAATCAGTATCACATGAAACTCCCAACCGAATCAGGCCGCATGAAGCTGTGTTGATCCGAGCCGCATAGGCTCTAAAGCCGTGCCGCATGAAACCCAGCTGAATTGGGCCGCATAAGGCTTCGTCGATCCGAGCCGCATAGGCTCATAGAAACTTCTTTTTGAGAAACTCTAAGTGGTTTCGTTTTAACCTATTTTTTAATCCTGTTTCTTTTGTCCTTTTCCAGTGAACCTTCCAACCAACCCGGCCGGAGAGCTTCTGGTGGGTTCAGATCAGTTTGCCGTAGGTGTGCAGCTTGATGGCCTAATTCGCCATATAACAGATCAACTTCCCCCTAATGAGCCTTTGGAGAGGGTGGCTGCCATCAACAACCAGCCTTTCCATTTTCTTTGCACTATGATGAATTCGGGAAAACTGGACGGAGAATATCTGAAACCAGCTTTTCTCTTTGGGGATGCTTTATCCGTAAAGAACTCCCGAATGCTGGACGTTTCTGAGAACTGGGACTTCACTGTAGACGGAGTGGATATCCATGTTCCCGAGATGGAACGGCATTTTTCTCTCTCATGGTTTAATATGGTGCCGTTGAGCAGGAGAATGGCGGGCTCCCTAACTCCCACCCAGCAGGGGATGTTCGTGGACAACATCCACTATAATATGAGTATTAGGTCAGCATGTGCAAGTAGGGAATCAGTCAGCCGGAGTGTGATGGGGCTGCTTCCTGGTACTTTTATAAACGTGTCTGGGCCCAACTTTACTTTTACTCGAGCTGATACCTTCCTGAATCAGCTCGCTCGCAAGGGATCTTATCCTGTGGGCAGGTTGTCGCTGCTGAATTGGATAAACCCCATTCCCACATGGGCCAATCTTTCATTGTGGATCCTGAGGAACTACGAGGAACTTCTTCGGGAGATTGACCTTTACTACGCCATTCGGGGCACCTGTTACGGATTGCCCATTAATAAGCCACTGTTCATGGCCCTTTTGGAGATGTATAGCCAACGTACGGGGACTTTCTTCGCGCCCGGAGGGGAGTTGGGACTTGCTCTCCATGAGATACACGCTGTTTCTAAGCTGCCGTGGGGAGGCGAGGCCTTTGAAGTATATACCCCGACGAACGAGAAATTCGATGACCTGGATCGACGATTTCCTGGTTTCGTCGCAGTGTACCGAGAACTGTTGTGCCACCGTAGCATCTGCCACCAGACTGCTATCAAGAAAGAAAATACTCAGAAGGGAACGCCCTCCATACCACGGCCTGGGTCGCATATCTTTTCAAGTTACGTCCTTCCGGTCGGGTTTCGTCTCGAGGTCCTCAAACCCCGGAGGAGGTAAAGGACATGATGTTGAAGGCCAAAAGGTCGAGGTCCACCCGTGACAGTTTGGGAGTCACACCGACTCCTTCAGTTATTTCTACTACGGTACCCGGCAGATGTCGGAGAAAGCAATCTTGGCCGGGTTCTTGATGGTATGGCTACGAAATTGCATAGTCTCGGGAGGGGCAGGTTCTACTGAAAGGATCAGCCGCCACTTCATTCTCCCGGCTGTGAAGCTGGTATTCAAAGTAAGACTGGCCCTTCTTCCGGCTATGGTGTGTAGCATACACTACGGCCTCCGTGCCTTTTCGTCTAAAGTCATTGCTCGTGATACGACGCTGGACTTCGAGCGGATAGAGCTACCATACCACTATCTCATGGGGTGGTTATTGATGCATTACCGGTCATTGATGAGGCCCGGGACAGAGGATGATGTCACCGCTGATGACGCCTTCCTTTTTCGATACCGCCATCAATCTTGGGAGTATGAAACCATGCCAGCTTGTCGGAGGGCGTTGGCAAGAGTTGATGGGCCTGACTTCTTTGTGTCTCTTCCTCAGTTTACCCCTAGAGAAGTGAGGAGGGTACACGTTGATGGTATTGAACCTCCCCAGCTCTTATCTGAGAAGATGCTTCTATGGCTGCGCAACATTCGCCTTGCGCACCTAGTATATCGTTACCGAAATAACGTATACTTGGAGCCTTATTTGCCTAGCAGGTTTTCTCGTCAATTCGAATATAGTCAGCTGTTCCTTGACCGCCCCAGTACTTGCCTGGGCTTCGAGGGCAGTGTCCTTGACGGCATCCGGGCGTGGCATTATTACAATGCTGTTCATACCCGGGCTAGCTTCTCAGTCCCTGACGCTCATACGCAAGGGGATATTATGTACATGGCGGCTCTGTATCACGTTGCGGCGAGCAAATCTCCCGTGAACTTTGACATGAACACCAGCTTCATTGTCAGGACCGGCTTGGCAGAAAAGCCCGAGGGTTCCAGGAAGAGAAAGAAAGGGGCGAATAGGGTTCCTGTGCCAGACTCGGAGTCCACTGCGGCGGACGAAGAGGTTGACGAGCAGGCCGTCGATGACTCGTCGCATTCTTCGGACGAGGAAGTGGGGGACCAGCCTCCTAATGTGCCGGACGAAGAGGTGGAGGATCATCCACCTGTTGTGTCTGGTGCTTTACGCCAACGAGACAGGCGTTTGTCCACAGACGATGGCAGGACCTACTCCACAAAGCAGGCTGCGGTAAGACGTCGCAGGCTGTTTATTGATGTTGACGTTATTTCTGAGGTGATTGGAATTTCAACCGCCTTTTCCTTCTTTTTTCTAAATTACGGCCTACTCATTTTTTTTCTCCTTGTAGGCGTCCGGGGAGTCTGCTTCTCGGAACTTGACTACTGAAGTCGATCCAGCCTTGTTTACTTTGATCCATGATATGTGCACCGCCATCACTCCCGCTGGGTTCTTCCGGAGGTGGCCGGGGAGTCCCACCTTGCTGAGACCTCAACTCATGGGGACGGGGGCTCTACTGCACCTGTCCCTGAGATAGCTGAATTTCGACAGGGTGACACTGACCTGGCTGGCTCCCCTGAATTTGAGTTGGAAGCTGCGGGTGGAGAAACCATGCCAGCTCCAAACGAGCTGCAGCCTTCGTACTCTTCCCCTGGTAAGATAAACCAGCTTCTTAACTTGTTAGGAAGCCTTTTTTGCTTCTATCATCCTGTCCTCCGTGGATTAATGATTGCTCTGGACGTGCAGGTTCCACCCCTTTATTGCCGGTGGCGGACATTGCTGAGGTGGACTCTACTGGAGGGGATAGGATGGAAGCACGTGTACCTCCTTCTTCTCCGACCTATACTGAGGGGCCTCCAGCTGGGTCAAGTTCGGGAGCTCTGGTGATAGCACAGCTGGGGCAAGGGACAACGCTTTCTGTGCCCTCCTCTGCGAATAGGGTTTCGGGAGTTAACCTTTCTGCTCTACCTAGCATCCAGGCTCTTCGGGCGGCGGAAGAGGAGCTAGCAGCCATTCATGCATCTTTTCGTACAGAATTTGTTTTCCTGGTGATAGGGACGACAAGTTCTGAGGCTACTCCTTCGGTACTGCCCGCCACACTCCCTTTGACGTCGTCCTCTACGGAAGTTTTGGATAAAGTATCCCAGGATGTGGTTGACAGCTTCCACCGCCACCTGAAGAGGGGGATTGAGGCAGTTGTGGAGAGGGGGACTCCCTTTGCTATGGCCCGTCAATGCACCGGTGGCCAAATTAATATCCTTAGAACACTTCCCGGTAGGGCGGGACTAGCGACGCTTCTGAAACCTAAGCTGTTAGAGGCCGATCGTCTCGTGGCCCAGTTTCGCGTATTGCAACAAGCTGATCTATCAGTGGCAATAGATCAAGAGCGTACTTTCCTCACAATCACGGTAGAGAAGGTAAGGATTGCTCGAGAATCGCTCAAGCCAGCTATATTGAAGGATCGCCGGGACCTGACTGAGTTGTACGATCAATGGAGCCGTCGTACTGAAGATTGCGCGGCTCGGGAAGCGACTGCCTCCCGCGGGGTAACTGACACCCGGGAGCAGATTCTCGAGCTCCAGAGAAAGCTGGCCTTCCTGGAGTCCGAACTCGAAGCTACTCGTATTGAGAAAGGGGTTGCTATTCAGGAGGCTGACAAATTTAGTATGGCTTCGGCCAATCTAGAACTTGCTTTGAAGAAGATGGAAAATGATTGGCAGGCATATATGTACTTGAATGATGCTAAGCAGTTGTCCCAGGCGGCCGAGCACAGAGCTAGGCAGCGTCTTGAGTGAGGGACTGTATTGGTGAGAAACTGCCTCTTGGAATTGTGTAATGCCGAACTATAATCGGCCTCTTCTTGTTTCTGTTTTTTTTATTTTCTTTTCTCTTTGAGAGGGACATGGTCCCAAAACATGTAATGATTTTTTTGTCTTTCAAATAAAGAGTTATCCATTCTACCCTTCATTTGTATTGCTTGTTTTGCCTGTGGTATTGTGGTGATGTTTGCCCCGCATGGGGGACTTGTTTGTGGACCTGTTACCCATGGCATACCTTGGTTTTAGGTACGGATAACAAGTTTGATTGGGGATACCTAGAACAGCTCTACGGTAATATTGTCGTGGACGTTCCAAGTATCGGAAGATAGAGTGCCATGGAGCAGCTGGGCTCCTGGGGCATGATGAGGAATGGTGGGCCTGTACTAAGAGACTTAGCAAAGGACATTTGTGGGCCTATTATCCTTGGCATACCCCGACTTAGGATACGGATAATAGGATGAAGGAGAACCAACATACTTACTCAGAGGTAATGAAGACATGGCAAGTATGAGGGTTTTACCGTGGAGTCTTCCTACTCAGAGGTAATGAGGACATGGCAGGAGTGGACTCAACGGAGGATATTTGTGGTCAATAGAGGACATTTGGGGTCAACAGAGGATATTTGTGATCAACAGAGGACATTTGTGGGCCTATTACCCTTAGCGTACCCTGGTTTAGGATACGAGTAATAGGATAAAAGGGGACCGACATACTTACTCAGAGGTAATGAGGACATGGCAAGTACGAAGGTTTTATCGTGGAGTCTTCCTACTCAGAGGTAATGAGGACATGGTAGAAGTGGACTCAACGGAGGATATTTGTGGACCTATTATCCTTGGCGTACCCTGGGGTTTTTATTTTTTTGGTACAGATAATAAGTCGAGGGAGGACCAACATATTTACTCAGAGGTAATAAGGACATGGCAAATATGAGGGTTTCTTCGACGGAGCCTTCCCACTCAGAGGCAATGAGGGTATGGCAGGAGTGGGCTCAATGAAGGAGGGTACATAGAACGACTCAGAGGTAATGAGGACATGGAAGTTCTATGTAAAGGGGTGATTTGTTTTTGGCGGAAGTAAAACGACTCAGAGGTAATGAGGACATGGCCGTTTTTGGAAATTTGTGGATCGGTTACCCTTTTTGTGCACTGGGAGTACGGGTAGTGGATCATGGGGGAGGATCTCTTCCAGGAAGAAAGTTCAGAGGTATGGTCATACATGACTTACTATCTGAAAGAGTGACCGGAATGTGAGTTCAGAGGCATCTGCGGGTACGTGACTCGATAATCTGGAATGTGGAGAGGTGAGTTCAGCGGCACCAGCGGGTACATGACTCCATAATCTGGAAAATGTTATAGAAGTGAGTTCAGCGGCACCAGCGGGTACATGACTCAATGATCTGGGATATCGTTTAGACATAATATTTCTTCAGAAACTTGCCGTTGACGGGCAACATGAGCAAGTCTCCGTTTTGTTTTGCGAGGTGGTAAGCACCGTTGGAGAATACGGCCTCGATGATAAATGGACCTTCCCATTTTGGCTGAAACTTGCCGGTGGTCTTGTGAGTCATGACCATCAACCTCCGGACTGCCAGAACGAGATCGCCCACTTGGAATGTTCTGATTTTAACCTTCTTGTTGAAGGCTCCAGAGATGCGTGCTTGGTATAGCTCGATCCTTTGCTGAGCCAGGAGGCACTTTTCATCTAAGGCCTCTAACTCTTGTAGTCGGCGTCGGTAGTTATCATTCATCGTCAATTGATAAGTGAGGGCGACGCGGAGTGAGGGTATTTGAGTTTCCAATGGGAGAACTGCCTCACTCTCGTACACCAGGGAGAATAGTGTGTTCCCTGTGGCCGTTCGGACCGTGGTACGGTACGCCCATAAGCATTCACCAAGCTTCTCGTTCCAGTCACATTTATTGGACGACACGAACTTCTTGAGTAACTTGATGATGGTTTTGTTGAATGCTTCTGCCAATCCATTCGCTGCTGGATTGTATGGTGTTGAAGCAATATTCTGAATGCGGTGCTTGTCACAGAATCGATAGAAGGCGTGGCTTGTAAACTGCGGACCATTATCGTGGATGATCCTTTGGGGCAGTCCAAAGCGATAGATGACGTGATGCTTAAGGAAGCTGATCACATTTGAAGTCTTTACTTCTGCGAGCGGGACAGCTTCTGCCCATTTGGAGAAGTAATCTGTGATTGCAAGTATAAAGCGATGTCCTCGGGAGGAAGGTGGAGTAATCGGACCGATGATATCCATTCTCTATGCTTCGAACGGCCAGGATGCCACTGTCGGATGTAGAAATTCGGATGGTTGGTGGATGAAGTCCGCGTGGACTTGGCAGGCTTTACACTTTCTAGCATAGTCTATCGCATCTGCTACTATCGTGGGCCAGTAGTAGCCCATTCGGCGGAGACGGTCTTGCAATTTAGGGCCAGGCTGATGGGCCCCATAGACACCGTCATGAGCTTCTTGTACGGCTTCTTTGGCTTCTGCGTTTGACAGAAACCGAAGCAATAGTCCATCATAGGATCGGCGATACAGCATTTTCGTCTCTGTATCATAGAAGAATCTGAGAGAACGCCGTCTGATGGAGGTGGCTTCCTTTGGGTTCTCAAGCAGGATATCGTAGACGACGAAGTCAATGAATGGTTGTCTCCAATCTGGGACATCGTCGATTGTCTGGGCGAAATAACTCACCACGAATTGAACGTTGTTCTTGGGGCAGACCAGTTCGTGGCCTATCACATCCACCGATTGAAGAGTATGATTCGGAACCGCTAGGGAAGCGGCCAGGCCTGCTAAGGCATCGGCTTCGATATTTCGGAGTCTGGGAACATGTTCGATGAAGAACCCCTCGAACGACGAGATGATGTCGATCGCTATTTGGTGATAGGGGATCATGTCTTCGTGGCGGACTTCGTATGAGCCCCGGATCTGATTGACGATTAACTGATTATCGCCGTATGCTTCAAGATATTCTACCCCCAGCTCTCTTGCAAGTTGGAGGCCAATGACCAAAGTATTGTACTCGGCCACATTGTTAGAGCAGGGTTCTGTGAGAGAGTAAGCACGATTGATCACCAATCCGAAAAGAGAAACCAGCACCACCCCGACTCCGACTACGATGTTGCCCTTGGGTCCAGTTCTCGAAGCACCGTTGAAGAACATTCGCCATATATTATCGTGAGAGGTCGCATGTGAATCGGCAACCTCATCTGGGATTTCTTCATATATTTTGGACGACTCCGATCCTGGATGAGCTGCCAAAAAGTCTGCCAGGGCTTGACCCTCAACAGCCTTTTGCGGGACGAAGATCATATGATAGGGGGATAGCAATATTGCCCATGTAGCGAGGCGAGAGCTGAGTGCCCCTGGTTTAGTCATGAGGACCCTAAGAGGGTTGACTCGTGAGATCACATGTATGGTTTGTCCGGTGACATAGTGCCGCATCTTCTGAATGGCGAACACCAGGGCGAGGCATTCCTTCTCCACAGCGGTGTATCGGTGCTCTGGCCCAATCATCATTCGACTGAGGTAATATATGGATTGTTTATGGCTTGCGTCATTATTTTGAGCTAGCAGGGCGCCAAGGGAATGCTCCATCGCGCGTACATAGAGCAGGAATGGTTTTCCAGCAACCGGGGTCACCAGGACTGGAGGGTTTGACAAATATTCTTTGATGCTGTCGAAGGCACGCTGGCATTCTTCATCTCATACGAACGAGACACCTTTCTTCATGAGATGGGTGAATGGTCGACATCGCCCGAAGAGGTTAGAAATGAACCTCCTGATGTAAGCTAACCTCCCTTGAAGGCCTCTGAGTTAGCAAAGATTTCTCGGGGGACCCACCTCTATAATTGCCTTTGTCTTCTCAGGGTCTACATGGATACCCTGGATGGTGATGATAAAACCTAAGAACTTCCCGCTGGATACGCCCAGCAAGGAATTTGTGGGATTCATTTTCAGATTATGCGCTCGCATCAGGTCGAATACCGTCCTCAGATCCTGCAGATGGTCTCCCTTACAGCGACTCTTGATGGCGATGTCATCTAAATAGCACTCTACCGTCTTGCATAAGTGGTCTCTGAAGATGATACTCATGGCCCTTTGATATATGGTGCCGGTATTCTTCAAACCGAAAGACATGACGGTGTAACAGTATGTGCCAACCGGTGTTCGGAATGATGTATGCTTTTCGTCGTCAGGAGACATCTTGATTTAGTTGTACCCCGAGAAGCCATCCATGAATGACATACGTTCGAAGCCGCAAGTGTTGTCAATCATGATATCTGTGATAGGGAGGAAGAATTCATCTTTGGGGCATGCCTCGTTCAGATTGCGAAAGTCGATGCAGATTCGAATCTTCCTATTCTTCTTGAGGACGGGTACTATGTTGGCAACCCAATCAGGATGTTTCTCCTCACGAATAAAGCCGCTGGCTATCAGTTTGTTGACTTCGGCTTCGATCGCATCCATGATGCCCGGGCGAAAGCGTCGCTGTTGTTGCTTGACTGGCTTTACATCCGGCCGAATGTTGAGTTTGTGAAGAACAATATCGGGGTTTAGTCCTGGCATGTCTTCGTAGCTCTAGGCGAACACATCGATATATTCTTTGACAAGTTCTAGCAGCGATTCTCGCTCTTCGTCTGTTAGGCTTTTACTGACGAAAATTGGTTTTGGAGAAAATTCGCTGCCGAGGTCGACCTGCATAACCTCATCTTCAGTAGGAGGTTCTCTCTGTTCGAACCGCTTTTCCCATTGTGCATCCAGCTGTTGGACCCACGGCTCTAGCTCGAGGATTTTTGGAATATCTTCATCTTCTTCATATGCGTCGGCGAATGCCATGTTAATTGATAGGACTTGTCTGAATACGTCTTCGATGCTGGTATCCGAGTCAGAAGTTGGTGACCCGGTTGAATGTGAATGCCAGTCACATTCTTTGTCTGAACTTTCAGGAGTCGTCGTGGGTGTAACATACCCTAATCCACATCGAGTTTTTTTTATAGTAGTCCCGTGGTTTGCCAGCCGGGACTGGTGGTTTCAAAGGTAATCGTCGTCCAGTGCCGTAGTTCAAACCTGGCGTAGTCTCCAGATCATACCCCTATTTTTGCATGAGATATTTGGATTGGGGGCTATAAAGATACAGAGGCAGTCTTCCGACATCTGATTCAAGGTCGACTTCTTCTATGGTGAAGGGCTGCAGATCGTCCTTCCGGCCGAAGATGATTGTATGGTCCCCTCCCTCGATTATGCGGTAAGCGTCTTCCACTGGAGTAAGCTGGATTGCGGTGTACACATTTGTCACCTGTGTGTGTAGGTGAGTGCCTATACCGTGTTCCATAGCATACATTGTACAAAGCTTATTAAGCTCGAGGTAGTTTAAAGATAGCCCTTTATTGATGAAGTAAGGCATCTTTTCTAGGGGGATTATATCATCTGCGGAGGAAATATCAGTGTAGGCAGCCACATACTTGGCTAGCTCCGGTTCCTCTTCGGCTACCCCCTGTATAAATGAAGACTGAGAAGACGACCTGGGCAGCTTGATCGTCAAGGGTTCAGCTGGTGGAGCAGAGCGTGGAGTTGTTGGCAGACTAGCCACCCCCAGCTTGGTACTCGATGCTGGGCGGAGAGTGGTTGGTTCGCTAGAAGTTCTAGAACTTGCATCGGGGTGAAGACTCTTCTTGGGAAGGCGTATCATCATTGGCTTGTTGGAGGGATTGAGCTTCTCCGTTTGCGGCTGGCCGACTCTCGGCAGCCTGATTGTAAGTAGCTCCGTTGTGGGTCTTGGCACTTGGCCAGACCTTGGCAGCCGAATTATCATTTGCTCTTCTTGTGCCGAGAGGCTGATTGCATCCTTACGCAGAGTGGCTGTAAGGGGTACGGACTTGCCAGGTTTGCGAGCTTGGAGGTGGATCGTCAGAGGTCCTTCTGATCCTGTGGCTGTCTCGGTACGAGCTTGCATATCTCCTTCATCAAGGTACTTCTTCGACTTTTCGTACAGGCAGGAGTCTGAGTAGTAGGATTCGACCCCTTTGAAGGGATCGATATCAGCAAATTCTGTCCTCACAAAGCCATGTTTGTCGACATATTTGAAGCACAGGTGCAGCGTGGAAGGCACGATCATATAATCGTGTATCCATGGGCATCCCAAAAGAATGTTATAAGAAGTGTCTGCATCTATGACGTAGCAGGTGACTTCGAACTGGAGATCGCCAATCTGACACTTCAGACGAATCTTCCCAATTGGGTAGCTCCTGCCCGAATTGAAACCGCTGATGGCAGTGCTTGTAGGCATCAGACGATGCATAGGGATGCAGAGATGATGTAATAGACCCTTCGAGATGATGCTTATGGAAGTGCCAGGATCAATGTGCATCCGATCCACCTTTACGTCGCCGATGTACCCAGTGTAGTATAACGGGCGATCGTACAGGTTGGTTTTGATGAGCATGTCCTGCGGAATGAAGACAATGTTGGGCATTGCTCCCGTGCAAGTGCTGTCTTGGAGATCTGTAGGAGGGCTCTCTCCCGTGAGGTTGACCTGAGCCAGGTACGCATCAGCATTTTAGAGTGCATCGCTCAAAGCCGCACAAACATTCTTTGAGAGTCTCAGAAGCACGTATAATGATAACTTGGCCGGTGTTGGCCAATTGTGCCAAGATGTCGAAGTTGTAGGGCTTCTCCAGCCCCTGCGGTGCCTCTTTTCGAAGGGATTTGTCAAAGCGAGTCTCCTTCGGCCTAGGCTTGTCGGTCGTCGGAGGCTGAGCCGGTTCCGGAGCGTCAGTTGTAGTGGGATGATGATCTTCAGCCGAGTTGTCAGCCACGGGTTGGGATTGCGCTCCAGACCGAGTGACGACGGCTGTAGCTTCTTCGATATCTGCCGAGATTGTGCGGCAGGACCTGACTTTTCTACTCTTCTTCTTGCCAATGGAAGATGGTGTGGGCTGAGTCACTTCAGATACCAAGTCTGGATGGACCCACATGACCTCCCCTTGCGATGTGGTGAGGGGCACTAGACCAACAGCCTGATCTCGGGGAGGTAGAAGATTAGCAATCTCCATTGTCGCCAGAGGGATGAGGACCACACCGTCCTGAGTTTCCGTCGGAGGGAAGCTGCCAAATTGTACTGATACCATATTGGCTGCCACTGTTACCTCTTCGAAATCGATGGCCAGAGCGTTCGAATCGATAAGATTTTGGATGTATCGTTTTAGCTGGTAGCAGTCGTGTGTAGCATGGTGGACGTAGCGGTGGTAATGGCAGTACTTTGGATTCTCCATTTCCGCCGACCGTGGTTTCCGTCTTGGTGGAGGGAGCTGGATTCTGTCTCCTTGTATGAGCATGTCCAAGATGGGCTTGACGTGACCGTCTTCGAAGGAGTAAGTGATTTGCGGCCATTGTTTGTCTGCCGGCTTTGGCTCAGGCTTCTGTGCTGTGTCGGCCACCATAGCCTGCTTTCCCTTGTTGTCCCAATTGTTGGAGGAGTTACCCCCATTGTTGGTGTTGGCGTTGGGACGTCTGCTCTTGTCCTCTCCCTCTGAGATGTGCAATCCCAGTTGGCGAGCCTTCTTCAGTCGTTCTTCGACGCTTGTGGCACTGATGATAAACGTTTTCCAGTCCTTGAATTGACTTTCGCCCATCCAGAGACTGATTGTTGGGAGCAATCTCTTTTGGCAAATTTCAATCAAGGAGGAATCCGGATTTCCAGACGACAACTTCATTGCGGTTTGGTAAAACCGTTCGATATAGTTCCTTGTCAGCTCTTTCTCTCCTTGGATGACGTCCATGAGAGTGGACATTGTGATGTCCTGCTATACTTCATAGAATCTCTCCAAGAACATGCGCTTGAAGCCGGCGAAGGAGTGGATGCAGTTGTCCGGCAGATTGTGATACCAGTCGAAGGCGACTCCTTCCAATGCTCCGATGAATAATCGTGTGAGGATGGCATCGTCATGGGGCAGATGGTCGATGGTGACCTCGAAGTAAGTGATGTACCGACTTGCGGAGGTCTTGCCATCATACGGGTTGATGTTGAACGGCTTATATCTTGGCGGGAATGGAACATCCCTCCAGAAAGTAGGGCACGGTTGCCGAATTCTGAGGTCTTGAGAGTTTTCTCGAGCGTGAAACATGGCTCGGAGCTCCTGGACCTCTCTTCTTACTTCTCGGGCTTCATCCACGGCGGTGGGGGTCGTTACTTCAGGAGGATTGTTGCCCGGATTTGGTGCCGCTGAATTCGAGTCCGCATTGACCGCGGGACCTGCACTTGTTTAGCCAGGCGTCCCTCCTTGCAGAGTTGGAAGGGCCACTTTGATCTCATCCACAGACTTGACCAAGGCAAGCAGTATGGCCTCCAGAGTGTCGATACGTTGGCGATCACTGGAACCTCCTTGGCTGCTGTCCGTCATGAATACCGTCTTTACATGATGAGAGATGGATGGAGCAGTGGAGGAAGCGTCCTTCGAATCATACCCCTGTAGTGAGAAGTCATCGGAGTATGTGGGAATGTTCTCCTCTGGTTCGGACTCAGAAGGAACAGTACCCCCAGTTTCCGAGTTCGTCTCGTCTTGGGAATTGTGGACGTTGTCGGGACGTCGGGGTTTGCTGCATCTGATGGGAGAGTTGTTTCCCCCGGCTCGTCTTCTTGGAACATCGGATTGTCGTGGAGGTTCGGAGGAGTGCTACCCCAGTCCCAGCAACCCCCAGTGGCGTGGACGACGAATCTCCCACTGTAGCAGATTTTGTCTTAGAACGGGTGCCTTGGAAAACTCCAGTGGTGGGCACCCGCTTAGACGACAGTCTTTTGGTCAAAGTGGTTGAAATCTTCGGGCCTGGAGTACTTGTCTTCTTCCCTCTACCATCGGCGTGGACTTTCTGAGCAGAGTTGCAGGAGACGACGGGAAGTGCCTCGCCTTCTGAAGACGGCTGTTGCAGTCTTTGAAAGACGGACTGCCGGTCTTTTCGCACCGTCGCATTATTGCAGCAGCAGTTGACGATGACTTAGATGCAGTGACGTCCGTGGGAGGACTCTTTGCACCCCGATGCATCTTTTCTTTCCTTGTGTTTGTGGAGGATGGCCTCACGCAAGTCAGATGATTCTGGATCGACCATGTTTGCTCCCTGGATTTTGGAAGACTTTTGCGAACCTCTCTGCCCGTTTGCTGTCGGGGGCTGGACTCGAGTGGTTCTGTACAACTTCCCATCTGAGGCCCGTATAACGGTATGAAATATAAAAGAAGGATGACGAAGGCGACGATGGCGAAGGCGACGATGAAATATAAAAGAGCAGAACAATTATCGGAGGATTGGACTTTTACTTCACAATACAAACTCGCTTGTACAAAGAAAGTCGAGGGACGAAAGCCTAGGTACAACAATCTAAGTACAATTGTTTATTTTAGATTCTGGGAGGTGACGGTAGAGGCTCGGGAAAGCGACGGCAGCTCTGCCTTACTCCTTGGACGATCGGGTGCAGCCTTGGCTCTGTAGAAGAACTGCTAGGCGTTGATGAAGAAATGCTCTCTCTTCAGGCTCTCTGGCTCTCTATGTTTCTCTCTGTATATCTCTCTCTGTCTCTGTGTATATCTCTGTATCTGTCTGTCTCTCTATATATCCTCGTAAGGGAATGGCACCCTGCTATTTATAAGAGTGGGGGGCTTCATTAGGGTTTACAATGATTGCCCGTTCTTGAAAATCGGCGGCTAAGGATCATTGGATCTGGGCCGTTCATCGAAATTTGAGCAATAAATGTGATTGCATCAAATCTTTTGTGGATAATTAATGCTGATTGACATAAATCCTCCTGATTTGTCATGCCAACCTCGGATTCTTCGACACGTATCTTTAATTGGCTTATTTACAAATGATCTGATTTGATACCCATATTTCATTGGGATTTGTTGAGTGATTTCGATCAATCTGATGCCACGTGCCCTGCTATCATGCCACGTGTCATAACAGCAGAAATCTGAGCCACAGGAGAGTTGCTCCTTATTGGGCCGCATAAGGATGGGAACGTGTCGAGGCTGCACATGAGTGAACCGCATGGAGATAGTCTTCGCGAGCCGCATGGACCTAGTCTTCGTGAGCCGCATGGGGCTGGTCTTCGTGAGCCGCATGGGGCTGATCTTCGTGAGCCGCATGGGGCTGGTTTTCGTGAGCCGCATGGATCTAGTCTTCATGAGCTGCATGGGGCTAATCTTCGTGAGCCGCATGGGGGAGTCTCCGCTTGGGCCGCATACGACTGTCCACGTGTCACGGCCGCATGGGGGAGTCTCCGCTTGGGCCGCATACGACTGTCCACGTGTCATGGCCGCATGGGGGAGTCTCCGCTTAGGCCCCAAGGAGTTCGTCATTATGAGGGAGTCATAATGATATCTTTGTGTCAGAACTGTCAGAGATGTCAGCCGTCAAGGCATTTAATGCAGTAAAGAACAAACGAGAGAGCTGTTTATGTGCCACGTGGCTCCCATTTGAGCCGCATAGGACTTTCTTGAGCCGCATAGATACTTGATCCGCATGGATCCTTGAGCCGCATGAATTCTTTGAGCCGCATGAATTCTCTGAGCCGTATGGGGCTCTCTGGCCGCATGGATCTTTCTTTATTATTTTCTATGCTTCTACAGCTGCCTTCATGGATCTAATAAATCGGGTATTTCGACCCTTTCTTGATAAATTTGTGGTGGTCTTTATTGACAATATTCTCATCTACTCGAAAGACAGGGCACAACATGCAGAACATCTGCGGACTGTGCTTCAGACACTTTGAGAGAATCAGTTGTATGGAAAGCAGAGTAAGTGTGAATTTTGGCTCAGCAGCGTATCCTTTCTTGGTCACATCATTTCGTCCGATGGTATTGCAGTCGATCCGAAGAAAGTGGAAGTTGTTGCTGATTGGAAGCGGCCTGCGTCTGCTAGTGAGATTCGAAGCTTTCTTGGTTTGGCGGGATACTATCGACGCTTCGTGAAAGACTTCGCGAAGATTGCATCGCCATTGACTCGCCTCATTCAAAAGGGAGTCGTGTATGAGTGGTCGGATGACTGTGAAGCTTCCTTCCAGGAGCTAAAACAGCGACTAATTCGGCCCCTACACTCGCACTTCCGGATGGGCCAGAGGGTTTTTAAATATTCAGCGATGCTTCAGGCCAGGGCTTGGGATGTGTGCTTATGCACCGAAACAAGGTGATATCCTTCGCCTCCAGACAGTTGAAGCCGCACGAAAAGAACTATCCTACGCACGACTTGGAGTTAGCGGCGATTGTGTTTGCATTAAAATTGTGGCGCCACTATCTATATGATGTGGCGTGCGCGATCTATACTGACCACAAGAGCCTCAAGTATCTCTTCACCCAGAAGGAATTGAACTTGCGACAGAGGCGCTGGCTCGAACTGATCAAAGACTATGACTTGACGATCGACTGCACTCCGGGCAAGGAAATGTGGTGGCGGACGCTCTGAGTCAAAAATATCTTGCCTCGCTATCCATCAACCGCAGACTACTATAAGATCTAGAAAAAATGGGTATCGATCTTCGGGTTCGATTCAGGGATATACGGTTGGCACAACTGCAGTTAGAGTCGAGTTTGCTAGAAAAGATCAAGACTGCTCAGAAGGATGATCCGTACCTGAAGCAAATGTGCGAGCAAATTTCAACAGGTAGTACGACCAACTTTACGGAAGATAAGACCGGCGTGCTGAGATTGAATGGCCGACTATGTGTTCCGGATGACTCAGAACTACGAAAGGAGATATTGGCGGAGGCGCATTATGCGAAATATACCTTGCATCCAGGCAGTACCAAGATGTATAAGGACCTCCGTACGACCTTCTGGTGGCACGGGATGAAGAGAGATGTGGCGCTCTTCGTGTCACAATGCATGGCCTGTCAGCAAGTGAAAGCTGAGCATCAGCGGCCGGGTGGGGAGATACAGAACCTTGCCATTCCAGAGTGAAAATGGGATCATGTCACGATGGACTTTATTGTTGGCCTGCCGAAGACACCACGGGGGAGCGACGCTATCTGGGTCATCGTCGATCGACTAACCTAGTCAGCGCACTTTATTGCCATCAAAGTTACTTGGAGCGTTGATCGCCTGGCACAGATTTATCTTGACGAGATAGTACAGCTGCACGGAGTTCCTGTATCCATCGTCTCCGATCAGGATTCACGGTTCATGTCGCGATTCTGGAGTAGCCTTCAGTCGGCGCTAGGTACCAAGTTACAGTTCAGCTCAGCTTACCATCCTCGGACCGACGGCCAAACGGAGCGCATTAATCAGATTCTCGAAGACATGCTACGACTCTGCGCAATTGACTTCAAATCAATCTGGGACATCCACCTACCGCTGGCGGAATTTGCATACAATAATAGCTACCAGTCCAGCATCCAAATGGCACCGTATAAAGGTTTGTACGGCCGGAAGTACAGATCGCCAATTTGCTGGGATGAAGTCGGGGAACGGTAGATACTTAGCACGGAGCTGGTAGAACAGACTGTAAAAAAGGTTAAGCTAATTCGGAAAAGACTAAAGATTACACAGAGTCGAAAAAAGAGCTACGCCGACACCCATCGAAGACCGTTTGAGTTCCAGGTGGGCGATCATGTGTTTCTGAAGGTGTCGCCCATGCGAGGAGTTACTCGGTTCGGCACGAAGGAAAAGCTGAGTCCGAGATTCGTTGGGCCGTTCAAAATACTCGAACGGGTCGCCCCAGTGGCCTATAAAATTACCCTACCGTCGGCACTTGAAGGTGTGTACAATGTCTTCCACGTCTCCCAATTACGGAAGTACGTGTACGACCCTAGCCACGTGGTAGATTTTGGCCAGCTGGAGCTAAAGTCCGACTTGTCATACGTTGAAGAGCCAGTTCAAATCTTAGAACGCAAGGATAAGCTGCTGCAAAATTGGGCGATCCCTCTCGTTCGCGTACTCTGGAGGAACCATGCGGCAGAAGAGTCGACATGGAAACTCGAGTCAGAGATAAAGGAAAAGTTTCCTTCATTTTTTCTATAGAGGTAGGTTCTGTTCTTAAGTTTCGAAGACGAAACTTTTTCTTAGTTGGTTATGGTGTAGTGCCCCGTCCCTACATCGTGCCCCGTTCTCCGGCCACGGGATACGCAAGAAAGGAACACTGTCGCTATCGATTCGGTCGGGACCGATAGGTCAGGATCGATCGAATCGATCGAACGGGAACGGTTGAATTAAGATCCATTCCCCGTTATGGAATGGCTTCTTCGGAACCAAGTCCCAAATTCAGCGGGATGCCCCTCGAGGATTGACTCTGCGGCTGAGTCGGGAGAGACCTCCCGTTGGTCTGCTTTTCACGCCGCTTGCGTTGGTTTTGGCTTTGTTTTCTGAATGCGTTTTTGTGAATACTTTCGATGGTTTTCATGTCTTATGTGTCAAACTTCGCATTCGTATCGAATTTTCTTGAATAACACAGTATTCTAATCGGTTGCTTGTACGATTTCAGGTGATCGCGTAGGCAACGTCTAGCGCGGCCAACCAGTTTCTCGTCTCAAGTAAATACTAAGGTGAGTGGCTGACCCTTCTTCCCTCAACCCTCTTCTCAAATATATTATCGATACGAGACATGTGCTATGCTAGATGTAATGCAACGACATGAATGATATTCCGATGAACGGTCATACAACGTCCCACGAACACGAACTATACAAATGCTTGTCATATAACATTATCGTGCTTACAATTTACCGTATCATATAGAACCGTGCTAAGGAAAAACGAATCGATTAAATTAATGTCGCAATGATACATAAAGATGTGCCTTGAACTAACGAATTAACGTAGCACGGTCATGGACAATTTGTCGATAAGGGCGATTGTTTCTTCGGACGGCATCCCGAGGCCACGGGACCATTCCGGCCTAGGAAGAAACACGGATAGCTATGCCGGATGCATGCCACAGTAGGCAGGGGCTTTCAACGGGGCTCGCTACCTGCGCTGAAAGGATCCTGTCTACCAAGCTATATGTCCAGGATGGCTTGTCGTGCCAGTGACCTTCACGAATGCACTCTATTATGGTTCTTATTATCAACATGACAGGAAAGAACATGGTAAGTCAACGCTACAACGGGGCGCTCTGCCGGGGGTAAGATCTATCGTCGTTATACGGTTGTGCCTTCAATTATAAGTTTGAATTGAGTAGTATGGCTAGATACTTCACTAAATATTGGTATACGCTCACTTAACTTCTTCAACAAATGAGAGCACGGGATTAAATTGCCACGCACCAGCACAAAGTGTAAAGTGCTGACCCTCGCTCTCAACAGGTACTCGAAACCAGGACAGCGTGCCAAGGAACTGAAGGCGACGCTCCTTTTTTTCGAAGCCTTGCTAGCGCGAAGGCTAACTCTGCAACATTTTGAAGACTCCAATCCAACTGCATCATGAGTCACAAACTCTCGCCGATCCTAGGTCTTAGAGAGTCATTTTGATGTTTGTAAAAAGGGATATAAATGTATGGAATGACTATCTCATCGATGTCGGTTGTAAGCCCGAGAGGCCTCTTTTGTAATCGAGTCTGTAACCAAACTTATTATCAATAAAAATACAAGTTTCCTTTTCTAAATGAATGTGTTCAATTTCTCTGCGTACTCTTATATATGTTGTTGTTTCGGATAACCTTATGAACTACCTTGTGCAAGCGCAACTTAGGCTTGCACGGCATCACGCCCGGGGGACGACTATCGATTCTACCGAATCGGGGCATGACATAATGGTATCAGAGCACGGCTTTGCGTCCTTGGCCTCCAGTGTCGAGTTTTTAGTCTCAAAACTGTTGGCCTCGTGTCGTTGAGATATGTCGTTCCATATGAGTGAGTCCGTAATAAGTTTTGTGGCTAATATATATTTCGCCTTCAAAAAAATCCCAGAAGGCACGGCGGCGAACGTTACGGCGAACGAAGAAAGTGCTTCGAGCGGCTCGAGTAGCTCGAGACCCAGACCCTCTAACGATGCCATGGTGCGGATGTTGTGCATGCTGGAAGCGCAACAACGACAAGCTGAGGAGAGTCAACTCCAGAATGAGCAACATCGACGGCAGACGGAGGCATGCCAGACTCAGTTCGAGGCCCGATTCGATGCACAATTCAAGATGTAGCAGAAGCAGCTCGACACTCTTCAGCAGATCGTTCAAATAGTGGTAGCCAACAACAACAACTCCGCGACGACCAATGCCGTAACTGAGCCTGCGGCCAGACAAAGTGAAGTCGAACCGGAGGTACCTGAGCCTATGCTTGCAGTACCGAGAAGTTCCAACTTCGATGTGTCAAAATTCACGAAAAGCTGCCGTACTTCCTTCAATGGCACAGAAGACCCCTCCGTGGCGATCGACTAGTTGGAGGGACTGGAAGATAAATTCGAGCTTCTGGGTGTCGAAGAGTCCAAGAAAGTCGCATGCGCTCAACTTCTACTCCGATTGAACGCACACGACCGGTGGGCCGTACAAAAGCGAGCGATCAGACGCGACGACGAGACAGCGACAATTTCCTGGGCCACCTTCTGAGAGGCTTTTGAGATTGAGTACCTCCCCGAAGACGTTCGACAAGAGAAGAAAAACGAATTTATGCAGCTAAGGCAAGGAAATATGACGGTGCGGCAGTATGCAGCAGAGTTCAACAAGTTAGCCAAGTTTGCTGGAGAATTCCTGCCCTCCCTGGCGAGTCGTGCTCGACGGTTCGAAGTGGGTCTACGACCATCCATTTACGCCCATGTGTCTGTTCCGTAATACAAAACGATGGAGGAGTCTCTCAACCACGCCCTCTGCCTTGAACGCGAATACCCTCCAGGTGCTGCCGGCGCTGTGCATACCTACAATCACAAACGCCCTAGCCACGTGGGAGGAAATAACGTGACCAAGCGTCCGAACAACGGGCACCAGGGCGGACATCAGACGAAGAATCAGGGACTTCTTCGCTGCACCAAATGTTACCGGAACGGACACCTGGCCGTCGACTGTCAAGTTCAAAATGGCGGGTGTTACTTCTGCAGAAAAAGGGGTCACTATCATGCAGACTGCCTGAAACGTAGAAGAAACAACTTGAACACGCCTCAGCATCCACAGCACCGTCCGCGGAATCAAGTTTCGGCGCCTCGAGCACCTCAACCCGTGCCGCAAAACGGCCAAGATTATCGCCCCAATGCCCAGGGCCGCGTCTACGCCATGACTTGAGATGAAGTGCTTGCATCAGATATGGTCGTGACAGGTATACTAAAATTTAATAATGTGCCTGCTCGTGTACTATTTGATTCAGGTGCTTCGTATAGTTTTATATCGGCGGACTTTGCCGCCGAGCACAAATTTCCTGTAATATCATTAGATCTCGACCTTAGCGTAAGCATACCTTCGGGCACACCAATACTCATAAACTTAGCCTGCGCCGACGGAATTATCTGTATCGGCGATCAAAAGATCGGTCTTGACGTGATAGTCCTAGACATGAAGGACTTTGATATCATTCTGGGAATAGATTGGCTCGGGCCGTGCAACGCAACCATAGACTGCGCCAAAAAGATGGCCACCTTTTGCATACCAGGAGTGCCTGAATTCTGCTTTTCGTGTGGTGAGACGTCGTTGACCTGCATGCTGATCTCGGCAATTTCGGTTCAGAGGATGCTGCATTCTGGGTATGAAGGCTATTTGGCGTCCGTCCGAGACATGCGACAGGATGGTGCAAACGCGGGTCAGACCGCCGTTGTGGCAGAATTCCCCGATGTGTTCCCGGACGAGCTACCCGGCATGCCTCCCGATCGAAAAATCGAGTTCAGCATCGATACATTTCCCGATACTCGACCGATTTCTAAGGCCCCGTACAGAATGGCCCCCGTCGAGCTGAAGGAACTCAAGGTCCCGTTACAAGAGTTACTCGACAGAGGATTTATTCGGCCTAGTGT
Source organism: Iris pallida (assembly GCA_029216955.1). Classification (NCBI taxonomy): domain Eukaryota; kingdom Viridiplantae; phylum Streptophyta; class Magnoliopsida; order Asparagales; family Iridaceae; genus Iris; species Iris pallida. The sequence goes on from JANAVB010045020.1 coordinate 17,672,178, forward strand.
TTCACCGTGGGGAGCGCCCGTGTTGTTCGTAAAGAAGAAGGATGGGTCCATACGTCTGTGCGTCGATTACCGAGAGCTGAACAAGGCCACCATCCGGAACAAGTATCTATTGCCCCGTATAGACGACTTATTCGATCAACTGCAAGGTGCCTCGGTATTTTCGAAGATTGATCTCCGCTCGGACTATCATCAACTCAAGATCAAGTCGGACGACGTACAAAAGTCAGCCTTTCGTACTCGGTACGGCCACTACGAGTTCCTGGTGATGCCATTCGGCCTAACGAATTCCCCTGCTGCCTTCATGGATCTAATAAATCGGGTATTTCGACCCTTTCTTGATAAATTTATGGTGGTCTTTATTGACAATATTCTCATCTACTCGAAAGACAGGGCACAACATGCAGAACATCTGCGGACTGTGCTCCAGACACTTTGAGAGAATCAGTTGTATGGAAAGCAGAGTAAGTGCGAATTTTAGCTCAGCAGCGTATTCTTTCTTGGTCACATCATTTCGTCCGAAGGCATTGCAGTCGATCCGAAGAATGTGGATGTTGTTGCTGATTGGAAGCGGCCTGCGTCTGCTAGTGAGATTCGAAGCTTTCTTGGTTTGGCGGGATACTATCGACGCTTCGTGAAAGACTTCGCGAAGATTGCATCGCCATTGACTCGCCTCACTCAAAAGGGAGTCGTGTATGAGTGGTCGGATGACTGTGAAGCTTCCTTCCAGGAGCTAAAACAGCGACTAATTCGGCCCCTATACTCGTACTTCCGGATGGGCCAGAGGTTTTTCAAATATTCAGCGATGCTTCAGGCCAGGGCTTGGGATGTGTGCTTATGTAGCGAAACAAGGTGATATCCTTCGTCTCCAGACAGTTGAAGCCACACGAGAAGAACTATCCTACGCACAACTTGGAGTTAGCGGCGATTGTGTTCGCGTTGAAATTGTGGCGCCACTATCTATATGGTGTGGCGTGCGCGATCTATACCGACCATAAGAGCCTCAAGTATCTCTTCACCCAGAAGGAATTGAACTTGTGACAGAGGCGCTGGCTCGAACTGATCAAAGACTATGACTTGACGATCGACTACACTCCGGGCAAGGGAAATATGGTGGCGGATGCTCTGAGTCAAAAATATCTTGTCTCGCTATCCATCAACCGCAGACTACTACAAGATCTAGAAGAAATGGATATCGATCTCCGGGTTCGATTCAGGGATATACGGTTGGCGCAACTGCAGTTAGAGCCGAGTTTGTTGGAAAAGATCAAGACTGCTCAGAAGGATGATCCGTACCTGAAGCAAATGCGCGAGCGAATTTCAACAGGTAGTGCGATCGACTTGGCGGAAAATAAGACCGGCGTGCTGAGATTGAATGGCCGACTATGTGTTCCGGATGACTCAGAACTACGAAAGGAGATATTGGCGGAGGCGCATTATGCGAAATATATCTTGCATCCAGGCAGTACCAAGATGTATAAGGACCTCCGCACGACCTTCTGGTGGCACGGGATGAAGAGAGATGTGGCGCTCTTCGTGTCACAATGCATGGCCTGTCAGCAAGTGAAAGCTGAGCATCAGCGGCCGGGCGGGGAGATGCAGAACCTTGCCATTCCAGAGTGGAAATGGGATCATGTCACGATGGACTTTATTGTTGGCCTACCGAAGACACCATAGGGGAGCGACGCTATCTGGGTCATCGTCGATCGACTAACCAAGTCAGCACACTTTATTGCCATCAAAGTTACTTGGAGCGTTGATCGCCTGGCACAGATTTATCTTGACGAGATAGTACGGCTGCACGGAGTTTCTGTATCCATCGTCTACGATCGGAATTCACGGTTCATGTCGCTATTCTGGAGTAGCCTTCAGTCGGCACTAGGTACCAAGTTACAGTTCAGCTCAGCTTACCATCCTCGGACCGACGGCCAAACGAAGCGCGTTAATCAGATTCTTGAAGACATGCTACGACTCTGCGCAATTGACTTCAAATCAAGCTGGGACGTCCACCTACCGCTGGCAGAATTTGTATACAATAATAGCTACCAGTCCAGCATCTAAATGGTGCCGTATGAAGCTTTGTACGGCCGGAAGTATAGATCGCCAATTTGCTGGAATGAAGTCGGGGAACGGCATATACTCGGCCCGGAGCTGGTAGAACAGACTGTAGAAAAGGTCAAGCTAATTCGGGAAAGACTAAAGATTGCACAGAGTCGAAAAAAGTGCTACGCTAACACCCATCGAAGACCGCTTGAGTTCCAGGTGGGCGATCATGTGTTCCTGAAGGTGTCGCCCATGTGAGGAGTTACTCGGTTTGGCACGAAGGGAAAGCTGAGTCCGAGATTCGTTGGGCCGTTCGAAATACTCGAACGGGTCGCTCCAGTGGCCTATAAAATTACCCTACTATCGGTGCTTGAAGGTGTGCACAATGTCTTCCACGTCTGCCAATTGCGAAAGTACGTGCACGACCCTAGCCACGTGGTAGATTTTGGCCAGCTGGAGCTAAAGTTCGACTTGTCATACGTTGAAGAGCCAGTTCAAATCTTAGAACGCAAGGATAAGCTGCTGCAAAATCGGGCGATCCCTCTCGTTCGTGTACTCTGGAGGAACCATGCGACAGAAGAGTCGACATGGGAACTCGAGTCAGAGATGAAGAAAAAGTTTCCTTCATTGTTTCTATAGAGGTAGGTTCTGTTCTTAAGTTTCGAGGAAGAAACTTTTTCTTAGTTGGTTATGGTGTAGTACCCCGTCCCTACATCGTGCCCCGTTCTCCGGCCACGGGGTACGCGAGAAAGGAACACTGTCGCTATCGACTCGGTCGGGACCGATAGGTCAGGATCGATCGAATCGATCGAACGGGAACGGTTGAATTAAGATCCATTCTCCGTTATGGAATGGCTTCTTCGGAACCAAGTCCCATATTCAGCGGGATGTGCCTCGAGGATTGACTCTACGGCTGAGTCGGAAGAGACCTCCCGTTGGTCTGTTTTTTATGCCGCTTGCGTTGGTTTTGGCTTTGTTTTCTGAATACGTTTTCGTGAATACTTTCGATGTTTTTTATGTCTTACGTTTCAAACTTTGCATTCGTATCGAATTTTCTTGAATAACACAGTGTTCTAATCGGTTGCTTGTGCGATTTCAGGTGATCGTGTAGGCAACGTCTAACGCGGCCAACCAGTTTCTTGCCTCAAGTAACTACTAAGGTGAGTGGCTGACCCTTCTTCCCTCAACCCTCTTCTCAAATATATTATCGATATGAGACATGTGCTATGCTAGATGTAATGCAACGACATGAATGATATTCCGATGAACGGTCACACAACGTCCCACGAACACGAACTATACAAATGCTTGTCATATAACATTATCGTGCTTGCAATTTACTGTATCATATAGAACCGTGCTAAGGAAAGACGAATCGATTAAATGAATGTCGCAACGATACATAAAGATGTGCCTTGAACTAACGAATTAACGTAGCACGGTCATGGACAACTTGTCGACAAGCGCGATTGTTTCTTCGGACGGCATCCCGAGGCCACGGGACCGTTCCGGCCTAGGAAGAAACACGGATAGCTATGCCGGATGCATGCCACAGTAGGCAGGGGCTTTCAACGGGGCTCGCTACCTGTGCTGAAAGGATCCTGTCTACCAAGCTATATATCTAGGATGGCTTGTCGTGCCAGTGACCTTCACGAATGCACTCTATTATGGTTCTTATTATCAACATGACAGGAAAGAACGTGGTTAGTTAACGCTACAATGGGGCGCTCTGCCGGGGGTAAGATCTATCGTCGTTATATGGTTGTGCCTTCATTTATAAGTTTGAATTGAGTAGGATGGCTAGATACTTCACTAAATATTGGCATGCACGCTCACTTAACTTCTTCAACAAATGAGAGCACGGGATTAAATTGCCACGCACCAGTACAAAGTGTAAAGTGCTGACCCTCGCTCTCAACAGGTACTCGGAACCAGGACAGCGTGCCAAGGAACTGAAGGCGACGCTCCTTTCTTTCTAAGCCTTGCTAGCGCGAAGGCTAACTCTGCAATATTTTGAAGACTCCAATCCAACTGCATCATGAGTCACAAACTCTCGTCGATCCCAGGTCTTAGAGAGTCGTTTTGATGTTTGTAAAAAGGGATGTAAATGTATGGAATGACTATCTCATCGATGTCGGTTGTAAGCCCGAGAGGCCTATTTTGTAATCGAGTCTGTAACCAAACTTATTATCAATGAAAATGCAAGTTTCCTTTTCTAAATGAATATGTTCAATTTCTCTGCGTACTCTTATATATGCTGTTGTTTCGGATAACCTTATGAACTGTCTTGTGCAAGCGCAACTTAGGCTTGCACGGCATCACGCTCGGGGGACGACTATCGATTCTACCGAATCGGGGAGTGACAATTCGCACGACTCAAAATTTGTTGCAAAGGAAGATCGTCAGGTTACGCATATCATCGACGATATTGAGGTGTATCAAAGATCGATATGCGATAACTCGGGGGTACTCTAACTCGACGAATGACGATCGTGCAAGTGTTATTGTTCGGTTGGTACGATACTTTGGATTTTTATTGAGATGAATATTGGATGAAAATGATCGCGTCTTGACATTTACGTTGATAGCCACAACATCGATGATCTTGTCTTGTGCGAATGCAACTCTAGCCTCGCACATGCGTCACGTTGGATTTGGGGCGATCGTTTTGCGTGAGCGCTGACATGGTGATTCATGTCGCGGGAATGATCGAACTCGGAAAATCAGGACACGACAACTTTGATTGTCTCGACTTGTTGGTTTAATGCGAAGAAAAATTCGAGGATATTTGGGCTTACGATTGATGATTGAGTAACTTGAGGATTGAGTAGGTCTAATCTGCGCATCGAGAATAAATTAGTCCAGACTCGAACAAGAGTTACGTCCCGATGAAAATGATTATCCTGCGGGAGTGTGCATGGTGATTCATGTCTACTGTGGATAATCTGAATCGCGTGAGATCGGGGCACAACATATTGTTAAGTTAGACGACCTCATGTTCGAATACGTGAATTGGGATGAATGACTTAGGAAATATGAAATGTGAATTATGGTTTAGAAATGAATCGTGTCGTAGCGAGTTTGACTTGAGAAGGATTGATAGGTGGATTATGTCGAACGTGTTCGAAAAGATAGACTATATGAAATGGCTTACTGGTCGAGCGATATTGATGTGTCGAAGATTTGGTTGAGTAAACTTACGATAGGATGACTTTGCTGAATGACTCGGACCCCGTGCGACGAATGTTGGGATGTGTGTAGGCAATCTATGTTCGATGTTTAGAAATCATAGTGATGCAAGCTTGGGTAGAAAATCCCATACTATCAATTTGGTTTGACCTTAGGATGGGGTTAGTGTTGATATTGTTGTTTGGAAACTATGATTCCAATACTGACGGAAAGACATAGCCTAGCGGTTAGGCAGACGTCCGAGTGCGAAGTGGTAGGATTTGTGGAGGCACCACTCACGAGTATCGATTGACATGCATGTATATCAGGGATGCCCGAATATGTGCACGATCCGACTCGAGTGGTGTTGGCGGATTCTCTATCACAAGACTTGGCTGAAATGCATGTATTTTAGGGACGCCTGGAATATGTGCACGATCCAACTAAGTGATACATTGAATCAAGTGAGACTTGAGGAACAGGGAAGTGTCAAGGATTTTAAGATTGTGAGTCTTGAAGAAAGGATTGAGGGTAGTACGAGCGTGGCTCGGATTTGAGAAATGCCTAGGAGAAATGTGCGCAAGAGTCGTTGAATGTCGAGTGATAAGTCAATGAGTAAGTACTTAGTTAGTTTCGAGGACGGAACTTTTTCTGAGTGGTGTATGATGTAGTGCCCCGTCCCGCTCAGTCAATCGGAGGAATCGAAATGCCAACGACGTTCGGACTTAGCTTTACAACGGCTGCTCGAAGGCACCGCTCGGTCGAGACGTCCGCTCGCTCAGGTGGGGTAGTTTCAGTGAACTTGCCTCATCTTAGCCTTCACATAATAAATTGCATATTTTCAACTTGCACAAGTAGGCTTGATAATAAAAGAGACGAATCCATATAGCTAAAGGAAGTAATCCCGAAGGGTCAAATTGAGTTAGAATATGGAAAGGTCCAACGGTTGGCTTAGAGTTGGTGCATGGCGTGCTTTGAAAATGACACTCGATCCTTCGTTCCGTGGCTTGGGAGATGGAAAAGTTGGTCTTCGACACAAACTATGAATTAGCCTAAGTCATAGGCGTCGCCCGCGTAAATGCTCGATAAAGCATACATGTTTCCACGATGCAAGGCTTGGCATAGCTTTTACTCATTGTCACGCCCCGAGTCGGCAACGTTCGTCTCCGATGTTATTTTTTGTCGATTCGATCGTCCTCGCTAAGGCGTGATGCCGTACGAGTCTGGAATTGCACTCGTACAAGGCAGAACGTTACGTTGCTTTTGATATTAATATGCCAAGTTGAAACTTCACAAATCACATCAGAATTTAAGATACAGTATAGGAAGATAGAAATGCTTTTCATTCATAGCTTGCAACAAAGTGCAAGTCGTAATTACATTGGATGCCGTTGCGGCTGTATTGATTGAACATAAAGAAAATACATTCGACAAGCTGCATGAACTACGCTTGCCGTCCCATACATTCACCCCTTTATACATAAGCCGTCGACTTGAATTTGCTTCAAAATACTTCAGCATAGGAAGAGCTTCAAGACGCCTCTCTGTACTTCAGCTTCGTTTTAGGTTGGAGCGCCCGCCACACCTGGAAAAATTAGGAGAGGGGATTAGCACACTTGCTAAGTGGACGAGACGAACCAACTCGTCTAAACCGACTCTGATCATTAGGGTAGGCATGCTTTAGAGTTGTCTTTCTATTAGAACTAAATGAATTCAGTTCATATTCGATAGCCGTCTTTGAGTAATAAAGGATACAGTATAACATCGCAGTTTATCATATTTCTTACCACGGTCGTGCTCGTCCCTGCATGAAAACAGAGATAATATTTACACCTGCATAATACAATAGGTAAGCATGCAACTATCTTATATGCGGTCATTGGTGCTACGCACCACTAGGGACTAAATCGAAGTTGGCATGCGATGCTACCTTTTCAACCTAGGTTGCAAGCCTTACTGAAGGTCACGCATGCCTCGCGCCGAAGCACGATAAATTATTCCCCCTAGGACGAATCGGTTCCGATGCCCCGGATACCGTTTTGAGGAAAACGAACTTATGCACAAGTTGTCCATGACCATGTCTATGTGCGAACAGTTTAATATATGCAACCAGTTTCATATAGCACGGATAGTATCGAACGACATTATCATTTCTTGTAACTCATGCAACGATTCATTTTCCCCAAAGCCGTACACCGATTTAGCGTCCCGTGGGCACCAAATTGTCCGAGGTATCATAACCCATGATCGACGTTTCACATTATTTTGCAGCACATGAAATAGTCCATCTTTTTACTAGAACCTTAAACTTTTTCGTTTATGTGAGAAACTTGTATTTTTAGGAGTAGATTACTCAAAATCGATACGTTTTTTCCGAGTTCTTGACCTTAGTGGATTGGCATGCAATTAACTTGGCATCGTTCGATTTGAATGAATTTGAGGCAAGGAATAAGTTTGCGGGACAGAGTAGAAAAGAAGGGTCGATTCACCAACCGATTACTTTGCTTCGTGCCGGTCGTCCAAGCGCTACGCAATGTCAATCCTTAGTTACGCGAGCTCCTGCAATGGCACCAACGCTTTGTTAGAATTCCTTCTTTTCCCTTTGTATCGAAATTGTAATTGCATCCATAAAAATGACGCAAAAGCACTTCATCAAGCCCAGCGGCAAAGCTCCAAGAAAACCATACAGCGGTCCGGTCCCGTCGAAGGGACTCTTATAGAGAGCTCACTCACCGAGACGTAGCCCGCTGCATCTAGGACTTATTCCAACAGAAGTCGTTCCATTAGTTGGATCGATTCTCGTAACTTCCGTCCAAATCGATTTGAATCGATGCCGTAAGGCGTTATCGTTTACCAAGCTTAGCGATCGAGTCAGATGGCCATCTAAGTTTCCGGCCGATCTGACTCGGCGTAAGCATATTATGAAGTTCTGTCGCCTATCGAAAGTGGGGCGCTACATAATATACCACTAAGAAAAAGTTTCGTCCTAAAACTTAAGAACAAGGGTCTAATCTTAATTTAGACAAACAATGTCGGGTACTTCTCTTTCATCTCCGCCTCCATCTCCTACGTCGACTCCTCGACTGAATGGTTCCGCCAAAGCACGCGGACCAAGGACATCGATCGATTGCGTAGCACCTTCTCCTTGCGGTCCAAAATTTGAATAGGCTCCTCCGAGTAAGACAAATCAGTACGTAGCTCCAACTGATCGAAGCTAACCACATGACTTGGATCGTACATGTATTTTCGAAGTTGTGAAATGTGGAAAACATCGTGCACATCAGCTAAGGCAGGAGGTAGTGCGATCCGATAAGCAACCGTCGCAACTCGCTCAATGATCTCGAAGGAGCCTGTTTGCCATTGATTGTAAAAGTATATAACAGTTTTATGGGAGGACTGAACTTAGACTCACAATACAAACTCACTTGTACAAAGAAAGCCTAGGGACGAAAACCTAGGTACAGCAGTCTAAGTACAATTGTTTATTTTAGATTCTGGGAGATGACGATAGAGGCTCGGGAAAGCGACGGCCGCTCTGTCTTACTCCTTGGACGATCGGTATGTAGTCTTGGCTCGAAGAAGATCTGCTTGGCGTGGACAAAGAAATGCTCTTCTTGCTCTCCTCGTGTTGCTCTCCTGGCTTCTCTTTCTCTGTGATTATCAAAAAAGGGGGGAGCTCTCTCTGTATATCTGTCTCTCTCTTTTTTTTTATTCTCTAGTTGCCGGGGGTTCTTGCAAGGGAATGATGCTGGCTATTTATAGGAGTGGGGTGTGATCATTAGGGTTTGCTAATGATCATTTGTTTGGAATGTCGGTGCTCCTTCAATCTATCTGAACCATTGATCCTGATTAAAATAAATCTAGGCCATTAATGCGGATAGCACAGTATCTTATGAGCAATTAATGCTAACTGCTTTAAATCTTCATGATTGATTATGCCAATGTCTGATTGCTCACCACGTGTCCCATTAGCTTGATAATAAATGATATGCCCTGATCTTAGTAATTATGACGATGATGTCAAATATACTTGTTGGGATTCGGTTAAATCCTTGATTGATCCGATGCCACGTATTTTGATTATGGGTCCTGCCAGAGCCGCATAGGATGGGCAACACTTGAACCGCAGGGAGATACTCTTCGTGAGCCGCATAGGATAATGTTTCATCGAGCCACAGGGAACGAACTCTCAATGAGCCGCATATGCATAGTCTTTACGAGCCGCATGAGCTAGCGTTGTATTGAGCCGCAGGGGCTGAGCTCTCAGTGGGCCGCAAATGGCTGATTTCTGCTAGTCATATAGGGTAACTTCTCAGTGAGCCGTATGAAGCTGTTCTCTATTAAGCCGCATAAGATTTGCCACATGGCAACCTAGGATTTCTGACGGATCGGATCAGAGATCTTCTTCTTTTCCCGAAGAGTCTGTCATTATGGCAGAGCCATTATGATACTTTATGCCAGAGCCGTCACAGTCGTCAAATCGTGTCAGAGCATTAAATGAGGCCACTATTCAAAGGGCCAGCTGTAGGAAAGGATCACAAGGGGGGATGTGGCGTCGATCGGGCCGCATAAATTGCATACACTCCCGAGCCGCATGAGACTGAGAGTCTTCTTTGAATCGCGTAAGGCAGCTCTTGTATGAGCCGCATGGGCTTCTTTCCAGAGCCGCATGGACCATTACTCTAATATTTTCCATGCTTCTACAGGACCCCCTTCAAAGTTTTCAATTTACAAAATTGAAACACTTTGAAAAAGAAGCATGGCCCCGTTCATGCCGCATAAGTGTCTCAACCGCATAGACTCATCTGGCCGTATAGGCTCTTTGCCACGTGTCCTGACTACGTGTGCAAATCTTCTTTAAATGCTCTTGATTCGTTTTGAATTAACGCCGTCTTTTGGGGGAGGATCCCAAGTGAAGTAGTACGTTGAATTTTGAATAAATGAGCATGTTTCAACTCATCATCTCTTTCTTGTACTTGTGACGTCTGTGAAATCGGACTTGCTGGGGGATTATTTGTGGACCTGTTATCCTAGGCGTACCTTGGTTTTAGGTACGGATAACAAGTTTGGACAGGATGTCTAGAACAGCCGTGGCGAAGTGGTCATGGATGTTCTCGGTGCTAGGAAAAAAGAATGCCGTAGAGCAGCTGGGCTCCTGGGGCATGGTGGGGTGGTGGATTTATGCTAAGAAGCTTAGCAAAGGAATATTTGTGGACCTATTATCCTTGGCGTACCCTGGTTCGGGATACATATAATAGGGCGAAAGAAAAACCAACATATTTGCTCAGAGGTTATGATGACATGGCAAATGTGAAGGTTTTACCGTAAAATCTTCCTGTTCAAAAGTAATGAGAACATGGCAGGGGAGACTTCATGAAAGCTATTTGTAGTAAATAGCGGATATTTGTGGTCAACAGAGGACATTTGTGGTCAACAGAGGACATTTGTGGACCTATTATCCTTGTCGTACTCCGGTTGTGGGTACAGATAATAGGTTGAAAGAGGACCGGCATACTTGCTCAGAGGTAATATGGACATGGCAAATATGATGATTTCTTCGACGGAGCCTTCCCATTCAGAGGTAATGAGGACATGGCAGGAGTGGGCTCAATGAAGAGTGGGTACATAGAACGACTCAGAGGTAGGAGAACGTGGAAGTTCTATGCGAGGGGGCGGTTTGTTTTTGGTGAAAGTGAAGACGACTCAGAGGTAATGAGGACATGGTCGTTTCGGAAATTGGTGGATCGACTACCCTTTTTGTGCACTGGGAGTGCGGGTAGTGGATCATGAGGGAGGACCTCTTCCAGGAAGAAAGTTCAGAGGTATAATCATACGTGACTTACTATCTGAAAGAGTGACCGGAATGTAAGTTCAGAGGCACCAGCGGGTACATAACTTGGTAATTTAGAATATTGAGGAAGTGAGAGTTCAGCGGCACCAGCGGGTACATGTCTTGATAATCTGAAATATTGTGGACGTGGGTTCAGTGGTACTAAAGGGTACATGACTCGATGAATTGAAATAGGGTGGATATGAGTTCAGTGGTACTAAAGGGTACATGACTCGATGAATTGAAATAGGGTGGATGTGAGTTCAGTGGTACTAAAGGGTACATGACTCGATGATTTGGAGAATGATGTTTAAACATAGTATTTCTTCAGGAACTTGTCGTTGACGGGCAACATGAGCAAGTCTCCGTTCTGATTGGCGAGGCGGTAAGCACCGTTGGAGAACACGGCCTCGATGACAAATGGACCTTCCCATTTTGGCTGGAACTTGCCGGCGGTCTTGTGAGTCATGACCATTGGCCTGCGGACTGCCAGCACAAGATCGCCCACTTGGAATGTTCTGATTTTAACCTTCTTGTTGAAGGCTCCTGAGATGCATGCTTGGTATAGCTCGATCCTTTGCTGAGCTAGAAGGCATTTTTCATCTAAGGCCTCCAACTCTTGTAGTCGACGTCGGTAGTTATCATCCATTGTCAATTGATAGGTGAGGGCGACGCGGAGTGAGGGGATTTGAGTCTCCAATGGGAGGACTGCCTCACTCCCGTACACCAGGGAAAATGGTGTATTCTCGGTGGCTGTTCGAACTGTGGTGCGATAAGCCCATAAGCATTCGCCGAGCTTTTCATTCCAGTCACGTTTGTTGGAGGAGACAAACTTCTTGAGGAGTTTGATGATCGTTTTGTTGAATGCCTCTGCTAACCCGTTTGCTGCCGGGTTGTACGGTGTCGAAGCGACATTCTGAATGCGGTGCTTATCGCAGAACCGATAGAATACGTGGCTTGCAAACTGCGGACCATTGTCATGGATGATCCTTCGGGGTAATCCAAAGCGGTAGATGACGTGATGCTTAAGGAAGCTGATCACATTTGAAGTCTTAACTTCTGCGAGTGGGACAGCTTCCGCCCATTTGGAGAAGTAATCAGTGATAGCAAGTATGAAGCGATGTCCTCGGGAGGAAGGTGGGGTGATTGGGCCAATGATATCCATTCCCCATGCTTCGAATGGCCAGGATGCCACTTTCGGATGTAGAAACTCTGATGGTTGGTGAATGAAGTCTGCGTGGACTTGGCAAGCTTTGCATTTTCTGGCATAGTCTATCGCGTCTGCCACCATTGTGGGCCAGTAGTAGCCCATTCGGCGAAGGCGATCTTGTAGTTTTGGGCCGGGCTGATGGATCCCGCAGACACCGTCATGAGCTTCTCGCACGACTTCTTTGGCTTCTGTGTTCGACAGGCACCGGAGTAATAATCCGTCATAGGAGCGGCGATACAGCATCTTCGTCTCTGTATCGTAGAAAAATCTGAGAGAACGCCGTCTGACAGAAGTAGCTTCCTTTGGGTTCTCAGGGAGGATGTTGTAGACGACGAAGTCGATGAATGGCTGTCTCCAGTCTGGTGCTTCATCGACCGTCTGGGTGGAATAATTTGCCACGAATTGAACATTGTTCTTGGGGCAGACCAGTTCGTGGCCTATCACGTCAACCGAATGATGAGCCTGGTTTGGCACTGCTAAAGAAGCGGCAAGGCCTGCTAGAGCATCGGCTTCGATATTTTGGAGTCTGGGAACGTGTTCGATGAAGAACCCCTCGAACGATGAGATAATGTTGATCGCAATTTGATGGTAGGGGATCATGTCTTCATGGCGGACCTCGTATGAGCCCCGGATCTGATTGACGATTAGTTGGGAGTCGTCGTACGCTTCAAGGTATTCTACCTCCAGCTCTCTTGCCAGTTGGAGACCAATGACCAGAGCGTTATACTCGACCACATTATTAGAGCAGGGTTCTGTGAGGAAGTAGGCGCGATTGATCACCAGCCCGGTAGGAGAGACCAATACCACTCCGACCCCAACGACGATATTTCCCTTGGGTCCTGTTCTTGAAGTGCCATCGAAGAACATCCGCCATATGTTATCGTGGGTAGCTGTATTCGAATTGGCGACCTTATCTGGGATCTCTTCATAGATTCTGGATGACTCCGATCCTGGGTGGGCTGCCAAGAAGTCTGCCAGGGCTTGACCCTTGACAGTCTTCTGCGGAACGAAGATCATATGATAGGGGGACAGCAATATTGCCCATGTAGCGAGACGAGAGCTGAGTGCCCCTGGTTTAGTTATGAGGACTCTGAGAGGGTTGACTCGGGAGATTACATGTATGGTTTGCCCTGTGATGTAGTGCCGCATCTTTTGAATGGCGAACACCAGGGCGAGGCATTCCTTCTCCACAGCGGTGTATCGATGTTCTGGCCCAATCATCATTCGGCTGAGGTAATATATGGCCTGCTTGTGGCCTGCATCGTTGCTTTGTGCCAGCACGACTCCAAGGGAGTGTTCCATTGCTCGTACGTAGAGCAAGAATGGTTTTCCAGGGACCGGGGCCACCAAAACTGGAGGATTTGATAAGTATTCCTTGATGCTGTCGAAAGCATGCTGGCATTCCTCGTCCCATACGAATGAGACTCCTTTCTTCATGAGGTGTGTGAATGGTCGTCATCGCCCGGAGAGGTTAGAAATGAACATCCTGATGTAAGCTAGCCTTCCTTGGAGGCTTCTAAGTTCGCGGAGATTTTTTGGGGGAGCCATCTCCATGATCGCCTTTGTTTTCTCGGGGTCTACATGGATACCCTGTGCAGTGATGATGAAGCCTAAGAACTTCCTGCTGGATACGCCCAAGAATGATTTTGTAGGGTTCATCTTCAGATTGTGGGCTCGCATTAGGTCGAATACCGTCCTCAGGTCCTGAAGATGATCTTCCTTACGGCGACTCTTGACGGCGATGTCGTCGACATAGCATTCCACTGTCTTGCGCAAATGTTCTCCGAAAATGATACTCATGGCTCGCTGATATGTAGCGCCAGTATTCTTTAGATCGAATGGCATGACTGTGTAGCAGTATGTGCCAATCGGCGTTCGGAATGATGTGTGCTTTTCGTCGTCGAGAGACATCTTGATTTGATTGTACCCCGAGAATCCATCCATGAATGACATACGTTCAAAGCCGCATGTGTTGTCGATCATGATGTCTGTGATGGGGAGGGGAAATTCGTCTTTCGGACATGCCTCATTTAGATTACGGAAGTCGATGCAGATTCGGATCTTCCCATTCTTCTTAAAGACCGGAACTATGTTGGCGACCCAGTCAGGATGTTGCTCCTCACGGATGAAGCCGCTGGCTATTAGTTTGTTGACTTCGGCTTCGATCGCATCTATGACGCCTGGGCGGAAGCGTCGTTGTTGCTGCTTGACTGGTTTTGCATCTGGTCGTATGTTAAGCTTATGAAGAGCAATGTCGGGATCTAAACCCGGCATGTCCTCATAACTCCAGGCGAACACATCAATATATTCTTTGATAAGTTCCAGTAGCGATTCTCGCTCTTCGTCTGTTAAACTCTTACTGACAAAGATTGGCTTTGGAGAGGACTCGCTGCCGAGGTCGACCTGCATAATTTCATCTTCGGTAGGAGGTTCTCTCTGCTCGAACCGTTTTTCCCATTGCGCGTCCAGCTGTTGTGCCCACGGCTCTAGTTCGAGGATTTCAGAAATGTCTTCGTCTTCTTCGTAAGCGTCAGCAAATGCCATATTGACTGACAGAACTTGTCTGAATATGTCTCCGATGCTGGTATCCGAGTCGGAAGTTGGTGATCCGGTTGAATGTGACTGCCAGTCACACTCTTCATCTGAACTCTCGGGGGTCGTCGTAGGAGTTACATACCCTAGTCCACATCGAGTTTTGCTATAGTAGTCCCGTGGCTTGCCGGTCGGTACTGGGGGCTTCAAAGGTAGTCGACGTCCAGTGCCGTAATTTAAACCTGGTGTAGTCTCTAGATCATATCCCTGCTTTTGCATGAGATATTTGGACTGGGGGCTATAAAGATACAGAGGCAGTCTCCCGGCATCTGATCCAAGATCGGCTTCCTTTATGATGAAGGGGTACGGATCGTCTTTTCGGCCGAAGATAATTGGATGGTCCCCTCCCTAGTATATTCGGTAGGCATCTTCTGCTGGAGTAAGCTGGATCGCGGTGTATACATTTGTCACCTGTGTGTGTAGGTGAGTACCTACACCGTGGTCCATAGCATACATTGTACATAGCTTGTTGAGCTCGGTATAGTTCAAAGATAACCCTTTATTGATGAAGTAAGGTATCTTTTCTAGGAGAATTACATCATCGGCGGAGGGGACATTAGTGTGAGTAGCCACATACTTGGCTAGTTCCGGCTCCTCCTTGGCTACCCCCTGTGTAAGTGAAGACTGAGAGGACGTCCTAGTCAGCTTGATCTTCAGAGGTTCAACTGACGAAGAAGAGCGTGGGGTTGTCGGTAGACTAGCAACCCCCAGTCTGGCACTCGATGTGGAGCGAGGGGTGGCTGGTTCGCTAGAAGTATCAGACCTTGTATCGGGATGATGACCTTTCTTGGGAAGGCGTATTGTCAGTGGCCTATCGGAGGGATTGAGCTTCTCCATTTGGGGTTGACCGACTCTCGGTAGTCTGATTATCAGTGGCCCCGTTGTGGGTCTCGGCACTTGGCCGGACCTTGGCAGCCGGATTATCATCTGTTCTTCCTGTGCCGAGAGGCTGATCGCGTCCTTCCGCAGAATAGCAGTAAGGGGTGCGGACTTGCCCGGTTTGCGAGCTTGGAGGTGGATCGTCAGAGGTTCTTCTGATCATGTGGCCGTCTTGGTATGAGCTTGCACAACTTCTTCGACCAGGTGCTTCTTTGATTTTTCGTACAGACAGGAGTCTGAGTAATAAGATTCGACCCCCTTGAAGGGATCGATATCAGCAAATTTTGTCCTCACGAAGCCATGCTTATCGACATATTTGAAGCATTGGTGCAGTATGGAAGGCACGATCATATAATCGTGTATCCAAGACCGCCCCAAAAGGATGTTGTAAGAAGTGTCGGCGTCTATGACGTAGCAGGTGACTTCTGATTGGAGATCGCCAATCTGGCATTTCAGACGGATCTTCCCGATTGGGTAGCTCCTGCCCGAATTGAAACTGCTAATGGCGGTGCTCGTAGGCGTCAGACGATGCATCGGAATACGAAGATGATGTAGCAGACCCTTCGGAATGATGCTTATGGAAGACCCAGGGTCAATATGCATTCGGCCCACCTTTACGTCGCCAATGTATCCAGTGTAGTATAACGGGCGATCATGCAGGTTAGTTTTGATAAGCATATCCTACGGAGAGAAGACGATATTGGGTATCGCTCCCGTACACGCACTATCTTGGAGATCTGCAGGTTGATTATCTCCCGTGAGGTTGACCTGAGCCAAGTACGCGTCGGCGTTTTGGAGTGCATCACTCAAAGCTGTGCGGACATCCTTTGAGAGCCTTAGGAGTTCATATAAGGATAATTTGGCCGGTGTATTGGCCAATTGTGCCAAGATGTCGAAGTTATAGGGCCTCTCCAGCCCCTGAGGTGTCTCCTTTCGGAGGGATTTGTCGAAGCGAGTCTCCTTCGGCCTAGGCTTGTCGGTCGTCGAAGGCTGAGCCGGTCCCGGAGCATCGGTAGAAGTGGGCGGATGATCATCAGTCGAGTTCTCAGCCACAGGCTGAGATTGTGCTCCAGATCGAGTAACAACGGCCGTGACTTCTTCTTCATCTGCCGAGACGGTGCGGCAGGATCTGACTTTTTTGCTTCTCTTCTTGTGAATGGGAGGCGTTGTGGGCTGAGTCACCTCGTGGACCAAGTCCGGATGGACCCACATAATTTCTCCTCGCGATGTAGTGAGAGGTACAAGATCGGCAGCTTGATCTCGAGCAGGCGGAAGATTAGCAATTTCCATCGTTGCCAGAGGGATGGGTATAACACCGTCTTGAGTCTCTGTTGGCGGGAAGCTGCCGAATTATACAGATACCATGTTGGCTGCTACGGTTACCTCCTCGAAATCGATGGCTAGAGCGTTCGAATCGATGAGATTTTGGATGTACCATTTCAGTTGGTAGCAGTCGTGTGTAGCATGGTGGACGCAACGGTGGTATTGGCAGAATTTTGGGTTCTCCAAGTCAGCCGGCCGAGGCTCCCGTCTTGGTGGAGGGAGCTGAATTCTATCTCCTTGTATGAGCATGTCCAAGATAGGCTTGACGTGGCCGTCTTCAAAAGAGTAAGCGATTTGAGGCCATTGTTTGTCTGTTGGTTGTGACTCGGGCTTCTGGGCCGTGTCGGCCACCATAGCCTGCTTGCCTCTGTTGTCCCGATTGTTGGAGGGGCTACCCCCATTGTCGGTGTTGGTGCTGGGACGCTTGCCCTTGTTCTCTCCCTCTGAGATATGCAACCCCAGCTGGCGGGCCTTCTTCAATCGTTCTTCGGCACTTGTAGCACTGATGATAAAAGCCTTCCAGTCCTTGAATTGACTTTCGCCCATCCAGAGACTAATTGTTGGGAGTAGTCTCTTTTGGCAAATTTCAATCAGGGAAGAATCCGGATTGCCAGATGGTAACTTCATTGCGGTTTGACGAAACCGCTCAATGTAATTCCTCGTCAGCTCTTTCTCTCCTTGGATGACGTCCATGAGGGAAGACATTGTGACGTCCTGCCCTACCTCGTAGAACCTCTCCAAGAACAAGCGTTTGAAGCCAGCGAAGGAGTGGATGCAATTGTCCGACAGGTTACGGTACCAGTCGAAGGCGACTCTTTCCAATGCCCCGATGAATAACCGCGTGAGGATAGCATCATCATGGGGCAGATGGTCGGTGGTGAGCTCGAAGTAAGTGATATACCGACTTGCTGAGGTCTTGCCATCATAGGGGTTGATATTGAACGGCTTATATTTTGGTGGGAATGGAACATCCCTCCATTCAGCAGGATATGGTTGCCGTATTCTGAAGTCTTGAGAGTTTTCTCGGGCGTGGAACATGGCTCGGAGCTCTTGAACTTCTCTCTTTACTTCTTGGGTCTCATCTGTCGCAGTAGGAGCCGTTACTTCGGGAGGATTATTGCCCGGGTTCGGTGCCGCTGAATTTGAATCCATATTGTTTGCGGGTCCCGTGCTTGTTTGGCCAGGTGTCACCCCTTGCAGAGTAGGAAGAGCCGCTTTGATCTCGTCTACAGACTTGACCAAGGCATACAGTATGGCCTCCAAAGTGTCGATACGTTGGCGATCACTGGAACCACCTTGATTATTGTCCGTCATGAATACCGTCCTTACGTGAGGAGTGACGGAAGGGACGGTGGAGGGTGTGCCCTCTGAGTCATACCCGTGCATCGAGAAATCATCGGGGTAGGTGGGAATATTCTCTTCGGGTTCGGACTCGAAAGGAACAGTACCCCAGCTTCGGAGCTTGCTTCATCTTGAGAGTCATGGATGTCATCGGGGACGTCGGCATCTGTTGTACCTGACGGGAGGATTGTTTCCCCGGGCTCATCTCCCTGAAACATCGGATTGTCGTAGATGTTCGGAGGAGTGCTACTCCCAGCTCCCTCGATCCTCAGCGGTGCGGACGATGAATCTCACATTGCAGTAGATTTTGTCTTCGAACGGGTGTGTTGGTATACTCCGGTGGAGGGCAACCGTTTAGCCGATAATTTCTTAGCTGTAGTGGTTGATATTTTCGGACTGGAGATGCTTGTCTTTTTCCCCTCCTTTCGGCGGGGACCTTTTGAGCGGAATTGTAGGAGACAACAGGAGGTGCCTCATCTTCTGAGTTCGGGTGCTGTAGCCTTTGGAAGACGGACGGCCGATCTTCCGTCACTGCCGCGTTGTTGCAGCAGCAATTGACGATGATTTGGGTACAGCGATATCCAAGCGAGGACTATTTGTACGCCGACACTCCTTCTCTTTCCTTGCATTTGTGGAGGATCACCTCCCGCAGGTCAGAGGAACCACTCTGTCTGTTTGCCGTCGGGGGCTGGACTCGAGCGGTTGTATACAACTTCCCATCCGAGGCCCGTGTGATAGTCAACGGGACGCCCCGATAGTCAGAGGTTGGGACAGCTGACTGGGCCCGATGAGCCCGCGCTGCCCTAGACTCCCTCCTTTTAGCACTTGCGGGTGCGTAATAAGAGGAGTCCAAGTTGAATGCCACAGAGTCTGGCTTATCATCCAGAGAATCATCAGGGTCAGGACCGCATGAGAGACGGTCGAAGACTGATCGAGAGAAGCATGAAACGGACGCTATACGACTAGAATTAGGCACCGTGCAGGCTGTCTGCATGCGGTTGTCTTCTGCCGTCGGACGAATTGTTTTCGTGCGGCTAGGAGTCACGACCGTACAGGCTGGCCGCATGCGGTTGGCAATTGTGGCCGCATAGGTTTTCTGCAAGCGGTTGACTCCCACAGCCGTATGAGTTTCATTCGTGTGGTTGGCAACTGTAGCCGCATAAGCTATGCGGATGACAGATATGGCCGCATGAGTTTTCTTCATGCGGCTGGAGGATGTAGCCGCATGAGCTTTCTCCCTGCGGCTGAAGGATGTAGCCGCATAAGCTTTCTCCCTACGGCTGATAACCTTATGCGGCTCGGATCTCATAGAGTTCCTCTTTGCCCCTGCAAGTCCAGCATCATAGTGTTTTCTTCTGTCGGACTTGGGGACAGCAGAGTTGTCTACAATCTGAAGTGGGGCCGCAGGGGAATCTTGCTCGCCGTTTTGAACAACAGAGGGTGTCTCTGCAAGAGCTTCAGTAGGAATGAAGGATCGGGGTCTCCACTCCTTACGGGCCTTCTTTGTGCGGGCTTACTTCTGGACCGGGCCAGTGCTCTTGTCGGAGGGCATCTCTTCGAACGCCTGTTGGTCGAACCGGACGACCATCTTTTGTTGAGTGGAGCCAAGCTTGGCTGCATCCGATTGCGTCACCAACTCCTCAGTCGTGGAGAAGTTAGTCCCCAGCAGAGTCGCCATCGTATTTGCCATTGATTGTAAAAGTACAGAACAGTTTTATGGGAGGACTGAACTTAGACTCACAATACAAACTCGCTTGTACAAAGAAAGCCTAGGGACGAAAACCTAGGTACAGTAGTCTAAGTACAATTGTTTATTTTAGATTCTGGGGGTGACGATAGAGGCTCGGAAAAGCGACGGTCGCTCTGCCTTATTCCTTGGACGATCGGTATGCAGTCTTGGCTCGGAGAAGATCTGCTTGGCGTGGACGAAGAAATGCTCTTCTTGCTCTCCTCGTATTGCTCTCCTGGCTTCTCTCTCTCTGTGATAACTGCTTTAAATCTTCATGATTGATTACGCCAATGTCTGATTGCTCACCACGTGTCCCATTAGCTTGATAATAAATGATATGCCCTGATCTTAGTAATTATGACGATGATGTCAAATATACTTGTTGGGATTCGGTTAAATCCTTGATTGATCCGATGCCACGTGTTTTGATTGTGGGTCCTGGCAGAGCCGCATAAGATGGGCAACACTTGAACCGCAGGGAGATACTCTTCGTGAGTCGCATAGGACAATGTTTCATCGAGCCGCAGGGAACGAACTCTCAATGAGCCGCATATGCATAGTCTTTGCGAGCCGCATGAGCTAGCGTTGTATTGAGCCGCAGGGGCTGAGCTCTCAGTGGGCCGCATATGGCTGATTTCTGCTAGTCATATAGGGTGACTTCTCAGTGAGCTGCATGAAGCTGTTCTCTATTTAAGTCGCATGAGATTTGCCACGTGGCAACCTAGGATTTCGGACGGATCGGGTCAGAGATCTTCTTCTTTTCCCGAAGAGTCTGTCATTATGGCAGAGCCATTATGACACTTTATGCCAGAGCCGTCACAGTCGTCAAATCGTGTCAGAGCATTAAATGTGGCCACTATTCAAAGGGCCAGCTGTAGGAAAGGATCACAGGGGAGATGTGGCGTCGATCGGGCCGCATAAACCGCATACACTCCCGAGCCGCATGAGACTGAGAGTCTTCTTTGAATCGCGTAAGGCAGCTCTTGTATGAGCCGCATGGGCTTCTTTCCAGAGCCGCATGGACCATTACTCTGATATTTTCCATGCTTCTACAGGGCCTACAAATCTCGGGCTCAACTTGCCTTTAACGCCGAACCGCATCACACCGTGCATTGGCGTTACTTTCAGAAACACATGGTCCCCGACCAAGAACTCTAGCGGTCGTCGATGAAGATCTGTATAGCTCTTTTGTCGACTTTGCGTGATGCAGAGTCTATCTCGAATCAAGCGGACCTTTTCGATGGCCTGCTCCACCAGTTCCGGTCCAAGCACTTGTCGCTCTTCGACTTCATCCCAACATATCGGCGAACGACACTTCCTCCCGTAGAGCGCTTCGTATGGAGCCATCTGAATGATCGACTGATAACTGTTGTTATACGCAAACTCCGTAAGCGGCAAATGCGTATCCCAACTAGTCTTTAGGTCGATCGCACACAGACGCAACATTTCTTCTAAGATCTGATTGACCCTCTCCGTCTGACCGTCTGTTTGGGGATGGTACGCCGAACTAAAGTTCAGTTTGGTCCCCATCGCTGCTTGGAGGCTCGTCCAGAAACGCGATAGGAATCGCCCGTCTTTGTCCGAAATTATTGAGGCCGGTATCCCGTGCAGTCGAAAAATCTCATCGACGTAGATTTGCGCTAACCGATCGACGCTCCATCCTACTTTAATTGCGATGAAGTGAGCCGACTTGGTCAATCTATCAACAATGACCCAAATTATGTCATTCCCCCGTGGCGTCTTCGAAAATCCCACAATGAAATCCATCGAGATATTGTCCCACTTCCACTCGGGAATGGCGATGTTCTGCAGCTCTCCGCCTGGCCTTTGGTGTTCTGCCTTCACTTGCTAACATGCCATGCATTGCGATACGAACGTAGCTACGTCTTTCTTCATGCCGTACCACCAAAAGTTTGTACGCAAGTCCTTGTACATCTTGGTGCTTCCAGGATGTAACGAGTACTTCGTATAATGTGCCTCCGTCAGAATTTCTTTTCTGAGTTCGGCAGTTTCAGGAACGCAAAGCCTTCCATTTAGTCGCATCGTCCCATCTCTGTCTTTCGCAAAGTCAGTCGCCCTTTCCGTTGAAATCAGCTCGCATATTTTCTTCAGGAATGAGTCGTCCTCGTCTTTATCTTGCTAAGCAGGCTCGATCCTAACTTCAGCTGAACTAGGTGCAGGTGTCGATACTCAATTTCGAGTTCGATACCCATCGCTTCAAGGTCTCGTCGTATCTCCTTGTTTATGGCCAGTGTTCCCATAAACATTCTGCTAAGTGCGTCGGCCACCACGTTTCCCTTGCCCAGTGTATACTCGATCGTTAGCTCGTAATCTTTTATGAGTTCGAGCCAACGTCGCTGTCGTAGGTTGCGTTCCCGTTGCGTAAATAAGTATTTCAGGCTTTTGTGATCTGTGTAGATTCTACATGCCACACCATAGAGGTAGTGCCGCCATAACTTTAACGCAAAGACGATCGCCGCCAATTCTAGGTTGTGCGTCGGGTAGTTTTTCTCGTGCTGCTTCAACTGTCGTGAAGCATAGAAGATGACTTTTTCTTTCTGCATGAGTATGCACCCGAGGCCAGTTCCTGACGTATCGCTGAATATCTGAAAGCCTTCTGGACCGTCTGGAAGTGCAAGGATTGGAGCTGAGACGAGCCGTTGCTTCATCTCTTGAAAGCTGGATTCACAGTTGTCGCTCCATTCAATTACTACTCCCTTCTGGGTGAGGCGAGTCAGAGGCAACGCTAGTTTTGAAAAGCTTCGCACGAACCTACGGTAGTAGCCCGCTAAGCCCAGAAAACTTCGAATGTCGCTAGCCGAGGCAGGTCGTTTCCAATCCACCACCGCGTCAATCTTCTTTGGGTCCACCGCGACACCTTTGGCAGAGATTACGTGCCCGAGGAATGTCATGCTACTCATCCAGAACTCGTACTTACTCTGCTTGGCGTATAATTTGTTTTTATGCAGAATATGCAGTATCGTCTTCAAGTGTTCTGCGTGCTCTTTTCGATTCTTGGAGTAGATTAGGATATCGTCGATGAACACGACTACAAATTTATCGATTTGAGGTCGGAAGACTCGGTTCATCAGATCTATGAACGCGGCTGGGGCATTCGTCAAACCGAACGGCATGACGAGGAATTCATAATGACCATATCGAGTACGAAAGGCAGACTTTGATACGTCATCGGACTTGATCTTCAATTGATGATAGCCTGAACGAAGATTAATTTTTGAAAATACTGACGCACCTTGCAGTTGGTCAAACAAGTCGTCGATTCGTGGCAAAGGATACTTGTTTCGTACGGTCGCCTTGTTGAGTTCCCGATAGTCGATGCATAGCCGCAATGACCCATCCTTCTTCTTCACGAACAGTACGGGAGCTCCCCACGGAGAGACGCTAGGGAGAATAAATCCGCGGTCTAGCAACTCTTGTAATTGTACCTTCAGCTCCTTCAGTTCTGCTGGAGCTATTCGGTAAGGCGTCTTTGATATCGGCCGTATATTCGGAAAGGTGTCGATGCTGAATTCAATTTCTCGATCCGGCGGCATCCCGGGCATCTCGTCAGGAAAAACATCGGGAAAATCTGCCACAACATCAGTCTGCATTGTGCTTGTATTATCCGTCCGCGTGTCTCGAACTGATGCCAAGTATCCCGTGCAGCCGGAACGCAACATACGCCTTGCCGAGATTGTCGATACCATCATTGCCATCTTCGAGGCCGTATCGCACGAATATGAGAACTCTGTCTCGCCAGAAAGATGAAACACCACTCTCTTCTCTGCGTACTCGATCGTTGCACGACAAGCGCCCAACCAATCCATGCCCAGGATTATGTCGTAATCTTTGATGTCTAGCACGACGGCATCCAAGGATATATATCTTCCCCCGACGCAAATGTGGCCATCCCTACAAATAAAGTTCGTAGACATATCGACTCCCGATGGAGTGTTAACGCTAATATTTATATCTAGTGATTGCATGGTTATTTTATTTTCTTTCGCATAATCAGCAGATATAAAGCTATGCGTCGCACCCGAATCGAATAGTATAGGCGCTTTATATGGATTCTGAGTGTTCCTTGGTGGGTTGTGTTGATTCGGCTTCCCCGCCTGACAATATTGACTGAAGTGGCCTAGCTCGCCACACTTGAAGCATGTTCTCAATCTACAATCGGGTGCTCGGTGCCCACGCTTGCCGCATCTATTGCAATTTACTGCGACAAAGTGACCACAATTCTCAGACGTGTTTGGGTACTTTTGTACTCCCGATCCTCCAGCGTCATTAGGACGCTTGTTGAAGTTGTTGTGAACGACAGGCACGGCCCTTTGTGACATCCGGCCAAAGATTCGCTCACTATCAAGTGCGGCTTCGTAGGATTCACGATAAGTTTGGCATTGTTGGTTCATGACGTCCCTACGCAGTTCGTCGTTGAGGCCTTGCTGAAAACGCTCGCACCATTCTTCTTTGTTGGGCAGGAAGGCACCGGTAAATTTTGCAAGTTTCGAGAAGCTTGCATCATAATCTTCAACACTCATTTTCCCCTGCCTCAACATCATGAACTCATCCCCCTTCTGTCGACGGATGGCACGAGGAACGTACTGCTCAAGGAAGGCTGTCTTGAACATTTCCCAAGAAATCATTTTGTTGGAATCGGTTTCACAGATCTCTTGTTTCTTCGCCGTCCACCAGTCATGTGCTCTTAGTTGTAACTGCAGCGCCGCACAGGCCACCCTCTGGGACCCTTCGATGCAGAGGAGATCGAACAAGTCCTCCATCTCTGCGAGCCATCCTACTATAACGTCGGGCTCCGCTCGGCCGTTGAACTTCGGCGGGTTCATTTTGCGAAATTCCTTCACTTTGAGCATGGAAGGAGAGTTTATCATTTGCGGGGGGACTTCTTCCTCCTCGTCTTCTTCTTGATCACCGTGCTTTCCCTCGAGTTCCGCGTCCGTCGCCTTGGTATCGCCCGCCATCCTGCTCACTATCTGAGTCAGGGCGATCATCTGCTTCTGCTGCGCATCAAATTGGGTTTTGAATTGCATCTGAAGTTGTTGTTGTTGTAGTTCCATCAACTGTAGCATCTTCTCTATTGTCGTCTCGCTAGGGCCAGTACTTTTTTTGCTCGACGTACTATCCACGGTTTGGATTGTTGTGCCGGCGATTTTCTTATCTCGCTTAGTCATTCCTACAAACAGTGTAAACCCGTTAGTATTTTTCAAAAATATCTACGGGCTTACCTGTATGGAACTTGTATTTCATGCAGCATGCCAACAAGCATTCAATCGAGCCATCACAACGGACATTCCAACAATAAAACATCTTTCAAAAATCCGAGGAAACATAACTGTGCCCTGATACCAATTTGTCATGCCCCGAGTCGGCAACGTTCGTCCCCGATGTTAATTTTTGCCGATTCGATCGTTCTCGCTAAGGCGTGATGCCGTACGAGTCTGGAATTGCACTCATACAAGGCAGAATGTTACGTTGCTTTTGATATTAATACGCCAAGTTGAAACTTCACAAATCATATCAGAATTTAAGACGCAGTATAGGAAGATAGAAATGCTTTTCATTCATAGCTTGCAACAAAGTGCAAGTCATAATTACATTGGATGCCGTTGCGGCTACATTGATTGAAAACATAAAGAAAATACATTCGACAAGTTGCCTGAACTACGCTTGCCGTCCTATACATTCACCTCTTTATACAGAAGCTGTCGACTTGAATTGGCTTCAAAATACTTCAGCATTGGAAGAGCTTCAAGACGCCTCTCCGCACTTCAGCTTCGTTTTAGGTTGGAGCGCCCGCCGCACCTGGGGAAATTGGGGGAGGGGATTAGCACACTTGCTAAGTGGACGAGACGAACCAACTCGTCTAAACCGACTCTGATCGTTAGGGTAGGCATGCTTTAGAGTTGTCTTTCTATTAGAACTAAATGAATTCAGTTCATATTCGATAGCAGTCTTTGAGTAATAAAGCATACAGTATAACATCGCAGTTTATCATATTTCTTACCACGGCCGTGCTCGTCCCTGCATGAAAACAGAGATAATATTTACACCTGCATAAGACAATAGGTGAGCATGCAACTATCTTATATGCGGTCATTGGTGCTACGCACCACTAGGGACTAAATCGAAGTTGGCATGCGACGCTACCCTTTCAGCCTAGGTTGCAAGCCTTACTGAAGGACCCGTATGCCTCGCGCCGAAGCACGATAAATTATTCCCCCTAGGACGAATCGGTTCCGATGTCCTGGATACCGTTTCGAAGAAAACGAACTTGTGCACAAGCTGTCCATGACCATGCCTATGTGCGAACAGTTTAATATATGCAACCAGTTTCATATAGCGCAGAAAGTATCGAACGGAATTATCATTTCTTGCAACTCATGCAACGATTCATTTTTCCCAAAGCCGTACACCGATTTAGCGTCCCGTGGGCACCAAATTGTCCGAGGCATTATAACCCATGATCGACGTTTCACATTATTTTGCAGCACGTAAAATAGTCTATCTTTTTGCTAGAACCTTAAACTTTTCCGTTTATGTGAGAAACTTGTATTTTTCAGAGTAGATTACTCAAAATCGATACGTTTTTCCCGAGTTCTTGACCTTAGTGGATTGGCATGCAATTAACTTGGTATCGTTCGATTTGAATGAATTCGAGGCAAGGAATAAGTTTGCAGGACAGAGTAGAAAAGAAGGGTCGATTCACCCACCGATTACTTTGCTTCGTGCCGGTCGTCCAAGCGCTACGCAACGTCAATCCTTAGTTACGCGAGCTCCTGCAATGGCACCAACGCTTTGTTAGAATTCCTTCTTTTCCCCTTGTATCGAAATTATAATTGTATCCATAAAAATGACACGAAAGCACTTCATCAAGCCCAGCGGCAAAGCTCCAAGAAAACCATACAGCGGTCCGGTTCCGTCGAAGGGACTCTTATAGAGAGCTCACTCGCCGAGATGCAGCCCGCTACATCTAGGACTTATTCCAACAGAAGTCGTTCCATTATTTGGATCGATTCTCGTAACTTCCGTCCAAATCGATTTGAATCGATGCCGCAAGGCGTTATCATTTACCAAGCTTAACGATCGAGTCAGATGGCCATCTAAGTTCCCGGCCGATCTGACTCGACGCAAGCATATTATGAAGTTCCGTTACCTATCGAAAGCGGGGCGCTACACTCATCACTTGGGTTAAGTTGTAGGCTTGATTGAATTAGGCAAAGCAATGGCGGTCGACCTAAGTCATTCCAAGCACGGTCCTACAAGTTTTACGATTAGGTATAACAACATAGTCTTACGGTCTCAAAGCCCGTCATATAGAGTATGTCTTGGGCGGTGGTGTCGCATAGAGTTCAAGTTAGTTGCACGATGTCACGGACTTAGTATTTTAAGGTACGGGCCACGGTTGATTCATTAAGTTTGGAAAGTGTTTCAAATAGTTGTTCTTGAGTTGAGTAAAATGATAGGGCAAGAAAGAAGAATGCTCACGACTGGGTCGTCGAGGCAAGACAGAAGAATGCTCGCGACTACGGGTCGTCGAAGCGGTCTCAGAATTAAGAAGTATTGAACTTGGCCCTGAAAGAGATGATAACACTAGAGGTAGAATGACTGTGTGAGACGTCAGTTTGAGTCGAGTCTCGCATGGTCATGGACAACTTGTCGACAAGATAGAGTTTCCTCGAACGGTAACCTAAGCGGACGGGGACCGGTTCTTGAGAAGCAGGATTAGTACGTGCTGGATGACCGCACAAGTTAGCGCAGAGTCTTGCAGCGGAGCTCGCTACTCGCGCTGGCAAGGACGGCCGCCTAACAAGCTAAAGGAGTCCACGATGGCTCTGGGAGTCAGTGACCAAATTCGTATAGATGAGTCGGCATGGCGGCAAACCGTATGTGTGCCTAAGGATTGAGTTGAGTTGAATGTGTGTGTACAGTTAGAACACAATGTTGGGCCTAAGATTTGGTTGCAACGTAGGGGATGTGCTTCAGCCTGAGATGTGTTGTCAAGTCTTAAGTTGTTGTCGGCATATAAGTTGCATAAGTTGGATTTGAGTCATCTTAAGTTTAAGTCAGGAAATGCCGCAAGGCAAAGTCGGTCGAGTGACACTTAGCCCAGAAGTCTTGATTGGGTCAGTTGGTGATCAAAGTAGCACGGGCCGCGAAGCGGCGATGTGGTTTAGTCTTACTGAAATGCGAGGCACGACCTCAATATGGGTTTTGTAGCACAGTCACATGGAAAAGGAGTCTATCGCGTAGTTGCGTCTCTGATTTTAAGCCGTAAGGCAAGCACCACTTGATAGGTTAACGTTGTTGAGTTGATGTTGCGTTGCAAGCACGAAATGGTCTTGAGACACAAAATAGGCCAAGGCGTCTGTCCTAAAACCGATCCTAAGGAAAGAGTAGAAAGACAATTGATAAGAAGGGACTATGTTGCACAAAGTAAATCAAACATGTTAGTTTTGTATGGGTGGGCGAGGAGCTCATTCCACCAGTAAAGTTGAGTACTGACACCCACATAGTTTTTATGTGCAGGCACAGGTAGAAACTCGTGGTGCGGAGCTCGCTTGGATGCGTCGAGGCATGGAGTTTCTTGGCGATTCGTAGCGTGCGGCCGCGTGGAGTCAAGACTTATACGGGACATAATGTATGGACGTCGCCTTCCGAAGCATCCGCTGGCTCAAGACTTGTAATTGAGAGATGAGAGAGAGCTGAGTGACTTGTAATATGAGAAGAGTGAGCTTGAGTGATTGTAATCTTGGCCTGGCGCCCCATTGTAACCTTTGTTTCAATATCAATAAAGAGCTTCTTTGAATAACTTGTGTTTTGATTCAAATTCCGCTGCTATTATTCAATGTCTCTGCATGGGACTTCTGTACGACGACCCCGTCGCAGCCGCTGAAATTGGCCGTTATGGAACCCGCCTTGCACGAGCGCAATCTAGGCTCGTGCGGCATCACGCCTTAGCGAGGACGATCGCTCCTACGGGAGCGGGGCGTGACACATGATGTCGAAACACATATTGAAAAGCAAACACATGAGATCACAGCACTCAACACTTAGCTTGCTAAAGAAAAGAATAGACACAAGATCTCTATTGCTAAAATTGATGGTTTGAATGCTAAGTGTAATGAACTGTATGTTGCCTCTAAGAAATTAGAGATTAGATTGGGAAAACAGGTTGCTCAACCTCAAACCCAATCACATAAGACACACACAAAGCACAAGACTACTCAAAATAGTCAAACACGTCATCCACCTGCAGCACGTAAATATGCTTACATGTACACGCACTTCTATACAGCACACAAACCACATGCACAAAGAAATTATTCTCATAACTATCATTCTACTGCGACACACAATCACCATGCTACACATAGATATAATCATCACCATGTTTCACATAGACAAAATCACCACCATGCTGCATATAGACATAACCATTATCCTACTGCCACATATAATTACTATCCTGCTATTCCACACAATTCTCACCATGCTACATATAGACATCATCAACATGCTCCCAATACAAATAGATATGCTACTTGCACCTACTGTGGATTACATGGACACATCTTACCGTAATATAGAATTAGGAGATTAGTTGATACAAATCTATATGCATGGGTACCAAAAACTAATATTTCAGGACCCACAAGAACTTGGGTACCAAAGGTCACATCTACTCTTGATGTAGGTGGACCTTCCCTCCTCAACTAAAAGCAACTGGATTCTCGATAGTGGATGCTCGCGACATATGACAGGAGACGCAAATCTTTTTGCATCACTATCGATGAAGAGGGAAGGGTATGTATCCTTCGGCAACAACCTAAAAGGGTATATCATAGGTAATGGTACTATTGGTCATCCTCCTTCTCCTGTAATAAAGGATGTCTGCCTAGTGACCGAGTTAAAGCATAACCTGCTCAGCATAAGTCACCTTGCTGATCATGGATATGATATTAACTTTGGACAAAATAAATGCTACATTTATGATAGGTCAACGGAAGACATCACTTTTGAAGGGATAAGAGAGGATAACATTTACATTTTCTATATGTCTAGAGATACTAACAGTGCAGGAAGATGCCTCTATACCCACAAGGATAAGAGATTGTTGTGGCACCAGCGTCTTGGTCATGCCAATATGGATACTATATCCAGGCTGTCGACAAAGAAGCTAGTAAGAGGCTTGCCCAACATCACATTCAAAAAGGATACGGTATGTGTCGAATGTGAGTTGAATAAGACAACCAAGCCTTCGTTTCATTCAATTAACACTGTAAGTACTACCAGACCCTTGCAATTACTTCATATGGACTTAATTGGTCCTAGTAGAGTAGCCAGTCTTGGTGGAAAACTCTATGCTTTTGTTATTGTAGATAATTTCTTTAGATTCACTTGGATTTTCTTTCTTTCAAACAAAAGCGATGCAATTTCTGTTTTCAAAATTTTTGCTAAAAATGTTCAAAACGAAAAAGGCTACATGATTACTCGAATCCGAAGTGATCATGGAGGCGAATTCGAAAATACTAATTTTGAAAAGTTTTGTGACTCAAATGGTTTTGATCTGAGTTTTCTTGTCCTAAAACTCCTCAACAAAATGGTGTTGTAGAGCGGAAGAATAGGACTCTTAGCGATATGGCTAGAGTCATGTTGAATAAATTTTCACTTCCGAAATATTTTTGGGCTGAAGCTGTCAGTACAGCATGCCATATTTTAAATAGGGTGCTCATTCGACCTATTACGAAGAAAACACCCTATGAGCTTTGGTTTGGAAGGACTCCAAATGTTTCATATTTTAGAGTTTTTGGTTGTCGATATTTTATCCTTAACACCAAAGACAACTTAGGCAAATTTGATACCAAAGCTGACGATGGTATCTTTCTTGGCTATGCTGCCAAGAGCAAGGGATATAGAGTGTTTAACAAACGCTCATTGATTGTGGAAGAGTCTACAAATATGACTTTTGATGAAGATAATAGTGCAGTAGCCTCTCCTGACGATGATGTTGAGCCTTCAACTTCTACTCCGATGACCACCACTGAAACAAATTCTCTGGAGGGCTTGCTAAAGAAATTCTCTTTCAAGCTGTCACATCCAGAAAACTTGGTAATAGGTGAGGTTTCACGCGGAGTAAGTACTCGATCATCGTTAAGAGACTCCATTGCTAGCACTGCCTTCATTTCACAAATTGAGCCTAAAACTATTTTAGAAGCTTTTAATGATGAGTTTTGGATTTCTGCTTTGCAAGAAGAACTCAATCAATTCGAAAGGAGCTAGGTCTGGGAACTTGTTCCTAAGCCAGCTAATCATTCGATTATTGATACGAAATGGGTTTTTCGTAACAAAGTAAATGAAGATGGTTCAGTTACACGCAACAAAGCTTGTCTAGTAGCTCAAGGATACAACCAAGAGGAAGGTATCGACTACGATGAGACATATGCTCCTGTTGCAAGACTGGAATCCATTCGGATGCTTTGTGCATTAGCCAACTTTCAAAATTTTAAATTGTTTCAAATGGATGTTAAAAGTGCTTTTTTGAATAGATTTATTAAGGAGGAAGTTTTTGTAAAATAACCCCCTGGTTTTGAAAATTACAAATTTCCCTACCACGTTTTTAAACTCAAGAAAGCGCTATATGGCCTCAAACAAGCCCCTAGAGCTTGGTATGAATGCCTAAGCAATTTTTTGCTAGATAAAGGTTTTTCAAAAAGGGAAATTGACACTACACTGTTTATCAAAAGTTTTCAAAACACTATTCTTTTAGTGCAAATTTATGTAGATGATATCATATTCGGTTCTACTAATGAAAATCTTTGCCAAGATTTCGCTAAGTGTATGCAGAACGAATTTGAGATGAGCATGATGGGGGAGCTCACCTACTTTCTTGGATTGCAAGTCAAACAAACTTCGCAAGGAACTTTCATCAGCCAGTCAAAATATACAAAGGATATGCTGAAGAAATTTGATCTTGACAACGTCAAACCAATCAGCACCCCTATGGCTACTTCGACCTAGCTGGAACCTGATGAAAGCGGCAAACCTGTTGATCAACGTAAGTATCGAGGTATGATTGGTAGTTTACTTTATTTAACTGCTAATCATCCTGATATCATGTTTAGTGTTTGTCTGTGTGCTCGCTATCAAGCTAGTCCTAAGGAATCACACATGTCCGCTGTTAAGCGTATCTTTCGATACCTTAAGGGTACTGTTACAGTGGGCTTTTGGTATCCCAAATTCATATCCTTTGACCTTATTGGTTATTCGGATGCTGATTTTGCCGGATGCAAAGTCGACCGTAAAAGTACAAGCGACACGTGTCATTTATTAGGCAAGGCTCTAGTCTCTTGGTTTAACAAGAAGCAGAATTTCGTCGCACTATCCACAACAGAAGCTGAATATATCGCAGTTGGTCGTTGTTGTGCACAAATTCTATGGATGAAGCAAACCCTTGCAGACTGTAACCTTTCTTTTTTGCACATTCCTATATTCTGTGATAACACTAGTGCCATCAACCTTACAAAGAACCCTATATGTCACTCACGCACGAAACACATTAAAATTCATCACCACTTTTTGCGTGATCATCAGCAAAATGACACTATAAACTTAGAATTTATTGACACTGATCATCAGCTAGCAGATTTCTTTACAAAACCACTATCCGAAGAACGGTTCAACTTTCTTTGTCATGAACTAGGAATTTTGGACGAAGCAGTTATTCATTAAAGTAACCTGCGTAAATATCGATTATGTCTTAGTTCTTTGTGATGAATTTGCTATGGGTACAAGTCGAAAGGGTCCTTCTGACAACAAGGCATAAAAGCCTAAGCGACACGATGCACTAGTCCTCAGGACTACCGCTAGCTGGGATCCGGCCCCTGCAGCTACCCCATGGGAATTTCACCATACTGAATTATGACATAACTCCTTGTTTATTACATGGTATACTTTTATTTTGCTAAATTCAAATTTTTGAACTTCAATTTGATTCTTTTGATTCAGCTTTCACTTGTTGCAATTCTCTACTTGGATTTCTTACTTTTGCATATTCATCTTTCCATTACTTCATTATTATTTGTCTCATTCATATTTTCAACTTTATTTTCAGCCTGATTTCTATTCTGGCCACAGAACCCAGAATTCGGGCCGAACTCTGCCTAACCCAGAGTTCGGGCCGAATTTGGTCTCGTCATTCCAGAACTGTATACGGGCTCAGCCACTGATCTGAAATTGATCCAATGGTCCAGATTCCTTCCGACCATTTGAACCCCTAACATTATAACCGGGTTCTCCCTCTCTCTTATTTCCATTGCCACCTTCTAAACTTCTCAAAACACTTCCTCTTCAAACCCTAACCCTAGCTCTCTCATTCTAATGCATATTTCTTCTCCAAATTGAAGGAGAGGGTGTCACGACCCACACCCGATTTTTGGACGCGAGCTCGTGAGCAAGCCAGCTACGTATCGAGCGGACTCCAGCCCAACTCGAGTACGTGTAAGCTGTCCAGAGTAGGGTATCATGTCTAATCTAAGCTACATCTCAATCCACAGGAATCATATAAACAAGAATGAACAAGTATGGGTCATGGTCTGCAGTCCATTAGCATATTGTTCGATTAGACTCCAAGAATGATATGAGTCTATAAAATAAGCAAAATATAACATGGTATGGAATATAAAGCACGAGAAGATAATAAAGAAATATCAAAAGCAAATACCTGTATCATGCATCGTAATCCTCTACCATCCTGCTCTGCTAACTAACTCCATGCAGTCGCTAAACCTGAAGAGATCATCAGGTCCTCAAAGGACATAGCATTATACATATAAACATGCCTATCTAGCAGTTAATCATGCAAAAACAGGGTATAAATAGGAACTAGACATGAGACTGACAAGTGGCTACTGACAGGTAACTATGAACACGGATACGGGATCAAGTATGCATAAATGAACTGCTGGAAGATCAATAGAATACCAACCCTCGCCCCGAATGTGGACTCGCGGGTCAGTTTCAAGACAAGTCACCCTCGCCCCGTGTTTGGACTCGCAGGTGCAAACGGACGACCCTCGCCCCGTGTGTGGACTCGCAGGTGCAAACGGACGACCCTCGCCCCGTGTGTGGACTCGCAGGTTGTGGGAAAGACAAAGGAATAGCAGTTCACTCACACATACTTGCAGACACGACTCAGTCAAGATACAGGTGAAGACACGATACAACTCAGTCATAACACAGGTAAGGACAACTCTAGCATGATCCATGACGTAAACAAGCCTGGTATAACTACACTATCAAGTCATAAAATACTTATATACAAGCAAGACAATAAACTGGTAAATGTGGTATCATATAAATCTATAACAGCTAAGGTAACTAAAGATAACATACTACAACATGTGTACTATAAGCATGAAAATAAACTGTAGAGCGAGACAAGGTATACTTGCCTGGTGGCAGAACGAAGAACCAATAAGATACCGTCAACTGGTACGCCATAAAGTCAAAATCCACAATTGTCTTCAAAAGCTGAAACAGACATCGACAACATTCTCAGAATAGTCAAATTAGCTAGGATTGCCTGTCCTTAAGTCCAATTCTGGATACAGGGGCAAAACGGTAATTTCGAGCAAAAACAATGTCCGCCGTTGGACCCGCTTTGCACCGAGAGTTAATGGTCTCTAAAATCGTCAAACTATATGTCAATAGGTCCAGTTTTCCGATACGAACCCAACCGTATGTCCAAAGTTTGATTCCGGCGGGCCGTGCACAAAATCACCCGTTGAGTCGGACCGTGGGGCCTGCAAAACGGCGATTCGATCAACTGTCTCAGAATTGGACCAAACATGGCATACAGGACCAGAAAAATGATACGGTCCTGTTGGCATAAGTTTTGTCTCGATGTGACTAACATGCACGAAGTAATTGGGAAACTTGCACAGAGGTCGATACGGTAAATTTCGACGGATACGCATCAAATTCGTCGCGCACACACGACCAATTTACATTCCGTTAAAGCCCACACGTCCACGAAGCCATTATGCACCTTTCGATGCTTTCAATTTGCGACCACGTCGCCCGGATTGGCGGGACGCACGTCGTATCGAAGAAATTTCTAGTTTTTAAAACAGGTTTTCGGTCAACTTCGGAATCGAATAACTTCTTATCTGTTTAATGAAATTAGAATCTACAAGAAGGGTTGTGATGTCCTATAGGTTGTCTAGGACTGTCATTAAATAGATTTGCAAAAAGGTTATTGGGTTAACGATGATTCGTTCGTAAACATGAGTACTTCGACTACCTAATGTCCTATTTTTGAACAGGATTTTATCGAACTTTGGTTCGATTTTTCTTGAATTCTAAGCCGCCTAAATCAAAACTACTTGAAAGAGTTTAAAGTGGTATAGGTTGTTGTTGTACCTGAGAAAGCGGCTCAAAGAATGGTTGTGCGACGACGTCGTGATCGCGTCCCGAAGGCTGCTATCCGCTGCTACTGTTGTTGTTCTGTTCCGTTTACTCCGCGCGCGCGGGCGGGTTCCCGTGCCCGGCCAGCCGACGGCGGCTCGCGGCGGCGCACGGGGCTGGGCAGGGTCGCCAGGTCGGGGGCACTGTGTTGAGGAGTTTTAGGGTTTGAGTTTCGTTCGTTCTCTCGATGCACATATGTATATATGCGTGAACTGCACAGGGGGTCGGCTGTGCAAACAGAAGGGCTCGGGTCTGTGTTGGGGCTCAGTTGGGCTGGGCTGGCCTTGGGTGTTCTCGGTTGGGCCTGGATTTGCTCAGCTGTTTGCTGGGCTCTATTATTTTATTTTTTATTTCTTTTTCTTTTTCTTTTTTTTTCTTTTTCTATTTCATATTTACATATATATCTATATATATATATATAAATATCTAAGTACATGTATATATATATATATATATATATATATATATATATATATATGTATATATATATATATATATATATATATATATATATATATATATATATATATATATATATATATATATATATACACACACACACACCTTATATATATCTATATATTCACATATACACATATATATACACATATACATTTATATACATATATATACATACACATACACCTATATACATATATATATATATATATATATATATATATATATATATATATATATATATATATATATATATATATATATATATATATATATATATATATATATATATATATATATATATATACACACACATACACTATTATATATATTTATATATACATACAAATACACACATATATAATATTTATAGATACATACATTCACATTCACACATATGTAATATTTATTTGACAATAAAATAATATAAAAATAATAATATTAAATAACAATCCCAATAAAATAATAATAATAATAACGAAATTTAATAAACCAATAATGGTATATATATATTCATTTGTACATTCTTCTAGTAGTCCCAAAACGTACAAGGACCTATTTATATAATTATCATTGAATATCAACTAATAATGGTATTTATAATATTTAATTAAGAATACTTAGAAAATATTCATTTGATCACTAAAATGGAATACGACACAATCATACCAAAATGCATCAACACGAATGTCATTGGACGTACCGCATGCCTACATGGGCTTGGGCGCAGTTCGGGTCCAGTCTGGACTAGTTTGGTTCAACCGGGTTCCTGCAAAGTCAATAAATCTAATAATAATTAATTAAACTATTTCTAATGGTCATGCTATAGCTTGGCCTGGTTTTCCTAGTTATGACACACCTATGGCTCGGCATTCTCCTACCATGGCTAAACACTAGTCAAAGTACGCCACTGCACTATCCGTGCCATGATTCCTAGTCGTCTGGTACTTCAAAACTCAACCATGGCTAAAATCATCTACCGTA
The DNA here is from genome assembly GCA_029216955.1 of Iris pallida. Taxonomy (NCBI): domain Eukaryota; kingdom Viridiplantae; phylum Streptophyta; class Magnoliopsida; order Asparagales; family Iridaceae; genus Iris; species Iris pallida. The sequence goes on from JANAVB010045020.1 coordinate 17,709,216, forward strand.
ATAATTAACTAAATAAACATTTATAAAAATAAAAAAATCACCATTTAAATCAAATAAATAAAAAAATATTTCAAAAAAATTCGGGAAGGGAAGCTACAGAAGGTTTCTTGCATCATTCTCTTCCATACTTCATCATCCTTTTGAGGTATAATTTCACTCTTCTCTCCATCTAATTTTTATTATTTTCTTCATTACTCATGGCTCCCAAGTTGTTTCATAGAGGCAAGAGGCTTCGAACCGAGGGTGCATCCTCTTCGAATCCTCCTCCTCACAATGAACAACCGGCTCAACAACCGATTCAACAATTGTCACGACCCGCACCTTGTATAGGGACACGAGAAGTGGGTACGTCCAGCCTATGCCGCAGTGTCGGCGGTAGAAAGCTGTCCTATGTTGCTAACTAATCTCATGCAGTGTATATAATGTACTTGTCCAGATATCAGCTCTGAATGGAGGACAAGTAAAGGATATGATATACTCAATCACAGTCTAAAGTACGATAAGATAACACAGAAGTTATACCTAAGGAGTTAAAGACAACAACAACTAACTACTAAAATAATACAACATTATCTCAAACAAACTTAATTCAAACTCAATATCTTAACTTTAATACAACAAGTCAAAACATAAAAGCTAAAGTAGTCTACTAGCTAATCTCCTGAATCACTCCTGATAGTCGGGACCAAAGGTAGCTAATCTCCTGCCAGGTCTATGGTAAGTAGGGCATGTGTCCTCAGGATTATCATCTGTAATATTTTTAACAGGTCCAATCAGGACAGGAACGAGTACAACTCATCTAGAAAACCCAAGTAAATAATATAGAACTATAAAGCAGTTATAGACAGTTTTATTGATGAGCATGGCAATTTTATACAGGTAATGATGGCATAGAGAAATAGTAAGATACAAGAAAAGAAAGGTAACTAAAATAAGAGAAGAATCATGGCAATAAAGACGGTAATAAAAGCTAACTGAACTAGAATAATATGTATGAGTCCAGACAGTACGATATAAGTCTAATGTAATCCCAGTGTGAGTCCAGTCCATATAATCCGATACCAGATGATTTCCGGTACAAGATGAGTCCAACAGTGATCAATGAATCCAGGGTGAGTCCAACTATGATCTAACAGTGTGTTTTAAAATACCGAGGTCGACATGTAAACGGCTGTAGGTATCAGGCACATCTCTCACTGATCAGACAAGAGATGGCTATGCTTCCGGTAGATTCCAGTTGGAGATTCCGGATTTGGGGTATGTCTACATGTCTTACTCAATATTTCCCCGCCCAGCAAGTGAATCCAAAATCGACAAAAGAATCGAGATGAGTCCAGCCAATACATGATGATTCCAGAAATGATTCCGGAATGATTCCAATGACTCCAGTAATTTGAATGATTCCAATGACTCCAGTAATAGAGGCCAGCAAGTAAGGTATGTGTCACATACATGAATCCAGAAATATCCATACGTGTTGATACAGAGAATCACATAGAACTAACTAGAACTGAAATACAGTAATTGACAAATAAATGAGAGAATTATTAGAGAATGTACTCGCCTGATACTCTGAAAAGAGTAGTGTAATATCAGATGTCTGCACCAGGGTCACAATGTCCTAAAATAGAGTAATATAGTTATGACATGTCCAAAATAAAGGTAAATGAAATCTACAATACAATCTATATGAATTCTAAGCCAATCTAGGTCAAAGTCAAACTTGGTCAACACTACAGTCAAACTAAGTCAAATCAAGTCATATTAGGTCACAAGAAGTTAAACTAAGTCATACAAGGTCAAACAAGGTTAAACAAGTCTAATCTAGGTTAAAGTCAACTCTAATCAAATATTTTAGTCAAACTAGTCAACCTATCTAGGGTTTGGTTAACAATGGTCAGACTAGTCAAATACTAGTCAATATAGTCAAGCTAAGTCGAGTCTAGGTCAAACTTAGACTAACTAAGGTTTTGGTTAATCATAGACTAGTCAATAAGGTAATTAGGTCAAGGGTCAACTCTATAAGGCTAACTCAAACCAATCACAGGCTATCATGTCTTAGGATACCTAAGATTCTATACCACAAAGCTAAGGCATAACCAATTTTCCATACAAGTATATCACACAAAATATATATAGTACAATACCAACCTTAATCCTGTAATTAAGCTAATCCTATTCTCCAATCCAATCATAACCTAACTCTAAAGTATCTCACTTAACCCCATACATATCTTAATCTATATAGGATTATCCACATAACCCAAGTCACAATAATACTCTTATATATAATGGTCAAACCAAATCAACTAGTCAATAGTCTAGGTTTAGTCAACTTAGTCAAACTAGTCCCTTAAAGTCCATCCAAGCCATTTCTAGGTCAATTAGGTCAAGGTTTGACCTATAGTTGACTTTAGTCAACCATGGTCAACAAGGCTACCTAGGTCAACCATTCAAGAGCCAATTAGGCCAAGTATAGGGCAACCTCTTATTAGCTATAGACTAGTGTATCTAGGACACTACCATATGTATACAATATATATAGCCATTATATATATACAATATTAATATGCATAACCTACTATATGTATACCAATACATATCCACCTATATATATATATATATATAAAGCATATATACTCACATTCATCTATTATACAAAACACAAAGGTTTTTGAATCCTAGGACTGACTGTGCCAAGATAAAGAGTGGTTGGGATTTAATCTTGGTGAATCAACGGTTGTGAGGTTTTATGGAGAATCCAAATAGTGGGGTTTGCACTCATAATGGTTGTGGATGAACATTATTGAGAGTGGGGTTTTATGGGGAATGAGCATTATTGAGAGTGGAGTTTTATGGACAATCCAAAGAGTGGGGTTTGCACTCATAATGGTTGTGGATGAGCATTATTGAGAGTGGGGGCCTCATAATTATTATTGTTCGTTTAAAATTGGGGGTCCAAGATTTTGAGGGGGGATACCTTAAATGAACCATGCCCTATGGGCACGGGTTATGACTAGTTTATATATAATACATATATACAATATATCTATATCAAATATATTTATACATAGGCCTATACCATATATATATTTACTATTCATATATCAAATATATCCAATACCTATACATATATAACCAAATATATATATAGCAATATATATATAACCCACCATATATATACATACATATATAACCAAATATATCACATATATATATCATACACTATATATATATATATATATATATATATATATATATATATATATATATATATATATATATCATAACATAGATATATAGAGAGAGAGTAAAAGGGAGTGAAGGGTTAGGGTTAGGATTAGGGTTAGTAAGGGTTAAAGGGGTTTAGGGTTATGGGGGTAGTGGGCTGAACTGTGAAGGGGAGGGGTTCTCAGAAAACTGAGAACCCAAACTCACACACACACACATACATAATATACATGCATACATATATACATATATATATGTTCACGTGCACCTACACCTATACCCACACACTCATATACATATATACATACATATACAATATATATACGCACAAATATACATATATATACACACTGAAATCGAATTGAAATTCGATTTATAAATTAGAAAATACCAAAAAAATCCCAAATTGGAAATACTATTCACTCGAATTAGGTAAACCTAAATTCGAACCAAAACTCGACTAAGGCTCGATACCAATGGTTGGTAACACTAGCCCCTAGTGTCCCTTAGTGTCCTAAGTGCCTGACACGACACCACGACACAATATGATGTGTCAAACTCTCACAAAACCGAAACAGGTAAACTGTTACACAGTGAACTGTCACCGCGTCGTGCAGTGATGCACCTAGCTCTAGGACATGACACAAGTGTCTAGGAGTCTCGTGCTTGTGTCCCTAGGTTTGCCTAGGGTTAGTCTAGGGTTAGGGTAGGCTGTACAGTGTCCACGTGTCCTCAGGACACGGCACGAATACCGTATCAGTCGAGTTTTCTCGACTGATACACGCGGTTTAGCACCGCGTCGTGCAGCAGTTCACGTGTCTCGTGGACACGACACGAGCCACGTGGGGCCTCGTGGTCATGTGCACGTGTAGCCCACGTGTTGGGCTACACACTCGTGTCAACACGAGGTGTCCAAGTGGTGTCTAGACATGACACGAAGGCCGTGTCCAAGTGAAAAACTGGGTCTGTGCTGTGCAGTCTATGACCCGTGCGAGTGCGATTTCTCACTCGACACGACACGAAAAGTTGTGAGACTCGAGGGGGGTCCTGTCAGAGGTTGTCCCCACCTCTGTGCCAAGTGGCACGTGTCCACGTGTCAAGAACAGAGAGAAAGTGGGATCGGGTAGCAGGGGACAGTGCACTGTGTGTGCACAGCGTGTTCGTGTCCATTTTGGACACGGACATGACACAGTTTCGTGCTCAGTCAACTAGGGTTGTGACCTACAAGTCTAGGGCTACCCAAAAATGTAATTTGTTTTGGAAGAAAACAGTTTTGGTTTCTAAGTGGCAATTCATCAAACACTCTAATTTAAACATAGATACGTGTCCGATACGGACACCAAACCAAACCTATTTCCTATAAAACTTGACCCACAGCTAGGGTATACCTATATGCATGCAACCATGAAGATAAAACACAATATTATCAGGTTTTAGGGCATGTTACCTATTGAGTGGAAAACCTCAATAAAATACCAAAGTAGGGGGGTGTCCTCTTCAAATGATGATGCCCAAATGTCTTGAAAACCTTGCTAGCTAGCCTCCCTTAGCATCCTCAATAGTAGGGGGTTCCAATGCAAGAAACTAGGCTCAATTTGGAGCTAAAATGGTTAAGTGGTGAAGGGTTGAAGTTGTAGGAAAAACTAGTTTTTTATGGTGTATGTAAAATGGCATGAATGATGAGGGGGGTGCATATATATGATGGGGGGTAGGGTTGGTCTGCCATGGGAAGGGTATGGGTAGATATTAGGGTTCCTTTCCACCTTGCAAACTTAGCCCTTAAGGTTTTGACTAAGGGGATAGATATTTCTAGGTTTTCTAAATATCTAAGAAAGTAATATCTTAGATATTTCCAACCTAAGTTATTTACACATAAGCTAACATCTAACATTAGTCTTCTAGGTTAGTTGCTAACCTCTAGATTAGTGCTAAACTAGGTTAGGAGCTAACATGACACTTAACAACTAATTAAATAATAATAAATTACATAAATCCAAATAAATTCTAATAAATTACCAAAATACCCTTTTGACTAAAAAGTGGTAATTTGATATCCTAATCACATGGTTAGGCTCATTTGGTCATAGTTAGTCTCTAAGTCATATAATCTCTAGGGTTACATTAGGGTTACACTAGTAGTTAACCAAAGTCATAAGCCATGACTTAGAAAATAGTTTTAAACTATCTAAAAATCACCAAATTCATAACATGACTAAATCACCATTATTTAATAATAAAAATAGTAAATTTTCAAAATAACCCAATTTCAGAAAACTGGGTGTTACAACAACCCATTCACACGTTGTTCAATCTACCTCGTCCCATTGACCCCAACACGTACGATGACCGAATATTTGTGTCACTAGACGCTTCAAACGAATGGTTTAGTGATTTTCGATCAAGTTCCGTGTGCGCGGGTCATCCTATTAACTTTACCATATTTTCTCAATATGACTCCCTATTACATGATTTGTGTCTTGATGAACTTGTCACTACAAATTCACTTATCTATTTAAATGCCATTCAAATATTTTATTGCAACCTTACTCATGATGATACACGTTTATATTCACGTGTAGCTGGCATTGACATGTCTTTTGATGACTTTGAATTGGCTGAATATCTTAAAATTTCGGATCCTAACTCATGGGAGAAACTTGTCGATGCTCGTAAGTTTCAATTCCCCGATGGATCTTCCCTCGAAACCTTCAAGAATGATTTGTGTACCCCAAACACACGTCCACGCAAGCTTCTTGCCAAATTTCTCAATCCTTACTTCTATGAACTTCATCGCATTATCTTCAACACAATTTTGCCCAAAGCGGGATCGACTGATGAGGTTACATATTTTGAGATCTCTACTTTGTATCACCTATACTTCTATGTCCCATTCAATCTTCCACGTACCATGATGGACTGGATGATCAATGCTAGGAAGAAGCCAAGGTCTTTGGTCTATGCTCTCTATCTTTCTATGATTTTTCGTGCTTTTCATGTCCCACTTGATGAGTGTCAGTTCCTCCTTGCCCATGCCTTCCTATCTAAGGCACGACGGCTTCAGGCAGCTATCGGTTCTCCTGCTGAGTTCGAGCACTCTGATGCTCAGGCTGACGCACCTGCTCTTGGACAGGATGTGCCCCCTCCTTCTGCTACTCTTGAGTCGATTCAGACTATGCTCCGCGATCGATTCGTATTAGAGGATGATCGTTGGACCCAGCTTGACTACCGTACTACTCTGCAGATGAGTGCCATCAGCAACTCACTGCATGACATTTGGTACTCTATGTCTCGGCATCCTTCCATGCCTATTTCTATGGAGCGGGACCTTGCTCGCGATGGATACCGTATCGATGACCCTTGGGTTATACGCTATCTGGATCCGGATGTGGCTTTCGTGGATCCTCGTCATTCATTCACCGATCCATCTGACGACGCTGGACCTTCACGAGCTCCGTGATGGATGTGGTTTGCTGCTGCTGAGGATCTTATATTTACTTTTTATGCACTATAGATTTCTAGTTTATGTTGTTGCTCTTTATTGTATTAGACTTCTTTATGTTCTATGACTCTTGAGACACTTGATGCAGTCTCTTAGTATTTTGGTGTGCTTGCCAGTTATTTTCATTTACAAATTCTCTGGTTGTTTGTGTTTGATAAATAACAAAGGGGAGACTTATTTGATATTCATATTCATATTCATATCATATTGTGTATCTGTGATTTGGGAAAGCTTGTATTTATCAGGACAAAAGAAACGTTGGCTTACATCGAAGCAATGTTTATGGGGGAGCTATTGCTAGTTTCGCACTGATTATGGGGGAGCTACTATTTTTTAAATGTGTCCAGGTATGAACATTGAATATAGAAATATTATTTTATCAATTATCAATATGGGGGAGATTGTTGACACAAAATCACAGTCAACCAAATATTAATAAAATTGACAATATGATACTTGTCATAATTTAATATGACACATCAAGACTTAACTCAGTACAAGACGGACGACGGCTCGTACCTATAGCGCACTATGTTTCGAGTCTGTATTTTTATTTTTCTTGAGTCTAGACAAATGTAAACTGAGTTGCACTGAGTAGTTTGGGCCTATTCCTATCTCCAAGCCTTAAACTAAAAGCTCCACCAAAACCAACTAGCCCATTGGAACCATTCTGTCTTCTGGATACAGAGTTCGGGCCGAACTCTGCCTCCACACAGAGTTCGAGCCGAATTATGTCCCATAAATTACAGGACCCTAATTTTTAGGGTTTGTTGTATGCTAGTTGTCCAACGGCCAAAAATTTGAATTCTTGACCCAGAATTCTGGCCAAATTCTGCCTATTGCTACTCCTATAAATAGGCCTCGAATTCTCACTTTTTTAATTATCCAGTCTTCTCTTCTCTTCTCTTCTCTCTAAAGCCTTATACAAGCCTTACCCTTCTCATCTACTAGCCACAAGCTCCCTAAGCCTTAAAGTGCTCAGTGCTCTTCAGTTAGGAGTTTGTGCAAGAGTTCAAAAAGTCGTTTGAAAAATTTCATGTATCGCCACTGCGATCTCTGTAAGAAGTTGACGTGCTCTTCTGAAGAAAAGGCACGGGGTGTAACTACTATTTCACAAATAGTGGATTTAATCCTGAGCTAGAGTTCTCAGGCCTGGACTAGTCCTCCATGAGGAAAACCAGGTTAAAATTGGCTGTGTTTGCGTATGCTTTCTCGCTCTTTATCACTACCAAAATACACCCATTTAGCGACGGATGTTTAGCGACGGAACTTTTTCGTCGGTATTAGCGACGGTTTAGTGGTCGCTCAGCGACTGAATTTCGACTACAAGCCTTTGCCATTTTTATTTTAATTTTAGGAGGAGAAAAAGTCGCTCAGCCGTCGCTAGACTGACGGTAACATAGCGACGGATCTTCCGTAGTCGCAACACAGTCGTATATTTGGCGGGAATAGTGTAGGAAATTGGCGGAACATATTTTCGACGACGTAGCGACGGATAGTCAGTCGGCACTTATCCAAAAGGGCGACAACCGGGCGACGGATATCTACCAGTCGCTAGTCCGTCGCTATATTTACGTTCCAGACTTTAAATGAAACGGCGGGGGGAACTTTTCGCATTCCCCCCAAATTCACTCTCTCTCCTCCCTCTCTCTCTCTCTCTCTCTCTCTCTCTCGTCGGTGTCGGCTTCGGTGATCGGCGTCGGTGTCGTCGTCGTCGTCCTCTCCTCTCTCTCAACCGAAGGTAACCCCCTCTCTCTCTCTCTCTCTCGATCTCTCTCTCTCTCTCGCGGTGTCGTGGGCTGGGCGGCGCGCTTGCGGCTGGGCCGTCCGGGGCTTGGCGGCTGGCTTGGGTCGGGGGGCTGGGCGGCGGGCTTGGGGCTGGGGCGTCGGGGTCTGGGCGGTGGGCTTGGGGCGGGGGCGTCGGGGTCTGGGAGGCGGGCTTGGGGTTTTGGGGCGTCGGGGGCTGGGCGGCTTGCTTGGGTCGGGGTCTGGGCGGTGGGCTTGGGGCGGCGGCGTCGGGGGCTGGGCGGCTGGCTTGGGGCGGGGGCGTCAGGGCTGGGCGGCTGGCTTGGGTCGGGGGCTGGGCGGTGGGCTTGGGGCGGCGGCGTCGGGGGCTGGGCGACTGGCTTGGGTCGGGGGCTGGGCGGTGGGCTTGGGGCGGCGGCGTCGGGGGCTGGGCGGCTGGCTTGGGTCGGGGGCTGGGCGGTGGGCTTGGGGCGGCGGCGTCGGGGGCTGGGCGGCTGGCTTGGGTCGGGGGCTGGACGGTGGGCTTGGGGTGGCGGCGTCGGGGGCTGGGCGGCTGGCTTGGGGCGGGGGCATCGGGGGCTGGGCGGCTGGCTTGGGTCGGAGGCTGGGCGGTGGGCTTGGGGCGGCGGTGTCGGGGGCTGGGCGGCTGGCTTGGGGCGGCGGGCTTTGGTCGGGGGCGGCGGGTGGCTTTACTTCTCAAATTCATCTGAGTTTATATATTGGCTAAATAATGTGTTATCCATATTGGGTGTTTCATTAGTTTGGTGGTGTTTGGATTAGTAAATGTGAATATATATGGAGTTTGGATTCATGGTGTATATGTTCACTGTCTCAAGGACAGTGCGAGTTCTATCAGTTGTGTGCTTCTGTATAGATGTATATATCTATACATCTAGCTGTGATATACATATGTGTATGTGACAATCTCAGTTAGTGACGGACTAGTTACCGGTTAGCGACGGATATTTCCAGCTCCATTAATTGCATTAATCTACGGTACGACATGGTGACAGATATTCCCTGCAGCCATTCGACTGGCGAGGCAGAAACTATGTTGCCGTAGATAAAGTTGCCTGTCCTACGACCCTCATCCCTCGGCAATGATGATACGACAATCCATCACTATATCTTATATAGTAGTAGATGATGTCTTAGTATTACATTAGTGAGTCCATCTTGATTCTGTTACGTACGTCCTTCAGATACTAGATACGATAAGGTTAACATATACTACACGATATGTATACAGAATATAGATGATTCACACTAATGTATGCTAGAATGAATCTTGGGTTGTGTTCTGAGCCATCCGTTCTCACACTTAAAACACATAGGAATTAGTAGTGTGAGAGCGCCGGAGAGAGTGAGAGCGCCAGAGGGGAGAGGAGAGAGAGAGGGAGTAAAATGGTACGACATGGTAAAGTAGTACTGTATTTTGGCTCCAGTTCCAGCTCCATTTGATCTACGGTACGACATGGTGATCAGGACATAGTCTCTGCAGCTATTCGACTGGCGAGGCAGAAACTATGTAGCCGTAGATAAAGTTGACTGTCTTCCGACCCTCATCCCTCGGCAATGATGATACGACAACCTATCACTATATCTTATATAGTAGTAGATGGTGTCTTAGTATTACATTATGTGAGTTCATCTTGATTCTGTTACGTTCTTCAGATACTAGATACGATAAGAACATATACTACACCATATGTACAGAACATAGATGATTCATACTAATGTATGCTTGAATGAATCTTGGGTTGTCTTCTGAGCCGTCCGTTCTCGTACTTGGCAAAAAATTGAATTGGTAATACTTTATCGGCTTTCGAAAATGTACTCAAATTACATGATGGTTCCTTTAGTTAGCTTGCTTATGTTACAATTATATTATTTGTGACTATCGATCTTACCAGATGGCACCCATGACCCGAGGAGCGGCACGTCGTTTGAAGAAAACAGTGAATGCTGAGGTGGCTCCTCCTACAGTTGAGGAGGAAGTGGCACCGGTTGCTAGTGAGACCGGAAGTTCTATTCATCCAGCACCGGTAGCTAGTGAGACCGAGAGTTCTCTTCAATCAATCTTTGCAAGGGACGACATCTCTCCTCGCGCCAAAAAACTTGCTTTTTCGAGGTGGATGCGTGAACGTATCACTGAGCGTTTGCGTGAGCAGCATGTTTCTCATTAGCTATTAGTACTGATTTGTATTAGACTATTTGTATTGGGTTATTTTTGTATTAGACTATTTGTATTGGACTACTTATTGAGTTGTTTTTGTATTAGACTATTTGTACTGTCCTCCGACCCTCATCCCTCGGCAATGATGATACGACAACCAACAAGAGAGAATTCTAGATCCATCTCAGTATGACGTATACTCTGATAGATCACAATTACAAGAATGATATCAGTAGTGGGATTGAGTGCTGGAGAAGATATTATCAGAGAATACGTCCTACTCAGATGGGTCTCCTACCGTTACTAATTTTTTCTGACAGCATAGTAGATGTGCTCCGTCAACAGATTCTTGCTTCGAGCCAAAACTTTGTCCCGGAGCTCAAGTAGACATCCTTCGTGTAGAGCTCGAGTGAGAGGTTCCTGACAGCATGGTGGTCTCATTTGTCAAAGTATCCGTGCTCATCTCATATTGGTTGTGGGACGAGCACGGATACTTTGACAAAGGAGACCACCATGCTGTCAGGAACCTCTCACTCGAGCTCTACACGAAGGATGTCCACTTGAGCTCCGGGGCAAAGTTTTGGCTTGGAGTCAGATTCTGTTGACGGAGCACATCCACCATGCTGTCAGAAAAAAATAGTAACGGTGAGAGACCCATCTGAGTAGGACGTATACTCTGATAGTATCCCCTCCAGCACTCAATCCCACTACTGATATCATTCTTGTAAAGGTGATCTCTCAGAGTATACATCCTACTCAGATGGATCTCTCAGGGTATCCTCTCCGGTTGGTTGTGTTCTGAGCCATCCGTTCTCACAGAGGGTCCTATTTTGAATTCTATATTTTGTATTTTGGTTTCTGTATTTTATATTTTGGTTTCTGTATTTTGGCTCCAGCTCCATTTGTATTAATCTACGGTACGACATGGTGATCAGGACATAGTCCCTGCAGCCATTCGTATGTGCATATTTGGTCTATGTGATTCTTGGATAATTGGTGTGCATTATATATTGGTTTGGTTTATGCATATTTTTGTGAACAGGAAAAGTGTTGCACCATATGTATAGAACATAGATGATTCACACTAATGGTGATCAGGACATAGTCCCTGCAGCCATTCGACTGACGAGGCAGAAACTATGCAAGTAGCCTTAGATAAAGTTGACTGTCCTCCGACCCTCATCCCTCGGCAATGATGATATAACAACCTATCACTATATCTTATATAGTAGTAGATGATGTCTTAGTATTACATTAGTGAGTTCATCTTGATTCTGTTACGTCCTTCAGATACTAGATACGATAAGAACATATACTACACCATATGTACAGAACATAGATGATTCACACTATTGTATGCTAGAATGAATCTTGGCTTTTGTTCTGAGCCGTCCGTTCTGATCAAGCATCTTCCTTCTCCTCGTCCTCCACCATGGCTCTGAACAAATCTGCTCCTCCCTCTACTTCCCTTCTTCTTATTTGACTCTCTCAGCAATATATGACATCCACCTCAAGTGTAGAGTCGGGAGAGAAAAAGTGGACAGGAAGAGGAGGGAAAGCAGCACAGCTGGCGGCATGACCCGGAGGAAGTACAGAGATTTTCTTCAACAGCCGTAGGAGAACTATAAGGATATATCTTTTTAGCGACATGTCATCTTGTCAAAGACCCTTCATGTAAATATCATGTTACCGCGGTGTCGGAAGACTAACATGTTAGTCTTCCGACACCGCGGTAACATGATTGTCACATTAAGGGTCTTTGACAATGTGATATGTCGCTAAAAAGATATATCCTTATAGTTCTCCTACGGCTGTTGAAGAAAACCTTTGTACTTCCTCCGGGTCATGCCGCCGGCTGTGCTGCTTCCCCCTCCTTTTTCTGCCCACTTCTTCTCCCCCGACTCTACACTTGAGCTGGATGTCGTATGTTGCTGAGAGAGTCAAATAAGAAGAAGGGAAGTAGAGGGAGGAGCAGATTTGTTCAGAGCCATGGTGGAGGAGAGAAGAAGGAAGATGCCTGATCAGAACGGATGACTCAGAACACAAGCCAAGATTCATTCTAGCATACATTAGTGTGAATCATCTATGTTCTGTACATATGGTGTAGTATATGTTCTTATCATATCTAGTATCTGAAGGACGTAACAGAATCAAGATGAACTCACTAATGTATGCTAGAATGAATCTCGGGTTGTGTTCTGAGCCATTCGTTCCGATACTTGGCAATTAAGCCATTCGACTGGCGAGGCAGAAACTATAAGGCTACTTGCACGTTCTTCCAACTTTAAATTACAAGATTACTATATTAGGTTAAATAAATCACTAACCTCATCACGGTGAGTCTTGGTGTAGCACTCAAATGTGGGGCACCTGTAATCTATGTGAGTTCATCTTGATTCTGTTACATCTTTCATATACTAGATACGATAAGAACATATACTACACTATATGTACAGAACGTAGATGATTCACACTAATGTATGCTAGAATGAATTTTGGGTTGTGTTCTGAGCCATTCGTTCCCATACTTGGCAATTAAGCATGTGAAATAGAACTGATTATGTTTAGTTTGTCTTACGATACAGATTTTCACATCCAAATTGAAATGGATCGTTACTTCGTTGATCGTACATGGGTGCACTATAGCGGATCAACCTCCTGGACCGTAGGTACTTATAAGTATTGACCGTATCGAATTAGTATCGATCTATCATTTTGGTATGGGCCGTATCGGTTGGTATTGGTCTTAGCGAATTGGTATCGTCCTATCCGATATGTATCGGCCGTATAGCTAGGATTCATATTGGCCTTATCGATTTGGTATCTGTCATATCCGATAGGTATCGGCCGTGTTGGATTATTATATACCATTTCGGATTAGTTTCGTAGAAGGTTTAGTAACAACTGTACTTGGATTTCTCTCTTCTAGAGCTAGATTACTATTGCAAGAGAGTCACGAGAGCGTAAATGGCCAGTTACAGAACATACATACTTCCTTTTCAATCTTGCTTTTTCTGATAGAAAAGGAAGTATGTATGTTACTGTAACTGGCCAATCACGATCTGGTGATTCTCTTGCAATGGTATTCTAGCTCGAGAAGAGAGAAATCCAAGTACAGTTGTTACTAGACCTTCCATGAAACTAATCCGAAATGGTATATAATAATCCAACACGGCCGATACATATCGGATATGACCGATACCAAATCGATAAGGCCAATATGAATCCTAGCTATACGGCCGATACATGTACATATCGGATATAGGACGATACCAATTTGTTAAGGCCAATACCACTATGATACGTCCTATACCAATTCGATAGACCGATACAGGCTTGATACACTAGATACTAAGTACATCTGGCCTATACCAGCGGATCCACAAATTACTGCACGATAGGCCCAATGACTCCAGTTACATCCGGTTATTGGTGAGTACATGATTACATAGTAATTCTGTTAGTCTTGTGATACAGATTTGTACTCATGCTACCAATGTCACAACTTTTCCAGTGCTGCTCCCTCTAATGATGATGAACGCAAAAAACCAACGTCACAACTTTTATAACTTGAGTAAATTTCTTTACCCTATATGAAAATTTCTGTTGTCAGAAAGATGGCTCCTAGGACTCGTCGAGGTGGTGCTGCTAGTCGAGGAAGGGGTCGAGGCAAAAAAACCCTTGGAGGTCGACACGGAGGAAGTCTCCGTCATCAAACAAGAGCCGATGACTGTTAAGGAGAAGGTGTTACCAAAGGTCGAGGTCAAGGAAGAACCGATGACCATCAGGGAAGAGATTGCTCCCAAGCTTGAAGCTAAGGAGGAGCCACCGTCAGAGAGTAGTAGCATCGGGACCGACCCTCCTATCCCTACAGAAGACCTCAACCAGATTGAGCCTTCGTATGCAAAGTGGCTGATAGAATGGTACATGCCTCAACGCAACTATCATCCCTGGCTGTGAGGATTCATCGTCTGACTTGTGGTCTTTGTTGAGGCCAAAGTCGATTTTCCTATGTGTTTTAGAATATTTGTGAAAATGTTGGAATATTTGTGCTATGATCGGTCGTCAGGATTGGATATTAGGTTACTGTAACTGGCCAACTCTTTCCTATGTGTTTTGGAATATTTGTGAAAAATTTGGAATATTTGTGCAATGATCGGATTATAACGATGGGTATTAGGTTACCCTTCCGGATAACTGATGTCTATTTTATATTAATTTGATTTGGTCTATATGATTCTTGGATAATTGGTGTGCATTAAATTCGTATGTGCATATTTTGGTCTATGTGATTCTTGGATAATTGGTGTGCATAATATATTTGGTCTATGTGATTGTTGGATAATTGTTGTGCATTATATATTGGTTTGGTTTATGCAAATTTTTGCGAACAGCTAAAAAGCTGTAATTTTTTTTAAAATATTCTCAGTTAGCGACGGACTTATGACCGTTTTGCGACGGAAGTCTCCAGTTTCCGACTACTTTTCGACGGTTATGCCGTCGCTAACTGGATATTTGAAATTTATTCCCAGGTAGCGACGGATGATCGACAGAAAATTCGTCGGCATGATTTATTGTTCGACGGACTAGCGACGACATATCCGTCGCCCGTATTCTGGAAATAACAAGAATTTCCAGAACAAGGTCGACGGTTAATCCGTCGCTATGCGGTCGATATATTGCGACGGCGTAGCGACGACATATCCGTCGCCAAGTTGCTGGAAATGACATGAAATTCCAGAAGCTGGCCGACGGCTTTTCCGTCAGAAAGCCGTCGCTAATCCGTCACTTGATATCGACGGTATCGACGGATTAGCGACGAAATGATACGATCTGATACGCCTTTGCGACGGGTTAGCGACGGCTTTGCTCGTCGGTATTGTGTACACAGTTCAGTACTTAAAAGCTGAGGTGGACGAGATTCCGTCGGCAATGCGTCGCTAATGCTTCGTATTGTGACGTCGACTATCCGTCGCTTTTCCGTCATGTGACGACAACTTAGCGACGAATGGTTATTAGCGACGAGGTGATTGCCGACGGATTTTTTTGGCCAATATCCGTCGGTAAGCGGTCGCTAATGGTAATTACCGTCGTCTTAGCGACGGATGCGGCCGTCGCTAAATCGATAAATTTTGGTAGTGTTATAATTTCCGCATTTACTCTGATTATTTACTGTTGGTGAAAGAGTTTAATTTTTAATTGGATATTATTGTCATAAACTCTATTCACCCCCCTCTAGAGTTGCCTACTTGTTCTTCAGATTACTCCACAATGCAATTAAAGATTAAAAAACATGGGAAAAATTTTCAAATGCCCAAAAATAGCAAAAGTTTTATGAAAAATCCACCGCAAAATAACATTTTATCGCGTGTCCAGAATTAGCAAAAAATATATAAAAGGGTGCAGAATGACCTTTTTGCCCTTCTAATTTATTGAAAACATCCACGAAACCTACTCTTCACAAAAAAAGTTTTGATTCTTCCTCTTCTTTCATACGCTGCTCACTTTCAAAAGTTTTTTCCTCCAAAATCTTCAAACCTTACTTCAAAAACTCGTCAGTGACTTTCCATTCGCAATCTTCATTCCCGTTGTAAAATCACAAAAATTGTCATTCTTTGTGTTAAAATGACGGAGAATGACCATTTTCTGTGTTAAAATGCAGGAGAATTGTCATTCTCCGTGTTAAAATCACGGAGAATTGTTATTCTCCGTGTTGGTTATTTCTCGTGTTAAAATGCAGAAGAATGGCCATTTTTCGTTGTAAAATTACGGGAAATGACCATTTTTCGTTGTAAAATTACGAAGAATAGTCGTTCTCCGTGTTAAAATTACGTAAAACGGCCATTCTCCGTGTTAGACTGCAGGAAAATAATCATTCTCCGTGTTAAAATTATGGAGAATCACGTAGAATGGTCATTCACCGTGTTAGAATGCAGGAGAATGACAATTTTCCGTGTTAAAATCACGGAGAATGACCATTTTCCGTGTTAAAATCACGAAGAATGGCCATTTCCCGTGTTAAGATCACGGAGAATGATCTTTTTTTTTTCCTTCTTTTTTTTAAAGTATATATTGATTGATATCATACTTTTCATTGTTGTTTGTTTTATATCAATGCAAACAACCGAGCACAGTGACCTAATCGTCGGAAAACTTTAAATCTCTCCACGAAAATGATGATGATGATGATAATGATGATGATGATGATGATAAGCGATGATCGGAGTTCGACTGAAGAAAAGTACAATGAACTACGAACTATCTTTACGATCTCTGCTGAAGATGGGAGCAATGGAATTCAGATCTCTCGTGAAGAAGAAGACGAAAATCGCAATCCAAATCTGAGTTTGTGAATTCAAATACATATATATGACCAAATTTGCGCGAATGGGTAGTTATGGTATTATCAAAATAGCAATTTTGTAAATACAGAGCATCTAAAGGAAATCTTAGAATATTTAACGTGAAAATACATAATTTTGAGTATTTCATAAAATCTACCCTGCGGATGGGTTTCTTATGAACACCCACCCCAAAAGTAGGTATTTCAGCAATTTTCAGAAAAAACATATTACATCCCAACATGACTACAAGTAATAACTATATCTAGACTAGCTAGTTACCAGCTTACAGTAGTTAAAAGTAGCTAGAATCCATCAAAGTCGTGGATTGCACACCGATCACTTTAAGTATCCTTCATCATTGATAAGATCCCTTGCACAATACAGTCAAGAGAAAAAACGACGGGAAAGAGATCGAAGATCAACGAGATATTCGAGTGACTTAACCCTCGCTTACTACTTCACTGTTTGATATATATATATATATATATATATATATATATATATATATATATATCACTTCTAAAAGTATATATCACAGTGTCTTGTCCTACACAGTACACGATACAGACACGGCCTTGTTTTTCACGTGTCGGTCAGTGCTTCCTAGCCTCAAAAGTTATCTATACCAAATCCTCACTCAGTCGTCTAACATGATCTCCGAATTACTGTTGAATAGCTGAACCTATGACAGAAGAAGAAGTTAATTGAGCTACGACTCTTTGGGGATCCGTAATATATAAAAAATGGGTAGAAAGTCTTATTAGTATCTAAGCCTTGGGTTAACCTACAAAAACAAGACAGGTAGGTGTTGAACTTGTGCATAAATTTCGTCACGTCGGCATCTGTTTTCTTGTGTTGAAATTCCAATAAGTTAACCAAAGGGACTAAAATACTACTCGGGTCAACAGCTTCCAAGTCACATGATCCAACAACTTATAATGTGTTCCTGCACGCGAGAGCTCATTGACTTCCCATCAATTTCTCGATAACAACATCACACCATCGATAGAAGTAGAAGTCTAGAAGAAGAAGAGAGAAGTGAACCATGTCAACATGTCGATATTGTTGAGAGGAGGATGAAGCATATAGACCTCTCACTCAATATACATTACGGAGATGATGATCGTGCCGAATCTATGGAAGAAGAAGAAGAAGAAGTTGTAGAGCGCGATCACGTCGACCATGGAGAGCCGAAGGAGAAAGAAGGGGAAGGAGAAGAGACCTCCATGCAAAATACTTCGGTGTCACCAGAGGTATTTAGCTAGCAAATATTACTGATTGATATCTCGATGATATTATCTATGAAGAAACGAACGATATTTTGTCCGCAGTTTGTAACTACGGACATGACCGCCAGCCGACGTGGCAGCCACCCATTGGCCCTCCCTGCTATCTCCGGACCTCACTCGGACCGGTGGGTCAATGGCCGACCGTCACGTCGGCCGACGGTCACGTCTGCGGTTACAAACTGCGGGCAACGTAGCAGCTCTGAGATAGTAAACTAATTTGCACCTCTTGGCCGCCAGTTGGTCTCGCTAAAGGCGGAGATGACTCGAATGAAGGAGGAGAACGTGCTGCTGCGAAAAGCCGTCGACCATATCACGAAGGACTACTGCGAGCTGCAGACGAAGCTCGAAGCTATCCAGCAGGAGCAACCAAAGGTATACATATATATCACCAACAAAAGAGAGATTCATAGCTGCAGCATACATTAACTCCTCTTTTGGATTTTAGAATCATCAATTAGTACTCTCTCTGGGCAAGAACGGATTGGAAGGAGCGAAGATCACGACGACGATCGGTAATGCTCGTTCTACGACGACGACGAAACGTTCGTTCCTGTGCGAGGTCGATCATGATCCTGCAGGTTCAAACTCCGATCTGGGCTTGTCTCTAGGGCTGCAGGTGCAGAGCCAGCCAGACTCGACCGAGATTGAAGAATCGCCGGTCGTCGTTGAGGACGACAAAGGGAAGGGAGGCTGGCTGGTCGAAGAGAACAAGTGCCAGCAGCGCCCTAGAGACTTGGCTGCAGGGATCACAAGTCACAGCAGCACTACTAATCCGGCCAACAGGAAAGCTAGGGTTTCAATCAGAACAAGATGCCAAGGCCCAACTGTAAGTTTATTTGCACGTACGTACCATTTATGTTAAGCTGACAATAAAACAAAAAATTCCAACATGATTTGAGCATCCATAGATGAATGATGGATGCCAATGGAGGAAATATGGACAGAAGATTGCAAAAGGGAATCCATGTCCGAGAGCCTATTATCGGTGCACCGTCGCCCCCGGCTGCCCTGTAAGAAAGCAGGTGGGACAAAAATTTCCTTCTTATATAATGCAAATTCTTGTTGTCCTTCGTGAATACCGACACGATATATATGGACAGGTACGAACACGATACAGATACAGACACCATTTTCTCTGTGTCCGTGCAACATTGGAATGTCCTTCAATGCTGTGTTTCTATTGCATGTTTACTGATTGTGAAGTCAATTGATTAGTGCAAGCCAATATTATTCCTAGCAACCTAAGCCAAAAATCGATACCACGGCCGGTTTTGAGGGAGTGCAATGGATGCTACAACACTAGGCCTCCGGAATTCATAGGCCTCCAAAAAAATTATACGTATATGTTATATATCTAATTACATTTATTTACATATAGAATTTTTTTTAGTAAAATTAAACTTTTAGTCCATATTTAATTAAGTTTTTGTTACAATCACTATTCGGCCCACTATTGTAGAAAACTTAAAAAAACATATAATTATCTCAATTGAAAGAGATTGTAGTTGAATACGTTTTTTTAGTTGATGTTAACTTTAAATAATTTAACTTTTGAATTATTTATTACAAATAGAAGTTATATAAGAATAGATCTTCGTTTATTTTTCGTATTGGGCCTAGTTGTTCTTGATGAATCTCAGCTCCGGACCTGATCTCGATACTAATGCCACAACAACACTTCCTCTCTTTTTTGTGACAGGTCCAAAGATGCATGGAAGACATGTCGATACTGGTGACAACCTACGAAGGGATGCACAACCATCCACTGCCCGTGGGCGCGACGGCCATGGCCTCCACAGCCACCAATGCGGCAGCATCAACCACCTTCATGCTGCTGTCCTCTGGCGAGAACTCCATGTCCAACTCTCAAATGCCCATGTCTTCTTACTTGAGCCCCTACCTACAAAACTACACTTCTCATCCATCAACCTGGCACAATTTTATAAACTCGGCAGACTCTTCTAGACTACCATCCCTTTATCACCAAGCACCAGATTTCTTTAGCTACTCAATGAGTGGTGGTGGTGGGGAAGAGGGCCAATGGGGAGCCAAGAAAAGCGGCAGGGATTCTTAACTAGCCATGAGGAGGAGGAAGTGGTGCTGCCATTAGCTCATCCATCAAAAAGGACAGCCAATGTCATCTGGACCTAGTTGAATTCATTCCTATACAAGGATATGGAGGAGAGGAACTGGTAATTATTATTATTTTTTTATTTATTTTTTGAGGTGTCCTTTTTCTAAGTCGAGTCCTGGTCCAAAACCACCCAGTCGGGAGGAGTATTCGAACCCGAGACCTATGCTCGGACAGCCTCCCACACTGCCACTAGGCTAGTGCGTTAGGGACACTGGTAATTAAATTTTGTGCTTTGAATGCCCATTAATTGATTGTGATCAATTGGTTAACATATATGTAGTCCTTGAACTTGAAGCATACCATCTGCATTATATAGAGTGTTTGCATTAATTGTCATGTGGCTCTAGCATCTCAAGATTGATACATATACTAATTAAATTTATTTTGGCAAATTTTCTACAAAATATTATAAACTTTTTTCGATTTACAAATTATTATACTAAACATAAAATATCTAATTGGTATCCAAAACAATTATAATTAGCAACTAATATATTGAACATTTTCTAATTTGTAACTTACTTCTCTATGCATGCACTAAGCTAGAGTATCATTGAGAAAAACAAAAAATAAAGAATGTATCGTAGCAAGTTACAAATTGGAAAGAGTTCAGAATAGAATTAGTTGTCAATTATAACAGTTTATGTAACAAGTAACTATTTTTTGAAGTTTATGATCACAAATTGAAAATCGGAAAGAAAAAAAAAAAAGTACATGATATTTAGTTGCAAACTAGCCTTACTCTTCTTTTGTATTGACTAAAATATAGAAAGGAGAGTCACTTGGCAGGTGAGATCTATAAGACTTCTTGTTTGTAATATTCTGGACTCCATTACGAAAAAAAAAAGTGTTGCGACAAATTTGTCACTAGAAACAGAAAATTTTGTACAGAAACAAATTTTAGTAAAAAAATTTGAGAGAACAAAGTTTTGTAGAAGTTGTTAAGGTGAACAAAAAGCGTCCATTGTAACGCGGTATTGAATGAAACTCAGTAATAAAAAAAATTGAATCAATTAATAGTCCATCAGAACAACGTATCCATGAATAAAAAAATATCCTTCCGATGGGTGTTTCCTTGACAATCTATTACACTTAGATACGCGCCCATTGGAAGGACATATATGTCATGAAGACGTCCTTCCAATGAGCGTTTTGATCTTTACTAATTATTAATTTTTTTTTTTTTGAAATCATACGCACACACACAATTGGGAGGCTCGAACCTTGCCGGCCCCTCCGGGCGTCCTTGTTGGAGTGGGTGGGATTCCCAACCTATGTGGAGAAGATCCCGGAGTGCGACGAGCGCCGTTCGATGTCGAAGAAACTCGGGAAGTAGGCAACGAGGAGTTGCTGCTGCTGCTGCTAACCCGAAGGGGGGTTCTGGACTGGAGCCACCGAGTTCGGGCCGAACTCGGTCCTAGGCCGAGTTCTGGCCGAACTCGGTCTGGCTGTTCTAGAATGTTGATGGTTGGTTCTGGTTGCCCGACACAGAGTTCTGGCCGAACTCTGTGTCGTCGGGGCTGAGGCGAAAATCTGGATGATTTTTCACCATTGGATCTAATCAAACGGTCCAGATTTGTTGCGGGATTAGGGAGTTAAGTTGGGATTTCCAAACCCTAATCAATGGTAACACAATTGTAGAACACACAAGAAAAGAGAGAGGAAGGAGGCAAGTGTGCCATTACAACTTTGGAAGAGAAGACGGAGGATCGAAGGTGTTTTTCGAAGGAGAATCGGATTCGGGTAATCTCTACTCGTCGTTCTTGTTCTTCGTAGCCATGTAATCATTACTCTTGCTTCCAAGTGTTGTGGGGATCCGATTTGGATCGGGATAAGTTTGTAGAGGGTGTAATTCTTCTATTTCATTAGTGGAGGCTTCTCAGGGTTGGACTCCAATCGTCTCGTGGTTTTTCCCGCAAGAATTTTCCACGTCAAAAATTCTCTGTGTCTACGTGATTGTGTTTGGTATTTTTGGTTTGTGCGTTGTTTGCTCGGTTCTCTCGCAGGTACTCTCTAGTTTGGGAAAAAGTTTTTGCGTTTCTTTTCCAGCAAAGTGGTATCAGAGCCAGGTTCTGAAATTCAGAAGGGTGTCAGGAGTTGACAGAAACTAGAAAGGAGAGATGGACGCGAAGCCGGTGCGCATGGTGAACCTGAACGGCACCAACTATCACTATTGACGGAGCAAGATGAAAGATTTGCTATTCGTCAAGAATCTGTATCTATCCGTATTTGCATCCGAGAAGCCCAGTGATAAATCCGAGGAGGACTGGAAATTCGAGCATATACAGGTGTGCGGATACATCAGGCAGTTCGTTGACGAGAATGTGTACAACCACGTTGCCAATATTGAGCACGCGAAGACGTTATGGGATAAGCTGGAATCTGATCTGTACGCGAAGAAGACCAGGGTAAACAAATTGTTCCTGATCCGGACGATGATGGGTCTGCGGTACAAAGATGGGACGTCTATTACGGATCACTTGAGTAATTTTCAGGGCGTGGTTGACCAGCTGTCTTCAATGGGAGTCAAGTTCGACGACGAAGTTCAGGGACTATGGCTGCTGTGTACTTTGCCAGACTCGTGGGAGACCGTACGAGTATCTATGATTGCTTCTGCTCCAGAGGGCGTGGTCAGTCTGGAGTTTGCCAAGAGCGGGGTGCTGAATGAAGAGATGCAGAGACATTCTCAGGGTACTTCATCCACATCCCACCACTCAGAGGCATTGGTTTCAGAGAGCCGCGAAAGGGGCAAAAGCAGGGGTCCAGGTGGTGGCAGAGACAAGAGCAGGAGAAAATCCAAGGGTCGTTACGAGGACTCAGAGTGTTACCATTGTGGTAAGAAGGGCCACATCAAGCGGAACTGTTTCGCTTGGAAGAGAGAGAAGAAGGACGACAAGGAAAAGCAAGAAGAGAATACTACAGCGGCGGCCTCGATACATGGAGGCGATGTGTTCGTCGTAGGTGATGAGGTTATCACAAACCTTGCTTGCGATGACAATTCTTGGCTGGTGGACTCAGGGGCTTCAGCACATGTATCTCACAACAGGGCACTATTTGCCACTTACACAACAGACGACTGTGGAGTGTTGAAGATGGGCAATGGAGATGTGTCGAAGGCGGTTGCCGTTGGAGATGTGCATTTGAGAACGAAGATGGGTGCGGTTCTTATTCTCAAAGATGTTCGTCATGTCCCTGATATCCGTTTCAACCTGGTGTCGGTTGGAATGATGGATGACGAGAGATTCTTCAGTCTCTTCGGAAACAGTCAGTGGAAGCTTTCCAGAGGTTCAATGGTGATTGTCAGAGGAAGCAAGAAGTCCGGTCTCTACTATATAGAAGGGAGCGCACAGGGGGCACATGAGGTGGATGCAGTCAGTGATGCGTCTACCGAGTTGTGGCACAGGCGGCTCGGCCATATCAGCAAGAAGGGGATGAGCTACTTGGTGAACAGAAAAGTGATTCCAGGGCTCAAGTCTACAAAGTTGGAGAAATGCATGCACTGCTTAGCTGGAAAGCAATAGGGTGTCTTTCCAAAGTCACCCAAGTTCAAGAAAGCCGGCGTTGCTCGAGTTGATTCACTCGGATGTCTGCGGTCCTATGAAGGTAAAATCTATTGGTGGTGCATCTTACTTTGTAACTTTTATTGATGACTGTTCCAGAAAGGTTTGGGTCTATGCCTTAAAGACCAAGGATCAGGTGCTGCCTACTTTCAAAGAGTTTCAGGCCTCTGTTGAAAAAGAGACGGGCAAGAAGTTATTGTGTGTTCGGTCCGACAATGGCGGCGAAAACATCGGTCCCTTTGATGCTTATTGCAGAGAACAGGGGATACAACACCAGAAGACTCCGCCAAAGACACCTCAGCTCAATGGTGTAGCGGAGCGCATGAACAGGACACTGATGGAGAGGGTGCGGTATTTGTTGTCAGAAGCAAACTTGCCGGGCAGTTATTGGGGTGAGGCTCTTCTCACAGCTGCTTATGTTATTAATTTGTCTCCTAGTGCTCCTTTGCAGGGTGATGTGCCTGACAAAGTATGGTACGCCAAAGAGCCGTCATACAATCACCTGCGAGTGTTTGGCTGTAAGGCCTTCGTGCATGTACCGAAGGACGAGAGGACCAAACTTGAGCCGAAGACGAGGCGATGTGTCTTTGTCGGCTACGGTCGGAATGAGTTGGGCTATAGACTCTATGACCCAGTGGGAAGAAAGCTCTACAGAAGCAGGGACGTGGTGTTCGTCGAGGATCAGACCATGACCAACACTCAGGATTCTGAGACGCCTTCTGAGGCTGAGGAATTGCCTGAGTTAGAGTTATTTTGCTTCGAGCAGTTTCCAGAGGACATCGCAGAGGATCCCATTATGGGGGCAGCCAGTACATGGAGTTGCTTCCAACCTTGATCATCAGCCTGCTGATGGTAGTCAGGGTTTCCCTCAGGAGGATGAGCATACCGGGGAGGCAGTTCCTGAAGGGGAGGAGGCTGTTGGTATACAGCCAGCACCAGTGGCTCCATTGAGAAGGAGCGACAGAGAGCGTCGACCATCTACGAGATACTCACCGGGTGAGTATGTGCTATTGACTGACGGAGGAGAGCCCGAAAGTTTTACAGAGGCTATGGAAGACGAACACAGGCAGGAGTGGATGGAGGCTATGCAGGAGGAGATGAGTTCCTTACACGCCAATTCCACTTATGAGCTGGTGCGGTTGCTAAAGGGCAAGAAGGCCTTGAAGAATCGATGGGTGTTTAGAGTGAAGCAGACGGATGATGCTACTCGCCCTCGATACAAAGCGAGGCTGGTAGTTAAAGGCTACGGTCAGCGGAAAGGTGTGGATTATGATGAAATCTTTTTGCCTGTCGTCAAGCATTCGTTTATTCGGGTGGTGCTAGCATTAGCAGCTAGTCTCGACTTGGAGGTCGAGCAGATGGATGTGAAGACGACATTCCTCCACGGTGATCTTGAGGAGGAGTTGTACATGGAGCAGCCAGAGGGATTCTGTGAGAAGGGTAAGTCACATTTGGTCTGCCGGTTGAGGAAGAGCTTGTATGGTCTGAAGCAGGCTCCGAGGCAGTGGTACAGAAAGTTCGAGTCATTTATGGGGGAGCATGGTTATGCACGGACGACGTCGGACCATTGTGCATTTGTGAGGTACTTTGCCGAGGATGATTTCATCATTTTATTGCTCTATGCTGATGATATGCTATTAATGGGTCGGAATGCCACTAGGATAGCGGAGCTGAAGCGCCAACTGGGCGCGGCCTTCTCTATGAAGGATTTGGGCGCAGCGAAGACTATTCTTGGGATGGAGATCAGCCGAGAGAGAGAGTCCAAGCTGCTACATTTGTCCCAAAAGAAGTACATTCATCGGGTACTTCAGCGTTTCGGTATGGACGGGTCGAAGAAAGTGAGTTGCCCCCTTGCAGCTCACTTTAAGCTCACTGAGGAGCAATGTCCATCTACCGAGGACGAAAAGGAAGATATGGAGCGGGTTCCATATGCCTCAGCTGTGGGAAGCCTTATGTATGCCATGGTGTGTACGAGGCCAGATATTGCTCATGCAGTTGGTACGGTTAGCAGGTATCTTTCAAATCCTGGAAGGGTACATTGGAGTGCGGTCAAGTGGATTCTACGATATCTTCAGGGCACTGCTGGTTGGAGACTTTTCTTTTGTGGTGACGAGCCGAAGCTGGTTGGGTATACCGACGCTGATATGGCTGGAGATGTAGACACGAGGAGATCGACTTCGGGCTACGTGATGATGTTTGCGGAAGGAGCGGTGTCGTGGCAGTCGCGGTTGCAGAAGTGTGTTGCCTTGTCAACGGCAGAGGCAGAGTACATTGCGGTGACAGAGGCTTACAAGGAGCTCCTGTGGATGAAAAAGCTGCTGCAGGAAATAGGACTGAAGCAAGAGCAGTATACTTTGCTTTGCGACAGTCAGAGTTCTATTCACCTTGTGAAAAATCAGACGTTTCATAGCCGGTCCAAACACATCGAGACTCGGTATTATTGGATACGGGATGTGGTTGAGAAGAAGGACGCGGAGCTTGAGAAGGTTCATACAGATGACAACGGAGCTGATATGTTCACGAAAATTCTACCAATGGGGAAGTTTGAGTACTGCAGGCAGCTGATCGTCGGGATGACGATATCTTCCCCATAGTTGTGAAGGGGGAGATTTGTTGGAGTGGGTGGGGTTCCCAACCTATGTGGAGAAGATCCCGGAGTGCGACGAGCGCCGTTCGATGTCGAAGAAGCTCAGGAAGTAGGCAACGAGGAGTTGCTGCTGCTGCTGCTAACCCGAAGGGGGGTTCTGGACTGGAGCCACCGAGTTCGGGCCGAACTCGGTCCCAGGCCGAGTTCTGGCCGAACTCGGTCTGGCTATTCCAGAATGTTGATGGTTGGTTCTGGTTGCCCGACACAGAGTTCTGGCCGAACTCTGTGTCGTCGGGGCTGAGGCAGAAATTTGGGTGATTTTTCACCATTGGATCTAATCAAACGGTCCAAGTTTGTTGCGGGATTAGGGAGTTAAGTTAGGATTTCCAAACCCTAATCAATGGTAACACAATTGTAGAACACACAAGAAAAGAGAGAGGTAGGAGGCAAGTGTGCCATTACAACTTTGGGAGAGAAGACGGAGGATCGAAGGTGTTTTTCGAAGGAGAATCGGATTCGGGTAATCTCTACTCGTCGTTCTTGTTCTTCGTAGCCTTGTAATCATTACTCTTGCTTCCAAGTGTTGTGGAGATCCGATTTGGATCGGGAGAAGTTTGTAGAGGGTGTAATTCTTCTATTTCATTAGTGGAGGCTTCTCAGGGTTGGACTCCGATCGTCCCGTGGTTTTTTCTGCAAGAATTTTCTATGTCAAAAATTCTCTGTGTCTGCGTGATTGTGTTTGGTGTTTTTGGTTTGTGCGTTGTTTGCTCGGTTCTCTCGCAGGTACTCTCTAGTTTGGGAAAAGGTTTCCGCGTTTCTTTCCCAACAGTCCTTCCAATGAGCATTTTGATCTTTACTAGCTATTAAAAATAATTTAATCCATTTAATATGCACATTGCAAGGATGTATATGTTCATGAAAACATCATTCTAATGGACGTTTTCTTCCCAAGCAAAAAAGTTGACATATTAAATGCTGACAATGAGAAGATCTCGTACTTTCAGGCCATAAGAAAGTATACATTTAACCTTCAATACTTCTTCAAAAAGGAATTAACATATAGGCTTCTTCTACTGGCAAATCCCTCCATCTTCTCTCCCATCCAAATTCTAAAAAAAATCTAGTCCCGCCAAATCCATGGCGGATAGCAATAAAGTTGTCGGCGATGGCGATGGCGCTGGCGCTGGCGATGGCGATGGCGATGGCTACAATGAGAAGATCTCGTACTTTCAGGCCGTCATCGGCCTAGACGATTCCGACCTCTGCATCAAGATCCTCTCCGCCTATGGCTGGGACCTCGAGCTCGCAATCACTTCCTTCACTTTCGCTCTCAATCCCACTCATGTGCTTCCTCTTCTGGCACTTCCATCACTTCCACTTCCGACGAAACTCCACCTCCCTCCGGCCTCACCTGGAAGTTGATCACCCTCCTAATCAACGTCGTCTCTGTCGGCATCTGGATCACCAGCAGTGTCCTCAACCTCTCTGGCCTCGTCGTCGCTCCGGTCTCCGTGTCCTCCGTCGAGGCCAAAGCCTTAGTCGCCTCCTTCCTCTGCGACTCGCCCTTGCTACCAAGAACGAACTTCTTGTCCGAGGGTTTCGTAGATGCGTTACGGAGGTCGCAGAGGGAATTAAAAAAAATCAAAAAAATGCCAATGGATTGGACGACGTCCTTCGCAAGGACGTTTTTTTAACTGGAAATTGCTGAGAAACCCAATTTCAGGGTTGGTTTTTATGAAAAATCCACCCGCATGATGGGTTTATGAAATGCCCAGAATTATATATTTCCACGTTAAGTATTCCAAGATTCCCTTTAGATGCTCTGTATTTACAAAATTAATATCATAACTACCCCTCCGCACAAACTCAGATCTGGATTGCGATTCTCTTCTTCTTCTTCTTTTTCTTCTTCACGGGAGATCTGAATTCCATTGCTCTCATCTTCAGCAGAGATCGTAAAGATCGTAAAGATCGTTCGTAGTTCACCATACTTTTTTTTTCAGTCGAACTCCGATCATCACTCATCTTCTTCTTCTTCTTCCTTCTTCTTCTTCTCCGATAATCAGGTCAATTATGGAGAGAAAATTTTCTTCTTCTTTTTCATAAGAGTTAGCATCGTCTTGAAAGAAGAACGAAAACTCTTGAATCTTTATTCATGTCAAATTTCTTTCCACAAAACAAAAAAAATAAAAAAATTAGGTTTCTGTCAACCGTTCTCCGTCGATATCACACGAAGAATAGTCATTCTCCTACATTTTTAACAAGGAGAATGCCATTCTCCGTGTTGAATAGCATTCTCCGTGTTACTAACACGGAGAATGGCATTCTCCGTGTTTCTAACACGGAGAATGGCCATTCTCCTGTGTTTTAACATTTGAATGACCATTCTCCGTGTCATTTAATACGGAGAATGTCATTCTCCGTGTTATTTAGCACGGAGAATGGCCATTCTCCGTGTAATTTAGAAACGGAGAATGCTATTCTCCGTACTAAATTACACGGAGAATGGTCATTCTCCTACGTTTTAGCACTGGGAATGACCATTAACACGGAGAATGTCATTCTCCGTTTTATTTAACACGGAGAATGTCATTCTCCGTTTTATTTAACACGGAGAATGGCATTCTCCGTGTTTCTAACACGGAGAATGGCCATTCTCCTGCGTTTTAACACTGGAATGACCATTCTCCGTGCTAAATTACACGGAGAATGGCCATTCTCCGTTTTATTTAACACGGAGAATGACATTCTCCGTGTTTCTAACACGGAGAATGGCTATTCTCCGTGTTTCTAACACGGAGAATGGCCATTCTCCTGCGTTTTAACACTGTAATGACCATTCTCCGTGCTAAATTACACGGAGAATTGCCATTCTCCGTGTAAATTAAGACGGAGAATGACCATTCTCCGTGTAATTTAGCACGAAGAATAGTCATTCTCCGTGTAAATTAAGACGAAGAATGCCATTCTCCATGTTACTAACACAGAGAATGACTATTCTCCGTATAAATTAAGACGGAGAATGACATTCTCCGTGTTACTAACACGAAATTAACATTTTTCGTGTTCTAACACGGAGAATGACCATTCTCCTGCATTTATGGTCAGTTGAAACTTTGAAGGGCCATAACTTTTGACTGGGAGGTTGAAACGAGGTCCGGTTTGTCCCAAAATGAGCGTATCTTCGAGGAGCCTGAGATTAACCGTTTCTTTGTTAGACGGCCTTCCAAAATTTTAGAATCGCAAAAAAATGATATTTGGACCTCCGTTTTTGTACTTTTGTCGTTTGTCTCGTTCTTTCCGAAATTTTTCGACGAGTTTTTGAAGATTTTTGAGGAGAAAATCTAGATTCGAAAGTGAGCAGCGTATGGAAGAAGATGAAGTATCGAAACGTTTTTTTAAGAGTAGTTTCGTGAGTGTTTTCAATAAATTAGAAGGAAGGGCAAAAAGGTTATTCGGAACCCTCTTTATATATTTTTTGCTAATTCTGGGCACGCGATGAAATGTTATTGTGCGGTGGGTTTTTCATAAATTTTTTTCATTTTTTGGGCATTTCATAAATTTCCCCTTTTTTTAATTGTATTTTTCTTAATTTCTGCTAATAAATGCTAATTCGATACAAATCGTGCACATTTGTATTGGAAACTTCCAACCAAAGTGCGTAAAAGTAGTTTTTTTCACTAAAAACGATATTCTGAACTGTGTAGAAATGTTTAGCATCTCTAGAGGAGGGAGGTGAATAGAATGCGTGTGTACAGCAAAAAGGTAATCACCAAATAAAAATATTATAAGCAATGTCACAGATATGAAGTACTAGGCAGATCATATCAACCTATAAAAATTAAATGCGTAAAATAAAGAGCATCAGAAAAACAAACTAATGACACAATGATGTATACTGGTATCCCTCTAAGAGGACTAGTCTAGTCTCGAGTACTCTTACTCAATGTTAATCTATTAAGGCACAACCTTTAACCGAGCGCTTACAGCTCCTTACAAAATGAGTTTTCGTCCGAAGACTCGCAACTTCAAATGAGACAAACTTTAAAAACTGGAACTTTTTCGGGAAGCCTTTTTTACAACTCAAAGCAAACTCTAGATTAAATCGGAAAGGCACTTGGCTTGGATATAAGTTATTAAAGGCTAAATATGAAAGTGTACAGCTTTGAAATGCTTTTGAATAGAGAGAGAAGACAAGAATGATTGAGTGAATTGGAATGGGAACTTCTCCTCTACTTATAGAATCTTTGGGGGGCAGAACTCGGCATGAGTTCGGGTCCACATTTTTCGTAATTTGAAACTTGGTTACAAATCTTCAAAAAGACCAAAAACGATCATGCACTAACTTGGCCGAACTCGGTTAGAGTTCTTTCATGAAGATCTGCTCATTTTTATTTGACTTTTTTATATTGGGTTGGATATAGTATTGGGTATATGCTTAGTATAGAATGTGGAGTAGATAGATAAGCTATTGGACATTGGAGTTTAGTAGATAGCCAGTTGTCAATCCAATCAACCTCACATTTTTCTAAACTCAATAAAATAAAAAATACATAAAAAAATGTAAAAAAAATATGTCTTGATCCACATCTCGAATTTTCGTAAGATGAAGACGACGAGTAATAGCACGTTGGAAGTAGACGTTCTGTTTTGTACCTGTAACTGTGTATTATTTACGTATCGACCAAATTCTATGTTGATTATCAAAATCAGATGTGAATATGACCAATGAGCCCACCCTCTGAAGAATGACGTTTGGATGCTCTTATGGAATGTCAAAGAACTTTGATTTCTATTTAGTATTTCATGAAAGTTTGATTTTCTGTCAGAAATATTTTGTACTAGAGATTGTCAAATATTATTTAGTTTAGTTTGACTCCTTTTTAAATTTGTATTAGTGTTACGGGAAATTATAGATCAAACATGCTAGAGCTTAATTCAGAGAACTATGAACCTGGAATGAAACAATTTTCATGAACATCTAAACCACGACAGTCTCCGGTGCTCTCAATATGAATGACAACAACTAGTGAACCCCTTTCTATAGTAGTAATATGCAGAAGACAAGAAACCCTAACCCATCCCTCCTCCCTACCTGGTGCTAGTCGAAGTCGAAAGCAGGCTTCCTCTCTCCAACCGGTCCGGTTCCCGTTCCCGTTCCCGGTCCCCCCCTCTGCTCCGCATTGGCGAAGTAGGGCCTCCGGGGGCTCTCGACCCCCGTCGGCCCCACGTACTGCTGCAACACAAGCACCGACACCGTCGACGCAAAGTCCGACGACACCAAGATGTCCCCTATCGGCCCCAGCTCTGGATACTCCGAGAAGTCCGTCATGCCCGCCGTCAGCTGCGCCATCGCCCCCTCCCCCTTCCCCCTCCCCACGACAAACAGGTCGTAGATGCTGTCCAACGACCGGATGGCCAACACCGTGTCCTCGCTGTTGGCCACCGCCTTCTCCATGTACACCACCGACTCGTTGCCCACGTTCGCCAGCCGGAACTCCGTGAAGTAGTCGTCGTCCGTCTCCCTCTCCCTCTCCTCCCCCGTCACGATGGTCACGGCCCTCGGGTCCGCCGCAGCCGCCGGCACTGCGGCGGACGCCGAGAATGTCGAGGCGGGGAGGAAGCGGATGACGTCTAGGACCACCCCGGGGTGCTCCACCATGCGCCACGCGTAGGCGAGGGCCTCGCGGTCGTCGGGCCCGCCGAAGAAGAGGACGGCGACGTGGTGGGAGAAGTGCTGTCCCGTGGCGGCCGCGGTGCGGGCTGCGCCCCCGAGGCCTCGGTCGACGAGGATGCCGACCGAGCAGGGGGCGTTGGCGAGGACGTTCTTGTTGACGTTGCGGATGGCGGGATTGGTGGCCTGTAGAATGAGTTTTGTATGATCATTCTCGATGTTCATCCTCACCATCATCATCATCGTTTCAAGAAGCGTTCAGAGCTAGTTCCATACCTCCATGCCGCCGTCGACCGTCAAATGCTTGTGAAAGGGGAGGACGATGATCGTAACATGCTTGTCTTCGCCAAGGTCGCAGATGTCGTCGTGCATGGTCGCGTACGGGGAGATGACCGTCACGGGGCTGATCGACACGCCTCCGGCGTGCTGCTCGTAGTTCTCAAAGGCCGCGAACATGTTCTCGGTCTTGCCGCCAGGAGCAGTGCCTAGCTTGGCGCTGCCGCTGGTCTGCGCGGCGGCAAGCACCGCGGAGGCCCGGCCATTGAGCTCGATGAGGTGGAGGACGTAGAGGAATATCGGGGACCGCTTGGTGGGGTTGGAGATCTCGAGCAGGCCGATGATGGTCGGGACGTTGCGGGGGTTGTGGACGCACGTGAGCATCCGGAGCTCCGAGTCAGGCTTCCACCGCTGCAGGTTCCGGCGCTTGTAGCCGAGCAGGCGACGGGCCGGCCGATGGATCGAGGTGACCACCGGAGTCACGATCGCGGTCATCATTACGGACATTATGACCAGTACTGCGAAGGACTCATCATCCAACACCTACATTAATGGTTGAGCCATCTTAGCAATTGAACAATTAAGTATCACCGAACTCGCCTAGCTGATGAATGAACTCGATTAGCAATTGGGACGTCTCGAAATTAAATTGCGGAGGAGGTGTTGGTGAGTGTAAAAATTGAAAATAATGGGCTCAAAAGACTTGCAACGCAAGGTGTACAAAGTTTCGTACGTTATGTCGGACTTCGTCGTAAAAAAAAAACACACTGATGAATGAATGGATGAATATGGAGAAGGAAGCACCTCTTTATCCCTTCCAACGTTGAGGATGATCATCTCCACAAGACCTCTGGTGTTCATTAGGAAGCCAAGAGCTAGTCCCTCGCGGAATGGCATGGTGTAGAATAGAGCTATCAACAGAGTTCCGACAACCTTCCCGATGCTAGCAAGCACGAATATGAGCACCAGCAGCCAGACCAGCGTCGGGTCCCTGATCTTCGACACGTCGGTCCGGAGCCCGCTGTTGACGAAGAAGAGCGGCAGCAGCAGCCCGGTCACGAAGTTCTCCAGCTTCTCGATGAGAGCCTCGCAGAGGGGCCCGTTCGGGATCACCAGCCCAAACACGAACCCTCCGAACACGGCGTTCACCCCGATGGCGTCGGTGGCCAGCCCGGAGAGCATCACTCCGGTCAGTATCAGACACACCTGGAAGTCGCTGACCCCGTCGCCTTCCGGTATCCTCCGGATCAGCCACCACATGACCGGCCTGACGACCGCGAAGCAGAAGGCGATGAAGCCGAAGGCGGCCAGGATGACCCACGCGGCCGACATGAGGGAGCCGTTGGCCTCCGCGAGCGCGATGGACGTCGCCAGCAGCATCCACGCGCAGACGTCGTTGATGATGGCGGACGACATGGCGATGCGGCCGAGGTCGGTGTTGATGAGCTTGATCTCGGCGAGGATGCGGGCGAGGACGGGGAAGGCGGTGACAGAGAGGGCGATGCCGAGGAAGATGAGGAAGGAGCCCTGGTGGATGTTCTTGGAGATGTGGCTTCGGAAGATGAAGGAGGTGGCGGAGCCGATGCTGAAAGGGAGGGCCATGCCGGCGATGGCGATCACGACCGCCTTCCGGCCCATCTTCTTGATCACGAGGACGTCCATCTCGACGCCGATGAGGAAGAGGAAGAAGAGGAGGCCGAGGTGGGATATGGTCTCCAGAGTCAGCAAGCTTCTTGTGGGGAAGATTGTCTGGCCGAATGTCACCGACTGGCCGATCACTGACGGGCCTAGGACTATCCCTGCCTGATGAATTTGGCTTACAAGAGTTAGTAACAGGCTATGAAGTTTTCAAATCTTTTATATATATATATATATATATATATATATATATATAAAAAAAAAAAAAAAAAAAAAAAAAAAAAAATATATATATATATATATATATATATATATGAGGAAGGATATGAGGAAGGATCAAGATCTCCACACTTTTTGCATCCCCAAGGATCAAGATCTCTCTATATATATATATAGAGAGAGAGAGAGAGAGAGAGAATAAGGGAGGTGAGGTGCCACCCGTAGGGTGGCACCATGCCACCCCCCATATTATCATCATGCAGATGGGTGCATGATGATAGAATGGGGAGGTGACATGTAGCCACCCTCCATAGGATGGCATCTCACCTCCCTCATCCAATATATATATATATATATATATATATATATATATATATATATATATATAGGGATATTGCACCAAATTTATTGCATCAATTATTGCACCAAACAATCTCAACCACACATTTATTTCAATCATGTGGTTATAAAGCATGCTGACGTGGCAACAACTTTATTGAATGCTTTATAACCACATGATAGAAATAAATGTGTGGTTGAGATTGGTTGGTGCAATAATTGATGCAATAAATTTGGTGCAATATCCCTTCCCTATATATATATATATATATATATATATATATATATATAGAGAGAGAGAGAGAGAGAGAGAGAAAATAAGGGAGGTGAGGTGCCACCCTACCGTAGGGTGGCACCATGTCACCTCCCATGCTATCATCATGCACATGGGTGCATGATAATAGAATGGGGAGGTGACATGTAGCCACCCTTCCAAGGGTGGCACCTCACCTCCCTCTGTGTGTGTGGCACGCAAGCATACACAGCCGGTTCACGCACGGTCGAGGAGGGCGGAGCTGCCACCAACACCCCTCCTCTCTTACTACTCCGTCCTCTCCCATCGACTGCTCCGTCCTCCTCTGTCGGACGCGTGTACCGTGCCATGCACATGGCGCATGCCAAATAGCACGATCGGTTCATATATAGAAGGGAATGACAACGTGCAGCATGTCCTGTGCAACCCTAATGTAGTCAGCATGTCTGAACCGAAATTAATCATAATCAAAAAAATATTAATAATTGATTCGATACAATCTTTTGTTTGATTGGACTATTTTTATTATTTAATGTGCCGGATCTCAAGATGGAATTATAGTTCAATTATATTAAAAATAATTTTTATACGTTTTTTGTATTTTAAAGTCGGATCTACAGTCGAACTTATTATTAAATTATCAAAATCGGACTTAAAATTCATACATAGAATTGTTATTTTCAAAATATACATATTTTTAATCATAAAATATGCATAAAATTGAAGATAATTATATAACTGTGTAATTCTTATTCAATTTTTATTTTTTGACCGAAAACCAAAACCTAAATCGAAACATTTTAGAATTTTAAAAACCCAACCTAACGGTTTTTTCTCAAACAAATATGAATCTCTTATTTTTATTCGATTCGGTTCGACTTTCTATCCAAAATCGAATAATACTCACCCCTAGTGTCAACACTCATCTCTCGTCAAGGCAACAGTTATATCTGTATCTTGCAAAACAATTTATAAACCGGAAGACATATTAACTTGTACCTATGTTGTACCGACATAAATTTGACACGGATTCAAGTGTCCTAATACATTTTGGCGTATTCGATACGTGCGTCCTATCCGACACGGAAATGATGCTAAACTTGGCCTTGGACCATAAGGTCCTTCGCTCTCACATGGGTCACATCCCCCCAAACTAGTCCTCCTTATGTGGCAGTTGACTTGGCTTGTTAAATAGCATTATACGAGTACTTACGACGATTTCGGACACGACGCGAGGCTGGCGGAGGGGCTTAAGGAGGACGACGAGAATGCGGGTGGTGATGACTACGAGGATGATCTGAGCGAGGAAGAGGGGGATGGCGTAGTCGAAGGGGCTCTTCCCGGTCCATATCCCCGCGACGGAGATCATCGTCGGGTCGTAGCAGATGACTTTGCTGCTGTTGGTGAGCCCGCCGGCACGCACTACATGATTTGTGGCCGGGGGAGCTGAGGCGACTGCCATTTCGATCGATCAGTTCTTTAATGGGAGGTGTTAACTCAACACCTCTCTTCACGCCACTCCAAAACTATTCATTCTATTCTTGTTATAGCTATATATAATCAAGTATTAATCTTCATGTGAGTTAACTATTGCAAGGAAGAAGAAGAAATTTGTTGGAGGAAGAAGAAAAGAAAAAGGAAGAAGAAGAGAGGAAGGAGAGTGACAAAATTAATAGGATTAATGGTCAATTTTTTTGTCAACATGTGACGTGTTGTTTGTGTTTACGGTTGTTATGGAATTTCGGAGGTGTCCTCCTTGAATCATGGTTGACCAAAATTATGTTTGGACCCTAATTTATTAAATGATAATTAATTATGGTCCTCAAAGATATTAACTTGGTAATATTATAGCAAATTAGAAAATTCATGTGACGTAAATTTTTTCTTTTCTTTTTGATATTATTAAAAAATAATTTAAATATTTGAATTAACATTTGTTTATATATATATATATATATATATATATATATATATATATATATATATATATATATATATATATATATATATATATGGAAATTGCTTAAATATCCACTTTCGAGGTGGGTGTTTATGAAAAACCCACCCGCAGGGTGGGTTTTATGAAATACCTAAAATTATGTATTTTCACGTTAAATATTCCAAGATTCCCTTTAGATGTTCTGTATTTACAAAATTGACATTTTGATAATACCATAATTACCCCTTCGCGCAAATTTGGTCATATATATATATGTATTTGAATTCACAAACTCAGATTTGGATTGCGATTTTCGTATTCTTCTTCACGAGAGATCTGAATTCCATTGCTCCCATCTTCAACAGATCAGATCGCAAAGATCGTTCGTAGTTCACTGTGCTTTTCTTCAGTCGAACTCCGATCATCGCTCATCATCATCATAGAGAGATTTGAAGTTTTTCGGCGATTAGGTCACTGTGCTCGGTTGTTTGCATTGATATAAAACAAACAACAATAAAAAGTATGATATCAATCAATATATACTTTAAAAAAAAAGAAGGAAAAAAAATCATTCTCCGTGATCTTAACACGGGAAATGGCCATTTTTCATGATTTTAACACGAAGAATGATCATTCTTCGTAATTTTAACACGGGGAATGACCATTCTCCTGCATTCTAACACGGGGAATGGCCATTCTACGTGGTTCTCCGTGATTTTAACACAGAGAATAACTATTCTCCTACATGTTAACACGGGAATGGCCATTCTCCGTGATTTTAACACGGAAAAGGCCATTCTCCGTGATTTTAACACGGAGAATGGCCATTCTCCGTGATTTTACAACGGGAGATGGACATTCCCCGTGATTTTAACACGGAGAATGGTCATTCTTCTGTATTCTAATACGGAGAATGACCATTCTACATGATTTTACAACGGAGAATGGACATTCTTCGTGATTTTAACACGGAGAATGACTATTCTTCGTGATTTTACAACGGGAAATGGCCATTCTCCTGTATTTTAACACGAAAAATGACCATTATCTGTGATTTTAACAACGGAGAATGACAATTCTCTGTAATTTTAACACGGAGAATGACATGCATTTTAACACGGGAAATGGCCATTCTTCGTGATTTTAACACGAAAAATGGCAATTCTTCGTGATTTTAACACGGAGAATGACCATTCTCCTGCATTTTAACACGAAGAATTGCCATTCTCCGTCATTTTAACATGGAGAATGACTATTCTCCGTCAATTTAACCAGGAGAATGGCAATTCTTCATGATTTTAACACGGAAAATGACTATTCTCTTGCATTTTAACACGGGAAATGGCTATTCTCCGTCATTTAACACGGAGAATGACTATTTTCCGTGATTTTAACACGGGAAATGGCCACTCTCCGTCATTTTAACACAGAGAATGACAATTCTCCGTGATTTTACAACGGGTGTGAAGATTGCGAATGTAGAGTCACTGACGAGTTTTTGAAGTAAAGTTTGAAAATTTTGGAAGAGAAAACCTAGATTCGAAAGTGAGCAGCGTATGGAAGAAGAGGAAGAATTGAAACATTTTTTTAAGAGTAGGTTTCGTGGGTGTTTCAATAAATTAGAAGGGCAAAAAGGTCATTCTGTACCCTTTTATATATTTTTCGCTAATTCTGGGCACGAGATAAAATGTTATTTTGCGGTAGATTTTTCATAAAACTTTTTCGGTTTTTGGACATTTGATAAAATTTTCATATATATATATATATATATATATATATATATATATATATATATATATATATATATATATATATATTAGAGAGAGAGATGGATCCACATTTCTGATTTTTTTTTGTATCCCCATATTATCAACGATTTGATCTTGTTTAAGTCATCTAATTTTAATTCAAATCAACGGTTAAGATTAAATGACTTAAACAAAATCTAACGATTGTTAACATGAGATGCTTCTCTTCGGCGATGTTGTTTCTGCTGCTGTCGTTGTCGATGCAGCGGGCATGCAGAGAGAAGGGGGAGGGGCAGGGTGTTGCAATCGGAGGGTGGGGGTGTTGGGTGCGGAAGGGGATAGTTTCATCCTAATTTTTAGTACCAAGTTAAAAATATCAATAGTGGATTGTATAAAATTGTCAAGTAAAAAAGTTTTGGTTATCTAAGTTATAAAATAGAAATAGTTGAGGTAGTAACTCGGATTATATTTTAATTAAAATTTGTTATAGATTTATTTATATATTAATTATAATTTGTTATAGATAGATTTCAAGAAATAGAGGATTTTCAGTTATAGAAAATAAAGTAGGGCTTAATTTTAATTTGTTGCCCTCAACTTCCAATTTTTCAACTTAGTTCTAAACTTTTATATGCATCAACTTGATACCCTAAAAAAGAAGAAGATAAAATTGTCCTCTGTCCATCCACATTTATTTCTCCACCCCCTCCCCCGGCTGCCCCCCCTGTAAGCCCCTGTTTTTCAAATTCATTTTTAATTAGTGTGAATTAAATTTTTATGTCATTTATAGCCTTAAATAATTATTAGGAATTTTTAGAAATTTTTCTAGAATTTTTAAATGATTTTAAATGAGTTTTAAAATACAAAAATATTGATTTGTAATTTTCTAAAATGTTTTAATATCAATTTGCAATTATTAGAATTATTTTAATACTGTTTTGTAATTATTCAAATTATTTTTATATCAGTTTGTAATTAGGAATTTGTTTTTAATTGAGGAATGCAAATATTATTTTGCAATTGCTCACTATTAATGCTTTTGTGCAAATCCTAAAACCTAAAGGACCTAAGTGCAAAACTACCTAACCCCCCCCCCCCCCGACCGAACTCTCTCTCTCCTCTGCCTCTCACCCACTCGCGTTGACCCCCCTGGCTGCCCCGACCGATACGACCGCCCTGCCCCCGCCAAACCCGGCTGCCCCACCGCCTCGAACACCCTATTTAAACCCCCCCCTTCGACCCCCAGACCAAAACCCTAGACCTAAACACCCCCACGACCGACCACCGCCCTACTCTTCCCCGAAAACCCTAGCCGAAGCCCTAGCTCCGGCGACATACCACCACCGCCTCACCACTCGTTGTCGACGATCGCCACCACCGCCATCCACTTCGCCACGACGAGACGACCGCAGCGCCACTGAAGCGCCGCCGTCCCGACGTCTCCTCCGCCGTCCACAACCTTCGAAGCTCCCTCGACTCGCCGGACACGTACGTAGCAGTTTGCCTCTGTGTCTTGCTTGTGTCTCGACTTCACGTAGAAGATTCGCCAGGACACGGGCAATCTGGTGGTAAGCTTGGACACGGCCAAGTCCATTCGTGCGTGTCATAAACAACTCGGACACGTGGATTCCTGTGTCCCAAACTGTCAGGACACAGGATTGCTTTATTATTTTTATTTTTTTTTATATAATATCACTTAACCTAAAATAAAACTAACCTAATCCTATTCCTAACACAGCGGGCCAACTGGCCCACTGGCCAGCGCGCAGTAATAAACCCCCCCTCCCCCCCCCCCCCCCCCCCCCCCCCCCCCCCCCCCCCCCCCCCGTGCTGTGTTGGCCTGGGTTCGAGTCCCCTGGCTGTCTTTCTTTTTCTTTTTCTTTTCCTTTTTCCTTTTTTCTTTTTCTATTATATATATATCTATTTATATATATATGTATATACATATATTTGTATATATATATGTATTAATATATATACTATATTTATGTATATATATTTGCTGTTTTATATATATATATATATATATATATATATATATATATATATATACAAAAATAATGTATACATATACATATAATAGTATATGTATACATTATTTTTGTATATATATATATATATATATATATATATATATATATATATATATATATATATATATATATATTTTGTATATATATATATAAAATATAGTTGAGTATTTTTCTTATATGTATAAATATCCCTATGTTTATGTATATATATATATATATATTATTTTGGTATTTCACTTAGCTTAGTGTAAATTATCTTTATAAAATAATGTTCATACTTTTATAGTTACTATACATAACTTTACCATATTAAAATAATAATATTTATTTTGGCTATTACCAAATTGTATTTTTATTGTATTTAAATTACTGCAACCATTTGGTGTCCAAGCCTAGCATGGGTATTTGGGCTCAAATGTATTTTCACACATTCAAGACCTGTACAAGTCATATTGGACTTGATTCATGGCCTTGGGTCCTGTATTTGAACTTTGGTTCAAATTATATACATGGACAAAATACGTAGATAATTAATTATTGTGTGCAATGCTGTTTTTGATTTTCTAAAAAAATACTTAAAGTACTGCTAAAATTATGGAAAAATAGTATTTAGATACTATGTTAAGTTGGCTAATTTAGTATAATTTTGTAGTATTTAATTTACTGTTTTGCCACTAGTTTGGCATATGAAACCAAAACTCATTTTCTGTATACTTAGGAAAACTGATTTTTATAAAATACTTGTACTGGTTAATAAATTCCAGAAAATTATAATAAATTTCTATGATTAACAAGGATCACTTTGATACTTTGCTTTAAACAAAACTAGGCTTTTTGTCTATCTCAAAAATCGTTGGAACACAATGGTCTTTTGATTTAATTATTGATTAATTACGACTTGTGGCTTTTTGTGTTATTTTGAGTTTTAGCCGTGTTGAACCCCACCCCTCACTAGTGTAAAAATCCTGGAAAGTTAGTAAAGTAGTGTGTTACCCCACATTGGTCTACTATGCCAAAATCATCATTTTGGCTAGGTGCCCAATCACAAGTCGTGTTTCACCAATTAGTGTCTTAGCGTTTTAGCTTAGTGTAAAAACTAAGTTATTGTATTTACTTCTACAGTGACGAGTTACTGGACATCCATAGCACTGTTATCGCAGCTTGTTTTGTTTTGCTTTGCTAGAGGCAAGTACTTTCTACGAACTTTACATATTGTCACATAAATGAACTGCAAACCCCACCATGTTAAATGCTGATCCTTGGGGTAGCAAGTTAGATCTCTACATGTTGTACTTCCAGTTACTACCATGCTTAGAACTGTCTTTATGCATCTCTCACATGATAGAATATGGGTTATGGGAAAACTGATAGTAGTGTACGTGATCATACCCCCCCTCTACAGTACCGAGCAAAGTTTCATTTTATATGTTACTGCGCCGTAGACCTTTATCTCAAAGCTGTATTTGTGCGTATGTACATCTACCGCCTTTACACTTGTACGTATGTACATTTCATTATATGCCCCAGCACATTGTACATCTATTGACCGATCACGTACCTACTACAGTTTTAAACATTACATACACATCTGTCTCTATGACATATGTGTCCTTGCCATGATAGACTATGCGATGCCATGCTTTCCAGTTATTCCTCTCATGTTTATTTTCATGTTTCATATGCTAGTTTGCTAGATTCAGTACTTGCTTCCGTCCTGACAGGATAACGTTGTAGGTGTCCTTACTAAGGAGGAGTTACTCTGCGACACCTATTATGGGATTACTGCCGAGGACCCGACTCTGCTTTACGAGGATGTTCCTGCGGGGAACCTCGCCTAGTTGTCTTTTGTTTACTTAGACTTTTGAGAGTAGACATGTATTAGACTATATCTTTTTGTAACTGGACATGTATCCAGTTTTACTTTGCAGTTCACTTGTACTCGGACATTTTACTATATACGACGACTTTTGTGTTTGGAGCATTTATGATTCTTCTTCACTTATAGAACTGTTAGCACATTTAGTCTTATCCTGTGGTCTTTAGAACAGCTTACTACGTTTTATCTCAACGTAGGCTGGACATGCCTCGGCCTGGCCCAACAATTTGGGTAGCGGGTCGTGACATGTTTTTAGTGGTGGCCCATGCAGGTCCTGACTAAACTGTTTGGTTACGTTATTGTACCAAGCATGCCTGCAATTAGGAACTTAAGGTAATTAGACAACATTAGGAAAGACGCTTAGAACACCTAGAGGAATGCTACGATTGCAACATAGGAAATATGTCACATATTTTGCTATTATAATTAGATTTCCTTGCATATGATTGCTTACTTTAAACAAACCCTTATAAGTCCTTTTTACTTTTATTTAGATGGTGCTTACTCGTTCATCCCAGTATGTTACCCCCGAGAATGGGGCCCTCCTTATCCAGTCAGCTGACCAGTCGACTGATACACCTCCACCTACCACATTCTCCCACTCCACAGATCCACAAACCCAGATACCACAACCACCTTCCACATCACAGGCC
This sequence comes from Iris pallida, assembly GCA_029216955.1. NCBI lineage: Eukaryota > Viridiplantae > Streptophyta > Magnoliopsida > Asparagales > Iridaceae > Iris > Iris pallida. The sequence continues at coordinate 17,752,430 of JANAVB010045020.1, forward strand.
CGGCAGGACCCGATACTTCCACCACCCCCTATCACTATACCCACCCAGGCTTCCGTCACACTCGATGGGAACCAGCTGCTCATACTGATTCAGGGGTTCCTAACAACCCATCAGGAGCAGACTACCCTAATCCGCCAGAGCATGGAGCGTTCTGAGGGACGTCCCGTGGTCCCATCACATGTAGAGCCACGGCAGAGAGCGGGGACGGTCAAGGACTTCATGGGTCTGAATCCCAAGGAGTTTTCAGGGACTGAGGACATAGTAGTAGCAGACGACTGGCTAGATTCAGTAGAGAGGAAGCTTCTGGGAGTTAGGTTGCCGGATGACCTCCAGGTCGAGGCAGCAGGATTTCTGCTGATAGACTTAGCAGGAGTCTGGTTCCGGAATGAGCTGTTGTTTTCGAGAGGTAGAGCCACTTGGGACCAGTTCAAGACCCAGTTCAAGAAGAAATTCTTCTCGACCACTGCTAGAGTAGCCATGGGGCTACGATTCCAGAACATCCAGCAGGGGAACCGTTCTGTTGATGACTATGCGGCAGAGTTTAGTCGCCTGAGCCGTTTTGCTCCTAGCCTGGTTGCTGATCCAGAGGAGATGACCCGTAGGTTTTGTCATGGTCTAGTTCCAGACATTGGCATTCTTATAGTGGCAAACGGTACGACTGACTACTACCAGAGCCTAGAGTTAGCCCGGAGCATCGAGGAGCGTCTTCTGTCATACAAGAGGCCGACTTCTGTACATCATGAGGGACCGTCCAAGCGTCAGGCTTTCCAGCAGAAAGCACCGACGCCGCCCCAGCAGACTTACCGTCCCCCTACACCCCACTATCAGACCCCGCCAGTTCGAGCCCCGGGACCCCGACAACAGCAGCAGCAGCAGAAGGGAGCTATATGTTCTTTCTGCGGAAGACCAGGTCATGACTTCGCAGTCTGCAGGAAGAGGTTGGGTCAGTGTTTGGCTTGTGGGTCTGCCACCCATCAGCTTCGGAACTGCCCAGCAGCGAAGCCTAGAGGACCACTCCCGACTCAGCAGCAGAGGTTTGGGCAGCATCTGCAGCAGCAGAAGGGACCTCAGGGGAAGGTCTATAGTCTAGCCCTTGAGCCGAAGCCGGAGCAGGTTTCGGAGCCAGATTACTTAGCTGACGTCATCACAGGTCATGTTTATTTGCATACTTTTCTAGCTCTATGCTTGTTTGATTCTGGTGCATCTCATAGCTTCCTATCATTAGAGTTTATGCAAGAACATCATTTAGTATCTACACCTACTGCAGAGATTAGTAGAGTAATGACGGGGGGAGGACCAGTGCCTATTAGAGCTAGCTATAGATGCTCTATTATGATAGCCGGGAGAGAGTTCGAGGGGCGATTCTTTGTGATGCCACTCTCCGGTTATGATATCATATTAGGGATGGACTGGCTTAGCTATGCCCATGCATCTATAGATTGCCATGAGGGTAGTATTTTGTTCAGTCCCCCAGGCACAGCACCATTCAGTGTCAGGAGGACAGGACCGGAGATCAGCCTAGAGCCGAACTGTTGTGCGACAGTCGGGGACGCAGCACCGCAATACCCTATCATTAGGGAGTTTATGGATGTATTCCCAGAGGATCTTCCAGGACTTCCGGCTGACAGAGATGTGGAGTTCACTATAGATTTAGTGCCGGGTTCATCACCAGTATCTCGGGCTTGCTATAGAGTGAATCCCAAGGAGGCCATAGAGATGAAAGAGCAGATTGATGACCTGTTGAAAAAAGGGTTTCATTCGATCCAGTGCTTCTCCATGGGGAGCACCAGTGCTCTTTGTGCCTAAGAAAGATGGTATAGTCCGGTTGTGTATTGACTACCGGGCCTTGAATGCCATCACTATTAAGAACAAATATTCTCTGCCCAGGATAGATGATTTGTTCGACCAGTTGAGCGGGGCGAAGGTATTTTCCAGGATAGACTTGAGATCCGGGTACCACCAGGTGAAGGTTAGGCCAGCAGACATCCAGAAGACGGCGTTCAACACGAAGTACGGGCAGTACGAGTTTCTGGTGATACCATTTGGTCTCACAAATGCGCCAGCTGTCTTTATGAACTTGATGAATAAGACATTTCACCAGTATCTGGATAAGTTCGTCGTAATGTTTATCGACGACATCCTGATATACTCGAAGACGCCAGAGGAGCATGCAGAGCACTTGCGGATAGTTTTGGGGATTCTGAGGCAGGAGAGATTGTTTGCCAAATTGCCGAAGTGCGAGTTCTTTTTAGACCGAGTGGATTTTCTCGGCCATGTAGTCACTGGAGATGGAATCTCGGTGGATCCCAAGAAGATTGCAGCAGTTGAGACGTGGAAGGCTCCGACGTCAATTTCAGAGATCAGGAGCTTTCTGGGTTTAGCAGGCTATTATAGAAAGTTCGTCCAGGACTTTGCTAGGATAGCTGAACCCATGACGAAGCTGACGCGGAAGGACGCAGAGTACTTTTGGTCAGAGGACTGCCAGACAGCATTTGAGGAGCTGAAGAGGAGGCTGACGACCGCTCCGGTTCTGACTTTACCTTCAGGTTCTGGAGGTTTCACCATTTACAGTGATGCTTCTGGGAAGGGGCTAGAATGTGTCCTACAGCAGCATGGGAAAGTAATTGCTTATGCATCTAGGCAATTGCAGACTCATGAGAGGAATTATCCTACCCATGACCTAGAGTTAGCTGCGGTGATCTTTGCACTCAAGTTATGGAAACATTACTTATACGGAGAGCGTGTGGAAATCTTTACCGACCACAAAAGCTTGAAGTATGTATTCACGCAGAAAGAGCTGAACATGAGGCAAAGACGATGGTTGGAGTTGATGAAGGACTTCGACATCGATTTATAGTATCACCCTGGGAAGACAAATGTGGTGGCAGATACGCTGAGCAGGCATCCGATGGCATGGTACCTGATGATTGATCGGCATTTGCGGGGAGGATCTGGAGAAGCTCGGTATCGAGCTAGTTCGGCCAGGATCAGTGATACAGATGATGGCGCTTGACATTCAGTTAGGTTTGATGGAGCAGATCCGGGAGGCATAGTCTACAGATGAGAGCCTTCGCAGACTTCGACCCCAGGCATTAGCTGGATTGCTGGATGACTTCACTATAGCAGAGGATGGATCCTTGAGGCATGGCAGCCGATTGTGCGTGCTGAAGGGAGAGCTGGTAGAGGCAGTCTTGCAGGAGGCACACCGATCGAGATATTCTATTCACCCTGGTGCTAACAAGATGTACCGTGACTTGCGGGAACATCTCTGGTGGCACAGGATGAAGAGGGATGTATCACGTTTCATTTCGAGATGCCTAGTTTGCCAGCAGGTCAAGGCGGAGTGCCAGAGGCCAGCTGGTTTGTTGCAGCCGTTACCCATTCCCGAGTGGAAGTGGGAACATATTACGATGGACTTCATTTCAGGGCTTCCTCGTTCCCAAGGAGGAAAGGATGCCATCTGGGTCATTGTAGACAGGCTGACGAAGTGTGCGCACTTCATACCCTTCAAGGTGGGGCTTTCTACCGAGAAGTTGGCGGAGCTATACATGCAGCAGATAGTTCGCCTACACGGAGTGCCGGTGAGCATCGTGTCAGACAGAGACAACAGATTCATATTCCACTACTGGAGGAGCTTGCAGGAGGAGTTGGGCAGTAGGCTCAAGTTCAGTACGACGTACCATCCGCAGACAGATGGGCAGTCCGAGAGGACGATACAGACACTGGAGGATATGCTGAGGACCTGCGTGCTGGACTTCGGAGGATCATGGGAGAGCCATCTGCACTTGGTAGAGTTTTCATACAACAACAGCTACCAGGCCAGTATTGGTATGTCTCCTTTCGAGACATTATATGGACGACAATGCCGCACACCGCTCTTTTGGGATAATATCGGAGACAGAGTTATGCTTGGGCCGGAGATGATCACGGATGCAGCAGAGAAAGTCGGGATGATCAGAGACAGGCTCAGAGTAGCTCAGGACAGGCAGAAACACTGGGCTGATGCTAGTCGCAGACCGATGGAGTTTGCAGACGGTGATATGGTGCTAGTGAAGATATCACCTACTAGAGGGACGATCCGGTTCGGACGAGGAGGGAAGCTGAGCCCCAGATACATCGGGCCATTCGAGATACTTGGCAGGATCGGAGAGGTAGCTTACAGGGTTGCACTTCCACCCAACCTAGCAGGAGTTCACGACGTCTTTCACGTATCTCAGCTGAGGAGATATGTTCCAGACCCCAGTCATGTGCTAGATCATTCGGAGTTGGAGGTCGGACCGAGCCTTACAGTTTCTGAGCAGCCAGTGGAGATATTAGACCGGAGAGAGAAGAGGCTGAGGAACAAGGTTATACCCCTAGTATGAGTAGCTTGGAGCCGTCACTCCCCAGGTGAATCTACTTGGGAGAGGGAGTCGGACATGAGGGAGAGATACCCTTACTTGTTCGATCCAATCGCTGCGAGGGAACCACCCTTCCCGCTTGATACCTTAGAGGTTAGTTTCGATCGCAGCCTTAGTCATTTTGTTGTATTGCTTGTTATGTTAGAATATTGTAGGGTCTTCAATTCTTGTGAATTTCGAGGACGAAATTTTTCAAGGAGGGAAGACTTGTAAGCCCCTGTTTTTCAAATTCATTTTTAATTAGTGTGAATAAAATTTTTATGTCATTTATAGCCTTAAATAATTATTAGGAATTTTTAGGAATTTTTCTAGAATTTTTAAATGATTTTAAATGAGTTTTAAAATACAAAAATATTGATTTGTAATTTTCTAAAATATTTTAAAATCAATTTGCAATTATTAGAATTATTTTAATACTGTTTTGTAATTATTCAAATTATTTTTATATCAGTTTGTAATTAGGAATTTGTTTTTAATTGAGGAATGCAAATATTATTTTGTAATTGCTCACTATTAATGCTTTTGTGCAAATCCTAAAACCTAAAGGACCTAAGTGCAAAACTACCTAACCCCCCCCGACCGAACTCTCTCTCCTCTGCCTCTCACCCACTCGCGTTGACCCCCCCGGCTGCCCCGACCGACACGACCGCCCTGCCCCCGCCAAACCCGGCTGCCCCACCGCCTCGAACACCCTATTTAAACCCCCATTCGACCCCCAAACCAAAACCCTAGACCTAAACACCCCCACGACCGACCACCGCCCTACTCTTCCCCGAAAACCCTAGCCGAAGCCCTAGCTCCGGCGACATACCACCACCGCCTCACCACTCGTTGTCGACGATCGCCACCACCGCCATCCGCTTCGCCACGACGAGACGACCGCAGCGCCACTGAAGCGCCGCCGTCCCGACGTCTCCTCCGCCGTCCACAACCCTCGAAGCTCCCTCGACTCGCCGGACACGTACGTAGCAGTTTGCCTCTGTGTCTTGCTTCTGTCTCGACTTCACGTAGAAGACTCGCCAGGACACGGGCAATCTGGTGGTAAGCTTGGACACGGCCAAGTCCATTCGTGCGTGTCATAAACAACTCGGACACGTGGATTCCTGTGTCCCAAACTGTCAGGATACAGGATTGCTTTATTATTTTTTTTTATATATAATATCACTTAACCTAAAATAAAACTAACCTAATCCTATTTCTAACACAGCGGGCCAACTGGCCCACTGGCCAGCGCGCAGTAATAAACCCCCCTCCTCCCCCCCCCCCCCCCCGCGCTGTGTTTGGCCTGGGTTCGAGTCCCCTGGCTGTCTTTCTTTTTCTTTTTCTTTTACTTTTTCCTTTTTCTTTTTCTATTATATATATATATATATATATCTATTTATATATATATGTATATACATATATTTGTATATATATATGTATTAATATATATACTATGTTTATGTATATATATTTGCTGTTATATATATATATATTATATATATTATATATATATATATATATATATATATATATATATATTTTTTATATATATATATATAATATATATATATATATATATATATATATATATATATATATATATATATATATATATATATATATACTTCATTATTTTATGTATGTATATATATATACTTCATTATTTATGTATGTATATATATATATATGTATGTATTATGTATACATATATATTTATGTATATATATATTTCCTTGTGTATATATATATATATATTATATAATTGAGTATTTTCTTATATGTATGTATATATATATATATATATATATATATATATATATATATATATATATATTTGTATAAATATTCCTTTGTTTATGTATATATATATATATTATTTTGGTATTTCACTTAGCTTAGTGTAAATTATCTTTATAAAATAATGTTCATACTTTTATAGTTACTATGCATAACTTTACCATATTAAAATAATAATATTTATTTTGGCTATTACCAAATTGTATTTTTATTGTATTTAAATTACTGCAACCATTTGGTGTCCAAGCCTAGCATGGGTATTTGGGCTCAAATGTGTTTTCACATATTCAAGACCTGTACAAGTCATATTGGACTTGATTCATGGCCATGGGTCCTGTATTTGAACTTTGGTTCAAATTATATACATGGACAAAATACGCAGATAATTAATTATTGTGTGCAATGCTGTTTTTAATTTTCTAAAAAAATACTTAAAGTACTGCTAAAATTATGGAAAAAATAATATTTAGATACTATGTTAAGTTGGCTAATTTAGTATAATTTTGTAGTATTTAATTTACTGTTTTGCCACTAGTTTGGCATATGAAACCAAAACTCATTTTCTGTATACTTAGGAAAACTGATTTTTATAAATACTTGTACTGGTTAATAAATTCCAGAAAATTATAATAAATTTCTATGATTAACAAGGATCACTTTGATACTTTGCTTTAAACAAAACTAGACTTTTTGTCTATCTCAAAAATCGTTGGAACACAATGGTCTTTTGATTTAATTATTGATTAATTACGACTTGTGGTTTTTTGTGTTATTTTGAGTTTTAGCCGTGTTGAACCCCACCCCTCACTAGTGTAAAAACTCTGGAAAGTTAGTAAAGTAGTGTGTTATCCCACATTGGTCTACTATGCCAAAATCATCATTTTGGCTAGGTGCCCAATCACAAGTCGTGTTTCACCAATTAGTGTCTTAGCGTTTTAGCTTAGTGTAAAAACTAAGTTATTGTATTTACTTCTACAGTAACGAGTTACTGGACATCCATAGCACTGTTATCGTAGCTTGTTTTGTTTTGCTTTGCTAGAGGCAAGTACTTTCTACGAACTTTACATATTGTCACATAAATGAACTGCAAACCCCACCATGTTAAATGCTGATCCTTGGGGTAGCAAGTTAGATCTCTACATGTTGTACTTTCAGTTACTACCATGCTTAGAACTGTCTTTATGCATCTCTCACATGATAGAATATGGGTTATGGGGAAACTGATAGTAGTGTACGTGATCATACCCCCCCCTCTACAGTACCGAGCAAAGTTTTATTTTATATGTTACTGCGCCGTAGGCCTTTATCTCAAAGCTGTATTTGTGCGTATGTACATCTACCACCTTTACACTTGTACGTATGTACATTTCATTATGTGCCCCAGCACATTGTACATCTATTGACCGATCACGTACCTACTACAGTTTAAACATTACATATACATCTGTCTCTATGACATATGTGTCCTTGCCATGATAGACTATGTGATGCCATGCTTTCCAGTTATTCCTCTCATGTTCATTTTCATGTTTCATATGCTAGTTTGCTAGATTCAGTACTTGCTTCCGTCCTGACAGGATAACGTTGTAGGTGTCCTTACTAAGGAGGAGTTACTCTGCGACACCTATTATGGGATTACTGTCGAGGACCCGGCTCTGCTTTACGAGGATGTTCCTGCGGGGAACCTCGCCTAGTTGTCTTTTGTTTACTTAGACTTTTGAGAGTAGACATGTATTAGACTATATCTTTTTATAACTGGACATGTATCCAGTTTTACTTTACAGTTCACTTGTACTCGGACATTTTACTATATACGACGACTTTTGTGTTTGGAGCTTTATGATTCTTCTTCACATATAGAACTGTAGCACATTTAGTCTTATCCTGTGGTCTTTAGAACAGCTTACTACGTTGTATCTCAACGTAGGCTGGGCATGCCTCGGCCTGCCCAACACATTGGGTTAGCGGGTCGTGACACCCCCCCCCCCCCTCCACACACACACACACCCACCCACCCCACCACCACCCACACACACCACTTGCACGCCATCCCGCGCTCCCCCGTAGGTTCCACCACACCCCGTCCTCCCTCCCACCCCATACAGCCCCTTCTGACGACCCCCCCCCCCCCCCCCCCAACACACACACACACCCCACTTGCAGCCCATCCCGCGCTCCCACGTAGTTTCCACCCCGTCCTCCCTCCCACCCTATACCACCGCCCCTTCTGACGACCCCCCTCCCCCTCTGCCCCCCCCCCCCCCCCACCCCCAACAACTTGCAACGCCATCCATCCGCGCTCCCACGTAGTTCCACCCCGGTCTTCCCTCCCACCCCATACCGCCCCTTCCGACAACCCCCCCCCCCCCCCCCCCCCCCCCCCCCCCCCCCCCCAACACACACACACACACACAAGAAGGGAAGGAGATAGGGGTAGGGGGTGGGGGTTGGGTTGAGAAGGGAATAATTTCGTATTTATTTGTTTCTATTATGTTAAAAATATTCAATAATTGATTGTATCAAGTTGTTGAATAAAATAATTTAAGGTATCGAGTTAAAAATATTCAATAGTTAAGGATATCAAGTTGAAATTAAACCTATAATTGAAGAAAAAAATCTTCTGTAATTTATTTATTATTAAATAATAGAGTATTTATAAATGGCTTAGCTCAATTTTGAACAGTTACCAAGAGTAGAGATACATTGAAGTTGGACTCTCATCCGAGCCGGATCAATTAACCTTATAATTTTCACAATGTTTTAGTATGGGTCATTAATTAATTAATTATATCGTTGTGCAACAATAAGGAGATAAGCCAAGGGTTCTCGTTACAGTAAACTTGGACTAACCAGTTGAATTTTTTCGTTTTTGTTTACTTTGTATTTTGTATTTATTTTTGTTTTGTTAACTATAAAATTAATGAAACAATTACAGAATTCTTCCCATCATTTATTAAAAAAACAAGCATTAAAAAGAACACACAATGGAATAGATAGATTATAACATGACTTTTACTAAATACTAGTTACTTTCACTTTAAAAAAAACTACAATATGTTTGAAGTATAATTTAAATTATAACTATTTTAGTATTTATACATATTCATGCAGTTAATTTTTTTTAAAATTTTAATGTTATTTTAAACTACATGAGAAAACTACGATGTAACGATTATGAGACCTTTTTTTAATTATTAAAACGAAGTGGTTGATGAAATACACACGACTTAGATAGCTCAATCTTTAGCCGTTTTGAAGTCCCCTTATATTAGAGATGAAATAGAATATCGATTATTAGAGGATATGATCCAGCGATTGAGACTACAACCCAAAAAATTACAAATAATATAAAGGGTTTTTTAGTTTTAGGATCTCGTATAAATTAAAATTTTAAATTTAAGTCCTCATATTGTCCAGAAGACGAATTAGATATCGTACTACTGGTTGACTTGACTAAATGTCAAAAATAGAGACATAAATACAAAATTTAAATATTATACGATTTTATAAAGCAAAATGAAAATATGTGAGGGTTGTGTGAACTGAATTATTTAGTTTTGTACGGTGGAGTTGTATAACTTGGATTATTTGGTTTTATCTTAACCAAATGAAATGAAACTTGTGACATTGTAGTTTGCTTCTATTCTGAGCAGTCACATAATCTTTTTGTGCTCTTGAGTTGCAAACATTCAACAATACGATGAGACGAGAGACATTTGGTGATACACGATGTCCATGAAATCTTATCTATCGAAATTGTCACCATCAGGATTGCATGGCTGCTGAGATCAGAATATAAACAAATAACAGTGTCACAAGTCTCATTTTTTGATCGGTAATGACAAAACTAAATAACCCAAGTCACACGCACAACTCCCACATATTTTCATTTAGTTTTTTAAGATGTTATCATATTCCAAATTTAGATTTATGTCTCCATTTTGAATAATCAGCCAAGCTAATTGTTAGGACCAAATTTAAAATCCTATTATAAATAATATGAATATCTAAATATAAATTTTCAATATGATGACCCTAAAACTAAAATAATCCTAATATAAAATACCTAGCCGGCTAAACTTTTCAGGACTTTACTGATATGGAGTGTTATTTCTATTTCATTTTCGTCTTCCACCTGCTACTGAACTTGATACCTACACTAACATTTGTTTCTGTAAGCATAGGAGCACAACTTCATTTTAAGTTCTAAAGTTGATTGTACTTGGTCGATCATTCTATTACCAAAAATATAAAAAGAGAGTAGGCACCTTTTATATCTATTCGGGTATATATTTTGTAATATATTGGGTTATTTGGTAATATGATCTCATATAATAGTAGATACTATAATTTGGATCTTGAAATGATCGACATTAGGGTTTGAATTTTCAAATCATGTTTATTTAGATAAATGAACAGTAGTTTGGAGACCCAAATCCTAACGTCGATCATTTTGAAAACTCAATTCCTAATTTTAACTATTACTAAATAACCCTAATATCTACTTCCAAAAGATATATAGGTAAGACCCATCCCAATTTTGATATGAGTTCATAATCCTCAAAACCCAATTTAAGACAAAAGAAGAATAGTGCTGTAAGAGTATCAATAGTAAGATCCATACCAATTTTTATATTCTAGATTCAGAATGTAGAAGCTTGTTTGATAGAATAATAAGGCTTAATTGGAGTTCCATTAAGGTTCCATCATAGCCACAGAAGCTATAGTTTGGACCTGAAAATTTCTACATTCAGAATGTAGTAACTCATTTTGTAGAATAGCAAAGCTCAGTTTGAAGACCTAATTTCTAGATTCTAGATTTTATATTATTTTTTTATCACATTATTTTTTGACCACACAATCTTTACAACAAAAGATCATTTTATCATTTTTTTAAAGAAAAAAGCTATTTTTCCCGCAGGCGGGACAGCCCGTCCGCCTGCGTGGCACTTCATCATTGGCCTCCCCTCTGTTAACGTGGGGCCCACGATGGCGTCCTGCCAATGGGGGGAGTGTCCGCCTGCGGACCAAATAGCAGGGTTGTTTTTTTTACTATTCTTATACAACACAACACATTCTACATTCATTATTTTATTACAAATTTGGGGCTCAAGATAAATTTTTGAGCTCATCTACTAATGATGCTCTTAGAGTTTAGAAGCTCATTTGTTGAATAGTAAGATCCATCCCAATTTTCAATTTCTAGATTTTCAGGTCCAACCCACCATCACATGAGCTATATGTTAGGCATGAGAATTTATTGATTCACAAGGTAGGAAATTATTTTGTACAATAGTAAGTCCCAATTTGGAATCTCACTTTCTAGATTCTAAGTTTTATAAAAAAAAATTATCACATCAATTTTTGACCACCCATCTTTTGGGACCAAAGATTATTTTATCATTTTCTATTGTTTCCATAATGGTCCAACCTATTCCAGATTTATTTTTTTGTTATAAATTTGGATCTCAAGATGTATTTTGGAGTTCCAATTACTAATGATGCTCTAACTTTAACATGAGAAATTATTCGGTATTCCGAACTCATCACGTGACAGTTGTAAGTCTTGATTCCCCACCGATAGTACTATGATATATCACTAAGACTAAAATAGAAGAAGAAAAAAAAAACAAAAAACGGTGTGCTAATACTAAATAATCAAAGTGAGGCAAATGCAATGAGAAGGGAGGTCAAGTGTACCTCACTAAAGATAAAGAGAATCACACGCCGAGTCTGACTTCAACTTGAAAGAAAAGAATTCATTGGAAACTTCTTCTCGGGATCTCACCTTCAAGGATTTTCTTGTTGGATGAAAGCAACTTTCTATTTATAAAGACCGCTACGCACCTCCTCTCTTAAAGTAGGAATGGCGAAAAGCACATATTCACTGATATGAGTAGCTGACAACATGCACCACTTACGTCCCAACCGCTTGATAGCTAAAAGGAGTCGGTGTGGAGAATTAAGACTCACCACTGTTACCTGGTGAGTCTGGACCACTGAATATTTTTTCCTTTTCACAGTACAACCCGAGAGAGAACCAATTCCTTGGTTTCTTGAGCCTTATGTTTGGAATCAGCTAATAGCATTTCTTATTCTTTGAGCTTTATTTGTGCTTAGAAGTTAGAATCAGCATTTTGCACTCGAGACTTTGCACTCAGGCTCAGCCTATGTGTGCCATAAGAATATAGTTCTAGTGCATCTCTTCTTTAATTCATTTGGTTACAGTACTGCCATCTCTTCTTTAGCACTCCACAAAGTACAAAGATGATGAAATTATTGTTATTACTGGGGCACAATTTTTCTATAGAAAACTGAGAATATGAAACAATTGTAAAGACAATGTTCCAACGCAACACTTCTAGGAAGGTTGCGCAAGTATAACGAAAATCTAAAAAGATATCGTTATGATATTACGAGAATCTAAAAAGATTTCGTAATCACAGCAATCAGATCGTACTACTTCTAAAAAGAAGATACAATCAGAGTTACTGGCAGCAACGAAGAAGGTGACTGGCGATAGATGGAAGAACTCCTGCTGGGATGAATGATCACCGTTGCTCAAAGCTTTATTCGCCCTATGCGAACAGCTTCCAGGAACCAGCAAGTTCGTCGGAGAACTTGGAACACTCCTGCTCTTCTGACTCCTCGGACGAACACGAACTCCCGTGCAAGAGCAACGCTGGTGCGGCGCCTTTCCTCTCTCTCTCGAAGGCTGCAGATCAGAACTGTGTTAAAGAACACGTCTGAAATCTCTGTTTACTTGTGCTAAAGAACACTTCGTAAACTTTCTGGTGGCTTCTCTTTCTGTTCTGTTCTGTAACCTGTGAGAGAGGAGGAGGAGGCCTTATATAAGCCCCTGCAACAACTGCCCGGTTAGCACAATGTTAGAGACGTGGTAGTAACCACCCCGAACATGGAGCAACCGCTCAGAACATGCAAGGACACGTTCTGCTGGAAGTTGTGCCACCAGCGTAATTTACACTTTACGCACACAGCCCCTTTTACGCACCCTACGCACACTACGCACACTGCGTACGCTGCGCACTCTACGCACGCTGCGTACGCTGCGCACACTGCGCGTACTGGGCTGCGTACTGGGCTGCGTAACTGGGCCAGCGTAACTGGGCTCGCATAACGGACCGCGCAATATGGTCGCGCAAGTGGCTCGCGCAACGAGCGCAACTTAAGCGCACTATGCGCCTAGCGACGATGCTGACGTGCTAAGTGCAAAGTGCGCCAACAAAACGCCACATTACGCCTCATGAGCCCGAGTCCGAGCCCGAGTCCGAGTCCGAGTCCGAGTCGCTAAGCCCCAACGGGGCTTAGCTCCTATGGAAATAAATTTTCCAAGAGCAAAAAGCATGAATGCTTTAATTGTTGATTTTAGCTTTTTTTCCCATTAGAAAAATAATCCCACATGGCAAACCCATGTGCACCTCCACACCACATGTGCATCTCCATAATAGCAAAGCTAATATATAGAGATACAAACCATTTATTTTTTCCGATGTGGGACTAAACCTTTCTAAAGGAAAACCAAAACCCAACAATCCCCCATATATCTCTATATATGGATATAAGTGTTCCCCACAGTAACTGTCCATCATGCATTAGGAGAGATGTCGCTTACGACTTGAATCTTCCCGCATGGGTCAAAATCAAACTATAATACAAGAATGGACTAAGCCTTGAATTCTGCATCATAGCTGAAATTCTTTCCACTCACATAATGTAGTTACATGTGCTTCTGGCTACACATTAAAGGTCCTGTGCCAGCCTGGTTTCAGTGTATAATTTTGGGTGTCTACAAGTTTACCCTCAAGAGACGGCCTGATATCTCTGTCATACACTATAGGTGAGTTCATTATAAAGAGACATGGCATGAACGCTTTGTGCTTCCCTTGCGGTGCTACGCCGCTATGACATGGCTTAAAGCCGAGGCCTTACCCCGTACCGGGAACCTCATCGTAGTGTCATACTACAGTAGCATGAGCAACCGCCTCTTTGTAGTGCCAAACTACCCAGCATGAAGCCTTAGGCTCCCTTGCGGTGTTACGCCGCAATGACATGCTTGCAAGGCCGAGGCTTTATCCCTAACTGGGTACCTCATGGTGGTGTCGTGCCACTGTAACATGAGGAACTCCTCCTCTTTGTAGTGCTGACTACACCCCTTTATATTTAACATACAACATTAGGCTAACTTCCTATTTGCGGTGCTACGTCGCTGTGACTTGGCCTGCAAGCCGAGGCTTTATCCTATTCCTGGGCAGCACCCCACATAGGAACCTCATTGTGGAGTCCCCCACTGTAGCATGGAGTTTCACTCCTTGTAGTGCTCTCTCGTGCTTCCTGTAAAGCACTCCAGGCATTCACTCATGTACCCACCGTTCCTGATATTCTTCCGATTAGTGGTCCTCCCTTGAACCAAAGCTAGATGCCTAGTAGATAAATCTTTGAACTATTAGCATAAAACTTTATGGTAGGAATACATAATCCATATCAGAATGCCTCAAGCCCATTTTACAGCTGTCATTGACCAGCTGGCGCTTGAGGCCCTTGGTGAACGGATCCGCCAGGTTCTCCTGACTCCGAACATCATCTGTAATAACACCTTTCTTGATAAGATCGTGTACTGCCCTGCTTCAACCGCACAGTCCTCTTCTTCCCGTTGAAAAGGTCATTTGATGCCACCGCGAAGTCGCCTGGTTGTCGCAGTATATCGGTATCGCCGGTATTGTGCCCCAACCATGGAAGATCATACATGAGCTCCCGAAGCCATTATGTTTCCTCGGCTGCGGTATCAAGTCAAAGAACTCAGATTCCAGGATGACCGCGAGAGCATAGTCTGCTTCTTCGACTTCCACGATATAGCAGCTCCACCTATTGTGAAATGAATCCACCTGTGGACCTCTCGCTCTCACCTCTGAGCACCAACTGGCATCACTGAAGCCTTCTACTACCCTGCGGATCTCCGCTGTAGTACATGCATATGTCTGAGTCTTCTTGGATATCTCATAAACGTTTCACAGCTTTCCAGTGTTCAGCACCTGGGTGCTCGTGAAACGACTCAGCATTCCCACGACAAAAGCTATGTCAGACCTTGTGGCAGTAGTAGCATACATCAAACTTCCCATTACGCTTGCATACTCCAGCTGTCGACGCTTCCCTGATTAGGCTTCAGCTTCAGATCACACATGTACGGCGTATCGATCCCTGGAAGATCCTGATACCCATAACGGTGATTATTTCTCAATATAATGAGACTGTGACAAGCGCTAGTCCATGTCTGGTCCGGATGATCTTGATCCCTAAGATCACATCAGCTTCCCCCAAGTCCTTCATACTGAACTTGCTTGAGATGAATTTCTTGTCTCTGTGACACAGCCAATATCCGTACCTAGGATAAGCATGTCGTCCACGTACAGACAAACGACACACCTCTTCCATCAGCGAACTTCGTGTAAACACCTTGTCCGTATCGCTGACCATGTAACCATTGACCTTATAACTTTGTCAAATTTCTCATGCCACATCTTGGGAGCCTGTTTAAGACCGTACAAAGATTTCACCAACTTGCAGACTTTGTCTTCAAGACCCCTGATGACAAATCCCTCTGGCTGTTGCATGTAAATCTCTTCGTCAGCTCGCCATTTAGGAAAGCCGTATTCACATCCATCTGATGTCACCATCTTATGTATTGCTGCGAGAGCAATCAACATTCTGATGGTGGTCATCCGGGCTACTGGAGCATACGTGCAAAATAGTCAATCCCCTGCTTCTGAGAAAACCCCTTGGCTACCAACCTAGCCTTGAACTTGTCATAGTTCCGTTTGCTTTCTCTTCTTCTTGAAGATCCATTTGCATCCGATGGGTTTCGCTCCTTCAGGAAGATCAACCAACACCCAAGTGTTATTTGAGGTAATGGAATCAATCTCATTGTCAATCGCCTCCTTCCAAAAACCACGTCTCTGGTCTTCATTGCCTCATCATAGATAAACGGATCTGCTTCCACATGATAGGTGACAAAGTTACTTCCGAAGTCCTTCGGCCTCCTCACACGCTTAGCTGACGGCTCAGCTTGTTCTGGTTCAACCGTTGTTTCAACACAACATCTTCTTGGACCACATCTTCATTGAAGACTCAGTTTCTGTGCACCCTCATTATTCTCCGGAACATCCGAAGAACAATATTCTTGTGCCTTGCAAACTTGTCTTCAAAATATTCTGCATCGCGAGATTCAATGATATGATTTGACTCAATATCAAGAAATCTCCGAGCATCACTCTTCTCGCATACCCCAAGAAGATCGCCTTTGTAGTCCTTTCCCAAGCTTCTGAATCTTTAGATCTGGAACCTTGACATATGCCACACCCCCCCACTCGAATGACATTCAAGTTAGGTCTGACCTTGAACCAGAGTTCATGAGGAGTAACGTCTGAAGTTGCATGAGGCACTCTATGTCACGACCCGTTACCCAAATTGTTGGGGCCGGGCCGAGCCATGTCCAGCCTACGCTTAAGATAAAGCGCAGTAAGCTTTTCTAGAGATAACAAGATAAGACTAAATGTGCTACGTTCTATAAGTGAAGAAGATCATAAATGCTCCAAACACAAAGTCATCTCATATATAGAAATAATCCAAAGTACAAGTCTGAAATGTAAACTGGATACATGTCCATCAAAATACGTAGTCTAATACATGACTACACTAAGTATCCCAAGTGACTACGTAAACTAGGCGAGGTTCCCAGCAGGAATCCTCGTAAAGCAAGCCGGGTCCTCGACAGTGACTCCATAATACGAATCACAGAGCAACTTCTCCTCAGTAAGTATACCTACAACGTTATCCTGTCAGGACGGAGCAAGTACTGTTTTCTAGCAAACTAAATATACAAAGCCTGAACAGGAATGTAATAACTGGAATCATGGCATATCATGGTTTAATTGTTCTTTTTAGGAATGAAACATATAGTTTAAAAGTTTAAAACTGTAGCATGTACGTGAATCGGTCAATAGGTGAATAGGATGTACAGCGGCACATATCAAGTTTTTCTGGCATGCACATACGTGCGGAACGGCATCGGTGTATATCTAACACAAACGCGAGATCAGAACCTACGGTAAGGTACATATAGAATGTCTCCGAGTGCGGTAAATACATACGGAGAAGGGGTCATGATCACGTAACTACTAGCAGTTTCCCCTTAACCCGTTATTTTAAACATGTGAGAGATATGAAAACAGTAATAACATGTGGGAGATACGAGAACGATAAAAGATGTGAGAGATATGATACTGTCCTAAACATGGTAGAGACTGAAAGTAATACAACATGTAAAGTTCTAACTTGCTACTCCAAGGATCAGCATTTAACATGGTTGGTAAGTCGCAGTTTATTGTTCTAGCAGTATGTAAAGTTCGTAGAAGTACTTGCCTCTAGCAAAGCAAAGCAAAACAAGCTGCAATAAAAGTGCTATGGATGTCCGGTAACTCGTCACTGTAGAAATAAATACAATAACTTAGTTTTTACACTAAGTTAAAACACTAGGACACTAATTGGCGCGACATGACTTGTGACTGGGCACCTAGCCAAAATGATGATTTTAGCTTAGGAGACCAATATGGGGATGACACACTACTTTAACTAACTTTCTAGGGTCTTTACACTAGTGAGGGGTGGGGTTCAACAAGGCTAAAACTCAAAATAACACAAAAAGCTACAAGTCGTAATTAATCAATAAATAAATCAAATGATCATTATGTTCTAACAATTTTAGAGATAGACAAAAAGTCTAGTTTTACTCAAAATAAAGTACCAAAGTGATCCTTGTTAATCATAGAAAATTTATTATAATTTTTCTGGAATTTATTAACCAGTACAAATATTTTATAAAAATCAGTTTTCCTAAGTGTACAGAAAATGAGTTTTGGTTTCATATGCCTAACTAGTGGCAAAACAGTAAATTAAATACTACAAAAATTATACTAAATTAGCTAACTTAACATAGTATCTAAATACTATTTTTCCAAAATTTTAACAATACTCTAAGTATTTTAGAAAATCAAAAACAGCATTGCACACAATAATTAATTATCTGCGTATTTTGTCCATATATTAATTTGAACCAAAGTTCAAATACAGGACCCAAGGCCATGAATCAAGTCCAATATGACTTGTACAGGTCTTGAATGTGTAAAAACCATTTGGGCTCAAATACCCATGCTAGGCTTGGACACCAAATGTGTGCAGTAATTTAAATACACCAAAAATATAATTTGGTAATAGGGCAGAAATAAATATTATTATTTAAATAAGACAAATTTGTACAAAAGAATATATACATACCTATGCTAAAATATTATAGATATATAAGGAAAAACTTAATTTATAAAGTATATATATATATATATATATATATATTATTTTATATATATATATCTATATATATAATATATATATATATATATATAATATATATATATATATATATTACAAATATATATTATATATATAATATATCTAATATATATATATATATATATATATATAAGAATACCTTAATAATATAGTGTATATCTATATATATATACATAGGAAATATTATATAACTATATATATATATATATATATTATATATATATATATATAATATATATATATATATATTATATATATATATATAATTTACTAACTATAAAATAATACCCATATTTAATACTGTTAAACAGTATATATATATTATATATTATATATATATATATATATACTATATATATATACTATATATTAAATATACATAATAAAAAAGAATAAGAAAGAAAACAGAAAAAAGAAAAAAAGGAAACAGAAAAGAAAAAAGAAAAGGAAACAAAAAAAGGGGGGGCTCGAACCCGAGCGCACAGGCAAGGGGGTTTAACACTGCACCGCTGGCCAGTGGGCCAACTTGGCCCGATTGTTAGGATTAGAGTTAGGTTAGTTTTATTTAGGTTTGTTTAACATAAACATAAAAATAATAAATACGAGCATGTGTCCGGACAGTTAGGGACACAGGAGTCCATGTGTCGGGTTGATTTACGACACGTACGACACGTGTTTGCCGTGTCCGCACTTACCATTAGGGTTGTCGTGTGTAGACGAGTCATGTGCATGAGAACAGACACAACAGACACGAGGGGGTAGATGACACGTACTGTCCAGGTCGGGGCTGCTGTCGGGTGGCGACTGGGCGGAGGAGCGGTCGGGCGGTGGCGCTCGGTGGCGCTGGGCGTGGCTCGTCGCGGCGCGTCGGATGATGGCGGTTGAGGGCGGTGGATGTCGACGTGGGGTTGGACGGGGGCTCGCCGGAGTTAGGTTTAGGGTTTGGAGTTTTGGGACTGTCGCGAGGCTGTCGAGGGTGCTGGGGAGGATTTAGGGTTAGGGTTTGGTCTGGGGAAAAGAGGGGAGCTTAAATAGGGGGTCGAGGCAGTCGGGGGCTGTCGCGCTGGCCGAAATGGCGGGGGCAGCCCGGTCGGGCGGTCGTCGTCGTCGGTCGGCGGGCAGTAAGGTAGAATTTTACACTAGGGTCCCTAGTTTAGGTTTATTTCATAATGGTCCCCACAGGTAAACATTGCAAAATAAAATTTGCAAATCCCTCCCGCAGCTATTATATGCAAATAAAATTTGCATGAACAAATAGAAAATTACAAACCGATATCTAAACAATTTAATAAATTACAAAATGCATTAAAAATTTTAGAAAATTGCAAATTGATATTTTAATATATAAAACTCATTTAAAATTTATTTAAAAATTCTAGAAAAATTCCTAAAAATCCTAATAATTATTTTAAGGCTAAAATTGACATTAAAAATTAACTAACACTAATTAATATGAAATTTGAAAAAAGGGGCTTACAAGTCTTCCCTCCTTGAAAAATTTTGTCCTCGAAATTCACAAGGATTGGAGACCCGACAATATTCTAACATAGCAAGCAATGCAACAAATGACTAAGGCTACGATCAAAACTAACCTCCCGAACCTGTTCCGGCTCTGGCTCAAGGACTAGGCTATAAGTCTTTCCCTGGGTCCCTTGGCTACTGGGCAGTCCCGAATCTGATGGATGGCAGACCCACAAGCTAAACACTGCCCTAACCTCTTCCTACAAACGAAAGCGTCGTGGCCTACCCTTCTACAGAATGAACACGTAGTCCCCTTCTGCTGCTGCTGAGGTCCCGAGCTCTAACTGGCTGGGTCGGGTGATGTGATGTAGGGGGACGGT
The DNA here is from genome assembly GCA_029216955.1 of Iris pallida. Classification (NCBI taxonomy): domain Eukaryota; kingdom Viridiplantae; phylum Streptophyta; class Magnoliopsida; order Asparagales; family Iridaceae; genus Iris; species Iris pallida. The sequence continues at coordinate 17,772,870 of JANAVB010045020.1, forward strand.
AAGTCTGCTGGGGTGGCTTCGGTGCTCTCTGCTGGAAAGCCTGACGCTTGACGTCCCTCATGATGTACAGAAGCCGGCCTCTTGCTAGACAAGACGCTCCTCAATGCTCCGGGCCAACTCTAGGCTCTGGTAGTAGTCGTCGTACCGTTCGCCACTATAAGAATGCCATGTCTGGAACTACCATGGCAAAACCTACGGGTCATCTCCTCTGGATTAGCAACCAGACTAGAAGCGAAACGGCTCAGGCGACTAAACTCTGCCCGCATAGTCATCAACAGAACGGTTCCCCTGCTGGATGTTCTGGAATCGTAGCCCCATGGCTACTCTAGCAGTGGTCGAGAAGAATTTCTTCTTGAACTGGGTCTTGAACTAATCCCAAGTGGCTCTACCCCCACAAACAACGGCTCATTCTGAAACCAGACTCCTGCTAAGTCTATCAGCAGAAATCCCGCTGCCTCGACCTGGAGTCATCCGGCATCCTAACTCCCAGAAGCTTCCTCTCTACCGAATCTACCCGTCATCAGCTACTACTATGCCCTCAGTCCATGAGAACTCCTTGGGATTCAGACCCATGAAGTCCTTGATCGTCCCCCGCTCTCTGCCGTGGCCTACATGTGGTTGGGACCATGGACATCCCTCAGAACGCTCCATGCTCTGGCGGAGTAGGTAGTCTGCTCCTGATCGTTGTTAGGAACCCCTGAATCAGTGTGCAGCTGGTTCCCGTCGAGTGTGACGGAAGCCTGGTGGGTATAGTGATAGGGGGTGGTGGAAGTATTGGGTCCTGCTGGGCCTGTGTGTGAAAGGTGGTTGTGGTATCTGGTGTGGATCTGTGGAGTGGGGGAATATGGTAGGTGAGATGTTCAGTTCAACTGGTCAACTGACTGATATGGAGGGCCCCATTCTCGGCGTAACATGCTGGGATGAACGAGTACACCATCTAATAAAAGTAAAAGGACTTATAAGGGCTTGTTTAAAGTAAGCAATCATATGCAAGGAAATCTATTTATAATAGCAAACATGTGATATATTCCTATGTTGCATCCTAGCATTCCTCTAGTGTTCTAAGCATCTTTCCTAATGTGTCTATCACCTTAAGTTCCTAATTGTAGGCATGCTTGGTACAATAACGTAACCAAACAGTTTAGTCAGGACCTGCATGAGGCACCACTTAAAAACATGTCACGACCCGTTACCCAAATTGTTGGGCCGGGCCGCGCCATGTCCAGCCTACGCTTAAGATAAGCGCAGTAAGATGTTCTAGAGATAACAAGATAAGACTAAATGCTAACAGTTCTATAAGTGAAGAAGAATCATAAATGCTCCAAACACAAAAGTCATCTCTATATAGAAATAAGTCCAAAGTACAAGTCTGAAATGTAAACTGGATACATGTCAGTTACAATACGTATCTAATACATGACTACACTAAGTATCCCAAGTGACTACGCAAACTATGCGAGGTTTCCCGCAGGAACATCCTCATAAAGCAGAGCCGGGTCCTCGGCAGTGACTCCATAATACGAATCACAGAGCAACTCCTCCTCAGTAAGTATACCTACAACGTTATCCTGTCAGGACGGAGCAAGTTACTGTTTTCTAGCAAACTAATATACAAAGCCTGAACAGGATGTAATAAACTGGAATCATGGCATATCATGGTTTAATGGGTTCTTTTTTAGGAATGACAACAT
>JANAVB010045020.1:17777112-17966974 GCA_029216955.1 Iris pallida
GAAAAGAAAAAAAAAACAGAAAAGAAAAAGGAAACAGAAAGAAAAAAGAAAAGGAAACAAAAGAAGAGGGGGGGGGGCTCGAACCCGAGCACAGGCAAGGGGGTTTAACACTGCAGCCGCTGGCCAGTGGGGCCCGATTTTAGGATTAGAGTTAGGTTATTTTTATTTAGGTTTGTTTAACATAAACATAAAAAAATAATAAATACGAGCCTTTGTCCGACAGTTAGGGACACAGGAGTCCATGTGTCGGGTGATTTACGACACGTGTTTGCCGTGTCCGCACTTACCATTGGGTTGTCGTGGTAGACGAGTCCTGTGCATGAGGACGAGACACAACAGGACACGAGGGGGGTAGATGACACGTACGTGTCCAGGTCGGGGCTGCTGTCGGGGTGGCGACTGGGCGGAGGAGCGGTCGGGGCGGTGGCGCTCGGGTGGCGCTGGGCGTGGCTCGTCGCGGCGCGTCGGATGATGGCGGTTGGGGGCGGTGGATGTCGACGGTGGGGTTGGACGGGGCTCGCCAGAGTTTGGTTTAGGGTTTGGAGTTTGGGACTGTCGGCGAGGCTGTCGGGGGGTGGCTGGGGAGGATTTAGGGTTAGGGTTTGGTCTGGGGGAAAGAGGGGAGCTTAAATAGGGGGTCGAGGCGGTCGGGGGCTGTCGCGCTGGCCGGAAATGGCGGGGGGCAGCCCGGTCGGCGGTCGTCGGTCGTCTGGCAGGGAGTGGGTAGAAATTTTACACTAGGGTCCCTAGGGTTTAGGTTTATTTCATAATGGTCCCCACAGGTAAACATTACAAAATAAAATTTGCAAATCCCCTCCCGCAGCTATTATATGCAAATAAAATTTGCATGAACAAATAGGAAATTGCAAACTGATATCTAAACAATTTAATAAATTACAAAATGCATTAAAAACATTTTAGAAAATTGTAAATTGATATTTTAATGTATAAAACTCATTTAAAATTCATTTAAAAAATTCTAAAAAAATTCCTAAAATTCCTAATAATTATTTTAAGGCTAAAATTGACATTAAAAATTAATTAACACTAATTAATATGAAATTTGAAAAACAGGGGCTTACACTCTATTTAGAATAAAAGTGGCCGTCAATGCAGCTTCTCCCCAGTAGCACTTAGGAAGGCCAGCAGTCAACAACATTGAATTTATCATTTCTGTCAACGTCCTGTTCTTCCTCTCAGCTACTCCGTTTGATTGAGGAGAGTATGGAGCCGTAGTCTCATTGACAATTCTATGTTCTTTGCAGAACGATGCGAATTCATGAGACCTGTACTCCCCACCTCGATCACTTCTTATCCTTTTGAGTTGTTGTCCAGTCTTGCCGCTCAGCTTCGGCTCTGAACTCCTTGAACTTCTTGAATGCTTCGTCTTTAGCCTTTAGCAAGTAGACGAACGCGTACTTTGAGAAGTCATCGATGAAGGTTATGAAATACTTCATCCCGGCCTTTGTAGAGAACTGTTTGAAGTCACAGATATCGGAGTGAACCAACTCCAGAATATCTGTACTTCGATTAACCCGAGGAAAGGGTTTCCTTGTGATCTTTGTTTGAGCACAAACTTCACATTTCTCTACCTTACCCCCACACTTGGAGATAAGTCCTAGACTAGACATTCTGTTTATTCGTTTACAATGAACATGTCCTAGCCTATTATGCCACAACTCAAGAGTATAAGCAGAATGAGTGACTTCATTAATCACATTAATTACATTAGACTGATTTACAAGCTGAATTTTGAACATTCCTTCGGTATAAAAGCTTTCCCGAAATATGTTCCTTTGATAGACATCACCATCTGGCCAGCATTGATGTCCATCCTGAGGCCTGCTTTGCAGAGTAGGCCTCCTGAGATCAGGTTCTTGGCGATAGCAGGTACGTGCTTCACGCCTTGAAGCGTCAGAGACTTCCCCGAAGTCAGCTTCAACACCACCGTCCCGATCCCGAGCACTTCAGCTTGTGCCTGGTTCGCCATCATAACCACTTCAGAAGTAGGTGTATAGGTGGTGAACCACTCCTTACTGGAGCAGACATGGCAGGAGGCTCCAGTGTCTACCCACAGTCAGAGGCAGTCCTTACTGCACCAATCTGTACAATCATAGCAACTACGTCAGTGATCATAGATACCTTACTAGGCTCTCCTTGCTCTGATTGCTTGGTCTTTGCTTTGCACTCATTCTTAAAGTGGCCCTTCTTGCCACACTTAAAGCAAGGCATTTCAGACTTTGGCTTCTTTTTCTTGATAGAAGTTCCCTTGACTTTTAGATTGTCAGGGTTCTTCTTCTTGCTGTGGAAAGCCGCCTGCTTTCCCTTTGGTTCCTTGGTCTGAACCAGATTGGCGTTAGCCAATTGCTTGGACAGTGTGTCCACCTTCAGTTGAGCCCGCATCTGGTCCTCAACATAGATTTCCTGTAGGAGATCTTCAAGGGTGATCTCCAACTTCTTCCTATGCATGTTTGCATAGAACTTGCTCCACCCAGCGGGGAGCTTTGAGACAATCCCTCCAACAACAAACTTGTCGGGGAGGGGCATCGCCTCGTCTTCCAGCTTCTGTCGCAGTTTCAGGAACTCCTTCACCTGCGGCAGCATAGACTTTTCGTCCTCAAAGAACCACTTGTGATATTTTTCAACTACAAATATTTTACTGCGGTTCTTGTCTTCTTCGTAGAGTTTTTCTAGAGACTCCCATATGTCTCTAGCGATATTCTTCTTAGAATAAGATTCTGCTAGGGAATCTTCCATAGCATTCAGGATAAGCAACCTGTAAATGCTATTCTCCCTTCTCCACTTGGCCTGAAGTTTAGTAGCCGCAGAGATTGCGACGGCAGACCCAGTATCTGGAACGGTAGGTTCCTCTTCAAGAAGCACGTGATCTACGTCTCTGAGTTGAAGAGTGAGATAAGCCTTCCTCTTCCAGACTTGATAATGCTCTCCATCAAACTTCTCTAACTTACAGAAGTCAGTGTTTAGGAGTGAAGCATTAATGTTTTCCATCGTAGTAATAAAGCTTTGAGATTGTTATTACCGGGGCACAATTTTTCGATGGAAAACTGAGAATATGAAATAATTGTAAAGACAATGTTCCAACGCAACACTTCTAGGAAGGTTGCGCAAGTATAACGAAGATCTAAAATATATCGTTATAATATTACGAGAATCTAAAAAGATTTCGTAATCACAGCAATCAGATCGTAGTACTTCTAAAAAGAAGATACAATCAGAGTTACTGGCAGCAACGAAGAAGGTGACTGGCGATAGATGGAAGAACTCCTGCTGGGGTGAATGATCACCGTTGCTCAAAGCTTTATTCGCCCTATGCGAACAGCTTCTAGGAACCAGCAAGTTCGTCGGAGAACTTGGAACACTCCTGCTCTTCTGACTCCTCGGACGGACACGAACTCCCGTGCAAGAGCAACGCTGGTGCGGCACATTTCCTCTCTCTCTCGAAGGCTGCAGATCAGAACTGTGTTAAAGAACACGTCTGAAATCTCTGTTTACTTGTGCTAAAGAACATTTCGTAAACTTTCTGGTGGCTTCTCTTTATGTTCTGTTCTGTAACCTGTGAGAGAGGAGGAGGAGGCCTTATATAAGCCCCTGCAACAACTGCCCGGTTAGCACAATGTTAGGGACGTGGTAGTAACCACCCCGAACATGGAGCAACCGCTCAGAACATGCAAGGACACGTTCTGCTGAAAGTTGTGCCACCAGCGTAATTTATACTTTATGCACACAGTCCCTTTTACGCACCCTACGCACACTGCGTACGCTGCGCACTCTACGCACGCTGCATACGCTGCGCACACTTCGCGTACTGGGCGTACTGGGCTGCGTACTGGGCTGCGTAACTGGGCCAGCGTAACTGGACTCGCGTAACGGGCCGCGCAACGTGGTCGCGCAAGTGGCTCGCGCAACGAGCACAACTTTAGCGTACTATGCGCCTAGCGACGATGCTGACGTGCTAAGTGGAAAGTGCGCCAACAAAACGCCACATTACGCCTCATGAGCCCTTGAGCCCGAGTCCGAGCCCGAGTCCGAGTCCGAGTCGCTAAGCCCCAACGGGGCTTAGCTCCTATGGAAATAAATTTCCCAAGAGCAAAAAGCATGAATGCTTTAATTGTTGATTTTAGCCTTTTTTTTCCATTAGAAAAATAATCCCACATGGCAAAGCCATGTGCACCTCCACACCACATGTGCATCTCCAATAATAGCAAAGCTAATATATAGAGATATAAACCATTTGTTTTTTTCCGATGTGGGACTAAACCTTTCTAAAGGAAAAACCAAAAACCCAATAATTATCAGCCAGTGTCATGTTAATTAGTTACACTTTCTGTTCCTATCTTTCTCTGTATGAATTTTTTACAAAAATTTTCATCCTAAGAAAATATTTTAGTAATATTTACGGAAGAGGGAAAAAGTTTCAAGAAAATTCATTTAAAGGGACATCGCAACAACTATAGTGGCGGTGGTGGCCACGACGTACAGCAGAGGGGGGGGACGGCCATCTAGGATGGCGGGGTGGAGGGGAGGCCGCCATCCTAGATGGCGCGGTCTAGAGAGAGGGGCGAGATAGGAGAGAGGCTAGGGAGAGAGAGAGAGGAGAGGCTAGAGAGAGGGGGACCGAGAGAGGAGAGAGAGGGGGGACCGCCATCTAGGATGGCGGTGTGGAAGGGGGGCCGCCATCCTCGATGGCACGATGGGGGGAAGGGAATTTCGAGAGAGAGAGATGAGAGTTAATAGAGGGGGGGAGAGAGGAGAGTTAATTAGAGGGGGGTTTTAACACAGAGAGAGAGGGAGGATAGTTAATAAAGGAGGTGGTTTAAGAGAGAGAGAGAGAGGGAGGAGAGTTATAGAGAGAGAGAGAGAGAGAGGAGGAGAGTTAATAGGTGGTGGTGGTTTAATAGAGAGATAAATGTGTGTGTAATAGAGTTAAGAGTTAACAGATGGAGGAATACCGAGGAAGAGAGTGAAATAGGGAGAGGTGGGAGACCGTGTTTTGCAGGAGACTGAGAAAATGTGTTCGGAGACCGTGTTTTGCAGGAGACTAAAAAAATGTGTTCGAAGAGAGGGGGGACCGCCACCTAGGATGGCGGGGTGGAAGGGGGGTGGGGATTTGTCAGAGAGTGGCGCATCAACGTTAACTTCCTCGCCAAATTAGATGGCGGTCTTCGATACGTTACACATTTATCTGCTATAAAACATATACATCTTGAACAATCGCATTCACTCATACTCTCCAGTAGTCTAACAACTTCTTCTCTCCTTTAGCCACTCTAGCACCATCACCTCCTCTCCAGCACTCCAACAATATCATCTCTCCTACAATTCTGATCGACAACACTCAGAGTAATAGTTTTTCTCCTCAGTCAGCAAGAATTTTTCTCCTCCGGCATCAATAGTTTTTTCTTGATGGATCGCAGTCTAAGAATAATATGCTCGCATGGAGGTAATGTAACCGGTCGTATATAATATATGATCTATGCAAACTAAGATCATACGACAAACCCTTCAAGTCTGGATCATCATCTCCAAATGTGTAGGGAATCCATACAACCTATTTAATGACAATCTATCAAAAAATCTAGTAACGACATAAGTTAAATAAATTAAACAGGTAAATAATTAATTACCTCATGATGTTCCAGTATATCAAATTGAGAACGATATAGTGATACTGCCTTATACTGACAGTGTTGTTGATCCACTACATCTATGGTCCATCGTAAAGCAACTGGATAGACTCCAACATCACTAATAATGCTAGTGACGATTCTTTCAATATAGAAATGCTCGTACGACCAAACCTGTAATTCAAAAAACATCCACAAATGTATAGTATGACCAAAGCTCTAATTAATCTACGTTTAAGAACTTAATGTTTACCTGAAGCAGTGACATACATCCACAAATATTGGTATTAGGTTTCGAAAACACATAATCCGTTAAACATCCGTATAAATGTGCTAAAGTGGCAGCACCCCAGGCATGTCGAGTGGGTTCCTTCAAATTATCCATAAATTGCAGAAGTCGCACATTTATTTGATTTCCCGATGCATCTGAAAATAGAACTGCACCACATAAACAGAACAAATATGCTCTAGTGCAACTAATCACCTGTAAATATTATATTTTTATAAATATTAATATTAAAATAAATTAAATCATAAATTAATTTTACTTTAAAATACATACCCGCAATTCATCTACATCTACCTCGCCGTCAATTGTGCGATCTAGATCCATAAAGTTGTCGCGCAACTATGTTATCTTTACATAACTTGCATTTCTAATATCAGATGGAGGCATAATACCTAAATAACGTCGGATTAGACTAGCTGGAGTTAACTGCGGATCAAAATATATAGGGTCCCCTGTAATAGGTAATCCTAGTATATTTGCCACATCCCATAACGTGATAGTCATCTCGCCAACAAGTAGTTGAAATATGTTTTGTTCAGGCCACCATCGCTCAACAAGACTTAAGATTAGATGCACATCATGTGTTAAAAATTGAATATCATCAATGGAATCCAAATGAGCGCACCAAAGCCTTCTGTGCGCTGTTTAACTCCCATGTGCGATAGTTTCTCTCAGTCTGCCAATTTCCATGTTCCCGCGTTCGTAATTTAAGAGTATGATCATATAACTACAAATGAAATATTTAAATTATGTTACAACTACGTTTATGTGAAACATTATTTACTAGCAAGCCAAACATTTTCAAATATATCTTTTAATTAAATATTTAATATTTACCTTTCCATCAAATATCTGAGTAGATATGTGATTTACTCGTTCCTGCCTGATTTTATCAGTCGTTGGTCCACCCGGGATGCGTCCGTCGTTTTGATTAACCATCTAAAAAATAATCAAAAATCTACAAATATATCAAACATATTTATTACAAAATTATTAACAAAAACTAAGAGGAGAAGATGTTTGCTTACACAGAGGAGAGGAAGTTGTTGCTTGCAAAGAGGAGGTTGGTTACACAGAGGAGAGGAGGTTGCTGCTTGCAAAGAGGAGGTTGGTTACACAGAGGAGGAGAAGATATTTGGGAGGGAAGAAACTGTCGGGTGTGCTTGCTGCTGTAGGAGTGAAGTGAGGAGAAGGCAGGAGAAAAAACTTGCATTTTATCATGGAGATAGAACAGTCTCCAAAAAATGGGCACAGTCTGCGAGCAACACGGTCTTCGAACACATTTTCTCAGTCTTCTGCAAAACACGGTCTCCCACCTCTCCCTATTTCACTCTCTTCCTCGGTATTCCTCCATCTGTTAACTCTTAACTCTATTACACACACACATTTATCTCTCTATTAAACCACCACCACCTATTAACTCTCCTCTTCCCTCTCTCTCTCTCTCTCTATTAACCCCCCTTCTATTAACTATACTCCCTCTCTCTCTCTATTAAACCACCCCCCTTTATTAACTATCATCCCTCTCTCTATGTGTGTTAAACCCCCCTCTAATTAACTCTCCTTTCTCTCCCCCCTTTATTAACTCTCCTCTTTCTCTCCCGAAATTTCCTTCCCCCCCATCGCGCCATCTAGGATGGCGGCCCCCCTTCCACACCGTCATCCTAGATGGCGGTCCCCCCTCTCTCTCTCTCCCTCTCCCTCTTTCTAGACCGTGCCATCTAGGATGGCGGCCTCCCCTCCACCCCGCCATCCTAGATGGCGGTCCCCCCCACCGCTGGCCACCACCGCCACTATGGTTGGTGCGATGTCCCTTTAAATGTAAATTTTCGAAACTTCTCCCCTCTCCCGTAAATATTACTAAAATATTCCCTTAGGATGAAAATTTCTGATTTTTTTATAAATATAGGTAAATTTTGAAGGCACTACAAAATTTATTCCCCCCCTTCTCCTCCCCAAAAAAAAAACACCTCAACGAACACTTTATTTGGCCATTTCCACCCACTCTCTCTCTCTCTCTCCCCCCTACATTCTTTAATCCTAAATCCTAATATTTTTTCTCCATTATTCTAATTCCAAATTTCTAAACCCTAAATCCCTTATCCATTCCTCCAAATCTAAGCAATGACACCCAAACCCAACCATTCATTACAATCTAGATATGTATCCAACCCTTCTCCATTCCTTTAGGGTTTTGAAATATTTTGTTATATTTTCATTTAATTTTATTGAATCTTTGGTAATGCTCAAAATAGTTAGATAAAATAGGTTAGAACTAATTTAGGGTTCATATATCTTTCTTTCGAACCCGATAAATCCATTATATGCATCATAGAATCACTGTTTTGGCCATTTTGGCCTACAGTCGGACATGAACACGACATGACTGTAGCCAAATCCTATAGTCCTGTATTATAAACATGACTACAGGGATTTCCTACAACCTGGACTATACTTAGGATTGCAAAAAATTCCACAATCCTGCCTATTTTAGAGGACTGTAGAAAATCCCACAGTCCTGTCTATACTATAGGACTCTAGAATTTTCTGATAGTCCTCACACTCCTACATGTTTATCCCTCTATCCTAATTTTTTTCCAGTCTTACAGCCGCTAGCAAAAGAAAACGACCAACCACGTCGGCGCACAAGAAACGCAATATGGCCCGTCCGGTTGAGAGACCACTCAGAATCGTCGAACCCAAGCCACACAGACAAGTGACTGCACTGGCGACGGCTCGCCAGTCTCGGTCGAAGGAAGCAGTTCCTACTAGTACTCCGTCTGCTTCCTCTTCCGATGAAGACAAGCCTACTGGCCAAACCTGGACAGATGATGGTTCTGGGTCTTCTCAGCAGCCGACGAGTCCAATCCCGGTTCGTCCAGAACGTTGCTCAATGTTGTTATCGTTTGACAACCATATTACATTTCAAATATGGAAGGACCCGATATATACATTACGTTACGAAATAGATTTTAGAATCGATTTAGACTACTATATTTTTTCTAATTCTAATTTCATCCGACTGTTACCTTTTCAGATGAGCTCTCATATGCTTAGGGTCGTGAGCCACAAGAAGAAGTCCAGTAGCTGGCAGTTTGACACGTTAGGGGAAACCGTAATGAATAAGATCATTCCTACCAGCCTGCACAATTTGGCCAGATACGCCTATAAGACGATGGACAGTGCTCTAATATCCGCATTCGTAGAGCGATGGCATCCGAAAACTAATAATTTTCATCTCCCAACCGGGGAGATGACGATTACACTTGATGACGTCCATCATATACTGGGCCTTAATGTTGCAGGTCGGGTCATGACGAATACTTTTCCATGAGAAAGTCCCTGACTGGTATGAGAATATCGTAGAATATGTGTCAGAATCTCTAGTGATTGATGCTAGAAGTTTTACAACCCTTCAAGACTTCAAGAAGTCCTATGGACTTTCTTTAAAATATTTTGGATATGTGGACATGTGATTTTATTTTGGATATGCTTGGATATGTGGACATGTGATATTATGTTCTTGGATATGTGGACAAGTGATTTTATGTTCTTGGACATGTAGACATGTGATTTTATGAAAAGTGGTTGATATTGGTTCTAAATTCTTGTAGTCGTATCATTATATGTGATTAAGTTACTTGGTATCCAAGTATTCTAAGTGTATCATTTGTATCAGTGTTTTCTGTATAATATAAGACTGCGTAAAGCTAGGACTGCCAACTATATGACAGTCCTAAACAAAATTCTATGTTTGGAGAGATTTTGTATAAAATTGTTTAGGATTGTCAACGAAGTTGACAGTCCTAAAGTTAAGGAGGTCTCCTACGTGTCACGACCCGCACCCGCTTTTTGGATACGAGACGTGTCCAAGCCAGCCTACGCCGCAGAGTCGACGGTAGAACGCTGTCAAGCCCGCAAGAAATAAATGCTCAAAATAAACTTTATTGCTCATTCACATTTCTAAATTTGATTACAACATTTACAATATTTATAATTAAAGAAAATACAAAGTTCTCATAATTAATAAAAATGATACAACTGCTATCTACTTCTAGGTTGACCTCATTATACCCAAGCCTTCCCAATGCTAAGAGTGGTCGCGGCTAAACCTGAAAAATGTTAGTTTTCAGTCAGGAATGGAACGAGTACAATCTCACAACAGAATCAATAAATGACAAAATCCATAAATCTGTAAATAGTAATAAAATACACGACGAAAAGACAAGTATGGAATCATGACAGAAACTGAGCATGGTGAACAAGGCAAATGAGTACTAAAATAGAGTAGACCTGTAACTAGCAATGTATACTGCAGAACCAGACACTGTACCTATCTAGTAAGTTGAAATACTACTTCGACACGTAAACGGCTAAGGCTAAATCCGATACCCTGTACATGAAATGTGCGACTGCTATTAGGCAAGAATAAGATCCGGTACGCCGTACGTGAGGTGTGCGCCTGCTATTAGGCACGAATAATTTGGGTTTGTTTACATGTCTAGAGTATTTCCCCGTCCGACCAGTACTCATGGATCCAAACAGGTCACGAACACGATAATAAATTGGTCACGAACAACATGTAAAGAATCCATAACTACTATCCCGTGTAACATCGTGTCAAGAATCAACAGGATATCAATGTAATACACTACTATGTATAAGAGTCATAGAGATAATCAAATATAAAAACTATCAGAGATGTACTCGCCTGATGTCCTGTGCTGGTGAAACCGATAATACTATACCACTCAGTGAGTCACAATCAGTCAACACATGCAGAAGTCTTCGGATGCTGAAATAGATATTACCAATATTTTTAGAAAAGTCAAATTATCTAGAATTGCCTGTCCTTAAGTCCAATTCTGGACACAGGAGCAAAACGGTAATTTCGGGTCAAAACGGTGTCCGCCGTTGGACCCGCTTTGCACCGAAAAGCGTGCCAGAGTCTATGGTCTCTAAAGTCATCAAACTATATGTCTACAGGTCCAGTTTTTTTATACGAATCCAACCGTATGTCCAGAGTTGGATTCCGGTGGGCCGTACAGAAAATCGTCCGTTGAATCAGACCGTAGGGCCCGCAAAACGGTGACCCGATCAACTGTCTTAGAATTGGACCAAACTTGGCATATAGGACCAGAAAAACGATACGGACCTGTTGGTGCAAGTTTTGTCTCAATCTGACAAACGTGCACAAAGTAATTAGAGTTTGTGCAAAGTGGTCGATACGATGAATTTCGACGGATACGCATCAAATTCGTCGCACACACGCGACCAATTTAAATTCCGTCAAAGCCCACACGTCCACGAAGTCGATACGCACCTTTTAATTCTTTCGGTTCGCGGCCACGTCGCCCGGTTTGGCGGGACGCACGTGGAGTCGGGTAGATTTCTTAGTTTTCGAAAACTGTTTTCATAAGTATTTCTTGATTTTTGAGTCAATTTATCTCAGCATCTACTAATTATAAAAGTAATCTAAAAACAGGGTTTGAATGCTGGTTAGGTTGTCTAAGAGGCTGTTCAGATAGATTTTATAGACTGTCTATGGTTTGCCATTAATCGGCCTTCCAACTTGGGTGTTGGGACTGTCCCATACCCTGTTTTCGAACATATATTGGTCGATATTTGGATCGGCTTTCTGGGAATCCAGCAAGCGGCGATTAAAACTATTTGAAGGGAAATAATGTCGTATAGGTTAGGGACATACCTAAAAAGACGAATCGTAAAACCATTGATCGTACGCGACGGAATGTCGCTACGAAGTCCGTCCGCACGGCTTGCTGCTGCTGTGTTACGATTCTTGCTGCCCGCGTGGCCTGCCGCAGTTTGGCCGACCGATGACCGCGCGTGGCGGCGCGCGCACACAAAGGGGGTCGCCAGGGGGTGCGCAGGGTGGTGGCGGTGTTAGGGTTTGAGTTTTTTTTTCATATTTGCTCGTTCTCTCGAGCGTATTCTGTTATCAACAGAACGGGGGGTTCGATTTAATACCGGCTGTGTTGCCTGGGCCGTGGGCTCGGTTTGGGATTGCTTTGGATTGGACTGGGATTTCTTTCTGTTGTGTGGGATTTTTTTTTTGTTTTCTTTTTCTTATTTATTATTATTATACATATATGTATTCGAAATACGTATAAGTATCTTTGTACATATTTACGTATATATATATTTACACACATATACACATACATTTATTCTATACGTACACACACACCTATATATATATTTATATATACATACAAATACACACACACACACACACACACACACACACACACACACACACACACACACACACATAAATATATATATATATATATATATATATATATATATATATATATATATATATATATAAATGACCTCTAGCCTAGTGGTTAAGAGAGATGCATGCGGCCCAAGTGGTCAGGAGTTCGAGCCCCAGTGGAGGCGAGTTCACCACAATTACCCATTGCTTCAAATATATATATATATATATATATATATATATATATATATATATATATTGTGAAACCCGTATTTTTATTTTAGTGTTATTTATTATAAATTAGATTAAATTATTATTATTTTTGGAATTTTATTGTTGGTCAAACCCGTAAAAATTTTATTGTATAATTTATTTGCTAAATTAATTATTGTCATATTTTAGAAAAAAAATAATAATAATATTCTGGAATTTCAGTGTTGGGCCTGACCCGTCCAGACCTGTTCCGAACCCATCTCGAACCCAAGTTCTGTTTTCCGAAGTTAATTCGAAAGTCCCTCATATATTTTTATTTAAATTGTTATTTAAAGGAAAGAAAATCTTTTTCTTATTAAATTCTTATAACTTTCCTTAAAAAAATTTCATTTAACTATCATTGAAATTCCTTACTCTCTCTCTCTCTCTCTCATTCCATTGTTGCCAGCAAAAGAAAACTCCTTTTCGCTCACCAAATATTCGGCCGACCCTTCTCTTCTGTAACACCCCGACTCCTCCGTTTACCTCCCCGAACGGCCATGGCCTTTGGGTTCCGAAACCCTCCAAAATTTCTTCCTATTTAAACCCTCATCTCCTACCCTCACTCTCATTCCAAACCCTCTCACTCAAACCCAACTCCCCTTCCACCCTCTAGAGCCTTCCCGTGCCCTAACCCCGATCTTCTCGGAGTGATTCCGGCGACCATCCTTGGTCGAGCGCCGCCCTCCGGCATCACCGCCAGGCCGCCCGACCCCCGCAGGCACCGACCCCGGCGAATCCTGATCTGCGCGCCGTATCCCGGCCACGTCCGGCGATTTCTGCCGCCGCTCCCTGTCCGCGCGGGCCCGCCCAGGCCGACCCGACACCGTCGAGCCCTCTGGCCGTCGTTCCCGACCGCCCAAGGCCGCGACCCCGGCCGGCCTTCCTTGGCCAGAGCCTTGGCGCCTGTAACGCCTGTGGTTCGTATTACGTATTTTTGGAATACGTGTACGTATTTATTCTTGTATTGCATAATTTCTTTCTTGGTTTGGTTTATTCCTGGTTCGGGTTGGCTGGGTTCGGTTCGGTTGTGTGGGTTTGGTTTGGGATTGGTTTTATATGGTGAACCCCCTACCTACCACCACCATTTGTATTTATTAGCCCTCTTTATTCTCTCTCTTCATTTATCATCTTCTTCTTTCTTATTTACTTCCTTACCTACCAGAGAGAGAAGAGAGAGAGGTCTAGGCAAGTGCAACTTGCTTCATGGAGGAACTCCAATTTTATTACTTCATTCTCTTTCTTACTATATTATAAAGCACTTTAGTACTTGGCATTTTTACTTTCCATGGCTAGATTCTTTTAGATCTAAGTTTACTTTATTTTCGGATTTCTTGGGTTTTGATCTACTTAATCTTGTTATTTCTGAGTTTTGAGGGTTCTATGCTGTAGAGAATCTCGTTCTACCCCATTTTGACCTAAGGAAGTTCGGATTTGGGCTCCGGATGATGGAGTTGTGGATCTGAGAACTTGGCTCTCATGGTGTTCTTCCTCTCAGAAATTTGGAGAAGATGAACTGTGCTTAGACTTGACTTGACCGCATGACAATTCATGCGGCAAGTGATTCGACCGCATGAGACTCTCAGCCGCATAGGCTGGATCTCCCTTCCTAAGCCGTATGGGCTCATTCCCCATCGGCCGCATATGTGCCCATCTCCTTGAGCCGCATGAACTCTAGCACTTGCGGGCCGCATGACCCTGATTAATTTCCAGCCGCATATGCATCCTTTATTTTCAGCCGCATGGACTTCTTAGTCCGGGCCGCATGACCCTGACTAATTCCCAGCCGCATATGCATCCTTTATTTTCAGCCGCATGGACTTCTTAGTCCGGGCCGCATGCGCACCTGTTCCTCGCCAGCCGCATATGGTTTCCTTTCCCCGCAGCCGCATGGGTCGCTTCTTCTCGAGCCGCATGAACTCCATACTTCCGCTGGCCGTATGAGGCCCAACGTCTTGGAGCCACATACGCCCTTGCACTTCCAGCCGCATGCACCCCCTTGTCTTGGCCGCCTGGGACCCAGTGACCCTGGCCGTATACGCTCTCCTAATTGGGCCGCATGAGTCTACCCTTTCCTGACCGCATATGCTTTAGCCGCATGACTCTTCTATAGCCCTGAATATTGATATTTTATTAGACATTTTACGTCCATTTTATATCCTTACGCCTTTTGTCCTGAACTTGATAAATTACGAATTGATTGAAATAACAATTGTACATGACATGCTGTGACTAGTAACCTGACATGACATGATAGTGGCCCGTCGTGGCGCACTCCTGACAAGTATACCGACATGATATATCTTGATAAGCTGTTGCGACAGCTACCTGACATGACATGACCTGTATAATTAATCTGGACACCGTGGGCGATTGTACTTGTACAAATAAACCAGTCTTGTCTTGCATCATGGCTAGAAGGGGACTCCTGAGTACCACGGTCAGGAGTACCTACTAAAATGGACTAATTAGGCTAATAACTAGAATAATACATTAGTCATGAAGAGATCTCCCAGCTACAGGCAATCCCGTTACCTGGGCACGCCTTGGGATCTGTAGCCTGCCGTCGAGTAGGGCACATTTCCAGCACACTGTCATGTGTTGCACCCTTCAAGCTACCTAAGGGTACATTCGTTTCCTGGACGGTGTACCCACCTGAATTCAACTCTAAATCTTTTAACCCGGGTAACCTGGATGGACTGCAGGGCTTGTGGCTGTGGAAGATTCTCACTGCATCTTGTTAGTAATTAGGCTTGTGACAACCCTAGTTAGTTAATGTATCAAGCCGTAGTTTTTGCTTGGCCGTAAAATGATTGGATGGAGTCTAACCTGTCTAGTCTTGTCCTGATTCTGTCCCAGATTACTACATGACCTGAATGCCTGTAGTTATTTTATCGATAAATGGTAAGAATTCCAAGTTCTGTTCAGACGAAGGGTTACCACCCCGGTCCTTGTTTGGTTTACGGGTTGTAACCTGGTTATCTGAATAGTTCCATGGTTATCTCGTCGTATATCGTCCTGATGTATTTTCTTTATTTTCCAGTTCTTACTTATTTATACTCTTGTGCTGATTGCTGGTTTTAGTTCCTAAGTGAAGCTTCCTTTGTGGCACTTGCTCTTTCTGGGATCTGACCCAGCTGGTTTTGTATGGCCAGATTTCGGAGCAGCTCCAGAGGATCTACCGCTTTTCCAGCCCGATGGTGAACACCAGGCGTAACCAGGGCAACGAGTAGATTATTTTTGGCTCCCCCACTCTATTGTAAAAATATTCTTTTGAGGCGTTTAGCCGACGAGCACCTGTTTAGCTCGATTGTACTTACTTACTGTCTGCCTACGGGCTGTAACATGATTGACAGATCCTAGGGTTGATCATGTATGACTAAACTCTTGCTAGTCCTAACATTTTGTAACGACTAGCTTCATGATTAGCTGAATATATAATGTTTGGGACGCCTTACTATTGTATATTTAATGATCATACATCTTATAACTTTTACTTACTTGCTTGTGATTGAGACAATAGGCTTGTTCATGACCATAGGAGACTGTTGGCTTGTAGTAAACCCTCATGTATCTAGACAGCCGTGACCGTATAGCAGATAGAATCCATTTCAATATACGTAGCTGGCTATGTCTGCCCCCTGTCACGGACTTAGTGTTTTTGCTAGCACTTCGTCCCGTGCGGCGTACTGTCTTTCTCTTCAAAGACTCGTGCAAGCCTTCCCGTCCCGACTTAGCTAGATCGCTAAGAAAACTAGAATAGTGGAGCAAAGATGGGACTAGTAAGAATCTCTTTATTGACTTGGAGAATGCTTACAATTTTCGGTGGTGAGGAACAAATGAGAGCCTCCCCCTTTTATAAGTGCTCATAGAGCAATACAAGGAAAGTCCTGGAAGGAATATTCCAAGGATTATTACAATCTACCATAACTGGAATGGCATATTCCAGGTTTATTCCCTAGCAACATAAAAAGAAACTTCAAGGGCCTTCCAGAAGCTTCTTGGGCCTCCTAGAACGATCTTGGGCCTCCCAGAACGATCTTGGGCCTCCCGGAGAGATCCACAGTCTTCTAGAGCCTTTTGCCATCTTCTAGAATATTCTGGAAGCTTCCCGCATAACCTTAGTCCGCAAAAAGGTTATGCAACAGGGCCTCGGGCGGGGTGCAACATTTGGGGCGTTACATTCTCCCCCACCTAAGGCGTTGACGTCCTCGTCAACCATGCTCGCTGAGAAACGCCTGGATCTCGGCTTCGAACTGATGCAGCATATCAGCACGTTCCCAGCTAGACTCGCCGTAAGGCAAGCCCTTCCACCGGATGAGGTACTCCACATACGGGGACACGCCTCGTCGCCGAATGGTCCTCCTGTCCAGCACGGCTTCCACCTCCTTGTCGAAGGAAGTCGTCATGGTCGCCGTTGGTCGCTTCGAAACTCCGCGCTGGGGATCCTCCAAGTCTTCATGGTACGGCTTCAAGCAACTGGCATGGAAGACTGGATGAATCTTCATCTTGGCAGGGAGTTCAAGCTTGTAGGCCACCTTACCTACCTTCTTGAGCACGGGAAAGGGGCCTTCGTACTTCCGGATCAGTCCTTTGTGCACCTTGCGGAACACCTTGAACTGTTGTGGTTGCAGCTTCACCAGCACCATGTCCCCCTCCTTGTACTCAACCGGCCTTCGCTTCGCGTCGGCCCACTTCTTCATCTTCCTCGCGGCCTTCTCCAGAAATGCCTTGGCAATGTCCGCCTTTGTCTTGAAATCTGAAGTGAACTGGTTGGCCGCGGGGCTTCTACTCGAGGGCCCCGCACTCAGCGTGTGCGGGGCAAGCGGTTGGCGACCCATCACCAACTCGAATGGACTGCTGTGCGATGACTCGCTCCGTTGAAGATTGTAGCAGAACTGAGCGACGTCGAGGTGATGCACCCAATCCCTCTGGTTGGCACTCACAAAGTGTCGCAAGTACTCCTCGAGTAGCGAGTTGACCCGCTCGGTCTGCCCGTCCGTCTGCGGGTGGAAGCTGGTCGAGAAGTGTAAGTCCGTCCCGAGGATTTTGAACACTTCCGTCCAGAACTTCCCCGTGAAGCGGGGGTCTCGGCCGCTGACAATGTTGACCGGGATGCCCCAGAACTTCACCACATGGCTGATGAACAGTCGCGCGGCCTCCTCTGCTGTGCAGTCCGTCGAAGCAGCAATGAAGATCGCGTACTTTGAGAACCGGTCCACCACCACGAGAATGGACCCAAGCGCCCCTACTTTCGGCAGGGCGGAGATGAAGTCCATCGAAATGCTCTCCCACGGCCGACTCGGCACGGGAAGAGGCTCCAGTAGGCCCCCGGGCTTCTGATGATCCACCTTGTCTTGTTGGCACACAAGACAAGTGCGAACATAATCCTCCACATCCTCGCGCATGCGAGGCCAGTAGTATGCGGCCTCCAGTAGCGCCAAGGTTCGCTTCTGCCCCGGGTGTCCAGCCCACTTTGTGTCATGACACTCCTTGAGCAGCTGTCTCCGCAAGCCACTCCACCTAGGCACGACCACCCTGTCGCCCTTGGTGTAGAGAAGTCCGTCTTTCAGCCAGAACCTTCTCGTCTTGCCCTCCTTGGCAAGCTTCACTAGGGCCAGTGTTAGTGGGTCCTCCATGATTCCCACTCGAACACGGTCCAGAATGTCCCCCTTGAGCAAGCACACAGATGCGAGCTCGGCCTTCCTGCTAAGCGCATCGGCCACCTGATTTTCTTTGCCGGGTTTGTACTGCAACGCCATGTCGAACTCGGCTAGAAAATCTTGCCATCTCGCCTGCTTCGGAGATAGCTTCTTCTGGGACTGGAAGTAGCTCGTGGCAACATTGTCCGTCATGACCACGAACTTGGTGCCGAGGAGGTAGTGCCGCCATGTCCTCAAGCTATGCACGACCGCGGTCATCTCTTTCTCCTGCACCGTGTAGCGCCGCTCAGTGTCATTCAGCTTGCGGCTCTCGAATGCGATGGGGTGTCCTTCCTGCACCAACACCCCACCGATGGCGAAGTCGGACGCGTCCGTGTGCACTTCGAACGCCTTGGAGTAGTCCGGTAGAGACAAGACCGGCTCCTCCGTCACAGCCCGCTTCAGTGCCTCGAATGCCTCCTCGCATCGGGGCGTCCAGCTCCACGCCCGATCCTTCCGCAGCAGATCGGTCAGAGGCGCTGCGATGGCAGAATATCCTCGGATGAACCGCCGGTAGTAGTTCGCCAAGCCAAGGAATGATCGCAGCTCCGTCGGCTTGGTGGGAGCCTCCCACTCCCGTATGGACTGGACCTTTGCGCCGTCCATCCATATCTTGCCACGCCCGATCCAGTGCCCCAAGAACGACACCTCTTCTTGTGCGAATGAGCACTTCTCCCGCTTGACGAAGAGTTCGTTCTCCCTTAGCACCTGGAAGACAGTCTTCAAATGCTCGATGTGCTCCTCCATCGTGTTTGAGTACACGACGATGTCGTCGAGGTAGACCACGACGAACCGATCCAGATAGGGATGAAAGAGCTTGTTCATCAAAGTACAAAAAGTCGCAGGAGCATTTGTTAGACCAAAAGGCATAACCATAAACTCATATACGCCATACCTCGTCACGCATGCCGTCTTAGCCTCATCACCCTCCGCAATCCGGACTTGATAATACCCCGAGTGCAGATCAAGTTTGGAGAAGTATCTCGTGCCTCCCAATTGGTCGAACAAGTCCGCCACCAACGGGATGGGATATTTGTTCTTGACGGTTACCTTGTTTAGTGCACGATAGTCGATGCACAAACGAAGGCTTCCATCCTTCTTCTTCTGAAACAGCACCGGTGCACCATACGGGGCCTTTGACGGTCTGATGAATCCCGCGTCCAGTAGCTCCTTGAGTTGCTTCTTCAACTCGTCCAGCTCGGGCGGGGCCATGCGATATGGAGCCATGGCGGGCGGCTTCGTGCCCGGCTCCAACTCGATGGCGTGGTCTACCTCCCTCCGTGGAGGTAGCCTCTTCGGCAACTCCTTCGGCATGACGTCCCCGAACTCCACAAGAACGTCATCAATCTCAGGCGGAAGATCCCCCGGCACGGGCGCCTCCTCCGACTTGAGCACAGCAAGGTAAGTCATCTCTCCGTGTCGCATCCCCTTCTTGAGTTGTAGCGCGGAGAGAGCCTTCCCTTTCGCAAGCTCGCCTCGTGTAGTTGTCACCATGCACGGAGAGCTCTCCTCCATGATCCCGACGACTCCCAGGTGCGGCATTGGGACTGCCTTTGCCGAAGTGAGGAAGTCCATCCCAAGGATCATGTCGAAGTCGTCCAGTGGTGCTGCCGTGAGACTGGTGACACCCGTCCAGTCTCCCACTTGGATCTTCACTCCTTTGGCCACCCCCTGCACAGGGCGCGCCTCAGAGTTGACTGCCTTTATCGTGCTTGAGTCTTTTTCCAGCGCCAAACCCAAGCGTCGGACCTCCGCATCCGAGATAAAGTTGTGGGTTGCCCCCGTGTCGACCATCGCCCTGGTGTTGTGGCCGTTGATCTTCACGTCCACGTACATCAGCTCTCGATTCGGGGTCTTGGACACTACCGCCTTGCTCTTCAAAGCATTCAGCAGGCGCAGGGCACCCATGTGAGCCCCCTTCTTAGGCTCCATGTCCTCGGCCTCCTCGCCTTGGACCGCGTTCACCCTCTTGCCCTTGTTCGGACAGTCTCGTGCGAGATGATTTCTACCGCACACATAGCACTCGATCTTCCGCTCCGTCGAAGGCTTTGCTTGCGGCTTGTCCTTCGGCGGCGGGCCTCCCTTTCCGTTGTTCTTCTTCGCTCCCCCACCATTGAACTTGGTGGTGGTCTTTTCCTTGGGCTTTGGGGCATCGCTCCGTCGATACTCCATCAGCTTCTCGACTGCCGCAACAGCCGTGTTCAGATCTGACACATCTTGCCTCTGCAATTCTTGTGCCGCCCATGGTTGTAGACCCTCTAGGAACGCGAACAGGCGATCTTCTTCGCCCATACTGGAAATGGTGAGCATCAGGCGGGTGAACTCCGCCACATACTCTTTGATCGACCCGGTGTGCTTGAGTTGACGCAAACTCCGTCTTGCGACATACTCCACGTTCTTCGGGTAGAACTGAGACTTGATCTCCTTCTTGAGATCCTCCCAAGTCTCGATCTTGCAGAGTCCCTTTTCTATATCAATGCACCTGCGTCGCCACCACAGCGTAGCATCATCAGAAAAATATAGGGACGCTGTGTTTACCTTGTCGGTCTCATCCTCGATGCGGACCGCCTTCAGGTAACGCTCGACGTTCCAGATGAAGTTGTCCACCTCCTTCGCGTCCCGTACGCCATTGAAGGATTTTGGTTCTGGATACTTCACCCTCTGCGTCGACTCCCTCCTCGGAGTCGGACCACCAGCAATGGCCCTCTCGAGGACCTCCGCCTTGGTTTGTAGCTCTTTGCGTAGTTCAGCAATCTCCGCCTTCGTGGCCTTTCGTTCCTCCTCGAACTCAGCCTGCATCTCGCGGAGATGCTCTCGAAACTCCGTCATAGTCGTGGCGACATCCGCCTCCAAACCCTGGGCGAATTCCTCGTGAGCCATTTGGTTCTGCTCTACTTGATACTCGACGCCCGTCACGCCTTTCTCCAGCATCTCAACCCGGTCAGCCAACTCGCCAAGAGCCCGTTCCACCAACGGTTCCTTGCTCTTGCCCTTTCTCGAGGTCTTCGCCTTCTCCTTAGGCGAAGAGGGTTGTGCCGGATCCTCGTTGATGATGGCTTCGGTCGAAGACATGATGGCGATCGAACCTGGCTCTGATACCACTTGTCACGGACTTAGTGTTTTTGCTAGCACTTCGTCCTGTGCGGCGCACTGTCTTTCTCTTCAAAGACTCGTGCAAGCCTTCCCGTCCCGACTTAGCTAGATCGCTAAGAAAACTAGAATAGTGGAGCAAAGATGGGACTAGTAAGAATCTCTTTATTGACTTGGAGAATGCTTACAATTTTCGGTGGTGAGGAACAAATGAGAGCCTCCCCCTTTTATAAGTGCTCATAGAGCAATACAAGGAAAGTCCTGGAAGGAATATTCCAAGGATTATTACAATCTACCATAACTGGAATGGCATATTCCAGGTTTATTCCCTAGCAACATAAAAAGAAACTTCAAGGGCCTTCCAGAAGCTTCTTGGGCCTCCTAGAACGATCTTGGGCCTCCCGGAGAGATCCACAGTCTTCTAGAGCATTTCGCCATCTTCTAGAATGTTCTGGAAGCTTCCCGCATAACCTTAGTCCGCAAAAAGGTTATGCAACAGGGCCTCGGGCGGGGTGCAACATTTGGGGCGTTACATCCCGCTCTCCAGTATTCTGGTTCTGGGACGTAACATAGTTTAAGTGGTGGCCCATGCAGGTCTTGTAAATTAAGATATGTGAGGGTTTACCGAATAGATGTCTCAATCAGTATTCGCCCTTGATCTCTGTTCGTATCCTCTGAATCCCTGGATTCTTGTCCTGATCACATGCTTGTATCGTTGATCTATCCTAGTCCTTCCTTAATGTTCCCTATGTCGTCTTCTTCAGCGGCATTGTTCGTGGTCCTACCGGTCAGCAAGGTGGAGCACCTCCCGTGGATCAGCAGCAACCCGGAGATCAAGCCCAGCATTCCGGAGTAGCCTCCAGAGTCGTGCCTTCTGATGGAGAGCCACCAGTCCAGCCAGTTCAGCCTGCCGAGCCTGATGATGGCACTTTGGTAGGACTCATCAGGACCTTGATAGCTTCCCAAGATCGTCGTGGGGATGCATTGTACCAGGCCGTGACGGATGCTTTGACCAGAGGAGGTCATCAGGGTAACAGCGCGGCCAACAGCTTCAAGCGCTTGAACCCTCCCTTCTTCGACGGCAGTGAAGATGCGATCGCCGTAGATGCTTGGCTTCAGGACACAGAGGTGATTCTAGAAGCAGCCAGGACCCCAGAGAATGAGAAGGTAGCCGTGGTGCGCCTGCAGTTGCTAGATCTTGCCCGCAGTTGGTGGGCAGCTCAGGCCGTTGGATTAGCAGCACCCATTGCTTGGGCGGTGTTCAGAGAAAGATTCCAGACCAAGTATTTTGATGCTGTAGCACGGTATGATCTACAGACCCGGTTCACCAACTTGAAGCAAGGAGGCAGAACGGTCGACGGATATGCGGCCAAGTTTTCCAGACTTAGTCGGTTTGCTCCCACCTTGGTGGCAACCGAGTATGATAGAGCCCAGCGATTCCAGCAGGGGCTTCACTTGGAGATTCTATTGGCAGTTGAGCAGTTTGAGCATCAGACTTTTGATGCAGTCTTGAGAGCAGCTATGAGGCATGAGTATACCTCCCAGAGGATCGTAGATAGGGCCGGAGGTCGTAAGAGATCCCACGGCCAGATGAATCAGTCTCCAGCCCCAGCCCCGGCAGCTAGGGCTTTGACTATTGCAGCTCCGAGGCGAGCGGCCTCAGTAACGTCGGTCCAGCATTCCACCCCGACGTACCCTCAGCAGCAGCAGAAGCAGAAGCAGTCTTCCGCAGTGGGATGTTCTCATTATGGGAAGCCAGACCATGTGGTGGCAGAGTGTCGCAGGGCACAGGGATTGTGTCTGGCTATGTCTGCCCCCGCTCTCCAGTATTCTGGTTCTGGGGCGTGACAGCGCCACCCTCTCCCGATCTCCGGGCGGCTATTTCCGACCGCCAGCGTGTGCCCCCTGCGCGCGTCCCTCCGGCTCCAGCCCCGAGCCTCGCCGACCCAAGCCCCGCGCTGGCGCTCTCCGGCGACACCGCCGGCACCCCGTCCAACGTGTCCACGCCAGATCCCTCTGTCGGGCTGCTGTGCCCTAGGCCGAGCGCCCCACGGTGGCCACCCCTGGCCGTCTTCGGCGTACCCGCCTCCTCTCCGGTTTTCCCGAGCTCGGACGTGCCCTAGTCGAGCTCAGAGCCCGTCCCACTTCCCGGTGACCCGCAGTTCCTGGATCCCGCTGTCCAGCGCAGCCGTACCCCGACGAGGCGCTGTCTCGAGCCGATTCACCGTCCGTGAGTTCCATTTCTCTATTATTAGCACCTAAGAGCTCTAGCCGAGCACCTGAGGTATAATTCCGTTGACCCATTTCATTTCCGTTATTGTCGATGATGATTCTTGGTCCTCGATCCCACAACGGGATTCGGTTGTAGTTTTCGGTTGTGTTCTCGGTATTTTCGAGACTCATTTCGGAATAAGTTTTGGTGATTTCTCGGATTTCCGAGTTGGTTCTGTGGTTTCTTCCCAGTGGCTTCTTAGAAATTTCGAGTTAGTTTCGGGAAGTTTCTGTTGGTTTCATTTGGAAGAATTTAGGTTCTGTTTGGTTTTGAGAGTTTAATCTTTATGTTGGTTTGTTTCTGTAAATTCTCGAATTTTCGAGTAATTTCGAGTTTTCCGAGTATTTTTCGGAAATATATTTTGTGAGTTATTAATCCTTGTGGTAGAATTTAAATTATGGGTTTTCCCTGGTTTGGGATATATATATATATATATATATATATATATATATATATATATATATATATATATATATATATATATATATATATATATATATATATATATATATATATATATTGGTATCTTGGCGCATTTTCCCAGTTTTGGGTTATCCCGAAAATAGAGGGAATGCTGCCGAAATTTTTATAAAATTAAATTATGGATTTCAAATCGGTTTTCGAAAATATAAAATAATTGGATTTTTTTGGGCGACGACCGTATTGGTCCATGGGCCCTTAGCGAAATGCAAACGAAACCGGCATTGTTCCGGACGTTGAGGCATTAGCTCAATTATGACGATTGGACCAAGTCTGAGACTTTTAATAATATTTATTTTAATTTATTTTATAAATTTTTAGTAATTAAAGTGCAGGATATTAATTAGAGCTGACTAACCTTTTCTCTTATTTCAATTTATGTAAATGGTCTGTAAAGGGCATAAGCCTAGTTTTATTATTTTCTGTTGCTTTGTAATAAGTTAGTGTAGTTTTTATTATTTTTTCTGATCTGTGGTTGGCGTAAATACGTAAAATAGTAAAATAATTATTTTATAGAAAATTAATATTATTTTCCCACATTAAATAAATTAGGAAAGACTACAAGTTATTATTTAAACAAATTTCACGTTTTTCCTCATTTAAAGAAAAATATTATTTTTAAATATAATATAATGAAATACAAAGTTTTATTAAATAAATTGGAAAATACGATTTTTCCCAATATAAAGTTAAATTGACTTTTTCTCTTAAGTTAGAAACTCACCTCGATAAGCGTTCTAAAATAGAGTTGTAAATAACCTAAAATTTGATTAGGTCAAATACTAGAGATTGTAACTAGTACACCTAGATATGGATTGAATATTGGTGCTAAGTCAGGAAATCTCAATTGTAGGATTTTGAGGACTGTACTAGCATCATCCCGGAACCAATATTGAATCCAGTCGTAATCAAGGCAAGTACATTTTTGTGGTAGATTACAATTAATTAATAATTGTTTTAATGTAAGTTTAAACCACGATACAACACGGAACACTCTTTGAGAGCATTGGCTGTAACTACTGTAACTATTGGGGACTGGGGAAATAGTGTAATGAGTATGACCATACTGTAACAAATCCCATATCCTTTACTGTAACAAACCCAAGCCGGTCATATTTCATTGCCTATTCACATCACAGAACTGTAACTGTTTTAAAACTGTGACTGCTTTAATTATTGATTTCAAAATTGTTTAAAAGTGCATAATTCCATTATTAATTTCAATTGTTAAAATATCATGAATTTGTACTTTGCTCCCTCCTGACTGGAGATCAACATTTTTAGGTTTGAGTCGTTGAAGATCCGATGCCTGTTCCCGCAAAACCAGGAACCCAAGAACAGTAGAGCTGGATAGTAATTTATTTAGTAATCAATGTAATTGTTGTATTAATAGTTTTTGTATTTCAGAAATTTTAAATTGAATAAAAGATTTTTTTTTATTCGTTAGAATTTTTTCTGCATGTGTTTCACTACTTGTTGCAGCTTACTGTCGCCGTCTCATCAACGGTGCAGGCTGGGCATGATCCGATTCGTTCCAAGTAATTGGGACCGGGTCATGACATATTTTTAGTGGTGGCCCATGCAGGTCAGATCTGTAAATTGGTCTAGTCAACTTAGTCTAGACCATCGCACAGTTCTGTAACTTGACCTAGGGATAGTTGAGACTTTAGGAAAACAGACTTTAGAAACAACTAGAACACTTAGATGATATACACCATGTTACATTATAGGGCCAAAAATTATTTACTTAAATATCTATTTTTGCCTGCTTATAGATTCGTAGGATACCTTGTTTGTGTTTGTACCTAAACCTTATCTAGATTTGGCTGATTGTACCTTTGAGTGTCTCATGACTTTCGAGATTATTCTCCTACCATAATTTTCAGGTTCTAGTATACTTTAGGATTCATATTCTTTTTGGAATAAGATTGAATTTTTCATTCTTCTTCTTTATCAAACCTAATTTTAACTTCTTCATTGGTTGATCAGATCTTACTTCTCTACCTTTAATTGAAATCTTGATTCGTTCGCTATGTAGAATTTCGAATTCTCTTAGAAACCCTGATAAATTCTTATTTACTCAATATATATCTACAACCATTATCCAACCTTTTACCTTGATCTCCTTTCCAATTGACTAACTTTCTCGGAATCAATCCTGAATCAAAATTCTTCTGGGATCATTTAAACCTCAAGGTCATTTATTACCATAAAAAATTAGTTTAGTTCATGATTCTCTTAAAAGGGTTATTTTCAATTTTAATATTGATTGTTATCTCCTGAGTTATTCCAAAGACCGAAAATATTCTCATATGTTGACTTTCTCCACTCATCTTAAAACCCTACTCTCTTTATGCAAATTTTTTTTGATCAAATCAAAGGCCTAAAAAGCTTCTATGATTGAATACTATGAAGCAGGAATGGTCAGAAAATTGATCACATTTTGAATCCATTCTATTATTGAATTTCCTTTAGTCATGGAAATTTTGAGCTGTTCTAAAGCTATTTAATTTCTTGGCGTTACTAGACAATTTCAATTTGATTTCCTTGAATCAATAAAACTTACCTTTTCTCAAATTTTCAACTTTCCTTGGTTATGGAATTATTTTTCTCAAAAATAATTTTCTGTATTTCCTGAGTGATTTGTCAGGAATATTTTCATTGGTTTTTCTTACTTAATCCGAATCTGTGATGCTTCTATCTTATCTAGTGTTTGACTCAATTATTCAAATCAAGGTTAATCGTTTCATCTTTGGAAAAGAAAATCGAAAAAACAGATACTCCTCTTGATTTTAGCCCTAGTTTCTTGAATCTCAAACACATATTTTGATAAATCCCTTAATCTCAGAAGAACAGTCATCTACATTTTCTATCCTGATTAGAACTTTAAACTCGTTTGAATTTTTGAAATTTCTCTGAAATTCACATGGACAAAGCTGAAGAAATATTTGGCAACCTAACATGACTCCGCACATCTACGTGATAGTCATTTATCTGAATTATGGAAAACTGCAAGTTTACTGCAGCTAGTTGTGCACTGGCGAGGCATAAACTCTAAGTTGAAATAATGACAGGTAATCGTTAGGTTTCCAAATATTATTGAGATTTTGTTCTATGTTTGCTTAGCCATGAAATGGATAAAGTTGGAAGATTACTCGGTAAACTAAATTATTCAAGTTATGGAGTCAAAAATTCATTGCAGTCAGGTGCACACTGGCGAGGCATGCATTTGAAACAAAGTGACTTGAAAATAGTGGTTTTCAAATATTAATAAGACTATATTCATATCATGGTTATCTCCAATCATTCTGAAGATTTGTATTCTAGCATTTGCTCCCACTTCCAGAAATATTCTATCGGATTATATTCTTGTCATGGCTATTTTAAATCACCCTCACTATCTTAAAATCGTACAACTTGAGTCACAAACTCCTATACCTCATACCAGTTTTAATTGAAAAATCGTCCCTCATTTCGGAAAATTACATTATCATTTGTTTCTCAAATAAATTGATGTCGTATTTTATGACTTTTTCTATTTTATTTGATCTCATTTTTTTTAACTTTAAACTCGTTATGATTATTTAAATTATACCTCGATGTTTACTCATGATTTTGATCACAACAAAATATTTTAAACTCTATCTAGAAGATTCTAAACATGTTTACTTTTTATCTTTATATTTAGCAATCATGCCTCGAATCTGATTATGTCTGATGAATTAAATTGGAACGATCTATTGAAGGAACTTATGGAGTACATGAATTATGAGATAAATATGAAACACTCGTGATTTAAATCTAGGAAGGGATAAATTAATGATGTGAATGTTAAGCAAATGGACATAGTGGATTAGAGGTAGTTAAATGATAAGCATGAGGATACATTTTAGGAAGACGCATGATAAATCGGATGATCAAAATAAGAAAAAAATTTAAAACTTAAAGGTATAACTAAGCAAGGATCACAATTGTATGAATGACAGGATTACAATTGAAAGATTGGTTAAAAAAAAATGTGTAATAAGATATTTTTGCAGTCGAAGTGATATAAGGATTTGAGCTTAATCATGATAAATAAAATTTTATAAGAGTTCGGGATCAAATATATAAATAAAGAATTGAAATCAGGATATATACATGTTAGTCTAAAATCACAAGAGTGATCACTCATGAGTAAGAAATGATAAAACTTTACAGATCATGACAAATAGGAGTGTTGGATTTTTAAATATGATATTGGGTACCGAGGCTTGATACTGAAGTAGTAAGACAAGACATAGTCATAGAGTTAAAAATTTAAACATGTTATAAAACTGAAAGAAGTACATACTATATTGCAAGATAGATGATATGTGAAAATGTGTAAAAAAAAAAAATTAAGGTGATTGGCAATTTAGGAATGGAATCGGGAATTTAGTAACCATGGAAAATAACATTATTTCTAAAGGAGGGAAGAATGTTGTTGCATGAATTGACTAAGATAGTTCTTTTGTAGCTGACCTATGGATTGCCAACAATATTAAGAGATAATCAAGGTAGTAATTGTAAAGGTTTGATCGTCCCCAAACAGTACCCTTAAATTTCGAGGACGAAATTTTCTAAGGAGGGAAGGTTGTGAAACCCGTATTTTTATTTTAGTGTTATTTATTATAAATTAGATTAAATTATTATTATTTTTGGAATTTTATTGTTGGTCAAACCCGTAAAATTTTTATTGTATAATTTATTTGCTAAATTAATTATTGTCATATTTTAGAAAAAAAATAATAATAATATTCTGGAATTTCAGTGTTGGGCCTGACCCGTCCAGACCTGTTCCGAACCCATCTCGAACCCAAGTTCTGTTTTTCGAAGTTAATTCGAAAGTCCCTCATATATTTTTATTTAAATTGTTATTTAAAGGAAAGGAAATCTTTTTCTTATTAAATTCTTATAACTTTCCTTAAAAAAAATTCATTTAACTATCATTGAAATTCCTTACTCTCTCTCTCTCTCTCATTCTCATTGTTGCCAGCAAAGGAAAACTCCTTTCCGCTCACCAAATATTCGGCCGACCCTTCTCTTCTGTAACACCCCGACTCCTCCGTTTACCTCCCCGAACGGCCATGGCCTTTGGGTTCCGAAACCCCCCAAAATTTCTCCCTATTTAAACCCTCATCTCCTCCCCTCACTCTCATTCCAAACCCTCTCACTCAAACCCAACTCCCCTTCCACCCTCTAGAGCCTTCCCGTGCCCTAACCTCGATTTTCTCGGAGTGATTCCGGCGACCATCCTTGGTCGAGCGCCGCCCTCCGGCATTACCGCCAGGCCGCCCGACCCCCGCAGGCGCCGACCCCGGCGAATCCTGATCTGCGCCCCGCATCCCGGCCACGTCCGGCGATTTTTGCCGCCGCTCCCCGTCCGCGCGGGCCCGCCCAGGCCGACCCGACGCCGTCGAGCCCTCTGGCCGTCGTTCCCGACCGCCTAAGGCCGCGACCCCGGCCGGCCTTCCTTGGCCAGAGCCTTGGCGCCACCCTCTCCCGATCTCCGGACGGTCCTTTTCGACCGCCAGCGTGCGCCCCCTGCGCGCGTCCCTCCGGCGCCAGCCCCGAGCCTCGCCGACCCAAGCCCCGCGCTGGCGCTCTCCGGCGACACCGCCGGCACCCCGTCCAACGTGTCCACGCCAGATCCCTCTGTCGGGCTGCTGTGCCCTAGGCCGAGCGCCCCACGGTGGCCACCCCTGGCCGTCTTCGGCGTACCCGCCTCCTCTCCGGTTTCCCCGAGCTCGGACGTGCCCTAGTCGAGCTCAGAGCCCGTCCCACTTCCCGGTGACCCGCAGTTCCTGGATCCCGCTGTCCAGCACAGCCGTACCCCGGCGAGGCGCTGTCTCGAGCCGATTCACCGTCCGTGAGTTCCATTCTCTATTATTAGCACCTGAGAGCTCTAGTCGAGCACCTGAGGTATAATTCCGTTGACCCATTTCATTTCCGTTATTGTCGATGATGATTCTTGGTCCTCGATCCCACAACGGGATTCGGTTGTAGTTTCCGGTTGTGTTCTCGGTATTTTCGAGACTCATTTCGGAATAAGTTTTGGTGATTTCTCGGATTTCCGAGTTGGTTCTGTGGTTTCTTCCCAGTGGCTTCTCAGAAATTTCGAGTTAGTTTCGGGAAGTTTCTGTTGGTTTCATTTGGAAGAATTTAGGTTCTGTTTGGTTTTGAGAGTTTAATCTTTATGTTGGTTTGTTTCTGTAAATTCTCGGGTTTCCGAGTAATTTTGGGTTTTCCGAGTATTTTTCGGAAATATATTTTGTGAGTTATTAATCCTTGTGGTGGAATTTAAATTATGGGTTTTCCCTGGTTTGGGATATATATATATATATTGGTATCATGGCGCATTTTCCCTGTTTTGGGTTATCCCGAAAATAGAGGAAATGCTGCCGAAATTTTTATAAAATTAAATTATGGATTCAAATCGGTTTTCGAAAATATAAAATAATTGGATTTTTTTGGGCGACGACCGTATTGGTCCATGGGCCCTTAGCGAAATGCAAACGAAACCGGCATTGTTCCGGACGTTGAGGCATTAGCTCAATTATGACGATTGGACCAAGTCTGAGACTTTTAATAATATTTATTTTAATTTATTTTATAAATTTTTAGTAATTAAAGTGCAGGATATTAATTAGAGCTGACTAACCTTTTCTCTTATTTCAATTTATGTAAATGGTCTGTAAAGGGCATAAGCCTAGTTTTATTATTTTCTGTTGCTTTGTAATAAGTTAGTGTAGTTTTTATTATTTTTTCTGATCTGTGGTTGGCGTAAATACGTAAAATAGTAAAATAATTATTTTATAGAAAATTAATATTATTTTCCCACATTAAATAAATTAGGAAAGACTACAAGTTATTATTTAAACAAATTTCACGTTTTTTCTCATTTAAAGAAAAAATATTATTTTTAAATATAATATAATGAAATACAAAGTTTTATTAAATAAATTGGAAAATACGATTTTTCCCAATACAAAGTTAAATTGACTTTTTCTCTTAAGTTAGAAACTCACCTCGATAAGCGTTCTAAAATAGAGTTGTAAATAACCTAAAATTTGATTAGGTCAAATACTAGAGATTGTAACTAGCACACCTAGATATGGATTAAATATTGGTGCTAAGTCAGGAATTCTCAATTATAGGGTTTTGAGGACTGTACTAGCATCATCCCGGAACCAACTTCGAATCCAGTCGTAATCAAGGCAAGTACATTTTTGTGGTAGATTACAATTAATTAATAATTATTTTAATGCAAGTTTAAACCACGATACAACACGGAACACTCTTTGAGAGCATTGACTGTAACTACTGTAACTATTGGGGACTGGGGGAATAGTGTAATGAGCATGACCATACTATAACAA
The DNA here is from genome assembly GCA_029216955.1 of Iris pallida. Classification (NCBI taxonomy): domain Eukaryota; kingdom Viridiplantae; phylum Streptophyta; class Magnoliopsida; order Asparagales; family Iridaceae; genus Iris; species Iris pallida. The sequence continues at coordinate 17,808,484 of JANAVB010045020.1, forward strand.
ATCCCATATCCTTTAATGTAACAAACCCAAGCCGGTCATATTTCATTGCCTATTCACATCACAGAACTGTAACTGTTTTAAAACTGTAACTGCTTTAATTGTTGATTTCAAAATTGTTTAAAAGTGCATAATTCCATTATTAATTTCAATTGTTAAAATATCATAAATTTGTACTTCGCTCCCTCCTGACTGGAGATCAACATTTTTAGGTTTGAGTCGTTGAAGATCCGATGCATGTTCCCGCAGAACCAGGAACCCAAGAACAGTAGAGCTGGATAGTAATTTATTTAGTAATCAATGTAATTGTTGTATTAATAGTTTTTGTATTTCAGAAATTTTAAATTGAATAAAAGATTTTTTTTATATTCGTTAGAATTTTTTCTGCATGTGTTTCACTGCTTGTTACAGTTACTGCCGCCGTCTCATCAACGGTGCAGGCTGGGCATGATTCGATTCGTTCCAAGTAATTGGGACCGGGTCGTGACATATATATATATTTATATATATATATAACATATATATATATGTATATATATATTAATAAATTATAAATATATTTTCATGCCTATATAATCAATATATATATCCTGGTATATATATATATATATATATATATATATATATATATATATATATATATATATATATATATATATATATATATATATATACTACAATTTTCATACAAACATACAATATTTTAAATATAAACAATATTTATAATATAGCATTATTAATTTATATACATATATATATAAATAATTACACTCAGATAGCTATACCTATATATATATTTATATAAAGACTAATTTTATATCATGAATCATATATATGCACATGTACATACCTATATAGCCTACAAAATCTCAAAATATATGTTTAAGGAAATATTCACTACAATCATCAATTAAAATATTATCGAGATTTTTTTATATGGCAAATATTATTTATATAAAAATATTTACTAGACCACTACATAAATTATGAAGTGCGCACATTCATACAATGCATCTATCGTCATGAACGTCTTTGGTCGCTCTACAATATTACATGGGGCCGGGTTTGGTTCGGGTCAAGTCCGGACCAGTTTGGTACAACCGGGTCACTTAAACGTCAAATAATATTAATAATGAATATTTAAACTATTTATAATGGTTATGTCATAACTTGGCCTGGTTTTCCTAGTTAGGACATCACTAAGGCTGGGCCTTCCCTACCAGAGCTAATACACTAGTCAAAGCACGCCCTGCACTATCTGTGCCACGATTTCTAGTCACCTGTACTCAAATTCCTAACCATGACTAAAATTATCTACCGTAATAATTAACTAATTAATTATTTATAAAAAATCTAAAAATCACCATTCAAATAAAATGAATAATAATAAAAATATTTTAAAATTTCTGGGAAGGGGAGCTACAAATCTACCCACCTTAAAAATAATTTCGTCCTCGAAATTCTAATTCATAACTATTCCTTAAAATTCAAAATCTACTATTACCTGAATCTTCTCAATTTAATTCCTCATAATATTTTATAATCTTCTCTAGCTATTTTATAACTCCGAATACTTGAGGACTTCTACTCACCTTTGGTCATACTACTCCATCAATTCTCATGTCGCTAAACTTTATAATCTTCCAACTAATCGCTGTAATTGCTACCAATAGATATCTACTGCATGAGGCGTCTATAATTTTTTTCTCTTTATCAAGCAACCCAAAATTTAACAAGCAACAAATTTACACAAGTAGTTAAGAAATATTGATAAACTCTAATAAGTATGACCATTTATCACTCTGAAATAGAAAGGACAGAAAGATAAGGAAGAATAATCGAGAGCAAGTATGAAGTTTCGAGAGCGGTAGAGAGTATCCAATGATACAGATAGAAAGAGCTTATGAACCATTGACTTATTTGCCAGATTGGGCTACTCTAGTCTAGTCACTTGCTAAATCGAAGAACCCTTCGTTTCTTAGAGGGGCTTGCAATCCGTGTAATACAGAAGTCTTGTTCTCAAAATTCTAAATAGGGTTCCAAAACAGAACGGAATTTGAGAAGTCAAGGTGGTAATCTTTTCCGTAGTTTTTTAAACACATGAGCAAGGGATATAGATGCAATACAAGATCGTATCGCGACTTCTAGGTAGGTGGATCATGGCTACGAATGATATTACATCCTAAGAGGTGGAGACTACCTAATAGGTATAGGGGCCTATTTCAGATAGTTCGATTTTATAGTCCAAGTATGGTGGTATGCATAGATGGGTTTTACTGGGTCTTAATGGGTTCCCTATTTAAACATCACTCGTTGGTTGAATGAACCTTGGATTTTAATCTATATTGACTGGACAAGATTCCAAGGTAAAACTATTCCTACTAGATTAGGGTAACCTAGAATGATTTCTACCCAAGGGGTTGAGCTAGTTGCCAGTCAGGTTGGTTAGCTAGGTCCCTCAAGCCCAAAAATGCGCTTTCAGTGACTTTTGTGTTTAAGTAGCACATGAGGCCTCAATTGGGTGGCACACTAGTGGCATGTGCGTAGTGGGCTTCGAGTAGATCACAACCATATATTGGGTCGAAGGAATTGAGTCGAAGTTGAGGCTCTAATGGAAGTCGGGAAGTATACCGATATTGTGGTAAGGGTTATAGCTAGTCCTTTTTACATGAAAGTCGTACCATAAAAATAGAGTACAAGAGGACGTGTTTGAGTGGGACATGATATACCTAGATGAAGGTGGATTCGTCTAGATCTTGCTTATGGAATTTGTTGGGAGGTAACAGCTGGTCTCATGCTCCGAATATTAATGACACGACCGGGGACACAAAATAATCTAAATGGAAAGTGGGAGTCCATGGGGCACTAACTATCATTCTAATGGAAAATCATTCTAGTCAATCGGTAATCTTCGTATACCCCAAAATTTTAGAAAGCTTACAGTCTACCCACCTTAGAAACTAGGACATAGTTTTAGGAATAATGAGGTTAGAAGAATTTCAAGGTTCGGATATTGTACCGCGACTCTTGTTAATAAAGAATAAGGCACGGCGTACGAGATACAGTTGATATATAAGTCAAGTCAAGGATCGTTCCTCAATAAATGGGAAACGAGTGTGTACAATGACACATGGTCGATAAAATAGAATAATCTACTTGTCCATAGTATACAAGAGTTATCGACGGGGTAACCAACTCTAAGGCACACCCTATGAAAAGATTTCTAACAACTGGGTCGTGAATTTCTAGTTATGTCAAACCTGCCAGACTATTGTCACAAGGGTTCTAGTTTAAGCAAGCTTCTAACAAATAATTAGAGGCTCACAACATTTGGTCTCTTGAGAATAGACAGTCTCCTAGGTTGGCATTATGACCAAGGGTAAGACCCTAATCATTCTCAAATTCAGATGGCTAGAAGGTCCCAATAGTAGTTTGAGGGTCGAGAGGAGAATGAGTAACTCAAGATAAGGTTCTAGTCACATGGCTGACCGATGGTAGCTATACTTGTGTATACAACTATCATAGTCATGGGGATACTCTGTATCTCTCTACCAATTTTGAGCTTTCGTCTTTCCAAATCAGTGGAAGACAAAAACAATGAAGAGTTCAAAAAAAATGGCACTGAATATAATTATGTGATTCAAAGGCAAATATATAATTCAAGAGGACTTGTCAATGCAGTCGCGGATGAGATCCTAGAGACATCTATATCTCAATCCACGTAGGTTAATCAGAGGAAGAGCGAACCGAGTGCACTACGGTTGATCAGACCATAATACGTCGATTCTGATTAGACAATATGTTAGTAGACGTCCCCAATAACATATGTCTTGAATCAAGCTCGATAAAAGAGTAAGCTTGCAAAACTAGGCTGTAATAGCAGCATTGGTCAAGATACTCAAAAATACAAGTATGCGAGATTTTTGAAAAGGAGACACAGGTAGTTCGAGTTTTGAGATAGTCGAAACCTTACTTGGTGTTCTTGCTTATACAGTCATCCCACTATCTTCTTATCCTTAAGGCCTTGGTCAACTAATGGATTATGGACCTCTAAATTCTATATTCTAGGTAAACCTGTTAGTGTCAGTCAATTACCTCGTCAATAGGTCACAAGGACCACGGAATGCTAGGTTGGAAGACATGCTACCCAACTTGCAGAACTTCCACTAGTATTGGCTTTGGATCTTATGGGACATACAGGGCATTGTCCTATCCTCTATAGTATCATAATCTTGTAATCATGTAAGTCATCTTACAGAGAATTATGCCTCGCCCGTATACTCTGGCTGTGGTAAACCCTTGGTTCCATGGTTCAGATGTAGTATGCTATCATATACTCTACCTTATATTGACACGAGATCTAAAGGGGTCAACGAAGATATAGTTTTAGCAATGTTACATAACCTACGGTTCATTGGAATAATTTAACTCTATGGATCGTGCCTCGCCAGTGCGCTGCTAGCTGCAGTGAACCCACACTCTCCATTCTCAAGTAATTGGCGACAGTGCGCTGCTGTCTAGCCATCGCAGTCGTTAAGTTACTCGAACTATATTCCTAAGAACTTCAAGGGGCTGCTAGAGATTCAAACTAGTTGACTATGATAGAAGACGTAAACATATGTCTATAAGTCTCAATCCTTAAAGTAAAAGATTGATCGGAGAGGAAATAATTGAAGACAAGGGAAGTAAGAACATCCTAATCTTTATTTCATACGCATTTCAAATGGTTGAGGGAAAATTTTGAATCTAATCTAACTCATGATTCGTATATGAATAACAGAATCGGGAATTATAAACCAATTTCTTACAGCAAAATAGGATTTAAAATTGGCAATTCTAACTTACGATATAAGATTTATATCTAATAGAACAAAAGAAAATTGAACAATTTATCAAGACTAGAGCCTTAATTCTAGGAAAACCTAACTTACCAGGTGAATAGTATATCCTCATCGGATCATAACGTCATATCAAAAGCAATAGTGTATCTATGGAGATCTGGCAAGCTATCTGAATTCAATAATTCTTTATCTAAATTGCATGGCCTATCTGACAACCTTAACTACCCAACGGTCAATTTAAACAAGGGACTCCTAGTCCTAGTCATACTCTCAAATCAATTTAACCTAAGTTGTGAATGAGCATTTTCTAGTCGCAGGCTCGCAATGGTACGATTAACTTAAGTACCATCACGAGTTCGTAATCTTTTGCAAAAACGGACCTGCATGGGCCACCACAAAAACTTGTCATGACCCGCACCCGCTTTTTGGATACGAGACGTGTCCAAGCCAGCCTACGCCGCAGAGTCGACGGTAGAACGTTGTCAAGCCCGCAAGAAATAAATGCTCAAAATAAACTTTATTGCTCATTCACATTTCTAAATTTGATTACAATATTTATAATATTTATAATTAAAGAAAATATAAAGTTCTCATAATTAATGAAAATGATACAACTGCTATATATTTTTAGGTTGACCTCAGCATACCCAAGCCTTCCCAATGCTAAGAGTGGTCGCGGCTAAACATGAAAAATATTGGTTTTCAGTCAGGAATGGAACGAGTACAATCTCACAACAGAATCAATAAATGACAAAATCCATAAATCTGTAAATAGTAATAAAATACACGACGAAAAGACAAGTATGGAATCATGACAGAAACTGAGCATGGTGAACAAGGCAAATGAGTACTAAAATAGAGTAGACCTGTAACTAGCAATGTATACTGTAGAACCAGACACTGTACCTATCTAGTGAGTTGAAATACTATTTCGATATGTAAACGGCTAAGGCTAAATCTGGCACCCCGTACAAGAAATGTGCGACTGCTATTAGGCAAGAATAAGATCCGGCACGCCGTACCTGAGGTCTGCGACTGCTATTAGGCATGAATAATTTGGGTTTATTTACATGTCTAGAGTATTTCTCCGCCTGACCAGCACTTATGGATCCAAATAGGTCACGAACACGATAATAAATTGGTCACGAACAACATGTAAAGAATCCATAACTACTATCTCGTGTAACATCGTATCAAGAATCAATAGGATATCAATGTAAAACACTACTATGTACAAGAGTCATAGAGATAATCAAATATAAAAACTATGAGAGATGTACTCGCCTGAGGTCCTGTGCTGGTAAAATCGATAATACTATACCACTCAGTGAGCCACAATCAGTCAACACATGCAGAAGTCTTCGGATGCTGAAATAAATATTACCAATATTTTTAGAATAGTCAAATTAGCTAGAATTGCCTGTCTTTAAGTCCAATTCTGGACACAAGAGCAAAACGGTAATTTCGGGTCAAAACGGTATCCGCCGTTGGACCCACTTTGCACCGAAAAGTGTGCCAGAGTCTATAGTCTCTAAAGTCATCAAACTATATGTCTACAGGTCCGATTTTCTGATACGAATTCAACTGTATGTCCAGAGTTGGATTCCGGCGGGTCGTGCAGAAAATTGCCCGTTAATCGGACCGTAGGGCCCGCGAAACGGTGATCCGATCAACTATCTCAGAATTGGACCAAACTTGGCATACAGGACCAGAAAAATGATACGGTTCTGTTGGCACAAGTTTCGTCTCGATCTGACTAACATGCACAAAGTAATTAGAGTTTGTGCAAAGTGGTCGATACGGTAAATTTCGACGGATACGTATCAAATTCGTTGCGCAAACGCGACCAATTTGAATTTCGTCAAAGCCCACACGTCCACGAAGCCAATACACATCTTTCGATTCTTTCGGTTCACGACCATGTCGCCCGGTTTGGCGGGGCGCATGTCGAGTCGGGTAGATTTCATAGTTTTTGAAAACTGTTTTCATAGGTATTTCTTGATTTTTGAGTCAATTTATCTCAGCATCTACTGATTATAAAAATAATCTAAAAATAGGGTTTGAACGCTGGTTAGGTTTTCTAAGAGGCTATTCAGATAGATTTCACAGACTGTCTATGGTTTGCCATTAATCGGCCTTCCAACTTGGGTGTTGGGACTGTCCCATACCATGTTTTCGAACAGATATTGGTAGATATTTGGATCGACTTTCTAGGAATCCTAGCAAGCGGCGATTAAAACTATTTGAAGGGAAATAATGTTGTATAGGTTAGGGACATACCTAAAAGACGAATCGCAAAACCATTGAACGTACGCGACGGAATGCCGCTGCAAAGTCTGCCCGCGCGGCTTGCTGCTGCTGTGTTGCGATTCTTGCTGCCCGTGCGGCCTACCGCAGTTTGGCCGGCCGACGACCACGCGTGGCGGTGCGCTCACACAGAAGGGGTCGCCAGGGGGTGCGCAGGGTGGTGGCGGTGTTAGGGTTTGAGTTTTTTTTCATATTTGCTCGTTCTCTCGAGCGTGTTCTGTTATCAACAGAACGGGGGGTTCGGTTTAATACCGGCTGTGTTGCCTGGGCCGTGGGCTCGATTTGGGATTGCTTTGGGTTGGGCTGGGATTTCTTTCTGCTGTGTGGGATTTTTGTGTTGTTTTCTTTTTCTTATTTATTATTATTATACATATATGTATTCGAAATACGTATAAGTATCTATGTACATATTTACGTATATATATTTACACACATATACACATACATTTATTCTATACGCGCACACACACACACACACACACACACACACATATAACATATATATATGTATATATATATATATTAATAAATTATAAATATATTTACATGCCTATATAATCAATATATATATCCTGGTATTTATATATATATATATATATATATATATATATATATATATATATATATATATATATATATATATATATATATATATATATATATATATATATTTATCAACAGAACGGGGGGTTCGGTTTAATACCGGCTGTGTTGCCTGGGCCGTGGGCTCGGTTTGGGATTGCTTTGGGTTGGGCTGGGATTTCTTTCTGCTGTGTGGGATTTTTGTGTTGTTTTCTTTTTCTTATTTATTATTATTATACATATATGTATTCGAAATACGTATAAGTATCTATGTACATATTTACGTATATATATATTTACACACATATACACATACATTTATTCTATACACACACACACACACACACACACACACACACACACACACACACACACACACATATATATATATATATATATATATATATATATATATATATATATATATATATTTATATTTATATATTTATATATACGTACAAATACACACACATATATATAACATATATATATGTATATATATATATATTAATAAATTATAAATATATTTACATGCCTATATAATCAATATATATATCCTGGTATTTATATATATATATATATATATATATATATATATATATATATATATATATATATATATATATATATATATATATATATATATATATATATATAAATTAATAATGCTTCAATTTCCATACAGACAATACAATATTTTAAATATAAACAATATTTATAATATAGCATTATTAATTTATATATATATATATATATATATATATATATATATATATATATATATATATATATATATATATATATATATATATATATATATATTTTTTTTAATATATATATATATATATAATTACACTCAGATAGCTATACCTATATATATATTTATATAAAGCCTAATTTTATATCAGGAATATAATCATATATATGCACATGTACATACCTATATAGCCTACAAAATCTCAAAATACATGTTTAAGGAAATATTCACTATAATCATCAATTAAAACATTATCGAGATTTTTTTTATATGGCAAATATTATTTATATAAAAATATGTACTAGACCACTACATAAATTATGAAGTGCGCACATTCATACAATGCATCTATCGTCGTGAACGTCTTTGGTCGCTCTACAACATTCCATGGGCCCGGGTTTGGTTCGGGTCAAGTCCGGACCAGTTTAGTACAACCGGGTCACTTAAACGTCAAATAATATTAATAATAAATAATTAAACTATTTATAATGGTCATGTCATAACTTGGCCTGGTTTTCCTAGTTAGGACATCACTAAGGCTCGGCCTTCCCTACCAGGGCTAATACACTAGTCAAAGTACGCCACTGCACTATCCGTGCCACGATTTCTAGTCACCTTGTACTCAAATTCCTAACCATGACTAAAATCATCTACCGTAATAATTAACTAATTAGTTATTTATAAAAATCTAAAAAGTACCATTCAAATAAAATGAATAATAAAAAAAATATTTTAAAATTTTCGGGAAAGGGAGCTATACTACGTAAAGCTAAGACTGCCAACTATTTGACAGCCCTAAACAAAACTCTGTTTGGAGAGATTTTATATGAAATTGTTTAGGACAGTCAACGATGTTCACAGTCCTAAAGTTAAGCAGGACTGTAAAAAAACTGGCAGTCCTACATGAAGCTAGGACTGCCGACTATTTGACAATTCTAAACAAAACTCTCTGTTTGAAAGGATTTTATATAAAATTGTTTAGGACTGTCAACGATGTTGGCAGTCCTAAAGTTAAGCATGATTGCCAGATAAAGCTGGGACTGCCAACTTGCTGACAGTCCTAAACAAAACTCTCTGTTTGGAGAGATTTTGTATAAAATTGTTTAGGACTGTCAACATGCTGGCAGTCCTAACTTCATGACTGATACACTGATACACTAATACCAAATGATGCACTTAGGATACCAATCAATACACTGATATCAAGGATACAGAACACATATTGCACTACAAGAACACAAGTAATTAGCATACAAGTAAACACATCTTGCACTTAGGATACCAACTGAGGATACAAAACACATATTGCACTTAGGATACAAAACACATATTGTACTACATATTGCACTTAGGATGCATTTCTATCCTTGATATAATTTAATGTATACAAAAGTGGTTTGACAATATACAAAATGATACAAAAGTGTAAAATGTAAATGTTCCATCTTCAATATCATAGTATTTGAAGATGTCGTATCAGTCGATTTCAACTTTGAAGTGGCCAACGAACAAGTCTCTAGCCAAATGTGTGCAATCGGGATGAGCCCAAAACAGTGAAAGGACTTCATTACTCTGGGAATGTCTTCTATGGTACTCAACTTAATGATTATCGACAAGCAACTTCAACATTTCCTGCATCGCTATTCTTGATTTTTTCCTATTGGCGTTCGATTTGGATAGTACGTTATAGATTGACTTCATTGTTGAATTGTTCTTCTCATCTTCGTGTTGTATGACGAAATAAATTTGTCTCGATATAACTCCAGAAATGGACAAATTTTTGACTATCTTCTTCTCAATATTGTTCAACCGTCCGACATACGGATGACCCAAAAGTGTTTCAGCAATAACATGATTGTGGATTCCATTATTGACTTTGACTATCCACTTCGCATCTTCTACGTTTGTAATATGCATCTTGAATGGACAACCACATTTTCTCGTACCAACATTTTTGTTTGGAACTTTTCTTTGGGGAACTGTATCTTTCTTTCCATGGCATTTGAACAAACCACCTCTTTTACATCCAAGCTGTAAAGTTTTTCGTCCCGGGCGGTTTCAGACCGATCTGGATATCACAATAACTATATAATTTTTTTCGTCCAACTTCTCGGCATCAATGTAACACTTTTTCGCTTGATTCAATCGAGAATAAATTGCCTACATCAACGACAATTGGAAGAGGTACCACATGTAGGCCTTTAAAAATGACAGTCACGCTGAGTTGATCAGGACAGAGTCAAAAGTCACGCTCAGTTGATCAGGACAATATTTACAAATCACGCTGGGAAGACAGTTCATCATTTGTCAGAGAGTAATTATGACTGACAGCACAACAGTCGAAGAATGTCTCTTCGTATGCCACGTATGCACAGAATTCGAGAGATCACAGCCGTCTATTGCGTGATTTTCGAAATCTTCTTCAGCAAGACTCAACCTTCGTCAAGTTGGCGTACCAAAAGAGCTTCTTGTCATTTAATGTGACTGACAAAAGCAATCACTGCCAGAGATTTTGTGTCAGTCGAGGCACGCTGAATCAAGACAGCTGGCAGTTCTATCCCAAGTCTGCGTGTATTTTGAGTTTTCACTCAAATCTGCGTGGATTCTGAAGTTTTCTTCCTCAAGTCTGCGTGGATTCTGAAGTTTTCTTTATCAAAGTCTGCGTGGATTCTGAAGCTTCTTGCCCCAAGTTTGCATAGATTTTGAAGCTTTCTACCCCGAGTCTGCGTGGATTTCGTCTTCACCAAGTCTGCGTAGATTCTGAAGCTTCTTGCCCCAAGTTTGCGTAGATTTTGAAGCTTTCTACCCCGAGTCTGCGTGGATTTCGTCTTCAACAAGTCTGCGTAGATTTCATCAAATTGGAGTACGTGGCAGCCATGCCACTGATCTCTCGCCTGCGTGTCCTGTAACTTGCACACGACTCATGCATGATTGCCATGTGTCCAACAGTTACAGCCCACGTCCAGTAACTGCTCACAACCTTGCGTATGTTAAATCCTGCGTGATTTTCAACTAAGCACAGGCTGTGAAGACAGCTATCTTTTCAGTTATTATTTTTGACTCTATAAATAGAGTTCTTTTTCTCATTCATTGGACAGATACATAGTTATCTACTGTCAAAATTTTGAGAGCTTTTCTTCTTCGCATAGTCCAAGGGATAAAGTGATCGTCTTCTAGATCAGATTCCCACAGTTGCAATTTTCCCAGATACACAATAAATAAATGAATTTATTTATGAAAAACAAATTGGCGACTCTGCTGGGGAAAACCATCTCCTCTTCTGAGATAGCAACAACTCAATGCGATACTTCGTCAATCGGCTCGACGAAGAAGGTGATGACATCCAATTCGATCAACTCGCTTATGAAGAAATACAGCGGGCTAAGAGTGGTAAGCCCACTACAGCCTCCATCATCACTGCCAAGTCGAAGGGACACTCTGTCTATGTCCCTAAGAATCAGTTGGCAGCTAATGGTGAAGTCTCTGCCACAATGTCTGCTCCTAACACTGGCAAGAACTCTACTGCAAGCACGCACACTCTTGTGCGCTCGAAGATGACAGCAATCAAAGATCACGCTAACAGTACTGGCTCCTTAGCCAAATCTGTTCTAGTGTGTGTCTCCAAAGTTGAAAGTCACGCTGACAGTACTGGCTCCTTAGCCAAATCTGTTCCAGCGTACAATTTCAACCTTAAAAGTCACGCTGACAGCACTGGTTCCTTAGCCAAGTCTGTTCCAGTGTATAATTCTAAAATCAACAATCACGCTAACAATACTGGCTCCTTAGCCAAATCTATTCCAGCGTGTATTTCCAAAGTCAAAAGTCACGCCAACAGCACTGGTTCTTTAACCAAGCCTGTTTCAGCGTGTATTTCATCTAAGAAGAATAGCTCTTTAGCTATCTCATCTTTTTTGCCAAGTTTTACCAGAACTGGGGGTGGTCTTCCACACAAAGTCCCTTCGAAAAGAAATAACTCTTTAGTTGTTTCTTCTGCTCCTGTAGTTTTTACTTCAGGAACAGCTTTGACTGACAATTTTGTTAGTCAAAGAAAAGGAGATGGTCTTTTGACTACTCTTCCTTCTGGACATTCTATGTCTCAAAACTTGAATGAGTCTAAGAAGAAACATTCCTTAATGTTTTCTTCTATGACTTCTTCGAATTGGGCACAGAATTTGTCTAGAAAAGGTCTGTTACCAAATCCTAATCAAGGGGGTGGTTCAACTCTTCCTTCTCTGCAAATATCCAGATCAATGGAAGGAAAACTCCATGTTTCCAAAACCAATGTGTTACCTCCAACTGATCTAAGAACAAAAATTAACACTTCTGGTGTTAAGAAACCATACCAGTTGGAAACAAGGATAAGAGATCCAGATACAGAGTATGCAAGAAACTATGTGGCTCATATTAATCATTCTATATATAATCAAGGGCCATCAAGACCCAAGAACAGGAAATATACTCCTCAATCTTCACAAACAGATTTACGAGAATATCTTCAACAGAAGAGAAGAAGTGATTCTGTGTCAAAGGACCATGCTGAATGTGACTTCTATCCAAGAGTCATAATTCAATGCAGATGTCAATCAATGGCTCATGATCATGTTGATCATGAATGTGACTTCCAGCCAAGAGTCACAATGCAATACAGATGTCAAACAAAACGACAATCTGTCTTCAATCGGATTCAGTGTGAACCTATGCCTGATGAAGATGAGCCTTTGTTTGCTTCTGTCAATATGACCTCTCGGGATGCTGGGGGTAGAGTTGATAGTCCAGATGGAGTATATAGAAATACCAGAGCAAGAGTCCTGGCCTCTAGTCAAAGAAATTTGATCTCTGAAGATGATTCTGAATTCCTTGGAGAATCTAACTTCCCACCTCTTCCTACTGGGGGTAGTTCTCCTATAATTGACTTTGATGCACAAAGCAATGATTCAGAACAAACAACATCTACCAGTTCATCAATAATTCCTCGTACAGTCACGACTTATATGGTTGATGGGAATACTGATGAACCTTCTTCTTCCTTGACTCCTCAAGATCAAAGAATTGCTTCTTTGGAACAACAAATGAAGTCTATGGCTGATACTATGAAGTCGATGTATGAACTCATGGCAACACAGATGCAAAATCGACAGACTGTACCAGATGCTATACCAACTGACACTGATATGAGTCCAATACAAGTTCCTCCAGTAGTACAATCCAATACTCCTGGACCAGCTCAACCAAACCCTAGTCTCTCTGGAGCTGGGGGTAGTGCTTACAATGCTGTTCCTCCTCCCAACTATTCTCTACAAGTTACAACTCCACAATCTTCTGGAGTTGTTAATAAAGAATTGAGGAATCTCAAAACTCAATTCGAGGCATTCAAACAGAAAGATGGTTTACAAAGGTTAGGCATCAAACAACCTTATCCGATAGAATGGAAGCAAGTATCGTATCCTCCTAAATACAAGCCTCCCACTATCTCATTCTATGATGGAACCACTTTTCCAAGTCAGTTCATTAATCACTTTGAAGTGATGACTGATCAGCTGCAACCAAGCGACGCCCTCCTTACTCGGGTGTTTGTTGGATGTCTCAAGGGAACGGCTTATGAATGGTATAGAAGTCTCCCAGATGGGAGCATTACCTCATTTTCCGGTTTCAAACAGATGTTTCTTGAACGGTTCTATGAAGGGCTCAATGACATGACTATGTCTGCTCTTATTAGAATCAAGCAGAAAAATAATGAAACTACAGAAGAGTACATTGAACAGTTTCGAAGAGAAGCTCTGAAGATGCCTCTTGGAACTCCTGATGCTGTCACCATCGACACATGTAAATCAAACTTGTTGCCAATCATCAGCATGTGGACAGGATCCACTTAATTCCAAGACTGGCCTTCTTTCATAGTTAGTGCCAAGGCCGCAGAAATTAGTGCTGAAACCTTCAAAGGTTTAGGAGTGCAGATGACTCCTAAAGAAACAGGTCAAGGTACTAACAATAAAAACAATGCTCGCAAGGGAAAAGAAACTCTTGAAGTTAATCTTCAGAGCAAAGATGCATCAACTGTTCAAACTTCTCCTACAACTCAACAACCAAGAACACCTCGCCCCAAAGAAGAATACTCTTTCGATGACGACGATGTCCTTGGTATCTTTGAATGTCTGCTGAAAGGTAATAAGATACAATTACCTGAGATCAAGAAACCTGATGAAGCTGGTAAAACAGATCATCCCAAATACTGCCTATATCACAGAATGCTGGGTCATACAATTCGTACATGTTATGTACTGAAAGGAAAGATCCAAGAAATGATTAAATCTGGAGCTATCTCTCTTACTCCAAAAGAGAAGACCGTCACCTCCAATGTCATCTCTATGCAATTCGGAGATTTCCCTCCTCAACTCCTTGAAAGTGGGATCGTTCCTATTCCCAAGGCAACTCTTGACATAGTGAATCTTCCTCCTCCACAGTCTGAAGGATTAGTGCCAATTACTTTGGAAACTGGAGAAATCATGTGGATCCATCCTGTTCTAGTGGCAGATTTTGAATCGCCTTCTCCTCAAAAGACTACTTCTCGAAAGTTCAAGAAGGCTGGAAAGATTAAGTCATGTCATATGACTTCTCTTGGATCTATTCCTGACACAGAGCCAAAAGAGAAAGAAGAAGCACTTGTTAGTGCTACTCGAACGGGGAAACCTTATCTAAAGGATTATTCCAAGAATCCTGAGGATCCTCTTGATATCCCTCCAGCTGATAAAGATGCTTCTAATGTTCCTCCTGAAGAAGAATCATCCACTGAACAGCTCTGGAGAAAGGCAAACAACAGGCTCGGTTTGATAAGCCAATCAAGAAGTCCTCTCCTCTTGGACTTCAGAAGCCTTATAATTTCGACATTTTAGCTCAGCTTGCTAATACTCCAGCTAGAATGTCCCTCTTTGAACTTCTACGTCTTTCCAAAGAGACTCGGGAGACATTAAGTGAAGCACTTCTACAAGCTGACTCTTGTCTTGCACAATTGAAGAAGCCAGATGCAGAACCTGCCACTTGCTTACATTGCAATAGTGTATTGGAGATTATCCTAAATATTACCTTTACACAAGACGACATGCTATTGGAGGATAATCGACATGATCGGCCTCTCTACTACACCGGTTATATCGATACAATGAAGATAGATCGTATCCTCATTGATCCAGGGTCTGCTATAAGCATAATGCCAAAGAGTCTGTTGGATGAACTGAAAATCCCTCTTCACAAGCTCTCTAAGACGGTTACTACTGTCCTGGGATTCAATCAAAGTCGAAGCGAGCCTTTGGGAAAGATTCATCTGAAGCTTCAGATAGGCGATTTCAGATCCAAAGTCACTTTCTATGTGATCGAGATCGTGGGATCCTATAATCTTCTTCTGGGGAGGCCCTTTCTTCATGAAAATAATGTGGTGCCTTCTACTCTTCATCAGTGTTTTAAATACATTGATAGCAATGGAAGAGTACAAAAAGAAGTTGCTGATATAAATCCCTTCCATGGGGTTGAAGCTTATTTCAATGATTCCCGAATGTACAAAGAAGAGTATACAAGGGTTATACAAGCTATGGAGAAAGAGGATTCACAAAGTGAGACCTTAATAATTTCTGTTAAAGGTCGAACTATTCAGCAACAATCTCCCAAACTCTCTGAAGAAGGTTCTTTCATCATTCCGGTGAGTGGACGGATTTCTCCGTTACCTCAGTCGTTTGCTCAAGACACAATGATTATTCCTGTCAGTGGGCGTACTGCAATTCCTGCATCTCCACATATGAAACATGATACTCTGCTAATTCCAGTTGGAGGGCGGATTATTCTTCCATCTCAAACTTTAAGGGAGCTCACCTCTTCTGAGCCATTTGTTATCGATCTTAATCGAAACAACGCTTCTTCTCGTTCTTCTTCTCCCCCTTTAGTCATTGACTTGGCTAAAATCTCTAAGGCTCAGCCTTCTTCCAATGTAAATACTGCTGCTTTTACATTTAATAAAAAGTCTCCATCTTTGCAGTATGCTGATGTGTGTAATTATGTTCATAGTTATTTACATTTGTTAGATGACTTGAACGCAATAACCATAGGGGTTGTACAGACTGTTCATACAGATGTATCCCTAGAACCTGTACAATCTTCATACTTTCTAGTTCCCAGCAGAAAGCCAGGAGACATTCCAATATTCTTCTATAAAGGGCCCCAAAGTTCTTCTGATTTAGAAGATGAAGACAAAAATGATGATACTGGAAGATTACAACTACGTCGTTATAGTCAGCAATCTAAAGACATCATCAAAAATATGGGCTATGACTTCAGGACTGGCCTCAATAGTGGAAAGGGAAGAAAAATGCCTGTTCGTATTCCTCCTCTGAAATATGGAAAGACGAAATGCGGACTGGGCTATATAGCCCCTACTCCTTTTATCAATATTATCCATGAAGATCCCGAGTCTGACGAAGATAAGAGATCTGATTCTTCTAGTACCACTTCTTGGGATTCCGATACGAGTATCGGTGACTTCTACTGCAACCTTCTGTCTTCCAACATGGTTTCTATTGACCATTCTGAAGAAAGTGATGAAGACGAAGAAGAGTTTGAAATCTCACCTGAATCGGAACAATGGACCCAAAGATTAGATAATCAATGGGAGTTCCGTTTCGAGCAAAAAGAACCTCCGACTGAAGACAAACTTGTTCAAATAGATGTTGGTGAAGAGGGATCTCCCAAACCAATATTCATCAGTAAAAGTCTTTCTGAACCTGATAAGCAAGACATGATCAAACTCATTCGTGACTACATCGATGTCTTCGCTTGGAGTTATGAAGATATACCAGGACTTGATCCACAAATTGCAACTCACAAGCTCAATATCTTGCCGAATGCTAAACCGATCAAACAACAACAGCGACGATTTCGTCCAGACATTATGGATGCAATTGAAGTTGAAGTCAATAAACTCATAACCTCCGGGTTTATTAGAGAGGAACAACATTCCGATTGGGTGGCTAACATAGTTCCTGTCCTTAAAAAGACTGGCAAGGTCAGAGTATGCATAGACTTTCGCGATCTCAATGCGGCATGCCCTAAAGACGAATTCTCTCTACCAATCACTGATGTCATGATTGATAATACCTGTAGATTTGAACGGATGTCATTCATGGACGGGTATTCTGGATACAATCAAATTAAAATGTTTCCAGATGACGAGAAGCACACTTCTTTCAGAACGCCGATCGGTACATACTGTTATACAGTTATGCCATTCGGTCTCAAGAATGCAGGAGCAACTTATCAACGAGCTATGAGCACTATATTCCGTGAACATTTGCGAAAAACAGTCGAATGCTATGTTGATGATATTGCAGTCAAAAGTCGACAAAAGGAGGATCATATCCAAGATTTGAAGACTATATTTGATCTAATGCATAAGCATCAATTAAAGATGAACCCTACTAAGTCCTTCTTAGGCGTCTCTAGTGGTAAATTTCTCGGCTTCGTCATTACCTCTAAAGGTATACACGTGGATCCCGAGAAGATCAAAGCCATCCAAGAGATGCGTCCTCCACGCACCTTAAAAGAACTACGAGGATTTCAAGGAAGGATCGCTTATATCAGGAGATTCATCTCTAATTTATCAGGACACTGCAGACCATTCAACAAACTTATGAAGAAAGGTGTTTCTTTTGTCTGGAATGATGAATGTCAGAAAGCATTGCTTTAGCTGATTTTCTGGCTGCTCATTCAATTCCAGAAGATTCAAAACTCTATGACGAAATTCCAGATGAAGTCCTAGATTCAAACCAAATTGCTGAAGAAGATCCTACTTGGCGTCTATTCTTTGATAGAGCTTCAAGGATAAGTCCTAATGGTGATATTGTCGCTGGAGTTGGAATCGTTCTTGTATCGCCAGAAGGTCTTGCTATCTAAAGAGCTTATTCTCTCGATCAGCCGTGTTCAAGCAATGTAGCTGAGTACAATGTATTACTCATTGGTCTTCAACTCGCTAAACATCTAAATATTCAACATTTGGAGGCGTACGGAGACTCTAAACTCATTGTCAATCAGATAAGGGGTACTTATGAAGTCCGCCATCAAGATCTGGTTCCTTATCATAGATCAGCTATAATTATGGCTTCTTCGTTTGAAGAATTCTTCATTGAACATGTTAGACGAGCATGTAACACAGAAGCTGATGCTCTAGCTAATCTTGCAGCGGTGTTGGCTATCCCAATTAGACGACAATAAATGATTATTGTTCGCAATCGAGAATTATTTCATCTTGAAAATAACCTGACCTTAGGACTTCCAGTTGACATTGAAAAATCAACATCTCATGACGTCAACACAACAAGAGGATTTGGATTTAGTCGTAAATCTTTATCATCTTCATCTGATTCCAGCATGGAATTCATCTTCAGTCATTCGGCCGAGAATCAAAATACGGATACGGATTGGAGACTTCCTTTCTTAGATTTTGTATAGTATAATATTCTTTCGGATGATCCGAGTGAAGCAGCATCTATCAGACGACGATCATTCCGATTCTATTATAATCATACAACAAAGACCTTATATCGTCGAGCCTATGATGGTTTACTTCTCCGATGTGTTGTCGGTGACGAGGCTCAACAAATTATTCGTGAAGCACATGATGGAATTTGTGGAGCACATCAGCCTGGACCAAAACTTCAAGACCGTATTCGACGTATGGGTTATTATTGGCCTACTATGGTATCAGACGCCATCGAATATGCAAAGAAGTGTAAAGCTTGTCAAATCCATATGGATTTTATTCATCAACCTTCGGAATTTCTACATCCGACGGCAGCATCATGGCCCTTCGAAGCTTGGGGCATGGACATTATTGGTCCGATCAATCCGCCGTCATCCAAGGGTCATCGGTTTATTCTTGCAATAACCGATTACTTCTCCAAATGGGCCGAAGCCATTCCTTTGTCTGAAGTTAAGACGTCCAATGTCATTTGCTTTATTAAGCACCACGTCATCTACAGATTTGGTGTTCCTCGACGCATTATTCATGATAACGGACCACAGTTCGTCAGTCAGAAGTTTATTCGATTCTGTGACGATCACCGGATCAACAATGTGGCTTCTACCGTATATAATCCGGCAGCTAACGGATTAGCAGAAGCTTTCAACAAGACCATCATCAAACTCCTAAAGAAGTTTGTCTCTACTAACAAACGTAATTGGAGTGAGAAGCTCGGTGAATGTTTGTGGGCTTATCGCACTACAGTTCGTAATGCTACTAAATGTACACCCTTCTCTCTGGTGTATGGTTGCGAAGCTGTTCTTCCATTAGAGATTCAAATTCCTTCTTTAAGGATAGCAATCGCTAATGAACTCACTGCAAAAAATAATGATCGTCTTCGACTTCAAGAATTAGAAGCTCTGGATGAAAAGCGATTATCTGCTCAACAGAATATTGAATTCTATCAAGCTAGAATTTTAAGAGCTTTTAATAAGAAAGTCAGAATTCGGGCGTATCAAAAAGAAGAACTTGTTCTAACAGTCAGACGTCCTATGACTATGACTCATATGAGCAAGGGCAAATTTGACGCAAAGTGGGAAGGACCCTATATTGTGAGCAAAGTTTTCTCAAATGGAGCTTATCAACTCTCAGAATTGGATGGTCGAAAAGTTTTGATGCCTATTAATGGCAAATTCCTTAAAAAGTACTATGTATAAATGTAAATGCTTGTAATCATCAGACAGTTTCATGTTTAGAAATAAAATTTTTATTTTATTTTTATCATGAATGATGATACATGATATTAAAGAAGATCACTATCATCCTTTTCTACATTTGGATGTGGGCCACTGCCGTCCTTCTCGAAGACGTGATCAGCAAAAGAGTCGAGAACCTCCTTGCTAGAACCCACGAGGAACTTGCAAACGGCCATCCTCATGGCTTCTTCTTCTTCAGTCTTTCCTGGTTCGAGCAGGAAATCCAGAATGTCCCTTGGTGGCTTGGGTGCAGACGAACCTTCGCCTGCTTCCGTCTTCTTCGATTGAACTGGATCAGCAGGGTGTTCTTCAGTGCCTTTCTGAACTTTTGAGGCAATTCCAGTTTTCTTGGATGCTTCTTCAGACGACATTTTTATGTTTGAAAGAAAAAGTGTTCGTTCTTGTCAGATTTTTGCTATATTTATAGGCAGAAGTTCTACAAATAATGAAACGTCACGTTCATCCGACGGTTCATCCATCCATTAATTGCGTTCATCCGACGATTCACACATTCATTAATACTTGACGGTTCATCCGTTCATTTATTCATCCGTTCATGATCTTCTATCAATTTATTAAGTGGGGATTCGTTATTGATCACGTTTTCATAACCTCTGAATCAATTCCGAATCTACTTGCTCATTTGTCATTTTTGACCTCTGCATAGAAATCAATCTATTTTCTTTTGAGTTCCTACATATTATCACGTCCATAATATCTCTGATAATATCATATACTCTAAAACAGAAAAGAAGATTTCATTATCTATCATGTCCACAATTCATCCACAAATACAAATCTTTGAGCATAGAAGAATTATCATTTCCATTCTCATTTCACCACAAAAAGTCTATTACATTTTCTTAGACTTTCTTACAAATCATAATGGAAATCTATTACAAATCTTGGATTTTTATTCTACACCACAACAATAACCTAATAGAGATCTATCTTCTTCTTTGGATCTTCTCCGTCGGACCTTCTCCGTCAGGTTCGTTGTTGGTGGCAGTTCCTGACTGTCTGGGTCCCAGTCACGACCAGATCAGCAGGAATCAAACTCTGGTCTTTTCTCTCAGACGAGAGAAGAACCATAGAGTATGGCAGCCCGAAGTCGTTGTGCTGCCAATACAACTGGTGGATTGGGGGTAACCTCTCAAGGAAGACAGAAATGTATCCAAACCTTGGGATACAATTCCTAGTTCTCCCGTGAAAGGAACTCTACTACCCGATTTCTCGGGGTAGAGTTGACTCCACCATCCAACTCTCATGTATAAAGGCTCTTCCTACCATCTGAGGAAGACCCTTCTATCCCACGAAGAGTTCTAAGTTGTCTGATTTACGCGTCAAAAGCGTATGAGCTCCCTGATGTAGATGTCAGCAGGATATTCTCCACAGCATCCACATCCCCAATGCCAGTTCTGAAGAAAATTTTCAGCCAAGTTTCTGCAGAAAGTATTAAGAAGAAAAAGATTAGATCAACAGAAATTATTCAGCGTGCATTTATCAAACAGAAACAGGCGTGTATTGTTCAAATCAGAAACAAGAAACAGAAAGCCTATCTTCAACAGCAAAAATAATACACGTATTACACTGACTTACCTTCAAGTTTTGTGCTAAGGATTGGCAAACTCATGTTTGATACAGTGCGCAGAAGTCGAACATTAGAAAACATTGCTTTCCTGTTTGAGAGTGAAATCTCCCAAAAATTTCATTCTCAGAGAAGAAGAAGAGGAATGGGAGATGAGTATCTGTGAAACTCTTCTATCTATTTAAAGGGCAAAGTACAAGTCTATTCTTGGAAAAGATCCGCATAAATAGCGCTCGTAAACCGTGGAATGAGTGTTACGTGTGCTTTGGAAGACAGAGCAACATTGGAAATAGTCAAAGGGTGCTAATTAATATTCTTTATTAATGCACGCAGATTAAACACATAAGTTGTACTTCATTCTTCAAGACAGGCACTGATGGCCTTACAAAAGACAAAACAAAAAGAGTGCAACAAAAGCACAAAAGACACGCTCTATTTTCCAGAGCGACTGAGCTTAATGCCTAGTTCTTCTACGCTTTTGACCCCCATGCGGTGTAACAGAGCCTTCAACATTTCACGCTGCTCTATGAGGCTGCGCCCATCAGAAGAGAACGAGCCATCTAAGCCAAAATAGCTCAAGAAATTCTTGGCTAGTTGTAAGGGATCATCTTTGAGTTCGAAGACAAGGGGCTCTGGCTCTTCACCCCCAAAAGTGGGGTCACCATGGGAACAAAAGCCCAACTTGCGTGCTTCTTCCTCAGCTTTCTCTTTTGGTGTCATGTTGACGTAAGATGAAGATTAAATGAATCCTCTCCCTGTTTATATAACAGAGCTCGCCGGTGGTTCATATTCCACCATAAACTGGATGTAATCAGTCTCGGAAAATGAAGAGTCATCATGACATTTAATAAGTTCATTTGGATATTCTCAAAGAACTTCGAAGTCTTTCCGACTTCCGAAAAATTTGAAGTCATCTCAGCGTGACTGATTTCATTTTATCATCTTATTTTCAAAGTATTTCGAAAATTTTGAAGACTTTTCAATTTTTCGAAAACTTTGAAGGGAGTCTTGTAGGCCTTTAAAAATGACAGTCACGCTGAGTTGATCAGGACAGAGTCAAAAGTCACGCTCAGTTGATCAGGACAATATTTACAAATCACGCTGGGGAGACAGCTCATCATTTGTCAGAGAGTAATTATGACTGACAGCACAACAGTCGAAGAATGTCTCTTCGTATGCCACGTATGCACAGAATTCGAGAGATCACAGCCGTCTATTGCGTGATTTTCGAAATCTTCTTCAGCAAGACTCAACCTTCGTCAAGTTGGCGTACCAAAAGAGCTTCTTGTCATTTAATGTGACTGACAAAAGCAATCACTGCCAGAGATTTTGTGTCAGTCGAGGCACGCTGAATCAAGACAGCTGGCAGTTCTATCCCAAGTCTGCGTGTATTTTGAGTTTTCACTCAAATCTGCGTAGATTCTGAAGTTTTCTTCCTCAAGTCTGCGTGGATTCTGAAGTTTTCTTCATCAAAGTCTGCGTGGATTCTGAAACTTCTTGCCCCAAGTTTGCGTGGATTTTGAAGCTTTCTACCCCGAGTCTGCGTGAGTTTCGTCTTCACCAAGTCTGCGTGGATTCTGAAGCTTCTTGCCCCAAGTTTGCGTGGATTTTGAAGCTTTCTACCCCAAGTCTGCGTGGATTTCGTCTTCAACAAGTCTGCGTGGATTTCATCAAATTGGAGTACGTGGCAGCCATGCCACTGATCTCTCGCCTGCGTGTCCTGTAACTTGCACACGACTCATGCATGATTGCCATGTGTCCAACAGTTACAGGCCACGTCCAGTAACTGCTCACAACCTTGCGTATGTTAAATCCTGCGTGATTTTCAACTAAGCACAGGCTGTGAAGACAGTTATCTTTTCATTTATTATTTTTGACTCTATAAATAGAGTTATTTTTCTCATTCATTGGACAGATACATAGTTATCTACTGTCAAAATTTTGAGAGCTTTTCTTCTTCGCATAGTCCAAGGGATAAAGTGATCGTCTTCTAGATCAGATTCCCACAGTTGTAATTTTTCCAGATACACAATAAATAAAGGAATTTATTTATGGAAAATACCACAATCTCGAAAGATGCTAACCCCTACAATAGAAATTAAAATTAATAGAGCTAAATGAAATTGAATGCGAAAAGTATTACGGAAAATCAGGATTGCGGGAAAACTGAACAGTCCTACAAATAACCAGGACTGCATGATATGTGATAGTTTTTTGTGTTTTTAGGACTGTCATATTTCTTGGCAGTCATGTTTACAAAATGGACTGCACTTATTTGACAGTCCTTCTTTTTGTAGGATTGTGCTTATTTTCCACAGTGCTACCTCCCACACCTCCGAAATTAAGTTGTCAAATTATTTACCAAGGGTGCTTCCGAAGAACCGATGTCTTCTTCGGACGAAGCGGGACAAAAATTTAGTATATTTAATGACCCGGGTTCTTCGATATGCATTTTTTCTACACTAGACACATATAATTCGATATTTATATTTGAAAAAAATGTTTGAAAACCTAATCATCATATTAACTTGATGACATACCAAATAACGGTCGAATTCGATGAAAGTATAACTACACTTTTCACCCACAATCTTCACACAATCTAGGTTGGAAAGAAAGTTGGACTAGGGTTTCAGTGAGCTAGAAATTTTTGGGGGAGAAGAGAGCAAGAGAGGGGGAAGGGAGCAACAAAAAAGTTGGATTTTATACCCAAATGTGGGCTAGCCTCAAGTAATAAATCGGAGTGGCAAACTTGTAAATATTTTAAAAGATTTTGCGCTAGTCCCAAGTAAAACTTGGAATGCCTTTAGAATTTACCTAAATTTAGGATGATAAGTATAATTTTGTTTAGGTTATAAAAAATATTTTCGAAAATTGTGAATACTTGGATAAACAATTTGTCCACAAAATATGAAAATTTTATTCTTTAAGAATATGTAAAAAAAATTACCAAATATTTTAATTTTTTTATTTTTATCCTTTTTTTTATTTTTTTAAGATTTTTTTTTTGTAATTTTGATTTTGGGTTTTTCTTTTCTATTTCATTTTTTTGTTTCTTCAGTTGTCCATCTTTTCTTTTATCTTTTTTTATTTTTTAAGATTTTCTTTAGTTTTTGCTTTTTAATTTTTTTTTAAATGTGTTTTTTTCTCGCATTTTTTCCTTTTTTTTAAGATTTTTTTTCTTGTTTTTATCCTAATTTTTATATTTTTGAGTTATTATTATTTTTTCACGAAGTATTTATATATTTACCAAACATTGGAACATATTTTTTCAAAAAAAAATAATTACTAAAAATTTAATTTTTGAGAATAATAGAATTTCTGACTATGTAGTATTATGTGTACCAAACGTCTCCTAAATGTTACTTCCAATTTGCGACCGTGTATGCTTGAACGCCATCAGCTCTTGACATTGATGCCGAATAATTATCTCAAGTTTCTGTCCCTTGGTTGTTTCCTCAATCATCGTAGCCCCACCTCTGACTAAGAGTTTTGATCCAACCCACGAGCCAATGGACAAACCAGGCTGACGAGGAAATGATCACAAAGATCCGATCGAGCGAACAATTTCTCAAATGCCATTTGTAGTAACAATTTAGTTCTAAAAACATTATCAACGTGACATTGGCAACTATAAGTCAAGTTACGACATTGGGGACTCGGAATAAGAACGCCGCGGTGGTGCTACGACATGGCAAGTTCTCATCTATAATATAAAGCACAGTAAATTTTTGGTCCGATCCATGTGCTTTGATTCAACGATGATAAAAGGACTAAATTGTCCCTCTCTCTATAAGAGAGGAGGAGGTCCCATGTTGGGTGCGGAGCAACCGGTTGTTCCAACGGTACCCCCGCCTCCCAGCTCCTCTTGCACCGTCCGTCCCTCCGTCGCCTCCGCTCCATCCTCGCCCACGCCGTCGTCGCCGTCCTCTTCCGCAACCCCTTCGTCGCAAGCAGCCTCCTCCACCGCGCCGCTGACCCTTCCTTCGCCGCCTCCCTCTTCTCCGTCATGACCAACCCCAACCCCTTCTCCTTCAACACCGCCATCGCCATCTCTGCCGACCCACTCTTCATCTACTCCCAAATGCTCCACCGCCGCGTCCCTCCCGACTCCCACACCTTCTCTTCCTTGCTCAACACCACCACCGCCGCCGCCGCCGCCGCCACCAGGTCGCTCCACGCACACGCCCTCCTCCTCGGATTCCGGCCCGACCCCTTCGTGCAGACCGTCCTGCTCACCGCCTACTCCCGACGCGGCTCCACCGACCACGCCTTGCGGGTGTTCGACGGAATGCCGCACAGGGACGTCGTCTCCTGGACCGCCGCCGTCTCGGGCCTCGCCGCCCTCGGACGCCCCGCGACGGCCCTGCGCGTCTTCGCCTCCATGAGGCCCCACGCCGCCCCGAACGTCGTCACCGTGGTCTTTGCCGTGTCCGCCTCCGCCGGGCTCGGGTCCCTGGCGCTGGCCCGGTGCCTGGACGCCTACGTCGAGAAGGCCGGATTCAGAGGCCGCGTCTTCGTCCGTAACTCCCTGGCGCTGGCCCGGTGCCTGCACGCCTACGTCGAAAAGGCCGGGTTCGTGTCCATGCCATTATGGCACGGGTTATCCACTAGTTTGGTAAACATGATTATTTTGGTGGGCTCATAAATTAATGTAGATGAGATATGACACACTCCAAATCTAAAATATTTTTTAGCTTATTAGTAATTTGAAAGTATGGACAAGTGTTCTGTGCAGCTTTTAAGTGCTAAAAAAATTTGACTAAAGTTAAAATGTAGCAATATAAACCTCTGGATGCTCCGAGCAAAACATTCTGAAAACAAGGAGTTTTGTGCTAATCCGCCAACCGCCTCTTTTAAAGCCCCGCCAATCAGACGGTCCATATTTCTCCATCCGTCTCTCTCTCTAGTCTCTTTCTCTCTCTCTCTCTCACTCACTTCCTAATTCAAGAAACAAGCACACACTCTCTCTCTGTTCCCCTTCCCTTCTAATGGCGGAAGCTCTCTCAAATTAAAAGAAAAAGAAAAAGAAAAAGAAAAAGAAAACCTAAGCTTAGAGATCCGACCGACCGATCGATCCATGGCGTCCGACGACTGCAGCTCGAAGCTCATCGCGGCGGTCGTCCTCGGCGGGATCGTCCTCTCCTCGTCGCTCTTCGCGCTCCATCTCCTCCACTTGCCGGCGCTCTCCTCCCCGGGGGAGGCCCTGTGGGGCTGGACGAGGAGGAGGAAGAAGAGGCCGGTCAGGGTCTACATGGACGGGTGCTTCGACATGATGCACTACGGCCACTGCAACGCTCTCCGCCAGGCCAGGGCGCTCGGCGACGTCCTCGTTGTCGGCGTCGTCAGCGACGACGAGATCACCGCCAACAAGGGCCCGCCGGTCACCCCGCTCCACGAGAGGTGACGTTCGATCCATCTATGGATATCGCAATTTTCTGTTGTAGTAGTTAGGGTTTTAGAATGTGATCTATTGTCTATTATAATTTTGTAGAAATTTGGGTGTTTTTTCTTGTTTGTTTATTGGCATTTTGCGGAAAGTAAATTGAAGGATTGGAGACGGCACTACAAAATTAGGACCCTTACTTTTTGTAGGCTGGCTTGACTATTGTCAAAATCTGTCGTCATTTTTAATTTATTAAATTATTATTGTGAAAAATATCTATAGTTATCTTCATGCGGACTCAATTTGATGACATCTTAGAGGCTGTTTGGTTGCCTGTAAATGGAATTGCCATGTGACATGTTGCATGTAGCATTTTTTTTATTTGTTGTTGTAAATGATGTTACAAATCCATTGTTTGGTTGCATGTAAACGAGGTTGTGGGATTTATAAATTCATTGATTGGAATGATGTAATTGGCAGGGGTGGATCCAGAAAGTAGAAACTTGAGGATTCGGGTGTGCTTAGAGGTGGACTAACCCATATAAAAAATTAAAATTAAAAAATATAAGAAAAAAAAGAGCGAATTTTTTTTTGGATGGGCTGGAGCCCACCCAAGCTACATGTTGGATCTGCCCCTGGTAATTGGCATGTATGGTTGCAACTTATGTTGTGGTAAATGAAAATTCATTGTTTGGTTGTCTTCATGACATAGAATGAAGAGAGATTCCTTGGTTGGCATAGAATGAAAAGAGAATCCTTGGAAATTGACGCAGCATGATAGCGGAACGGGCTTACCTTTGTGCTTGGTAATGGCCAAGTCGATCGGTGATAACGATAACTGGACCACCGTTGCTTGGTAAGAGCGAAACGATGCCGCGAAAACTCCGACGGATAACCTTGTGAGGGGTCCGCACAAAGGTTGTTTGAAAACCTCAAGCGAGAGGCTTCCAAATCCACGGAACAGTCGAGTCCTCGACCAAAAAAGAGAGAACAAAACTCAAAACTTGAAGAAGGATTTTATTGATTAAAAGTTATTCTGCAATTGCATAAAAAGGGTGCATGTCTATAGGACTTTTATGATAACCTAATCTTAATCAAAAACAAATTCTAATCCTAATCAAGTAAAGATAAAACCTATCATAATAAAAGATAGTCAAAATAAGAGTCCTAAAAGAAATATGATTCTTAACAGCTCTATTAAAAAGATAAAAAAGATAAAGCTAAAAAAGAAAAAAAAGAAAAAGAAATCCTAGAAGGATTCAGAATTGGAATCCACGCTACATCAGTCTCCCCTGCTTCAAGAGAACTCGTACTCGAGTTCTTCTCAGAAAAAAGCGGTTTGCCAGGAGAAAAATACTTAAAAAGATCGGCGACATTAAAGGTTGGGAAGATCTACACGTCTTCATGCATTCTGTCACTGACGTCACGATAGCGCTGAAGTTGCGGATGAATCGTTGGTAGAAGTTGGCGAGACCATAGAAGCTTTGAACTTTAGTCATTGTCTTTGGAATAGGCCAGTTGTGAATTGTTCGAATCTTCTCTTCATCAACACTGAGGCCATCGACGCTAATCATAAATTCCAAGAAGATAAGTTGGTTAGTAAGAAAACTACACTTCTTAATTCGAAGAACGTTGAGAACTTTCCTGAGGTGCTTCAGATAATCAGCTTGGCTCTTGCTATAAATCAGGATATTGTCAAAGTAGATGACTACAAATTTTCTTGTCAAAGGCTTCAAAACATGATTCTTGATGCGCGGAAGGTTCTTGGAGCATTCGAAAGTCCAAAGGACATAAAGAGCCATTCATAGAGTACTTCTCGGGTTTTGAAAATAGTCTTCACTTATCATTAGGTCGAATCTGGATCTGATGGTATCCGCTCTTCAAATCGATCTTTGAGAAAATTGTAGACCTGGCAATGCACATACGCCACGAGCCGTCTTTCTTTGGCACAAGTTCATGTCCATGAGCTTTCGTCTCTTAGAAAGTATTTATGTAGATAACATACAAAGAAAGAGGTGGCCTTGAAGCTGTATGAAGAAAACACATATATGTATGACTTTTTGCAGCATCTCGAAAATTTAGGAACCGACGATCGAACTTAGACGATGTGTTTGGCGGTCACTCCGAGGCTTGTGACGAGGAGGTCTACCATCAGTATTGTGAAGCTTTCGATATTGGTGAATTCTTCAATGCTCCGTCGAAGGAGAGAGTCTCTTCTCGAGGGATCGAAGATTTTAGCTGAGCATCTACAACGTGTGCATCCGACTTTGATACGTTCTTCTCAATCTCGTCGCCTTCGTAGTCAACAACGACCACTGGTGCTCTAAGGGGCCAAATGTTATGGACACACTCGAGTCCCTTTTGTGGACGACTGTTAGTAGGACGAGCATTTGTGTCTCGTCTCTGTGTGCGGTATCCCCGTGAAATCAACCGCAACGTTATATTTGATACTAAGAAAATCCAGTATTCTATCTAATTTGTCAGACAAAGTATCAACTTTGCTTGACAAGGTTTATACGTTGCCAGGCAGGATATTAAACTTTTTGTCCGTGACATATTTCATCATTGTTTTTTTGAAAAAGATTTCTAAAGGTTTTGGAATCCTGGATATGTATTGCTCTGATACCACTTGACGTAGCGTAATAGCGGAACATGCTTACCTTCGTGCTTGGCAATGGCCAAGTCGATCGGTGATGACGATAACTGGACCACCGTTGCTTGGTGAGAGCGAAACGGTACCGCAAAAATTTCGACGGATAGTCTTGTGAGGGGTTCGCACGAAGGTTGCTTGAAAACCTCAAGCGAGGGAGCTTCTGAATCCACGAAATAGTCGAGTCCACGACCAAGAAAATGAAAAAACAAAACTAAAAACTTGAGAAGAATTTTATTGATTAAAAGTTATTCTCCAATTTATAGGACTTTTGTGATAACCTAATCTTAATAAAAAACAAATTATAATCATAATCAAATAAAGATAAAACCTATCATAATAAAAGACAGAGTCAAAAAAAGTCTTAAAAGAAACTCTATAAAAAAGGTAGCTAAAAAAGAAAGGAAAAGAAATCCTAGAAGGATTCAGAATTGGAATCCACGCTACATCAGAAATAATGTAAATTGTGTTGCATTTGTTGTCGTAAGTGGCATAGTGGCTAAAATGTTAAGTGGCGTAGTGGCTAAAATGTTGTGGTAGTTGAAGGAAATGATGCAACATTTGTTGCACCAATTCCACCATTTATATCAAACCAGACATTGAAATTGGTGGAAATGGTGCAACCAATGTTGCAGGATTTTCATTTACAACCAACCAAACTATAGTTGCTGAACCTATGGTGTTTGGTGTTGTTGCAAGTAATCTAATTACCGCAACAAATGTTCCAGATTCCATCCAACTACCGAAATATTTGTTGCGGACCATTTATGAGTTGTTTGGTTGTCCGTAAATGGTCATAGCATTGCAACATTTGTTGATGTTAGTAGCGTTATATAACATTTGGTTGCTTGGAACTGATGTTGCTGTTATGATGTTCGGTTGTAACTTTTGTTGCTGAGAACAGAAAGTCACTGTTTGTTTCAGACTTTGTGACCTTGAATGGCAATGAATGAACATGAAATAGCGTGATAGATATTGTTGTAAAAGGTGTTGTGGCAAAAAATGGCCGCAACGAAACTTGCAACATTTAGGGAAGATCTTGCAACTTTTGTTTCAGTAAATGGCACTAGCTACGGCAAATCAGATGTTAAAATTGCTACAACACTACCAAGGTTGTAAAAGTCAAAAGGTGCCAGTCAGGCAGGCACCGGGCTCCTAGCGCCTAGCCCACTTAGGTGGCCGCCTACTTCTACGCAGTTTATAAAATTTTTAAAAAAATAAAATAAAAATCCTGCTGAAAATTGCGGGCACTTGTCCATAAAACCCCAAAACATGCATATTCAGGCGTCGGGGGGCAATAGGTGGACGCCTAGGCGGGCATCGGGCAAGCACCGGGCGCCTA
This sequence comes from Iris pallida, assembly GCA_029216955.1. Taxonomy (NCBI): domain Eukaryota; kingdom Viridiplantae; phylum Streptophyta; class Magnoliopsida; order Asparagales; family Iridaceae; genus Iris; species Iris pallida. The sequence continues at coordinate 17,839,688 of JANAVB010045020.1, forward strand.
GGCCGATTTTTAGAACAGTGAATATGTAGAAGTTGGTTTTCTTTGATCTTTTTCTGTTTACAATGTACATATAGATAGCGGATGTTTACAAGCCAACTGAGTACTTACAAATCACAGAATGAATGCTATTTACTATCAAATCAAATATTGATGCATAAACTTAGCTAATTCAAAATTCAAACAGACTTGTTGATAGGAGTGAGTGAATGAGATGATTGAGCTGCTTTAATACTAGGCATGATTTGAGGAGAGGATCGATTCTCTCTAACAACCCCCTTCAAACTTGGCGGTCCTGGACTGACAAGTTTGTCGGAAAGAAGAGAGTGGCGAGACTTGTGAAGTGGTTTGGTGAGTAAGTCAGCCAGCTAATCCTTGGAGGGAATAAAGCAGACAATGATTTCCACGAGCAACCTTTTCTCGAACAAAGTGATAGTCGGGATCTATGTGCTTAGTTCGGACATGGAAAACATGATTAGAGGCCATAAAGGTGGTACTCAGATTGTCATAGTGTAATAAAAGTGGTTCACAGTATCGGTATCGGAATCGGTATCGGACCATTCCTATGAGTATCGGTATCGGCGATATCGGTAGTATCGGCGGTTTCGGATCGGAGTATCGGATTTTTTGGTATCGAAAAACAAATAATTATTAATAAATTAATAACATTTAAAACATATATTTTATACATTTAGGCATAATTTTAAGTATTTCCAGTGTTATTTCTTAGTAGTTTTGAAAATACATGAAATAGTAGTCACCCTTTCCGATTGGTTTATATACAATAGATCAATTTTCTTCTTTTACATGCCTTTACAACCTTATTATGCTTCAAACCCTTGTTGATTTGCCTTTTTCGTTCAATTCTCTTTGCTGAATTGATCGGAAAAGAGACCCCCAAATGTCGGTATCGGTCAGTATCGGGTATCGGTCGGTATCGGATCGGGACACGCCAAAACGTATCGGTATCGGCCGTATTGGATCGGTATCGGCCGATACTTTAAACTATGAATAAAACAGGAAATTTGATCTGAGCACCAAGTTCATGTAATAAGTACCCAACCAAGTGGATTCAGCACTATGATGTGCAAGATTTTGATAATGATTACTATAAAATGACGCACCGGCCAACATTTTGATCAATGATTACTAGGAAAGCTCGACTCCTGAACAAAATACTACGTTAATACACAACCAACAGCAGTAAATGTATCAAAATGGGTTACAAATGACGAAATGACTTCCATTAAATTCTTGTATCATACAAAATGATAGTAAAATGATATTACCATTTTAAGTAAAGGATTTAGAAAAACTAACTTGTTGCGTCCATTTGAAATAGTAACGATGAAGAGAAAAAAGCGAGGTTAGTTTACCTTTGAATTTCTCACAATACGATGAGATATCCATAGTAAAATATGCTTGCAATTTAGAAGGTAACTAAATGGCCCCTACCATTCGAAATAGTAAAGATGAAGAGAAAAAAGAGGTAAATTTACCTTTGAACTTCTCACAGCATGATGAGATATCCATAGTAAAATATGACTTGCAATTTAGAAGGGCACTATATATCCCCTACCATTTTAAAGAACGGGATACATATAGAAAGAATGTAACAAAGCTCCGTAAGCGGAGGTGAAATGAAGCCGATATAAATATTAGCACAATTTGTACTTGTTTTATCATAGCGCATATGGTTAACAATCAAATACATATACAAATATCCATATTTGGCTAAACTGGATATATATATTCTATGGGAATACAGACCGAAGTCACCGAATGTTACTAAATTACACTTCAAACTGCCAAGGGATTATCCACATGTATTTTGAAGTCTTGGAGATGCAATAAACAGTACCGTCTTCAAATATAGAAGCAAAATCGTATTTGTATCCAAAATTTAAACTTGTATACATATTCTGAATCTGAATATTTCATAATAAACGATATCATTTGAATAAAACTATTTGCATGCCTTACATATACACCAAATTATACATTATTAATTTTATTCTTCTAAAGAAAATAGTCAGATTTGATCTCTTATTGAGCTTTCGTCGTCTAGTCTTTTATGTAAAACTAAAAAAGTATCCAACACTAAATCTCCTTCTAACTCATAAAAGGTAGAGTCACACTTAAAAACATAATAATATCCCCTACTCGAATAATGAGATATAATATAAGAACAAGACAAATTCCGGAAGAAAGTAATCGAGCGACGATAAGAAAGAAAACAAGAATTTCCTATAATCAATTTGATTTTTGGTTTTATGCCGTAGAGATATATGCAAACTATTTGCCTACTAAGAAGATAACTGGAAAATTTTATTAAGCAGAGTTGGGATCTATGTTTTTTTTTATTGATTTAGAAAAACTTACGATAGAGTACGTAGCTGAGATTACAAATGAAATGTATCATGGAGTTAATACTACATACATACATACCATTGGAGGAGATACTATGCCATTTCCAATCACCTTTGCTTTACATTGAGGATCAACTTAGTCCTCACATGTTTGTGCTAGTTATGGATGAGATTCCTAGGAATGTGTACGATGAAGTTCCATGGTGTACGTTGTTTGTTGATAATATTGTACTAGCTGTCGAGACTATAGAAGAGTTGACTCTAAAATATAATTGTGCATAGAAACTTTGGAATCTAAGAAATTTAAAATTATAACGAAAATAAAGTATATGTTATGTAACTTCAACTAAAGGGTCAAAGAAAAATGGAGGATTATATGTTAATGAAAAAGAGATACCTAGGTGCAAAAGTTTTGGATATTTAGGACCAATCACTCGTTACGATGGAGAGATTGAGATGGAGAATTGAGAATTGAGAATTTAGACGTTCTTATAATTAAAACAAATGGTCGAAACGGGACAATGCGTATGAATTGCTTTATGATTTCAAGATACTATTGATGTTGAAAATAGAATTCTATAGGACAACTATCAGCCACTCATGCTTTATAAATCGAAGTGTTAGGCACCTAAGCAATATGTCCAGAAAATGAGTGAGAATACATTGAAATAGTGAATACGAAATTAGATTATTTGTGGAAAGTTGGAAGTGGTACCAATTGAGGTTAAGATGAGAGAAATTTGTCTAAAGATGGTTTGGACATGTGCAACGTAGACCAATGGATGCACCGGTTGGTTAGGAGCAATATGATACTAATCAAAGGAGCTGCTAGAACTAGCAATTTGGTTGGAGTTCATAATAAAGGATATAATTTTTGTTAACATTACAAGAGCATACTCTTTGATTGAGCTAAAGATTTTGGATGAAGTCTATAATAAATGATATGATTTTTGTTAAAGTTACAAGGACATACTTTTTGACAGAGCTAAAGAATTTGTATGGAGTTCATAATAAAGGATATTGTTTTTGTTAACGTTACAAGGGTATAATCTTTGATAGAGCTGAATGGAAGAAAATGTTTTAAAATTGTCACTCCGATATTTGAGCCTGCAAGGACATAACCCGTGCATGGACATTATGTGCACATCTTTCGTCTCAACTTGCCAAAATGGTTAACACAGATGTACACATGAGACATGGGCACCCAAATGTAAACCAATTAAGATCCCATCTTCTACCCGATGTGGGACTAAATATCGGGTTTCCCACCACTCAAAGACGCGACGTTTCCCTACAATGTGTGCAAAATGGCCGAGTCTCACCCAGGTCGAACAAAATTCACTTTGATACCATTTGTCATACCCCGGCCCACGGGTCTACCAGGGCATACCTGTGGATGGCTTGGCTTGCTTAAACAAAATAGTTACACAATGAGACCCAAGCACCCAAATATAAACCAATCAAGTCCCAATCTTCTATCCAATAGGACTAGATATCGGGGTTTCACAAATATACCCGACCCCAAAATTTTTGGGATAAAAACTTTGTTGTTGCAATAAGAGAACAAGAGAGGAATTACCAATCACTTATAATATCTTTAAACATTTACTGTTTGGCTAAATGGAGATATCCATTGATCATGACAATGTAGAATGACTTGCATATTTCTCCACCAAGTTGGTCCACCAATTAACAGTACCACAAGTCTCCTTCCTGATATTGGTTTGACATTTTTTATTCCACTGTTGCTAAAATCCATTGAGGTTACTGAGATGAATTACTTTATTTTGCAAACATCCCGCTACCGCTTCTTTTTGCTTGTCTCATGGATGATCCTGTAATTCTTTGTGGTATATTTGGTCTGGGTTCCTTACGCCCTTCACTTTCTCTCTAGGTATCACAGCTTTCTATGGATTTTCCTTGTGCACAAAAAGAATCAATTTCATACCATATATTTGGGATGTGAAACCTCAAATAAAAAATAAAAAAATAATAATAATAGCAATTACCTATACATTTAGTCTGCTAATTTCACTTGCTTCAGACTTTGTGCTTATACTTGATTCTAGATTCCCTACTATTTTTTCCATCTTACTTTTTTGTAGTTATTTTCTGAATCTGAGTTTCTTGTGTAATAAATCGGTGTTTAGCTCATAGTTTGAATCACAGTACTAAGTAATTTAATTAACTGATAAGTGAATCAAAATAGTTTTTTTTTAAGTTATTTGATCAATACTTCCTTGAGTTATTTAGTAGAAGATTCAGAGTGTCTGAGCTTGGTTTCAACAGTCACCAAGAGTAGAAAAATCGCATGATAAATTATCCATCAACTTATTAAAAGGCCAGGAGTTTTGAACTAGGAAGTCATTTCTAAATGTTAAATTGTTTCATTCCAGAATGATAATGGTTGGTGCTGTGAAATGGGTGGATGAAGTCATTCCAGATGCCCCATATGCTATCACAGAGGAATTCATGAAGAAGTTGTTCAATGAATACAACATAGATTACATTATTCATGGGGATGATCCATGCCTAATGCCAGATGGCACTGATGCATATGCACTTGCTAAGAAGGCTGGTCGGTACAAGCAGATCAAGAGAACAGAAGGAGTGTCAAGCACAGACATTGTTGGTACTGTACTGTTACACCCTGTTTTCTCATACTTGGTTTTTCAAGGCCCGAATCATCCTATATCTCAATAGTAACTTTCCTGTTTTAAATGCTGTTGGTATCATGTACAAATAACTTCTGCATCTGTTTAATTCATTGATAATGTAAATACTGTACTTTATATTTTTGCTTAACTATTAAAATCCAAGAAATCTTGTGTATTTGAGCACTAGGATGACGTGTCATGAGATGACATCTGAGTGATGACTGTGCCTACTTTTCTTTGGCCTCTTCCCAAAAAGGGTCACATAATCCATTTGATTAGTAGAATTCTCTCGTCCTGCACTGTGTTTTTTCCTTTTCTTTTTCGTGTGTGTGTGTTGGGTGGGGTGGGGGGGATTAATTGAGTTAATGTCTTAACCCAAATCGAACCAAAAGGACCCTGAGCCGTTTAAATTGGCCAATATATCATCTTTGCTCCTTGCCTATAGATGGAATACATCTTCCTCTCCACAAGATTGTCACTTGTTGAGAACTCATGGCAAAATTGGAAGTGCAGTCCATTTATGTTTCATGCTGCTCAAAGCCCTAATCACTGTATCTAGTAGGGCTTCCAATATGGTATTTCTTTGAGTGGGTTTACTTTCCAACAGCTTTATATGTTATCTGCTTCTTCCTTTCCTAAATTGCTATACAGCCTTAATTGTTCCTTCTCAATGATTTGCTAGATTCCATAACCAAGTGGGACTTCCAACTGAAATGTTGGTGTCACTTCATAGAGCATAGTTTACAGTATTGGCCGATACTGATACAGTTTGGCATATTGTCACGATCCGCTACCCAAATTGTTGGGCCGGGCCGGGCCGGACCATGTCCAGCCTACTTATAGCGTAGTAAGTTGTACTAAGAATAGATAATAAAGGATCTAAGGTGCTAACAGTTCTAATATCACATTTTAAGAGTTCATCACAATATAGCATCTAATAGCGAAAGCAAATAAGTTCATATTTTAGTTATTACACTTCCAAAGTATCAAACTGGAGACAAAGTCCAGTAACAAAAGATAGAGTCTAAACAGTTCAACATACTAAGCCAAAAGGGATCTAAAGCAAGACTACTAAGCGAGGTTCCCTGCGGGGACTTCCTCAGGGGCAATGGCTTGGTCCTCTGCAGCGGGTACATAATAAGAGTCACAAAGCATTTCTTCCTCAGAAAGTATGCCTGCAACGTTTCCTGTCAGGAAGGGAGCAAGTACTGGTTCTACAAACTATACATACTGAGCATAGAATGAAAAGAGATGTGCTAAATAAGAAACATGTCATATTATAGTCTTTCATATGGAAAATACATTTATCATGGTGGTATATGTATATATAGTGTTTGAAACTCTAGTAGGTACGTGATCGGTAAATGGGTATAAAATGTACCGTTGTACAAGTCTACATGAATAAAATGTACATACGTACAAGTATACAAGTATAGATGTACATACGTACAAATATACGGGATAAGGCCTACGGCAAAGTTGCATGAGATGCAACCGAGCTCGATACATGTACTAAGTTACAGTCTAATCACGTACTTAACTAGCAGTTTTTTCATCCCCAAGCTATAATCATGTGAAAAGATACTAAGAGCCGTTTAAAGCATGTGAAGCATATGGAAAGTATATTGAAACATGTGAGATATGATTTCAGTTGCAAATAGCTAAATTAACAATATTCATTCTTAGTTCATTATCATATACGGAAAGTAAAGTTTGTAGTTTGTACTTGCCTCGAGCAAGGTAATGTAATGAGAATGCAGAGGAAGAAGCCTGGTGTCCTGTCTCTGTCAAAAGGATATAACAGTCTCAGTTCCTATTCTATGTTCAAGACTCTACACTACTAACTCTAACACTAGTGGTGCGACACGACTTCTAACTAGGACTCCTAGCTAAGTTATGACTTAGCATAGCGGACTAATTGGGTGACACTAAACCTATAATCAACACTTAGAGTCCTTAGAATCTTAACACTATGATGATGGGTAGAAACTACAACACTACTCAAAAACATGAATTACCACACAACACAATTGTTCAATAAAAATTCATACTGTCCACTGTGTTCCAATAATTATTTAGGTAGTTATAAAGCTCCAATAAATATGAAATAAAATCCCAAAATCATCCTTGTTAATTATAATAATTTATTATAATTTTTCTGGAATTTCTAAACTGCTGTGGATATTTATTAAAAATCAGAATACATAAGTATCTTAAAAGTAGGTTCTGAATACCTATTTTCCTACATTGATAAATATGTAAATTAAATTCTGGAAAAATTATATTAAATTAGTTAAATTAACATAGTATTTAATTCTGATTTTTTTCTGAATTTTTGCAGTATTTAAAGACTGTTTAAAAATTGAAATACAACAAGATACAGTTTCTGAAATGATTAATTAATTATTTAATGTATTTGTCCACGTATACGAAATTGAACCGAAGTCCAAATACGGGACCCAAGACCATGAATCATGTCAAATATGACTTGTACATGTCTTGAATGTATTTAGACTCACTTGAGTCCACACAACCCATGCTAGGTTTGGGCTCAAAATTGTCGTATTTAACAAAATACGTAAAAATACGAAGTTAAGTACGTAAGTAAAATAACTTGTTAAAATAACACAATAATATATTAATACTGTAAATTATACACAATAATAATATTTATTAATAATATTATAACATGCACATTTTACAGTAAAATACAGTACTTATATATTTATATACATACATATATACAGAATATATTATATATTTTATAACAATATATATATACATATACCTTTAACTATATAAATACATATATAGAAAATATATATATATATATATATATATATATATATATATATATATATATATTACACAGCCCAAGCCCAAAGCCCAACGGGCTAATGGGTCACAGAGCCCACAACAACCCAAAACCAATATGATATTGGATTCACACCCAATAACATAACCAAAATCCAAACCCAATATGATAACGAGTTTACAACCCAAAAACAAAACAAAACTCGAAACCCAAATCTGTCACTCGTGTCCTGACAGTTTGGGACACAAATTCAAACATCCGACACTGAGTCCTGTGTCCAAGGCCAAAAACAGAAGTCTGACACGAATCTTTCGTGTCCACGCATACAACAGTACTCTACGACACGAGACGACACGCATACATGAAAACGAGACACAAATACGAAATGCGAATAGAGTGGCACGTACGTGTCCGGCTAGGAGCTGCTGTCGGGGTTGCTGCGCGACGGAGGAGACGTCGGGGTCGGTCGGGAAAAATAGCACGGAGTTCGTCTCGTCGTGGCGAACTGATCGGTGGTGGTCGGCGGCCTTCACGTCGGCTAGGGAGGCGCCTAGATTAGATCTAGGGTTCCGACGAGGTGAGGGGAAGTTTGGGCTATTGCGGCGCCTAGGGTTTTCGAGTGAGGGAATAGGGTTAGGGTTTCGATCTGGGGGGTTATATAGGTTCGATTGGGTAGGTTTAATTAGGATTTAGGGTTAGGGTTTACTCTTACTGGCCGGGGAAGGCGATAAGAACCCCGACTCCGGCGGGTACAGTATGGGGACGGGTACGCACAAAGGCCCCTATACTAACAGAAATACCAACAACCCCCCGCTCAATCTGAATGCAAATCTCTATTTGTAAAACTACCCCTCCGCACACAACTGTGCAAATTTAATTTGCACAAACATTCTGAAAATTGCAAACTGATATAAAAACAATTTAAACAATTAAAGAACTAATTTATTAATTGCAAAATGACTTTTAAAAATTGCATAATCATATTTTTAAGCTTTAAAACTCATTTAAAATTATTTAAAAATTCTAGAAAATTCTAAATAATTATAGTAAATTATTCTAAGGCTAAAATTGTCATTTAAGCTGCAAAATCCCCAATTTAAATAGAAATAAAATTCAGGGGGTTACACATATCCCGATCCGATACCGATCGATACCCGATTCTGACCGATACCAACATTGGGGGTCACTTTTCCGATCAATTCGACAAAGAAAATTAAACGAAAAAACCAATTAGCAAGGGTATAAAACATAGTAAAGTTGTAAAAACATGTAAAAGAAGAAAACTTATCTATCACATGTAAACCAATTGGCAAGGGTGACTAATATTTCATTCAATTTCAAAACTGCTAAGACACAACACTGGAAATACTTAAAATTATGCCTAAATATAAAAATATACTTTCTAAAATGTTAATATGTTAATAATTATTTGCTTTCCGATACCAAAAAAAAACCGTTACTCCAATCTGAAACCGCCAATAACACCGATACTGCCGATCCAGATGCTAGTAGGAATGTTCCGATACCGATACCGATACTGAGAACCTTGTCATATAGTGCAGACATCTTTGTATTTGAGAAGTCACTCTGAGAAAGCAAAGGAGCATGTTTCTGATTCAGCATCTCATGCAAGTCATTGGATGGTTGAAGAAAGCCGATAACATCTTTAAGAGGTCTGGTTGTGATGCTTAGTGCTTGCATCAAGAGGTGTGGGTTTGATCTCCGAATAAAAACAGCACCGTATATGGGGTAAAGATGTATACATCATAACCCTTCCCAATCCATGCATTAGTGGTAGCCTCGTGATACAAACCATTGATTCAATCACATTTTTAGCTTGCCATTATCTGTTTGCTGTGAGCAGAATGTGTTGGATACCTTGGCAGTGCCAAACTTAATTTCCTCGTTCTACTTAAGTGACTTTTTTGCTGATTGTACGGAGAATGTTTCTATATCTGCATGGTTTCCAAATGAGCTGACCCTGGCCTATAGAATGGTGGATAGTTGTAAACATTACTGACTTTTGTAGCTGTCGATTAGTTTCTAGTTTAAACCTTGAGTATATTGCTCTATTCTTTTATCCTAGTAAAAGTGAAGATGAATGGCAGAATCATCAATGAAATTAACATCCTTTGTTATAAGTATCAATCTAATTGATGCGTGACAGTATAACTTTGTTACAATATGAGCCTGTCCTGTCTATTTTCATAGTAGATTTTATTACTTTGAATTAGAATAATCTTCTTTTGAAAATAGTTTTGTTTTGTGACACTATGCACAAATGAGGCATATATATATATATATATATATATATATATATATATATATATATATAGAAATATTTTTTTTTTTTCGATGGTGACAGCGGCTACAGTAAACCCTAGCTCTGCTAGGGCATCGACCAACGGCGACGTAGAGGCTGCCAACCGCCCCCCGGACCGGGGGAAAGGCAAGGGGGTGGCGGGGGCGGTCGGTGGCGACCGGCCAGCGGCGGTCGGCGGCGGCGGGCCGCCGGCGAACGGCGCGGCAACTGCTGCTCGCGTCCGCGGGTGCGCGGGAGGGCAGCAGACGACCCGGGGAGGTCCGGCGACCCCCCCCGGGGGGTGGGCGGCGGCCGGCGACCCCCCCCAGGCGTGGGGGGGGGGGGTGGCCGGGGCGGGCTGCGGGCGGGAAATCCCCTCCCGGGCAAGGTTTCGGCTGGGGTTTTGACGACGGAGACATCCGGGGGGTCCCCGATGGTGTTCGCCGCCCAAAGAACATCGTCGGGATTAGAGGATGAGGAGGGGGCTTGGACTACGGTCCAGAATCGGAGGATTCGGCGCGGAGGAGGGCAAAGATCACAGATCCCTGAGGCTAGGAGGGGCACAACTTATACGCAGGGATCGGACAGGAGGGCGGGGATAGCCAGGAGAGCGGGTCCATTGGGGGGACAGGCACACTCGGGGGATCGGGAGGGACAGGCCAGGATTGCATGGCGGCCTCGTGCGAAAGGGGCGACGGGGACGGCTGCCCCAGTTATCGGAGGGAGAGTTACTGCTGCGAGCACGAGTGCCAGGCCACCTCCGACGACTCTATCTCGGAATTCGGGCCCGCGGCCTGTATCCTGGGCGGATGCGTGCAAGGTGGGGGTCGCCAAGACGCCGGCATCGATGGAGTTCGTTGCACCTATGGCGATTGGGGGTGAGCTCTGCGCCGACTTCCCGGCCGATGAAGTGGCGAAGGTGACGGCATTCTGGGAGAACACGTTGGTGCTATACGTGTTAGGGAGCAAGCCCTTCTACGGGCAGATCAGAGGATATGCGGACAGAGTCTGGAGGCCGAAGGGGAGCATGGAGTTCTTCTCCAAGGAAAATGGCTTCTATTTCGTGAAATTTGGGTTGACGGAGGATGTGACTCGGATACTCCAGGGAGGGCCATGGACGTTTGACGGCCGCCTCATCATTCTGAAGCAATGGACCCCCGACTTGAGGTGTGAGAAGGAAGTGCTTAATGCCGTGCCTGTGTGGGTTCGCTTCCCGGAGTTCCCGGTCCGCTTCTGGAGTGTCCCACTTCTTATGCGACTTGCCAGCCTCATTGGCAAGCCGATTAAGGCGGATGATGCCACCACTTTCCGATCCAGACTGATGTATGCACGGGTATTTGTGGAGATTGATGCCCGATTGGACCTGCCTGAGCAGTTGAAGTACAGGACACCTTCTGGCCAGTTTGCTATGCAGAGGGTGGAGTATGAGTGGGTCCCCCCCAGATGTCCGGCATGTGCCTGCTTCGGGCATCTCCCGAGTGCGTGTAGACGTGGGGGAGCTTCTGAGGTGGTGCCGGAGGAGGCTGTGCAGGTGGCCGGTGTTGCAGTTGACTCCCCCGTTGTGGACCAGGTGGGCGTGATGGAGGATGATATGGAGGCAGACTCTTCCCCCATCTCGGGTGAAGGTGAGGGGCCCCCGACGGAGGATCTTGCTGAGGCGTTGGTTGAGTATGTGGGGACGAGGACCATGACCACCAGGAGTATGGGACAGGAGGACAGACGACAGGGAGATAAAGACGCGCTTGCTCTCCAGGTGTACAGTCGGAAGCGCCAGGCTACGGAGGCACATGGTGAGGACAGCGGACAGGGTGGGACAGAGAGAGTGTGGCAGGTCAACCCTAAATGGGTGGCAGTACTAGCACAGCCTCCCCCACAGGGGGACCCACACGGGGCCACGGCCCCCCTCCTTCTACAGGGGGATAGAGACGAGGGTACCAGAGATATGGAGGTTGCACTCTCCCCGGGTGCTCCTTCTGAGGATGTTCAGGGGACCCCACCTGTGGTTTAGATGTCGGCCCTTGCCTGGAATGTCCGGGGGGGGTGTTCTCTGGGGAGATGGAGGGAGATTAGTGAGGTGCTGAGAAAGGAACAGTGTGAAATCTCGATATTACTTGAGACTAAGATCAGGGGGACGAAAACTCTGTCCCGTAGAACCCCTACGGACTGGGTCCAGCTTCACAACCTTGGTCTCTGTGATATGGCGAGGATCTGGGTCAGATGGAAGGGAACTAGTTGGGAGGGTGAGGAGGTCTTCATGTCTGACCAGCTGGTGGCTATCTCCTTCACCAACAAGGGGGGGTTCCACTTCCTACTGGGTGCCGTCTATGGGCACAATGACAGGAGGCGTCGTGAGATCTTGTGGCAGGACATCATCAGGCTGAGTTCATTTGCGAGGCATCGGCACCTCCCCCTTCTTATTATGGGAGACTTCAATGCTACGCTATACCGGGGAGAGAAGCTGGGGGGGAGGCCGATACCGGACCAGATTCTCTCAGATTTTCAGTCTTGCCTTCTCCAGTCTGGGCTCAGGGACCTGGAGAGGATAGGACACATATGGACTTGGCACAACAAGGCAGAGGTGAGCAGGGTGGCATGCCAGCTGGATCGGGCTTTGGGGAACAGTGATTGGTTTCGCCTTTTCCCCTCTTCTGTGGCTGAGGGGCTCCCTGCGGGGACCAGCGACCACTCGCCGATCCTGGTGCGCTTCGCGGAGAGTCCCAGAAGGAGAGCCCGTCCATTCCGGTATGACAACAGTTGGTTCCTTTCGGCGGGCTATGAGGAGACTGTGGTGGGTGGACTTGGCCAGGAGACGGTCGGCACTGCCCAGTTTTGTATGGTCCACAGGCTGAAAAACGCCAAACGCGCCATCCGAGACTGGGTGAGGGCACTTCCCCGGACCTCCCTACAGGAGAAGGAGGAGGAGTTGAGAGACCTGCAGGCAGAGCTTCAGGGCGACATGATGAGTGGGGAGCTGGCGGCTAGAGAGAAGAGTCTGGCTGCAGAGGTCAACACCTTGAGGCTTCAGCAGGAGATTAGTGCGGCCCAACGGGCCAAATGCTCCTAGCTCAAGGATGGGGACCGTTGCACCAAATTCTTCTACGATGTCATCCGGGCGCGGCAGCACCGGAACCGTATCCAGAGACTGATTGGCAGAGACGGGCGCCTTGTGACTGACCAGGTTGCTATCCAGGAGGAGGCTATCCAGTTCTACTCTGAGCTCTATCATCAGACGGATTATCCATCGGTTTTCCCGCAGCTGATTACGAAGACGTTGATTACGGAGTACGGCAATAGTCTTCTTATGGCCCCTATCCGGATGGCGGAGGTGGAGACGATTGTGATGCAGGCTGATGCTTCCAAGGCTCCTGGGCCGGATGGGTTCTCCAGTGGTTTCTACAAACGCCATTGGAATTCCCTTAAGGCCCCGGTCCTTGCGGCTGTTCAGGAGTTCTTCGATACGGGCAAGCTCCTGAAGGAGCTGAACCACACCTTCCTGACGCTTGTGCCCAAGAAGGAGGGGGCGACATCTCTTGCTGACTTTCGACCGATTGCTTGCTGTAATTATTTGTATAAAATAATTACTCATCTTATGTGCAGGAGGATGGAGGATGCTATGCAGGGTCTGGTGTCTCGGAATCAGGCGGCCTTCATTAAGGGGCGGTCTATTGCGGAGCATAGCCTGCTGGCTCATGAGCTGATTCGGGAGTTCCACAAGCCAGGCGGAATGAAGGCGTGTGTGAAGCTCGACCTGAGGAAAGCCTACGACACCGTCAACAGGGACTTCCTCTGTCATTTGATGGGTGCAATGGGCTTCTCCGAGGCTTGGGTGGATAGAGTCAGAGAGTGCATCACCTCTCCTACTTTCTCGGTCCTCATCCAGGGTATCCCTTACGGGTTCTTCGGCAGCAGCAGGGGGCTTCGGCAGGGGGACCCGCTTTCCCCCTACCTATTCACCCTTGTGATGGAGTATTTCACTTGTCTGATGGACATCGCGGTTCATCGGGAGAGGATTGTACCGATATACAGCAGGGTCTCTCCGGTGGTCTCTCATCTCATTTATGCAGATGACCTTTTGGTCCTGTTGAGGCCTTCCATGCGAGGGATGAGGGAGCTTGCGGCGGTGATGGAGGAGTTCGGACAGCTATCGGGCCTCCGGCTGAACAGGGACAAGAGCAAAGTCTACTTCAGCAACTCTTGCACTTTGAAGGAGGAGCGGGCAATGGAGCTTGGGGTGGAAAAGGGGGACCTCCCGGTGAAATATCTGGGGGTGCCCCTTTCCGTCAACTACGCGAAGGATCGTGACTGTCAGAGTCTGGTGGATTTTGCACAGAGGAGGGTTGAGGGCTGGCAGGCGGCTGGCCTATCATTTGGAGGGCGTATTGAGCTGGTCCGCTCAGTCATTTCTGCTATTGCGCTGTTCTGGCTCCAATCGATTATGGTCCCTCTGGCTACTATCAGAAAGATTGAGGTCATTTGTGCCAAGTTCATTTGGCATGGGGGGATACATGCAATCTCCTGGGAGCAGCTCTGTCGGCCTAGGAAAGAGGGAGGTGTGGGTCTGCGATCACTTGTTTCTGTCAGGGAGGCGGCGGGGATCAAGCTGGCATGGAGGTTCCTTCAGGGTGATTCTTTATGGTCGGCCTGGATGACTAGTCGGTATCTCCGGGGCAGAAACTTCTGGGTATGTGAAATTAACAACAACTTCTCTGTGTCTTTCAAGCATATCCTGAGGACCCGTCCTGTTCTTCGGACGGCTTTGCGGAGGAGGATGAGGGAGGGAGGGGAGACGGATCTTTGGCTCGATCCGTGGATCTCAGGTCAGTCTCTCCTGGAGATTCTGGGCCCCCAGAGGGACGACGTGGCATACAGAGGACTGACGTGTCGGCACCTCATCCGTGGGGGGATATGGAGGCCTGAGGAGTACCGGTTCACTGCTACGTTAGTTGAGGAGATCAGACAGGTGCAGATCACTCCTACGGCATTGTCTGATGTATGGATGTGGGCCCCTCCCGGCCGCTCGGAGGGTGCTGGGGAGTTCCGATTTAGCAGCTGCTACGACCTTGTCCGCCCCCACTTCGATGATATTGAGGAGTACGACTTTGTCTGGGGGAAGGGGCTTGCCAGGAAGATGCAACTGTCTGCATACAAACTGGTGCTGGGCAGGTTGCTCACTCGGGACAGATTGCTTCGGTTCGGGGTTTCTGTCCCTGACCCTAAGTGTGTTTTGTGTGAGACAGAGCCTGAATCGATTGGGCACCTGTTCTTCCAGTGCCATATGGCGTGGAGCATATGGGCAGAGCAGTGCCGGAGACACTTGGGAGGGGTTGGCAGGGAGCGGGACTTCAGAGAAATCCTTAAGTGGATTGGTGATTGCAGGGGCAAGGAGCAGAGCTGGGCTAGGCGTGCTCGATTGAGACTTGCTGCGTCAGTTTGGCATGTCTGGCGGGAGAGGAACCGGCGCATTTATGAGGGACTTTCCACCCCAGTGGTGGGCATCCTCCATAACATTGAGTCGGATGTACTAGTAATGTCCCCCTGAGTTGGGATTGTACCTTTATGTTGTAACCTTATTGAGATGATGGAATAAAATTTACCCTTTTTCCAAAAAAAAAAATATATATATAGAAATGGTAATTATATCGAACGCTCCAACTGGGAATCGATCTCCTGACCACTCGGGCCGCATGCCTCACCACTACCACTAGGAGTCATTGGATATATATATATATATATATATATATGAAAAAAAGTAAATTTTATTCCAAAGGAAAAGCCATAATCTTACAACATACAATCTGAGTGGGACTCCCACTCATCAATTCTCCATAGCATTTACATCAAACTCGATGTTATGGAGAATGCCAACCGGAGGAGTGACCAGCCCCTCAAAGATCCGACGGTTTCGCTCCCCGCCATACATGCCAAACCGAAGCAGCCAGACGAACTCTGGCTGTTCGGAACCAGTCCTGCCCTCGACCCCTGCTATCCCGGATCACCGTAATGATGTCCCCAATACATTTTCCGGAGGCGCCCACTCCCAATACACGACTCTGCTCCGACCAGATCTGCCATGCCAGAGTGCACTCGAAGAAGATATGCTTTATAGATTCAGGCTCCAAACAGCAAAGCACACACTTGGGATCCGGAACCGGCACTCCAAATGAACTCAGGCGATTCCTAGTCAAGAGGCGGCCCAGTAAAAGCTTGTAAACACACAACTGCATCTTCCTGGCTAGACCCTTGCACCAAACGAACTCGTAATCAGAACTCAGAGGGAAAGTGGGCCGGATAAGGTTGTAGCAGCTACGGAATTGGAACTTCCCAGTTCCCGAAGATGCTTCAGTCGGCTCCCAAATCCACCGATTCGCAGGCAAAGCCGGATCAATGACTGTAGACATAGTGATCCCACCCAGCTCCTCAGTGAACCGATAGAATTCCGGCCTCCACTCCCCATTTTGTATGATGCGACTACACGTCAGACCACGCCTGTCCTCCTGATGAGTCGGGACTCCTCTGATGTCCATAAGCAAACGCCGATCTATCCAAGGGTCCCGCCAGAGGTCCGTACCCGACCCATCCTTCATGACCCTCCGGATAGCAGACTTGAGCACTCTCCTGTGTCTCAAGACAGTCTTGAACGTGACTGAATGGTTGTTATCCGTAGAACACGTCCAAAAGTTGCCCTGCTTCATGTATCTGCTGTGCATCCAGTCCGCCCAGAGAGACCCCCCCGCTGATGAATCTCCAGGCCAGCTTAAGCGCAGAAGCCTCCCTAATCTCCAGCAACGGTCTGAGCCCCACTCCTCTCCTTCCTGGGACGATAGAGCTGCTCCCAGGAGATCGCATGCATACCCCCCCTCCAAATGAAATCGGCACAGAGTCGCTCCACTCGCCGAATAGTGGCCACATGGAGGAGGATGGACTGCAGCCAAAAATGGACCATAGTCGAGATCACCGATCTGACCAGCTCAATGCGTCCGCCAAATGACAGACCGGCTGCTTGCCAACCTTCTACTCTCCTCTGGACATACTCCACCAGACTATGGCAGTCCTGATCCCGCGCATAGTTGACTGTGAGAGGCACTCCTAGGTAACGCACCGGAAGATCACTCCTTGCGATACCCAGCACATCAGCCCGCTCCTCCTTCCGGGGACACAGGGAGCTGAAGTAGACCCTACTCTTATCCCTGTTCATCTGTAGACCCGAAAAGGACTTCAAATCTTCCATAATAGCCGCAAGCGTCTGCAACCCCTCCGTCGAAGGCTGGATGAAGACTAGCAGATCATCCGCATAAATAAGGTGGGTAACTGGGGGGTCCATCCTCCGAAACAGAGGGACCAGCCGTCCACGGTGCACTGCCAGATCCATCAAACAAGTAAAGTACTCCATAACAAGCGTGAACAGGTAAGGGGACAATGGGTCACCTTGCCTAAGCCCACGGTTTCTCTGGAAGTACCCAAAAGGAACGCCTTGGATGAGAACAGAGAAGGTAGGGGACGTAATGCACTCCCGGATCAACGCAACCCAGTGTTCCGCGAATCCCATGGCGGTCATCGGATAGCAGAGGAAGTCACGATTGACCATGTCATGTGCCTTTCTCAGGTCCAGTTTAACACAAGCTTTCTTCCCTCCGGGTCTGCTAAATTCCCTCACCATCTCATGAGCCAGGAGGCTATGCTCTGCAATCGACCTCCCCTTGATGAACGCAACCTGATTCAGAGATACCAAGTCCTGCATGATCCCCTCCATCCGCCGGCACATAAGGTGCGTAATTATCTTATAAAGATAATTACAACACGCAATAGGTCTGAAATCCGCCAATGATGTCGCTCCCTCCTTCTTTGGCACCAAGGTCAGGAAAGTGTGATTCAGTTCTTTCAGAAGCTTCCCTTTGGTGAAGAATTCCTGCACCACCTCCATGACCTGATGCTTCAGAATGGCCCAATGGTGTTTGAAGAAACCACTGCTGAAGCCATCCGGACCAGAAGCCTTGTTGGGATCCATCACCTTGACAATAGATTTCACCTCCTCCAATGTAACAGGGGCAAGAAGAATGTTATTCCCATATGGAGTCACCAATCTCTTCGTAACAACCTCTGGGAACACGGACAGGTAGTCAGTCTGGAAATATAATTCAGAATAGTACCTGACAGCCTCGTCCTGGATCTCAGCCGGCGTCCCCACCAGAGTGCCATCCGCATCAAGAAGCTGGAAGATGTGATTCCTATTCTGTCTTGTCCGGATAACATCATAGAAGAACTTGGAGCAACGGTCGCCATCCTTCAGCCATGAACATTTGGCTCGCTGGGCCGAGCTAATCTCCTTCTGCAGCCTCAGGATATTGACTTCTCCGATCAGCTCCTTCTCTCTAGCCGTCAGGTCCCCATTAAGCATGTCAGCTTGCATATCCTGCTGCAAGATCCGCAACTCCACCTCCTTATCTTCTAAGGTGGTTTTGGGCAACCCCTTCACCCAACTCCTGAGAGCTCTCTTCGTGGCCTTGAAACGACGAACCAAGCAGAATTGAGCCGTCCCCTCCTGACCGCTAGTAAGCCCCTCTGCGACAGCCTCTGGGTAGCCCTCCGAGAGATACCAACTGTTGTTATACCTGAACGGACGGGACTTCCCAAGAGACCGAGCAGTGAAGCCAACCCTGATGGGGGAATGATCGCTCGTTCCAGCTGCCAGGCCCTCAGCCGAAGTGTTGGGGAAGTGACGGAACCACTCCCCATTGTCCAGAGCTCGATCAAGCTGACAAGCAACCCTGTTATGAGTTGCTTTGTTGTGCCAAGTCCAGATGAAGCCAGAGCGAGACAATTCCCGAAGCCCCGCAAGCAGGAGGCATCTCTGAAAATCATAGAGGATAGAATCTGGAACCGGGCGACCACCCAGCTTCTCCCCTTGGTGCAGAAGGGCATTGAAGTCCCCGATCAAGAGAAGAGGAAGACACGACGAGTCAGCAACAGAGAAAACACGGGAGATGTCGCTCCATAGGGACTCCCGTCTCCTTCTGTCATTGTGGCCGTAGACAGCCCCCATCAAGAACCGGAAGCCACCCTTGTTCACGAAGGAGATGGCAATCAACTGCTCCGTCATCAAGATCAAGTCACCATCCCAACTCTTCGAATTTTAGCGAACCCAAATCCTGGCCATGTCACATAGAGCCAGGTTGTGCAGTTGGGCCCAATGAGAAGGGGTCCGCTGAGTAAGAGTCTTCTCACCTTTGATCTTGGATTCTAACAGAACAAAAATGTCACATTTCTCTCTGTGGAGCACCCCACAAATTTCTCTCCACTTCCCTAGCGAACACGCCCCCCTCACATTCCAGGCGACAATAGCCATTAATTAATGAGAGGTGGGGTCCCCCTGGAAAACTCCCGGATCAGCACCTGGGGAAAGTGCCGCATCCGTTGCTAAGGAATCCTCCTCCATCCCAGTCGGAACCGCCTGTTGGGGAGCGACCTGAGATAGAACCAACGTCCAGGCAGGGTTGTCAACACACACCGCTTCCTCTCTGTCAGTAGTATGTCCCACCACCATGGAAGGGCCATCCCTCAACAGGTCGACAGCGCGTCTCTTCCTACAGTAAACCTGCCCTCCAGACGATCCGCCATCCCCTCGTGCCTCAATCTCCGACGCCACCATACCTCTAGTAACTATACTACTCAGCCCCTGGCAAGTGGTCATCATCCCACTCGTGGAAGCAAGCTGAGTAGATACAACGAGGCTCAAACCACCATCACTCACAGGTCTAGTAACCTCCCCCTCCAAGACCTCCGTTCCACTATCATCTCTGAGATCCATATCGCATGGAGCTTTTGGAGCCTCACTAGGAGGGATAGTAGGCTCCACCGGAGGTCCAACCTCCGAACATGCACTGGCCAGATGCCCGAAGCAGGAACAACGTGAACAGGTAGGTGGAACCCATTCATATAATCAAGGTTCAAAGTATCGGTATCGGAATCGGTATCGGACCATTGCTATGAGTATCGGGATCGGCGGTATCGGCAGTATCGGAGGTTTCGGATTGGAGTATCGGATATTTTTGTATCGGAAAACAAATAATTATTAATAAATTATTTACATTTAAAAACATATATTTTATACATTTAGGCATAATTTTAAGTATTTTTAGTGTTATTTCTTAGTAGTTTTGAAATTAAATGAAATAATAGTCACCTTTACCGATTGGTTTACATACAATAGATTGATTTTATTCTTTTACATGCTTTTATAACCTTATTATGCTTTAAACTTTTGTTGATTTGTCTTTTTCGTTTAATTTTTTTTGCCAAATTGAACGAAAAAGAGCCCCAATGTCGGTATCGGTCAGTATCGGGTATCGGTCGGTATCGGATCGGGACATGCCAAACCGTATCGGTATCGGCCGTATCGGATCGGTATCGGCCGATACTTTAAACCATAATTCCACCTTCTGGGTATGCACCTCCCCAGAAGGGATCTCATATTCCACCATCTTCGGAAGCTCCCCCCCGCCCGAATCTCCACAAAGATCCTAGCGTACATCAACCGCGTCCGAAAGGCAGTAGCTTCATCTGCCTTGATCGGGTTGCCCACCAAGCTGGCCAGCCGCATCAACAAATGTATGCTCCAAAACCTGACAGGAAACTCAGGGAATCGAATCCATACTGGGATGTCATTCAGAACTTTCCTTTCACATCGCAGTTCCGGAGTCCACTCCTTGAGAATGATTAGTCTGCCGTCGAACGTCTAGGGGCCGCCTTGGAGGATCCTAGCGACATCCCCCGCCAGTCCGAATTTCACATAATAGAAGCCGTTCTCGCGGGCATAGAACTCCATACTCCCCTTAGGCTGCCAGACACGTGCTGCATAACTCCGGATCTGCCCGTAGAAAGGCTTGTTGCCTAAGACATACATGACGAGGGTATTCTTCTAGTATGTTGTCACCTTCTGGATCTCCTCCGCAGGAAACGAGGCCCGAAAATTCCTCCCTGCCTTGATCGGCGGAACGTACTCCATCGATGTGGGGGTTTTCGGCCCCACAGGTTTGCAGATCTCACCCCAGGACCGTCCAGCAGGCCGAGTGGTCGTCCCAAGAGGCCTCGGGGCAACCTCCGGGCGAGGAGTCCCAGATCCCTGAACATCCAGATCCACCACCTTACTCTTCCCCTTGGCCGCCGCGGTCGCCTTTGGCCGCCAACCCACCGATCTCCCCGCAGACACCCCCGGACTCCGGGCAGATGACCGAGACCCTGACCCGTTCTGACGGCTATCAGGATGGCGATCCCTATCCTGACCCTGTCCGCCTCCCGACTTTCTCTCGGTCTTCGCTACGCGACGGTGCGTAACCGTCGTCCATCCACCTCCCTCCGTTTTGCTCTCCAGAGATCCTGAACCTGCTCCGAATTCAAAGTTCAGATCAATGGGGCCACCCCGCAGCGAGTCCGACCCCCCGTCACCGAACGGAGGCCGCCCGACCCCCCTCCCGTAATGCCCGCCACCCCCCCCCCCCCCCCCCCCCCCCCCCCCCCGCCTGGGGGGGTCGTCGACAACCCAGGGGGGTCCACCCTCCCCCCCCCCTCCCCCCCCCCCCCCCCCCCCCCCCCCCCCCGTGCTCCCGCCCCCCCCCCCCCCCACCCCCACCGCCTGGGGGGGGGGAGCTGCCATGCGCGCCGGCATCGGGGGGTCCGCCCGACCCCCCCGATCCTGCTCCCCCACCCCCCCCCCCCCCCCCCCCCCCACCCACCGCCTGGGGGGGGACCGCCCTTCTTTGCCGAGGCCCGCACCCCACCGGCAAGGGGATCCGGCGGCCGCGGGGGCGGGCCACGCGGAAACCCTAGCCGATCGCCGTTCGCCCATCAACATATATGTTTATATTTTTTTTGTTTTATATATATATATATATATATATATATATATATATATATATATATATATATAGCAAAGAGGCTTGAAAACGGCTCAAAATGAGCTGTCTAAGTTGTATGTATATCCTCACGTAATTAAAAATTAAGGGAAAAAATCGTAATTAATAGCTCAACTACTTACCTGCACATATATATCTATAACAAATTTTAATTGAAAATAAATAAATAAACCTAATTAATAGCTTAACCACCTGATATTATATAACTACCTGCACATCTATATTTAACAAATCCTAATTAAAATATAAACATATCTATAACAATATCCTAAATTAAAATATAAACATATATATAATAAATCCTAATTAAAATATAAACATATTTATAACAAGTCCTAATTAAAATATATTCAAATCATATCTTTAACAAATCCTAATTTAAACTATTTTTCAACAATATTTGACAAAAAAAAATTACGTGCAACACATGTGCCTGTGACTAGTTTAGTTTATATAGTAGAAGGGAGGAATTGTTGGATATTGTGGGTTTATTCCTTAAGATTTGTGGAGTTCCTCGGTTTCCTACCAAAACAGGTTTCTTCATTAGGAAAAAACTGAACCGGTACAAAGTTGAAATCTATACTGTTATTAATTTCTGTTATTGCATTTATCTCCAACGTATCATCAATTCAAATTAAAAGAGTTTTCAGATAAAGCATCCAGCTTATCAGAAAGAGAGATCTGCTGTTGTATTGATACTCTTCTAAGAGCTTGTTTGCTCACTATAAATTAGAATCCATGAAAATAGATACAATTCATTAAATTGCATTCTAATCCCAAGTATTGTTTGGCTATGAACAATTGAATGAATTCTGATTCTAATTTCTTCCATGTGTTTTGTTAACTTAAATATGGATACATTTGTTAAAGGTGTAGTAGTTTCCAACATTAACGAGTAAACAAATCCTATTGCTACAATAGCTACATTGCACGGACAACATATAACACAACATAATTCAGACACTTCACCAGTTTTGGAGTGCCCTAATGTATTTTGGAGTGTTCCTGTAGCATCAAATGTGTCCGACGCTGTGCAGACAGTGACTTAACATTGTTTTTGAAATGTCCGTGCTTCACAGTACAATACCCATTCAATTTTTGAAGGTATAGTTACCATTCAATTGCTCACTTGTTCTTTACAAAATTGGATTTGAGTTTCCCAAGAATAATTCACAAATCATGTGAACCAAACAATTTGTGAAATTCCAATTCCAATTCAAATTAACAAGCCAAACAAGCCTTAAGTGGAAGTTATTATTAGCTCAAAAAAAAAAAGCCGACTACTGTAATTTATGAAGTTATTTTATTGTGGTCCGATTTTTCGACTTTGGATTAGGGGTTGTTTGGTGGGTTTTGAAAGCCCATTTGCATGAAAGTCAAAATTCAACTGAAAGTGGACTTTCAATGTCATAAAGCTTTTTTATTTTTCCCATATCCACATCCAAATTTTAAAAGAGGATGTGGACTTTTAATGATTTTGAATCTTGAAATGGTGCACCACTTCAAAGTTCACCAAACGGTTTTTTGGGTTTGCACTTTCCAAAATTGCAACTTATTCCACACTTTTCACTTCATCATCCACTTTCAAGCAACCAGCTCTTAGAGTGTGTTTGGTTGCAAGCAATTGGAGTGAAGTGAATAAAGTTACTTCACAAAACTCCACTTTTTGAAGTGAGCTTTTGAGATGTATTGTTTGCTTACATAGTTTTTTCCCCCTTTGGAGTGTCACTTTATATGTTTGGTAGCATGCAAGTGGAGTAATTTAATATGAATTTGTACACTTGTAACATAGTCAAAAATGAAAAGAGAATATGAAACTTATTATAATTCCAGTTTCATCCCATATCTTGCTTAAGGGAGGATGTGATGTGATATCCAAATTTTGTAGGAGACAGGAAAAATTGGATTATTGAAATTTTCTTTCTTTTGTTCAAAATAAAATTTTGAAGTAACTCTTTATAAATTTTGATTTATTGACGTGCAAGAATTGTTTGTGGTTATGTAAGTTGTGGTTTTCAATTAGTCAGGATCTATATAATTTTAGTTTCTTTTGATGTTTAACGAGGACTGGTGTTCCATGACCTAGATTGCTTATGACTTGGATTGGGATTGTTTTGCCACTTCTATATTTTGCTCTAGTCCTTTTCTTACTATAGCATTCTATCATCTATGGTGTTCACCTGTTTACTGGCACCATTTTGAATAATATATGAATGAATTCACTTTCTTACTTCCCACAAGCAAATGCTACTCTCATTTTGTTTTAATCTTCTTTAACAATTTTCTTTCCATTCTGCTTCAGGCGATATGTGCATTATTTTCTTTCTGCTTTGGCCTGAATGAGATATGGGAAGATTTGTTTTTTGGCAAATACATCTATATTCTTCGACCATAACATTTACATGGACAGGTCGCATGCTTCTTTGTGTGAGGGAGAGGTCCCTCGGTGATAGTCATAATCGTTCTTCTTTACAAAGGCAGTTCAGCCATGGACATGGTAGCCCAAGAGCAAGAATTGAAGACGGTGGATCTGGTAGTGGGACTCGTGTGTCTCATTTCTTGCCCACATCCCGGCGGATAGTACAGTTTTCAAATGGGAAGGTAAAATTAATGAGGTCTCTATAATAATGTTCTCTGCGTGATCATGTGTCAGTCGGAGCCATGCATTTGACAGTAAAGTTTCACTTACTATCATTCCATAGAGTTGCGTATGTTGTACTGTTGATTCTTTTTTGTAGAGCTATCCACTGTTTTATGTGGATGCTTTACCTGTTCAATGGGTTCATCCATGCTACACGGATGGAGTTGTTGATGAGTTTTGATAATGGAATGCATTTTCAGCATGATCCAACTAAACAATATGCTTATCGAAATACATGCATATACTTCATATTTATAACATACTCACCAGAATGGCAGAATGAAATTTGTGATATTTCAAATGTGGTACTTGACCTTTTTGGTGCTATTTGGACCAAGGCGTAGTTTAATATCTATAATGTACATATTTATGTTGACCTCTAGTATATGTTTTTTAATCTTTTATTATTTTCCAAATGAAATAGATGGATTTTAATTTTCAAGAAGGGATAAGGTTGGTGACACATAATGGAAGCCAAATGGAGGGGTGTACACGGCTACAATGGGGTGTATATGGCTAAAATTTGTAAAATATATTATTTTCTTACACATATTGCTCACATTGGCGTGAGCAACCTAGAGCTTTTCATTCAGATGTTCCCACCTATTTTGTTTATTTTTGCTCCGTTGATGAGCTTAGGACATTTATAAAGCAATGTTGTCCTTGGGTAAGCAAAGCACCGGTTGGATTTTGTCCTTGGAAAGTAAATGAAGAAGTGGGAAGTTGAAGTATGCTTATAAAGTTCGAAGTCTGAAGGTGATAAATAACAGACTTTAATATGATTCATTATCCACTCCTTTGGGCAATGAAGACTTTAACCATAGTACGGTTTGGCATGTGCCGATCCGATACCGACAACTACCAATACTAACCGATATCGACGTCGGAAGTCTCTTTTCCAGTCAATTGGTCAACAAGGATGTAAAAGCATAGTAAGGTTGTAAAATCATGTAAATGAAAAAAAAACTCATGTATCGCAGGTAAACCAATAAGCAAACGGTGAGTGTTGTTCAAAACTACTAAGAAACTATACAGAAAACACTTAAAATTATCCCTAAATGTATAAAATATTTTTTTTCTAATTTTAACAATTTATTAATAATTATGTGCTTTCCGATACCAAAACATTCGATACTATGATCCGAAACCACCGATATTGCCTAGATAGCCAATTCAGATACTCATAGGAAGGGTCCGATACCGATTCCGATACTGATACTGCGAACATTGTCATATAACTAGTGATTAGAAAAGAGAAGAGTCTAATGATTAAATGAGGGAGGAAGAGGACTGACCAGAGGGGATATATTGCAATAAGGACCAATTATTTCACTTGTTAGCTGTTTATAGTGCTTTATACCATGACATGAAATCTAAGGATTTTCTTTATTTATTTCTTCATAAGATAAAGAACCTGATGCAAATATGTCACAGAAGGTCAAAAGTTCTGTGAAATGAAATACGTGGAAATGAACGATTGTAAAGCATTTCCTGAAGGAGTTATACTATCTGATGATAATGCACTTGAAGAAGCCTAGTTACTGGGTTTAGTGGAATCCTTTTAAGTGTATCATCATGTGGGAGATGCAACTCTAATTTGGTGTTTGGTCTATAAAATTGACAAAGCCTGTTGGATGTATAACATGTGTTATCAATTTCTGTCTGCTTTTAGAATCATGCTAGTTTCTCAGGTGCCTATTGACAATAAAAGAGACTATAAGAGGGGAGCAAAATGATAGTCTTTTGCTTCCCTTCATCTCCCTACTAGTGAACATCATTGGGTTATTTTCCATAACTATTCTTGTCGACTTGTCTCTAGATTGTCATAGTAGACTCACCATGGATTTGGTTGTATGCAATTGGCGGGGCTTGGTCTAGCAACTGCTAGACCTGGTACTCGAGCATCTATACCAAACCAGAATGCTCAGGGCTAATTGTCCTAGTGCTGTCTTTCCGGAGGTGTATGACCCGAAGCACTGATACTCTTTTGGATAACCGGACATGCAAATACATAGCTATTCATCCTTCAATACTGGTTGACAAGGCCACTTTATTGTAGATTCTTGTGGCTGTGGTTGACAGTAGATACATCTCACTAGGGACTTCTAAAGGTTAAGACCCTTGGCTGAAAAGTAGTTGTGCAAAATTTAGGGCCTGCACATTAATCTTTAAGTTAAATCCTCCAATTTTAGAAAGATGACGTATGAAGACGACCAAGAGAGTTGTCGGGACGCGGGAGCCCTCGACAAGAGTCGACGTATGAAGAGGACCAAGAGAGTTGTCGGAACGCGAAGTCCCCCGAGAAGAGCCGACGCATTAAAACATTCGACCAAGAGTTATACGACCGTCATGCGTGCCGCTGAGCGGCTCAGGGTTCGGGGGTGCCTGATTAATAAATCTTTTTTACATGCCTATCTTTTACATCACACATCAAAAGAAAAATTAAAAGAAATAAAAAAATGATCTATGTGTCCATACTCCATAGATGTCGGACATAGAGGACAATGAGTCGTCGAAAAAAGTGATGCCCAATGAGTTGCTGGTGAAGCTCGGGGATGTCTGGTCCAGCAGCACTGCAGGAGTAGTAGTGGTGTTGGTATGCTGCCAGCGATGTAGGAAATGATGGCGAGTTCACAGCTTTGATCGACGATGACAACAGGAGGTACACGATGAGAACGGGAGCTACAGTTGGATCATCTTGTCGTAGGAATAGAAGATAACCATATAAGGAAGGTCACCGCACTATCGTCGTAAGAGTTCATGACTTTGATCAACAATGACAACAAGAGGTACACGATGGGAATAGGAGGTACAGTTGGATCGTCTTGTCGTAGGAGTAGACGATAACCATAGAGGGATGGTCACCGCACTATAGTCGTCAAGCCAGGACCGCCGGAGAAGACGAGGCCAGCTCAACGAGAACATATGTTTGAGATCTCATGTTAGAGGAGATCTGGACAGCCCAGACCAGATTGCGATCTAGATCTCGAGCCTTGAGTACATTCAGCGTCCAGGAAACGATGGAGGAGCCGGATATTCCAGTAGAGGAGCCGGAGCCGAGGATGATGACTCGGTCAGCAGCAGCGGGATGAGGAAGTTGGATGAGAGGATTTTAGGGATTTTGGTGGAGAAGAGAGCAATTTTGGTGAAGGGTCTTGCTGGTTGGTGACAGATGATAGACAAAATTCAGGGTTAATGTCCTAAAGGAGAGAGGAACTTGGTTTGGTAGTGAGCAAGGAGATGGAGGCTGCTATGCTAAGTTTTGGAAGAAACTAGGGTTTGAAAACGGATGGTTAAGATTGATTGAGGGTGGGGAGCAAGGGCAAGGATGCTCCTTCTCTGATACAATTGAGAAAATAAAGAGATTACATTTTGCTAGAATGAGATTAAATTTTATTAGGGACGTTGCCCAATATTTATAGGACTATGAAACATATGAAAAACATCACTAACCCTAGGTAGAAATGGAAAATACATAAAGCAATAAATACATAAAAGGAAGATAATCTACTCTACAACAGATATGTTAGGAAGTGTATCTGCTACATAAGTATTAGTGTGGGTATTGAAATACCCATGCAACATAGTTCGGGCGGGTATATTCTTCCAAGGAATTTTAGGCAGGTTTATGTCTAAATTTGGGCAACTTTTAAAGAGCATAAGCATTTGGGAAAAGCAGTCTTGGTCATCTGACAAAATGGTTGAGCAACAAGACTGGTCTACTCCTGTGCATCAATGTACAGGTCCTAGAGGAAACCTCTTAATTGGAGAGTTATATTCACCTTATAAGAGCCTTTAGTCATGTAGATTTCGCTTTTACCCTTTTTTGGCATGCTGGATTCTTTGACGGTGACATTGTTTCTCCTAATTATATGTACGCTGTGATTACCTCAGTGTTCATTGTGGTGTGATCTATTCACTTTGATATTTGCTTATGATTTGCTAATATAGGGTGAACACATTCCTTAGTTGCGTGTTACTGGACCTTGGAATCTGTCGTTTGTATGTTTGTCAGTTCTTAATTCTGTTTTTTCTGTTATCAATGTAGATCGATTGTGGTTAGTTAATGTATACACAAACACACATGATGTATTACATACAATGAGTTGCATCCATAGAGTTTGAATTGCATTATATATAATTCTTCATATGGTCATACAACTATTTTACTATTTTTGTTGATTGCTTGTTGCACATACAGGGCCCAGGTCCAGATGCTCGTATAGTTTACATAGATGGTGCTTTTGATCTGTTCCATGCTGGGCATGTGGAGGTAAAACTTTTTTGCTTGGAGTAATTTGTGGCAATGCAAATTGTAGTTCATGGACCTGATATCATGGGATTCAACCCCATTCATTTTTGCATACTTCATTTGGGTGATTCCTCATGATTGATTATGTATTGAACTTCCAAAACCTTTTCTTCGAAGAATTGTTGTAGTGGGTATAAGAGGTGTGTATTATGAAATAAGGTTGTTATTAGATAATTGTCCCAATTGTTAGAGCTCATCTGTCCATGGCGTGAGCTGAGATTGTACTTATCGTCATTCATGTAAATATGTGGTGGTGATCAGCCATTTAGTTACCGGCCAACCATCAAAAAGAAATCTGAGATGTATCTGTAGTCTTTGCTTTTGTTTCAGCTTCTTCTTGTGGTTGACAATATCATTTGTTTTTTACTCCAATCCCAAAGTAAGCTATATTTTGCCTACTTAATTGTGTTAATATTTCCTTTCGCTATCCTCTTATGGTTTTAGAACCGTGGTCTCTCCTGTTATACATGTTGGTCTTATTTCATCTTGTCAAAGAATCATTCCAAGTCCTCCTTTATTGCCATCTTACAATGTCAAAGAAACTACTTTTAGTGTCTTTGGTTCCTATTTCACTACTGAAATTTTATTACAAGTCATTTTGGGGCATCATAGGAGGATGGTTGAGCCTTTTTTACCCTTTGTTTTGGGAAACCCTGAATTTAGAACATTGAAGAGGAAGGGGGTGGGTGTATTATCCTATTTCTCAAAAAGTACAATAAAATAATGCAACCACACCAACATACTGATGATTTCAGTTGTATCCGATTTTCTTTTTGTTTGTTCAATTTCTGTTGCTGAGCGTCGTTTCATGATTTCAGAACCCGTTTCTTATCAAATGATGTTCCTTCCGTATAGATATTGCGGCTTGCACGGGAACGTGGAGACTTTTTACTTGTCGGAATTCATACTGATCAGACAGTCAGGTCAATTCTATATTCTTTTGTCTGCCTTATTTAAATACGAGTATGAGGTTTTTGGTATTAAAAAATTTAGTGTTAGTTCTTTCTTAATATCTAAAACAGTAGCAATTTGTTATTTGTATGAGCTATTTATTTAAGGATTAAAGCAGTGCATGAGTAGCTGCAGAAGTCAGTGATACTTTCATTGATATACGTAATGTTCTTATGCAACCACTCGAGAATATTGGGCTTCAAGTACTATCAATGAAATGCGGTAGCTGATAGATTGAGATTCTTATACATAACTACAAATATTGAACATCAGAGAACTATGTTGCACTTACACGAGTTTGACACAACACATTTCATACATGGCGATACAGATTCAGCACTTATTGTGTCCTAGAATATTTTGGAGTGTCTTTGTCTGCTCGACACGTGTCCGACACAATACAGACACAAGTGAATTTTGGAGTGTCCATGCTTTTTAGTTGGAGAAGCTATTGGTAGCTTTATTCGAGGAACATTATCTGTTGCTCAAATAAAACTTCCAATCAGTATTTTCATGGCTATAGTGCTGAGTTAGGATGGCCAATCCCATACCATGATCAAGGAGCATGTGTCTTTCTCCAACAAGCATGCTCATCTTTTTTTATTCGTTAAGAAATAATTGAGGAGTGCATGAACTAGGAAGATCCTAGTACACATGGAATATCTAAGAAGATATTCGTAATTTCATTCAATAAACATTGTGTTGCTCAATGAAAAAGCTAATTTTCACTAATACCTTGGGCTTTGCCCTATGTTTGCTTCAATCCATGTTTTTTTTGTTTATATAACTACTATGAGATTTGTAAGTAATTTCACTTTGCTACCCTACATTATTTTACCATTAAAGTTAACTGATTTAGGTTCATGCTGCTCCTAATGATCCAAAAACCACAGACTGCAGATCATACTATATTTCAGGGATGATTGCACCTTAGTTGGGATAACCATACACTTACCATGATTAAGTAGGATGTGCCTTCCACCAACAAGCTTGTACATCTTTTCTAAAGATTGAATGGAGGGGACCATTCACTATGCTGATCCTACTATATTTCATTAATGTTAGTGTGAACTCATTATTTTGCTGTATCGTGTATCTTCAAACAATGACACCAGTTTATGAGGCTTTTTATACCACTGAATTGGACTCCATTCCTAATAAATGCTTAAAATATCAAAGAGAAATCCTTAGGAGCTTCTTGTGCTGAAACATTACCCCTTGGTGGATAGCCACTGCCAGCATTAGATACATGGGTGACTTTCTGAAGCCTGTGTTAGTCTACTTGTCTCACAGTATATTACTTATCTGTTTATCTGCCCTTATAAGTTCTACCAATTAAAAAGAAATCAAGAGTAAGTGGAGATCTTATTTTTTTATTGCTACTAAATCCTGAACACTGCTGTGATCTGCTGAAATCTGTAAATAACATATATTTAGGGAAAAAGAAGAGATGAGAAGAAAGTTGGTCAGAAGAAAGAAGCATTAAAACCTATGTTGCTCGGATACTCCTTGGGAGGACCGTATCGGTGCCCGTATCCGGTACGTATTGGGCACAATACTTCCTTGACACTACTGTCAGGTGTTGCTTGGCCATGTCTAGGCTCCAAAAGGACCCAAAACATAGTTGGAAGTATTTTTTTGGCATATACATGATCGTGCCAAAGGTGATTGAGATATTGAGAAAGTATCGTTTTATTGTAGAGAATCCTTTTTACTATTTTAGTACATTTTGGGACCTAGTTATTATTCAAAACATGTTTATATATAGATATTATTAAGATCTATTGTATAGAATATGCATATAAATATGTTTTTGTGTGTACATATAACAATATCCTTGTCGTACCCATATCCCATAATTTTCTTAAATGCCATATTCATAATCCGTATCATTTCCGTATCCGTATCCGTGTGTCTGTGCAACCTAGATTAACGACAAAGTAGGTTAAGTTCTTGCATTCTCTCACATTTCAGTACTTCAGTCTGATGAATGATGTGTTGCTTTAGATGTTAAAAAGTTTGGTGTCCTCTTTTAAGGGAGTCAAATGGCTAGATTGCTGAGAGTAGTTTAGTCATGGGAGCACATCCCCAATTGTTGGCCTGTACTTCTACGCCCAGGCCTATATATCAGTTCCCTATTTGCACCACTCGCAAATGTGCGAGTAAAGATAAGAGTTCCATCACTTTCTGAGTGCATTTTTCTACATATTATAGAACCACATATCTCCACTCTGTAAAAGGGTACCATTATCAATGTCTTTTTTCTATTATGCTCACGTGAATGTATTTATAAAATTTACTTGTGCACGTGTTCTACTAGTTATGCTCTTCTAGTTAGAATTGTTTCTCATCTCATAGTATATTGAAGATATTTAAAATTTTCTATATGATGTGCAGTTCTACTAGAGGGGCCCATCGTCCTATCATGAATCTCCATGAGAGAAGCTTGAGCGTTTTGGCCTGCCGTTATGTAGATGAAGTGATTATTGGCGCCCCTTGGGAGGTTTCAAAAGACATGGTTAGTCACAATTGTTGCGATATGTATTAGTTTCTTTCTTGCTCTTGTATTTTCTCCTTCTAAACCTATATACCCTTCTCTAATTGTAAACTAAAATCCTCTAAAAATAAATGGGAAAGAGGAAATAGTGATGATGTTGTTGAATTTAACATTTTCGAAATGATGCTGTTGCATTTGACATTTCAAATCTTTATTAAGGCAACCAATAACACAGCTTATATGCTACATGGAAAATCCATGCATGTTCACTTGTGATTGAACTTATTTTCTTGGGCACACTAACAGAGGAGGGTTTGGTTATGCCATGCAAATTTTTACAAGTAGGTGGATGGGAGTAAGCATGGTGATAAAGAGCTATAAGAGGGTGGAAAAATATATTTAGGTATACAGACATAATTATTTATTTAAAGTATCTTAATCAAACGAATGCTTTAAGCATGTAAAATATCTCATCCTTTGGTTATTGGAAATATCTCAGGTGCTTCTTCATTTAAATGTTGTAAACCTTAAGTTGGCATCTAGTAGACCTCTTCTGTTCTTTTTATTGCTCTGCTGACTATTTTGCCTTTCTGATTATATTTATCGTTATTAATATCCCCTGGAATCTGATAATCAATTAGTCTAACATGCATTTACTTGTATTTATTTTGCAGATTACTACTTTTAACATCTCGTTGGTTGTTCATGGAACAGTTGCTGAAAACAAGGACTTTATGATGGTATTTTATATAATGGTTATCCACTTATCTGGTATTGTAAGACTGAATAATCAATTATAATAGCTGATTCTTTTGGGGGGCTTCCTTTTTCCAGGAAAAATCCAATCCATATGCAGTTCCGATGGAGATGGATATATTCCAGCAACTAGAAAGCCCTTTGGACATCACAACCAGCACTATTATCAAGAGGATTGTTGCAAACCATGAAGCATATCAGGTTATACTTTAATTTTTCTGTTATTTCTATTAGTAATTCACTTATCAATTGTGATGTAAGTGGGTCAGATTCGGGGCGAAGGTTGAATCCTCTGCCTCCATCAAAAAAATTGCCTCCACATTCCCCACCTCCGACTCGGGGGAGAAATGTTGCCTCCACCTAGATCACATACCCACCTATGACTCCACCTTCGCCTTCAACTAAACATGTGATGATGTTTATTTAAACTAATAGAAAATGCAATGGAGATTGTTGACATATACATTAGTAAACCAAAATCAAATAATGACATGTTAGTCCTTCATATATCAGATGGGAGAAGGCTTGGATGTGAGAGAGAGAGCGAGAGAGAGAGAGAGAGGCTAATTTGCATCTAAATACCACGAAGTATTGCTTACTTTGCAAGTTAATACCATGAAGTATCATTAGTTTCATGTTATTAAGAGAGAGAGTTCATGGTATTTACTTACAAACTTAAAAGTTCATGGTATTTGACACACACACACACACACACATATATATATAGCCAATGACCCTCTAGCCTAGTGCTAGTGGTGAGGCATGCGGCCCGAGTGGTCAGGAGATCGATTCCCGGTGGGAGCGTTCGCTACAATTACCTTCTTTCAATATATATATATATATATATATATATATATATATATATATATATATATTTTGGAAAAGGGTAAATTTTATTCCAAAGGAAAAGCCATAATCTTACAACATACAATCAGAGTGGGACTCCCACTCATCAATTCTCCATAGCATTTACATCAAACTCGATGTTATGGAGAATGCCTACCGGAGGGGTGACCAGCCCCTCAAAGATCCGACGGTTTCGCTCCCGCCATACATGCCAAACTGAAGCAGCCAGTCGAACTCTGGCGGTTCGGAACCAGTCCTGCCCTCGACCCCTGCTATCCCGGACCACCGTGATGATGTCCCCAATACCTTTCCCGGAGGCACACACTCCCAATACACGACTCTGCTCCGACCAGATCTGCCATACCAGAGTGCACTCGAAGAAAATATGCTTTATAGATTCAGGCTCCAAACAGCAAAGCACACACTTGGGATCCGGAACTGGCACTCCAAACGAAGTCAGGCGATCCCTAGTCAAGAGGCGGCCCAGTAGAAGCTTGTAAACACACAACTGCATCTTCCTGGCCAGACCCTTGCACCAAACGAACTCGTAGTCGGAACTCAGAGGAAATATACACACTCCTAAAACGTCATCATGCATTCTTCTTTTAATTTTATTCATTCAAATTTCAAATCTGCTATTGCATTAAATCTGACATTAATTTGAAATTTGAATGAATAAAATTAGAAGGGGAGTGAATGATGACATTTTAAGAGTGTCACAAATTATTGCCACATTTAATTCAGGGCCAGATTTGGAACTTGAATAAATAAAATTAGAAGACGAGTGCATGATGATATTTTAGGAGTGTCAATAATAGCACCATATATATATATATATATATATGATGTGTTTTTGGAGGTTGATATGTTTTTGCCTCCAAATCCGTCCCGAGTCGGAGCTCCACCGGACCCGACTCCATTTGCATCCCTACGTATTGTTTGGCACACTTCTTTAAAACAAATAAGAACTATTACAGGTAACCATAATCCAACTGTGCGCTAGATAACACTAAGGGGATTTTGGTAAACAAGATTTGTTGCTGGATTTCAACTTTCAGCTGAAAGTACCCAAATCTATGGTTTACATTGTTTGGTTCGAGGGAGAAACTCATGGAAAGACAATAAAAAAGGAACTTGCAGTTCATGTCCCCCTCTTGTCCCCTCCCAAATTCATCATTCCACTTCCTACTTATTCTTTAGGATGTGGGAGGAGAACTCGGCAGACAGCCTCTAGAAGCTCGGCGAGGCAGGCTGTCTCTGGAGGCTCGGCGGTGGCAGGCGGCCTTGGGAGCAGATTTGGGGAAAAAAATAATAAAAAAATTCAGGAGAAAAATGAAGAAGAAGAAGCCAAAGCGGCTGTAGTGGTCGATCGCCTACTTCACTGCGCCCAGCTCCTCTATCGAGGTGGCTGTAGCGGTCCACGCCGAGCCCCATCGCTATCGAGGCGCCCACGCATCTGCTCCTCCTGGCTCGACCGGAGGAGCAGTTGTAGCGGTCGACGCCAAGACCCGACCCGCGGGGTCTCCGCGCTAGAGGGTCGGATTCGCAGAAGTAGTTGTTCCGGCTCAGTAAGAGAGGGAGAGATTATTTGGGATCGGGATAGGAAAAAAAAAGAAATAGGAAGAAAGAGAGATTAATAAAAAAAATAAAAAAAATAATAATTATTAGATTTAAGTAAAAAACTATTATTATTATTATTATGATGTAATTAGAACTATTATTATTATTATTATTGTTATAATAATCATATATTTTTATTATTATAACATATTATTCTACTTCCCACTTCTCACTTCTTATCTCAACCAAACACATTTGTCCCATACTTGGGAACAAGGAAGTGCATGGATTCATATCCTTCTTTCCTTCTTGAAAGTCCAAATCCAAATCCAAATTCACTTCCTGTTTACCAAACATCCCCTAAGGTGCAGTATCTATCTGCCAGGACCCATGCTCTGCTCATACAGGAACAT
Organism: Iris pallida; assembly: GCA_029216955.1. Classification (NCBI taxonomy): domain Eukaryota; kingdom Viridiplantae; phylum Streptophyta; class Magnoliopsida; order Asparagales; family Iridaceae; genus Iris; species Iris pallida. The sequence goes on from JANAVB010045020.1 coordinate 17,875,713, forward strand.
CTACCAGATGATGTGTACCCAGGAAGGCCCGTTATCTTTTCCACTGATTGAAACTTCGCCTCACATAGGCTATGCCCTCAATTTCTTCTTCAGCTAGTTTAGGAATATGTATATGAAGTGGGGACCATACGGAGAATTGATATTTAGTTGTTATCTACTGTACATGGGCTAACTATCTGCAGACTGCAGGGGATAATACACTATTTTTGTAACTAAACTAGAGTTATGAGATATTAATAACTTATGCTATTGGTATCCTGTTTGTAAAAGCTTATATTGATTACTCTACAAGTTTATGTTGCAATTTAGGACCATTCTTATTCACCATTCAACTGTGAGATTGTGGTGTTGGATCACTGTCCATTAAGGCCTCTTTGGATAAGCGAAAGAAGAGGGAGGTGGAAAAGTGCAAAATCCAAGAGATGCATATACTTCGGAAATTTCATGCACTTTCTTGTGCCCCCTTTGTTCAAAAATGTGTTTCGAATCTTTGGATAGAGGGAGATGAAAAGGAAGTAGAGAAGTGAGAAAGTATATTATACTATTAATGAAGACTAGTTAATTATCTACTAGAGTAATGATTAATTACTAATAGTTATTACTTACTACACAAATACACATGCAAAAGTAATTATTATAATATTTATTAAGACTACTTGGAAAGACTAAACGCCAGCCATCTTAATTATTCTAAATTTATTATTATAGTAGTATTATTATATTATTATATATTATTTTATACCTACATACTATTTAGGAATATCAAAAGACAGCTCCCGTTACCTAGTTGCCTCTATTAACTTTAATTAACAATTTTAATTAATAAATATATGCAAAGGTATATTTGGAAAAAAAAGTTTCACTGTGAAGTTGAACTTTTCCCATTATATAGTAGTATAGATTATTAATTAAAATCAACAATGTTTAAAAATAATTTTATAAAATAATCAATAATGACATATTTATGTTATTAATTAATCATAATAACTACTAATTAATAACAAGATAATTAATTATTGAAAATAACTACTAATTAATAATTAAGCATTATTTATTATTTATTACCAATAATTAATTATCTTATTATTAACTAGCAATATTCACTAAATATTTCATTATTATTTGTGAATAGTAAATTAATGTTAAGTACGTTTGTTACTTATTTATTAATATTAATTAGTACTTATTGTTTATTTGTGAATATCAGTTCAGTTATTTTCATCATTTAATTATAATAAGTACTATTAATTGGCTAATATTAATTAAGTATCCTAATTACTAAGTTAAAATATAACACTATTTAATTAAGTAGATATTATTAATTAGTTAAATATTGTTTTATATTTTCTTAAAAAAATTGAGTTCCACCCTACACTCTCTTTCCAAAGAGGATGTGGGATGAGGGAAATAGGAGGCGGACAAGGGGAGGACAAGAAGTGGAAAGGAATAAGTATATCCAAATCCTCCCTCAAATTCCATTCCAACCAAATGGAGGAAATGGAGGGAAGTGGGCCAAAATTAAAAAAGTGCCCGACTCCGAGTCCACTTCGTGCATCCAGACATGCCTAGGGGTCTTAGAGTCTCACTATTACTTCTAACTATCAACTGTCCAAGCTTTGTGATATGTGAATCAATTACTATTTTTGTATGGTCAACATATTTTTATAATGAAAGTTGGGGATCTTAGAGCCTCACCGTTACTCCTGGCTAAAAACTTTCCAAGGTTGGTCTTACGAGTCTTCACTGTTGCTTCTAACTATCAACTGTCCGAATTTTGTCAACCTGTAACTGTTTAAATAGTGTTTTTATGGTCAACATATTTTCTCTACTCTAATGTAGGTTAGGGGTCTTAGAGTCCCCTGTTACTTTAATTATCAAATGTCTAAGGTTTGTGAATCAGTTAGTAAGTAGTGTTTTTATGGTCGACATATTTGCTCTAATTAACACCTTTTTCACCTGGAGAGTTGAAAGGTATTCATGAATGGTTGAATGGAAAACTAGCAGAACTTGTACTTTTGTTATTGATGCAAGTAATCACTACAAAATTATGGTAATTTAGCGACTAACAATTGCATAATAAAATTTTACTGATGAAAGAGTTCCATTTTGCAGAAACGAAATGAGAAAAAGGAAGCAAGTGAGAAGAGGTATTATGAGGATAAGAAATATGTTTCTGGAGATTGATCTTGTGGAGCTGAATCTATCTGACCTGGAGCATTTATCTGACCTGGAGCATTACAGTTTTGACAAAGCTGATATGATGATCTGCTCGAGCATCATTCACCGTTGGATGATCCAAAATTTTCATTGGTTTAACCTTATCTTGGGAGTTTGTAGGTATCAACAGAGTGTAGATAGCTGGTTATGAAAAAAAAGAGAAAATTTGAGGGTATCTTTTGAGCTTTTACCTATACGTGTTTCGCCTCTGTACTAATTGTTGATTTCATATAGACCATTCTATATCCATTCGAGTTGTACCCATAGAATCCTGCAGGTATCTGTTTATTTCTCCCTATAATGATATTATACTGTATGACTTCCTCTTCATACTTACTATGTATGTAATTTGGTCCTAGTGTAACTTGGGTCTGATATTTCACATTATTTGCCCCTTTATTACTTCTTTATGCTGGTGCCGCAGATTAAGTTACGTATATTGCTATGCTTTTTTGTACTGGAGTCATCTCATCAAATTTTGTTGTTTTAGGGCCCTAATAATAAGGATCATCATTTGGCCTTGGACCGGGCTCGGACGGACGCATAGTCCAAGCTTGTATCGGACGGGCATCAGGGCGGACTAGGGCGGACGGATGCATAGTCCAAGTCCGGCTCTATACATATATGGACCGGGTCGGGCTACCCTAATGACTGGGTTCTATCGGACTTTGGCCCATCGGGCCGAGCGGAATTTTCAGGCACCCATGGACTTCGAACCAAATGATGATCCCTATATAATAAAAAAGTAGGTGAGGATCATTTGAAATTTTGAGCAGTGCTGAATTGCTATCAATTGATGTTCCTTGTAGTGTAAAACATTTGTCGCCATAGCTAATTCATGATCTATTTCTGTGAAATTTGTTCTGCCAGTATGCATGTCGTGTTTGTTTGATCTGGTAATCGATGTTTAGGACCATGGCCCAGCTTTTGTTTGCGATTTAGAATATGCTGTTAGGATGCAGGTGTTAATCTAACCATCGCATCGGAGGAAACTAATTTTCTTACAAGGTTCTTAGTAAAGTGTTGATGTCAGTGCAATTGTCAACTTTAGCCTTGCCTCGTTTGGTTAGCGGAATGGAAGGAAAAGGAAATCAATTTCTTGTCATTTTGTCATTTTCTTTTCTTTGGAGAATTTTATTTTTCATTGATTTTCCTTTCCGATCTTTGGAAATGCCAAGGAACTTGGAAATGAAAGTGATTACTTCAATGTGGAAAAGTGATTCCTTACTTGGATGGATGAAATCACTTTTCTTTCCTCCTCAATTCCTTTGGCACCCAAACATAGGAAAATAATCACTTTCCTTTCCCAACCTGAAGATTCTGCGAACCAAACGAGGCCTTAGTATATTTTGGTGATGCACACTTCAAGGTGACTTTTTTTTTTCAAGGTGACTGATAATGTGTGCATTGGAGAAGTCCCAACATGTGTGCCAAACAAGCCTTCAATAGAGTCAGCTAAGGGTGTGCCCTAAGGACACATGATAACATATCGATAAATGTATATTTTACATGTATATTTTTACTATGATATTGATAAATGTATATTTTTTATTGTTTTGTTTAATGTGCCGGTGAAAGTATTCAGATAAAATAAATATATATTTATTGATGTGTTATTCTTAGAACACATGTTGACATAATCAGTAACATATGAGCTATTTTGTTTTCTATTGGGATTGGGATGCCTCAAGTTTTATCTGATGCACCCACTACGTCCCTACTAACATAGTTTTTTCTTTTTTATTTTTTTTATTTTGAGTTCCAGGTGTCTACAAGGCTGAAGCAAAATTTGTAGTTGGAGGTTTAATTATCATATTTTACATGATGACCAATATTCCAAGAAAAAAAAAGGAAAAACAAAGGGGATGTCGCGAAAAGTGGGTAAAGATCTGTACAATAGATTTGTCTCCTTTCAACCATGTAAATGCCCGGGACGAAGGGGACCGGCGTCTCCCCATCCGCAGCAGTGCACATGAGCCTCACTTGCCACCCACCTTTCCCCGATGCGATGCCACGCCCCGCATGCATGCACGCACTCATCATTAAATCAGGCTCGGGTTGTCGCCATTTTTTTTTTTTTTAAGATATCCGACGTTACGTACAAAATTTTGTACATGCTACATTACATGTATTTTGTACCCACTACTCCCAATTTTTATTATTTTTATAAATGGAATGAATAGTATATCCTCGTGACTCGATTTGATCTTACAGGATTTTATACCGGTGGTAGGGGTGCAACTCGGGCGGGCTAAACCCGAATCCGATCGGGTAAACCCGTTAATGGGTTGGATTAGGGTTGAAGATATTCGGGTTCGGGCTTGGGCTCGGGTTAAAATATTTGAACCCGATCAAAAATCGGGTTGGGCTTGGGTTCATGTGTTGGGTAGCCCGAAGAACCCGAAACCCGACATACATATAATTTATATATATATTGTTTCATACTACTTAAATAAAAAGTTTAAACTATAACTTTTTTCATCCGAACTCTTCAACTCCTTGTCCTAAATCTCATTTCAGTTTTATTTTGTAATGATTGAGGCTTGATTGCTATTTGATTATGCATTTAATATTACTCTTGTTTAAAATTATTTCAAATATCATATTAGAGTCCGATAAACCCGATGGACCCGACCCAACCCGAGCCCAACCCGATCCTCCGGGCTTGGTCTTGGGCTTCATATGTTGAACCCGAAGTCGGGTCGGGCTTGGGCTTGGGCTAGGCTTATGATCTATCGGGTTGGGCTCGGGTTGACCTCAAACCCGACCCAACCCGCCCGAGTTGCACCCCTAACCGGTGGAACATTGTTGATTATTATTATTGTTACTTATTTTATGTAACAAAAGTGTGTAACTGTAACTTTATTTGTGTGCATTGAAAGTAGGATTTGTCTACCTTTTAGGCAAAAAGGAAATCGTGTAAAGTGCATTTAAACCCTCCTTAGATTTGTCTCGCTAGCAAAATAAGACCTTTTAGAAAACTTAAGCTGTCACTCCCCGTTCCTGGAATACGTAAGTTTTCGATTTTTCCTGTATATGGTATCTGGCACCTGTACCTAGATTGCATGTATCTTGTATTTATAACTGGCCATGGCATGGAACAGTATCTCGTCGCGGAATGGTGTGCCATCCTTTGTCCTTGTTTGGTTGTAGACGTGGTTCACTATTTCGATGATAGAATTTCTGGACCGTTTTGTGGTTATGAATTTATTTATTTAATTAATTTGATCAATTGTTTAATTGTTGCACGAAGTATTTAACATGTCATTAGTCATATGGTTAAGAGCATGCTTAAGATTAGGGTTTCTTTGAGTCAACCCAACCCCTATATATATTCTCTTCCTCTTTCTCTCTTCTCATTCACTCTTTCATTTATTTTCCGCAAGCAAACTTAGGCAAGCAAACTTAGACAAGTACATCTTGCACCAAATGGAGAGATTCTTGCATTTTTCATTCTTGATTTTTTTCCTTTGATATTATTTGTCTATATTGTTCTTCTCTTCATTCTCTACAAGTTTAGTTCTTGGAGTTTTTGATTTTAATGGCTAGTTTTGTGTAGATATAAGTTTCTAAAACCAGGGTTCTATGGATTTCCATGATTTTGATCTATCAAATTTGGTTGTTTTTGAAAACTAATGGTCTTATGTTGTAGGAAATTTGATTCTACCCAATTTTGACCTTTGAAAAGTTAGATTTCGACTTGTTTTGAGGAAGTTATGGCCAAAATAATATTTGGACATTTTCTAGTTCATCTGTCATGTTTCTGGCAGGGACGATGAATAGTGCCGCAGGAATAGTGCCGTAGGCTTGCATAGTGCCGCATGAATGAATAGTACCGTATGGCTTGTATAGTGCCACAGAAAAGAATAGTGCCGCATGGCTTGCATAGTGCCGCAGACTTGTATAGTACCGCATGGATGAATAGTGCCGCTAGCTTGCATAGTGCCACATGGATGAATAGTGCCGCATGGCTTGCCTAGTATCGCAGGCTTGCATAGTGCCGTATTGTCACTCCCCATTCCCGGAATACGTAAATTTTTGATTTTCCGTATATGGTATCTGGCACATGTATCTTGATTGTATGTATCATATGTTTGTAACTGGCCATGGCATGGAACAGTATCTCGTCGCGGATTAGTGTGCCACCCCTTGTCCTTGTTTGGTTGTAGGCGTGGTTCACTATTTCCATGATAGGATTTCTGAACCGTGTTGTGGTTAGAATTTTTATTTATTTAATTAATTTAATTAGTTGTATCATGTAGCAATTAATATGTCATTAGTCACATGGTTAAGAGCATGCTTGAGATTAGGGTTTTCTTTGAGTTAACCCAATCCCTATATATATTCTCTTCCTCACTCTCTCTCCTCATTTACTCTTTTTATTTCTTTTCCTTCCAACCAATAGGCAAGTACATCTTGCACCAAATGGAGAGATTCTTACATTTTTTATTTCTTGATTTTTCTTTGATATGATTTGTCTATATTGTTCTTCTCATCATCCTCTACAAGTTTAGTATTTAGCATTTTTGATTTCCATGGCTCAATTCATGTAGATCTAAGTTTATGTCATTTTTGTTTTTCTTGGTTTTGATCTACCTAACCCTGTTATTCTCAAGTTTTGATGGTTCCATGTTGCAGAGAATTTCTTTCTATCCCATTTTGACCTATGGAAGTCTGGATTCTGACCTTGGATGAAGGAGTTATGAAGCTTTGAAGCCATGGCTTTCCATAGTTTTTCTTCTCGGAAAATGGAGAAGAAGAACAGTGCTTGACCGCATGAACCTTCATGCGGCAAGTTTCCCCTGGCCGCATGGCTTGTAGCAGTCTGGCCGCATAAGCAGTCTGAGCCGCATGGCACTTGGCAGTTTCAGCCGCATAAGCAGTCTTAGCCGCATGGCGCTTGGCAGTTTTTCGGCCGCATAAAACTTTATCTTGAGCCACATGGCACTTAGCTTCTCATTGCCGCATATGCATAAGCGTTTCTAGCCGCATGAGATCGTGCCGCATAGCGCATAAGCAGTTTCCAGCCGCATAAGCTGTCCTTGAACCCTTTGTCGCATGAACACCTGCATTCCTAGCCGCATAGACCCGCATGCTCTCAGCCGCATATGACCCGTTCGTTCTGAGCCGCATAACCCCTGTTTCCCCTCCTGGCTGCATGAAGTAATTTTCTTCAGCCGCATGGGGTTGCTCCCTCGCAGCCGCATATGCGCGCATCGCTTGGCCGCATGGCGTTGCTCTCCCGCAGCCACATATGCGCCCGTCCATTCCCAGCCGCATGAGCGCGCATCCTTTCTGCCGCATGAACCTTTATCCTTCAGCCGCATGCGCCCATTCGTTCTGAGCCGCATGAGCCCATCCACCCTTGGCCGCATAGGGCATACTTTGGCTGTTTTGTATATTTTGTGTCCTATTGATTGCATTATGGCAAGAATTTCTCCCAACTTCCAACATGGAAGTGGTAGATCCTTGTGTTGGCTCCAAGAATCTTCATGTTTCGCTTTAACCAGATTTCATGTGTGACTTTTATGTCACGAGAGGTCCGTGTGACTTCCTGACTTGACTATGTTCCTGATCAGATTATCTTTGTATGTGCTGGTACCTTTTCTAAGTGTGTATTGAGATACAATATTAAGTATGCACTGCTGTGCTATTTAATGAGTGCACTGAGGTGTGACTCTACGTGCTAAGTGATCATTCGTGTTATATTCAATACATGTGTACTTTCCAGCACAGTCAGGATAATTGGTCAGCAATAGTGTCGTGGTATAATGATTGTTGTTTGAAGCATTACACTAAGCATGGATCTAGATTTGGGACTCTTTGAGCCGATGTGGATTCATACTTAGGATACACGTACTATGGTACGACATACAGGAGGATCACCATGTGACCACGACATGCAATTCCAATATCAAGATAGGGTTAATCTAGCAACTTAAATCGGTAGAAGCATTGGGAGGGAACAGAATTCCGAGATCGTGCCATACTAGCCACCCCCGGGTCCCATCCTGACGTGTCGGGTTGGCCGCCACGGATACAGTTTCATCTGCCTATAGTAGATGACTATATCCGACTCCTGCGTGCTATGTGTTATATGTTTTAGCACGGTGGCCTTACGGGGGACCGGTGCATAATTAAAGTGCTATGTATATGTATATTATATGGTATTGCTAGCCCTGCTGGGTTGACACGATCTGAGAATTCCTATATTGCATTACTGGGATAATCCAGGCAAATCGTAGAAAGCCGTAGAATTTGATTGGCCGCCTGTAAGCCGACTTGTTTGTGATATGTTATCTTTTGTTAACAACTGAGGAACATGGACTATCGTGATGCGTGGTCCAACCCATGTCCTTGTTTGGTTTTTGGGTTGGGCTATTGTGCTGCGATAGGCTATGGACCGAAGTCGCGATCAGAAGCCCTTTTACCTGCCCATGGTTATAGGATATATCTTATCTCGGCATGATATTGACACCGTTTGTCCTTGTTTGGTTGTAAGGGTGTCGTATTGTCTCGATCATATGGTATAAGCCTATAACTCGTGAATCATGCCTTATTTTACTCATTGGGTTTATCTCACTCTTTTATGCTCCCTTGTGGTACTTGCTATTCTGGGTCTGATCCCGCTGGTTTTGTTTGGCCAGATTTTGTAGCAGCTCCAGAGGATCCAGCCTTCCACTCGAACAATGGTGCACACCAGGAGTATGGGCGCCAGGGACCATGAGTGGGTTTCTTCTTCACCGCTCTGATATCTTCTATTTTGTACTTGTTGTTTAGCCACCGGCACCTGTTTAGCCAGCAGTTCTGGACACTAGTTTTCTTTTGCATAATTGTAATTAAATCAGACTGCAGCTGACTATAGTTATGTACTATTGACTCTCGGAACTAGCTCATCATTTTGTATAGCTAGACTCATGAATCATTTTGATGAAGTGTCGGGGACGCCTTACTGCTTTGTCTTATATGATCATTATTTACTGCTTCTTGTTTTGATTGATTGAGACATAGATGCTCCGTGGGACCATATGAGACCTGATTGTAGCATGCACCCCCTAGTCTCTTGACAGCCACGATCGCCGTATGACGTTTATATACCTCATACGGTGTAGCTGGCCTAGTCTGTCTTAGTATTCCGGTACTGGGACGTGACAAGGTTTTAGTGGTGGCCCATGCAAGTCTGTTTTTCAGACTTGTGGGGTGTTGCGATTATAGGAGTCTCAATCAAAATATGTTTCCTTTGATCTCCAGATTTGTCTTCTCTTTCATCCACCTTGATTGCTAACTTGATTATCATCCTCGATTCCTTTCCGTCATGTCTTTTGATACCTTGTATCCTTTCCTTTAGGGGCACATCGTTCTCGGCTATTGGAGGAGCCGGCATGGAAGAGAATCCAGTAGAGCAGGGACCAGTTGGAGATCAGCAAAGGGTAGCCCCTCTACCTGGACAGATTCACATCGAAAATGTTACCGAGCATGAGCCAGTTGAGCCACAGAGGCCAGAGGATCCCGTACCTCCAGTGATGCCGTTAGTACCAGTAGCACTAGACATGCCGGCACTATTGCAGATTATTAGAGGGTTATTAGAGACCCATCAACGCCAGACGGCAGCCCAACAGCAACAACAAACCCGACAGCAGGAACAGAATGTGCTATTGAATCAGGGGTTGCAATTAGCCCTTGAGAGAAGTGTCAGGAATGATTCAGGAGCGTCCGGGAGGTTTTATCGACTTAACCCGAGATATTTTGACGGCACGGAGGATGCCATTACGGCGGATGCTTGACTTCAGAATACAGAGGCTATATTGACCGCAGCAAAGGTTCCAGCAGAAGAGAAGGTTGACCAGGTCAGACTTTTACTTCAGGATCTCGCCCACGATTGGTGGACATCGGAAGAGGTTGAAATGAGGTATCCTGTTCCCTGGGATAGCTTCAGTACCAGATTCAAGGCCAAGTACTTTGGCGTGGTAGCGCGGTATGAGCTACAGCAGAGGTTTATCAGTCTCAAGTAGGCTGGTAAGACGGTGGATGGTTATGCAGCAGAGTTCTGCAGGTTAAGTAGGTTTGCTCGGATGATGGTGACGACAGAGCCAGAGAGAGCAATGAGGTTCCAGCAGGGATTTCACCTAGAGATTTTGCAGCTGATCGAGGGGCACGACTACCAGACATTCGATGCAGTATTGACGGCGGCTCGGAGGCACGAGCTTACAATTCAAAGGTTATCAACAAGGACTGGAGGCCAGAAGAGGTATCATACGCAGAGTACTGGAGGAGGAGGGGCAGTACCTCGGACGTCAGTACCAACACCTGGCGTCCATATTCGTGATACAGTACCAGTCACGACAATTGTGACTACACCAGTTCGACAACAGCAACCGAGGCACCAGCAACATCAGGAGGCACCAGTAGGTTACACTTAATGTGGTAAGGGAGGGCACACTCGGGAAGTGTATCGGTTAGCGAATGGGCAGTGCTTGAGGTGTGGAGGTTCAGACCATCATATAGCTACATGCCTACAGGTACAGAGGCCGGGAGGGCCAGCTCAACAGTTTTCGGCGTTGCCAGCTCTAGAGGTAGCATCGTATCAAGGGCCAGCACTAGCAGTGAGACCACTAGCCCAGCACCCATTACTGACGCAAGCTCAGATGTACCGACAAGCGCAACATCAGGTTGGACAGCAGGGCCAGGGAAGGCAGGGACAAAGGCAAGAAGAATTTGGAGTATTAGAGCAGAGGTTGGCTGAAGGCAGTTATATTTTGGGTAAGTTTTGAGTATTATTTATTATAATTCCTTGAGTTTTATATTCGAAGAGTGAAGGCGACTTTCTCGTCTCACTCATCTGCTCTCGTATCATGTGATACGTGATATTCATCATGTGTCTTGATTACGAGAGTACGTCCTGGGCAGAGTCTCGTTCTTGATTTAGTCATTGGTACCGACTTATCTCAAGCGTTGACCCTTGTCCACTTTGGGAGTCAGTGTAGGACCTCGAGGACGTATTCCTACATGACTTGAGAGGCATATTTTATTCGTATGTCACCGATCATTTCTTTCTAGGGTATAATTATTGTTTGTGCTTTTACTTAATTGTTCTTGCTTTCTTAAACTGTTCATGTGCCATGTGTTGTTTGATAATTGTGCTTGCTATATGTTATTAATGTATTTCGTGATCTGAGAGCACGCTCGACTAGCCTAATTCCGAGGACAGAATTTTTCTAAGGAGGGTAGAGATGTCACTCCCCATTCCCGGAATACGTAAATTTTTGATTTTTCGTATACGGTATCCGGCACCTGTATCTTGATTGTATGTATCATTTGTTTGTAACTGGCCATGGCATGGAACAGTATCTCATCGCGGATTAGTGTACCATCCCTTGTCCTTGTTTGGTTGTAGGCGTGGTTCACTATTTCGATGATAAAATTTCTGAACCGTGTTGTGGTTAGGATTTTTATTTATTTAATTAATTTAATTAGTTGTATCATGTAGCAATTAATATGTCATTAGTCATATGGTTAAGAGCATGCTTGAGATTAGGGTTTTCTTTGAGTTAACCCAACCCCTATATATATTCTCTTCCTCACTCTCTCTCCTCATTCACTCTTTTTATTTCTTTTCCTCCCAACCAATAGGCAAGTACATCTTGCACCAAATGGAGAGATTCTTGCATTTTTCATTTCTTAATTTTTTTTTTGATATGATTTGTCTATATTGTTCTTCTCATCATCCTCTACAAGTTTCGTACTTAGTATTTTTTATTTTCATGGCTCAATTCATGTAGATCTAAGTTTATGTCATTTTCGTTTTTCTTGGTTTTGATCTATCTAACCTTGTTATTCTCAAGTTTTGATGGTTCCATGCTGTAGAGAATTTCTTTCTGCCCTATTTTGACCTATGGAAGTCTAGATTTGACCTTGGATGAAGGAGTTATGAAGCTTTGAAGCCATGGCTTTCCATAGTTTTTCTCCTCGGAAAGTGGAGAAGAAATAACAGTGCTTGACCGCATGAACCTTCATGCGGCAAGTTTCCCCGTGGCCGCATGGCTTGTAGCAGTCTGGCCGCATAAGCAGTCTGAGCCGCATGGCACTTGGCAATTTCAGCCGCATAAGCAGTCTTAGCCGCATGGCGCTTGACAGTTTTTCGGCCGCATAAAACTTTATCTTGAGCCGTATGGCACTTAGCTTCTCATTGCCGCATATGCATAAGCATTTCTAGCCGCATGAGATCGTACCGCATAGCGCATAAGCAGTTTCCAGCCGCATAAGATGTCCTTGAACCCTTTGCCGCATGAACACCCGCATTCCTAGCCGCATAGACCCGCATGCTCTCAGCCGCATATGACCCGTTCATTCTGAGCCGCATAACCCCTGTTCCCCCTCCTGGCCGCATGAAGTTATTTTTCTCAGCCGCATGGGGTTGCTCCCTCGCATTCGCATATGCGCGCATCGCTTGGCCGCATGGCGTTGCTCTCCCGCAGTCGCATATGCGCCCGTCCATTCCCAGCCGCATGAGCGCGCATCCTTTCTGCCGCATGAACCTTTAACCTTCAGCCGCATGCGCCCGTTCATTCTGAGCCGCATAGCCCAGCTTTCCTAAGCCGCATGAGCCTATCCACCCTTGGCCGCATAGGACCTACTTTGGCTGTTTTGTATATTTTGTGTCCTATTGATTGCATTATGGCAAGAATTTCTCCCAACTTCCAACATGGAAGTGGTAGATCCTTGTGTTGGCTCCAAGAATCTTTATGTTTCACTTTAACCAGATTTCATGTGTGACTTTTATGTCACGAGAGGTCCGTGTGACTTCCTGACTTGACCATGTTCCTGACCAGATTACCTTTGTATGTGCTGGTACCTTTTCTAAGTGTGTATTGAGATATAATATTAAGTATGCACTGCGGTGCTATTTAATGAGTGCACTGAGGTGTGACTCTACGTGCTAAGTGATCATTCGTGTTATATGTCAATACATGTGTACTTTCCAGCACAGTCAGGATAATTGGTCAGCAATAGTGTCGTGGTATAATGATTGTTGTTTGAAGTATTACACTAAGCATGGATCTAGATTTGGGACTCCTTGAGCCGATGTGGATTCATACTTAGGGTACACGTACTATGGTACGACATACATGAGAATGACCATGTGACCACGACATGCAATTCCAATATCAAGATAGGGTTAATCAAGCAACTTAAATCGATAGAAGCATTGGGAGGGAACAGAATCCTGAGATCGTGCCATACTAGCCACCCCCGGGTCCCGTCCTGACGTGTCGGGTTGGCCGCCCCGGATACAGTTTCATCTGCCTATAGTGGATGACTATATCCGACTCCTGCGTGCTGTGTTATATGTTTTAGCACGGTGGCCTTACGGGGGACCGATGCATAATTAAAGTGCTATATATATGTATATTATATGGTTTGGCTAGCCCTGCTGGGTTGACACGATCTGAGGATTCCTATATTGCATTACTGGGATAATCCAGGCAAATCGTAGAAAGCCGTAGAATTTGATTGACCGCTTGTAAGCCGCCTTGTTTGTGATATGTTATCTTTTGTTAACAACTGAGGAACATGGACTATCGTAGTACGTTGTCCAACCCATGTCCTTGTTTGGTTGTTGGGTTGGGCTATTGTGCTGCGATAGGCTATGGACCGAAGTCGCGATCAGAAGCCCTTTTACCTGCCCCTGGTTATAGGATATATCTTATCTCGGCACGATATTGGCACCGTTTGTCCTTGTTTGGTTGTAACTGTGTCGTATTGTCTCGATGATATGGTATAAGCCTGTAACTCGTGAATCAGGCCTTATTTTACTCATTGGGTTTATCTTACTCTTTTGTGCTCCCTTGTGGTACTTGCTATTCGGGGTCTGACCCCGCTGGTTTTGTTTGGCCAGATTTTGTAGCAGCTCCAGAGGATCCAGCCTTCCACCCGAACAATGATGCACACCAGGAGTATGGGCGCCAGGGACCATGAGTGGGTTTCTTCTTCACCGCTCTGATATCTTCTATTTTGTATTTGGCGTTTAGCTACCGACACCTGTTTAGCCGACAGTTCTGGACACTAGTTTTCTTTTGCATAATTGTAATTAAATCAGACTGCAGCTAACTATAGTTATGTACTATTGACTCTCGGAACTAGCTCATCATTTTGTATAGCTAGACTCATGAATCATTTTGATGAAGCGTCGGGGACGCCTTACTGCTTTGTCTTATATGATCATTATTTACTGCTTCTTGTTTTGATTGATTAAGACATAGATGCTCCGTGGGACCATAGGAGACCTGATTGTAGCATGCACCCCTTAGTCTCTTGACAGCCACGATCGCCGTATGACGTTTATATACCTCATACGGTGTAGCTGGCCTAGTCCGTCTCAGTATTTCGGTACTGGGGCATGACACGCAAGGATGAATAGTACCACAGGAGGAATAGTACCGCAGGCTTGTATAGTGCCGCATAGATGAATAGTGCCGCATGGCTTGCATAGTGCTGCATGGAATGAATAGTGCAACAGGAAGAATAGTGCCGCAGGCTTGCATAGTACCGTAGGCTTGCATTGTACCGCATGGCTGGCATAGTTCCGCAGGCTTGCATTATACCGCAGGCTTGCATAGTACCGCATGGCTTGCATAGTGCCGCATGGAATGAATAGTGCAATAGGAGGAATAGTGCCGCAGGCTTGTATAGTGCCGCATAGATGAATAGTGTCGCATGGCTTGCATAGTACCGCATGGAATGAATAGTGCAACAGGAGGAATAGTGCCGCAGGCTTGCATAGTACCTCAGGCTTGCATAGTGCCGCATGGCTGGCATAGTGTCGTATAGTGCCTTTTTTGGTTGTATTTTGGCTGTTTTATGTCCTATTTGACTTATTTGTGGCCAGAATTTCTTCCAACTCCCAACATGAAAGTTGTAGATATTTATCTTGGCTTCAAGAATCTTTATGTCTCACTTTAACCAGAATTCATACGTGACATTTATGTCACGAGGGGTCCGTGTGACTTCCTGACTTAACCGTATTCCTGGTTTGATTACCTGTATACGTGCTGGTACCTATTCTAAGTGTGTATTGAGATACAATATTAGTATGCACTGCGGTGCTAATTATTGAGTGCACTGAGGTGTGACTCTACGTGCTATGTGATCATTCGTGTTGTATGTCCAGCACCGTCATGGTAATTGGTCAGTAATAGTGTCGTGGTATAATGATTGTTGTTTGATGCATTACACTAAGCATGGATCTAGATTGAGCCGATGTGGATTCATACTTAGGGTACACGTACTATGGTACGACATATAGGAGGATGACCATGTGACCACGACATGTAATTCCAATATCAAGATAGGGTTAAGCTAAGCAACCTAAATCGGTAGAAGCATTGGGAGGGAACAGAATCTCGAGATCGTGCCATACTGGCCACCCCAGGTCCTGTCCTGACGTGTCGGGTTGGCCGCCACAGATACAGTTTCATCCGCCTATAGTGGATGACTATATCCGACTCCTACGTGCTATGTGTTATATATTTTAGCACGGTGGCCTTACGGGGGACCGGTGCATAATCAAAGTGCTAAGTGTATATGTATATTATATGGATTGGCTAGCCCTGCTGGGTTGACACGATATGGGGATTCCTATATTGTATTACTGGGATAACCCAGACAAATCATAGAAAGCCGTAGGATTGATTGGCCGCTTGTAAGCCGAATTGTTTGTGATATATTTTCTTCTGTTAGCAACTAAGGAACATGGACTATCGTGGTGCGTGGTCCAACCCATGTCCTTGTTTGGTTGTTGGGTTGAGCTATTGTGCTGCGATAGACTATGGGCCGAAGTCGCGATCAGAAGCCCTTCACCTGTCCATGGTTATAGGATATATCTTATCTCGGCATGATATTGGCACCGTTTGTCCTTGATTGGTTGTAAGGGTGTCGACGTATTGTCTCGATGATATGGTATAAGCCTATAACTCGTGAATCATGTCATATTTTACTCATTAGGTTTTATCTCACTTTTTTGTGCTCCCTTGTGGTACTTGCTATTCGGGGCCTGACCACGCTGGTTTTGTTTGGTCAGATCTCGTAGCAGCGCCAGAGGATCCAGCCTTCTACCCGAACAATGCTGTGAAACCCAGTTTTGTAAAGTGAATTATTATTATTATAATATTATTACTATTATTATTAGTATTATTTATGAGTTTTAAAAAAATTAATTTCAAAATTATAAGTGGCTTTTGATTGCTGGCCTGACCCGAGCCCGGACCGGCTTCCCGAAACCCAGACCCGTTTTGGAACCCATTTTCTTCTAATTTCCTGATTCCTTTCGTTCTAAAAAAATAAAAATAAAAATAAATATATTTCCAAGAACTGGTCCACGTTGGACCAGCATCCCCTTTTCTTCCCACGAGCTGCACTCTTCCCCACTCCTTAATTCCCTCTCATCAACTCACTCTTCCCCACTCATTCTCCCTACTTCTCCTCAACTACTCCTCCACATCTCCCATTTAAACAGAGCACCACCATACACCCCCATTACTTCATTCCCTCTCTATCACACCACTCCAGAAGGAAGAGCACCACCACAACCCCCATTACTTCATTCCCTCCCTTACTCTCCAACTCCAGAACACCCTCTCCCACTCAAACCCTCCCCTGCCAAGCACCCGGCCGACCCGAGCATGCCCCCATCCGCGCCTCCAGCTGGCTCCCCGACACGCGCGGACGTCCGCCCGCGCCCTCCGGCCATTTCCCGGCAGCCCGTGTGTAAGCCCCTATTTTTCAAAATTTATTTTAATTAGTGTTAATTAAATTTTTATGTCATTTATAGCCTTAAATAATTATTAGGAATTTTTAAGAATTTTTCTAGAATTTTTAAATAAATTTTAATGAGTTTTAAATATACAAAAATAGCATTTTACAAATTATTTAATATTTTAATATTATTTTGTAATTATTAGAATTGTTATAATATGGTTATGCAATTTATTAAATTGTTTATATATAAGTTTGCAATATTGAATTGTTATAAGTTGCGGAATACAAATTTTTATTTGCATTTATACGCTGCTAGGACTTAATTGCAAACTCCTAAACTACAGGGACCCTAGTGCTAATTTACTTACCTACCCCCGACGACTGTCCCGACCGCCTCACCGCCCTGCCCCGACCGCCTCGCCGCCCTGCCCCCGCCATTCCCGGCTGCCCCGACCGACGTTAAGCCCCTATTTAAACCCCTGCAGCCCCCCGACCTAGCCACGACCACCACGACGCACCACAGCCCCCCAACCACCCTGTTCTTCCCCGAAACCCTAGCCCTAACCCTAACTCCGGCGTAACCCCACCGCCGCCTCGCCGCTCGTCCTCGCCGATTGTCTCCACCACCATTAGCTTCGCCTCGACGAGACGACCGCAGCTCCACCACTCCGCCACCGTCACGACGCCTCCTCCGCCGTCCACGACCATCGAATCCCCCCCCCAAAGCTGGACACGTAAGTAGCAGTTACGAGACTGTGTCGTACGTGTCTCGTACACGTATATATATGGTTCGCTGTGTCCTGGCGAACATTTTGGTAGAACTGGACACGAGAGAATCGAACCGTGCGTGTCGTGCTAGCCCAGACACGTTTATACCTGTGTCCCTAACTGTCAGGACACAGGATCGATTTGTTATTTTTTTTATTTGTTAATTAAACCGAACCTAACTAAAATCTAACTAAATCCTATTCCTAACACAGCGGGCCAATTGGCCCACTGGCCAGCCCGTCCTAAACTAAACCCCCCCTGCCTGCGCGCTCGGGTTCGAGCCCCCCTTCCTTTCTGTCTTCTTTTTCTGTTTCTTTTCTTTTTTTCTTTTCAGTTTATATATATATTTATATATATATGTATATATATATATATATTAGTATATATATATATATATATGTATATACTGTTTTTGACAGTATTTTATATATATGTATATATATATTTTATAGTTAGTAAATTTTATATATATATGTTTATATTTATATATATATATACATATATGTATATATGTATATATATTTTCATGTGTATATATATATTATATATATACACATGAAAAAAAAATATATATACACTATATTATTAAGTGTTTTCTTATATATATATATATATATACTTTATAAATTAAATATTTTTCCTTACATATATATATGTACTTTTAAAACATATGTATGTATATTTTCAATATGCATAATTTTACCATATTAAAATAATAATATTATTTTGTAATTTCACCAAGTTGTATTTTTAGTATATTTAAATTACTGCAACCATTTGATGTCCAGGTCTAGCATGGGTTTTGGGGCTCAAATGTGTTTTCACACATTCAAGACCTGTACAAGTCATATTGGACTTGATTCATGGCCTTGGGTCCTGTATTTGAACTTTGGTTCAAATTATATACATGGACAAAATATGCAGATAATTAATTATTGTGTGCAATGCTGTTTTTGATTTTCTAAAAATACTTAGAGTATTGTTAAAATTCTGGAAAAATAGTATTTAGATACTATGTTAAGTTAGCTAATTTAGTATAATTTTTATAGTATTTAATTTACTGTTTTGCCACTAGTTTGGCATATGAAACCAAAACTCATTTTCTGTACACTTAGGAAAACTGATTTTTATAAAATACTTGTACTGGTTAATAAATTCCAGAAAAATTATAATAAATTTCTATGATTAACAAGGATCACTATGATACTTTACTTTAAACAAAACTAGGCTTTTTGTATATCTCTAAAATTGTTAGAACACAATAATCATTTGATTTATTTATTGATTAATTACGACTTGTAGCTTTTTGTGTTATTTTGAGTTTTAGCCGTGTTGAACCCCACCCCTCACTAGTGTAAAGACCCTAGAAAGTTAGTTAAAGTAGTGTGTCACCCCACATTGGTCTCCTATGCCAAAGTCATTATTTTGGCTAGGTGCCCAGTCACAAGTCGTGTTTCACCAATTAGTGTCCTAGTGTTTTAGCTTAGTGTAAAAGCTAAGTTATTGCATTTATTTCTACAGTGACGAGTTACCAGACATCCATAGCACTTTTATCGCAGCTTGTTTTGCTTTGCTTTGCTAGAGGCAAGTACTTTCTATGAACTTTACATACTGCTAGAACAATAAACTGCGACTTACCAACCATGTTAAATGCTGATCCTTGGGGTAGCAAGTTAGAACTTTACATGTTGTATTACTTTCAGTCTCTACCATGTTTAGGACAGTATCTCATATCTCTCACATGCTTTATATCGTTCTCGTATCTCCCACATGTTATTACTGTTTTCATATCTCTCATATGTTTAAAATAACGGGTTAAGGGGAAACTGCTAGTAGTGTACGTGATCATGACCCCCTTCTCCGTATGTATTTACCGCGCTCGGAGACATTCTATATGTAACCTTGCCGTAGGTTCTGATCTCGCGTTTGTGTATGGATATACACCGATGCCGTTCGTGCACGTATGTGCATGCCAGAAAAACTTGATATGTGCCGCTGTACATTCTATTCACCTATTGACCGATTCACGTACATGCTACAGTTTTAAACTTTTAAACTATATGTTGTTATTCTTAAAAAGAACCAATTAAACCATGATATGCCATGATTCCAGTTTATTACATTCCTGTTCAGGCTTTATATATTTAGTTTGCTAGAAAACAGTACTTGCTCCCGTCCTGACAGGATAACGTTGTAGGTATACTTACTGAGGAGGAGTTGCTCTGTGATTCGTATTATGGAGTCACTGCCGAGGACCCGGCTCTGCTTTATGAGGATGTTCCTGCGGGGAACCTCGCCTAGTTTGCGTAGTCACTTGGGATACTTAGTGTAGTCATGTATTAGACTACGTATTTTGTAACTGGACATGTATCAAGTTTTACATTTCAGACTTGTACTTTGGACTTATTTCTATATATGAGATGACTTTTGTGTTTGGAGCATTTATGATTCTTCTTCACTTAAAGAACTGTTAGCACATTTAGTCTTATCTTGTTATCTCTAGAACAGCTTACTGTACTTTATCTTAAGCGTAGGCTGGACATGGCTCGGCCCGGCCCAACAATTTGGGTAACGGATCGTGACACCGTGCCCCCGCGTGCGTTTTCCAATGCGCACCCCGACTTTCCGGCGTCCAACGCCGCCGACCCGGCCGCGCCCCGCCTCCTGTGCCCCGCGCGCTGTTCCCGCCGGTCGCCCCCGTGCCCGGCCAGCGTCCCCTTCGGCGCGCGTAGCCCCGTTCCGAGTTGACAGCACCTGCGTGTGCTTTCGGCGTGGATCGATTCTGTTTTCGAGTTCGTCTTCGTGGATTCGCGTGTCCCGAGTCCGAGGCAACCCTTCGGATTTCGTCGATTTGGGTAATTTCTGGTTAATCATAGTAGTTCGTCCCTCCCGTGTCTGTGATGAGATTGGTCCACAAATCTCCTTCGGGAATTCGATTTTTGGGTTACGTTTGTTTCCGAGATTTTTCGAAAAACTTTTGAGAAAGCTTCTGTTAGTTTGTTTTGTTTTTCCGAAACCTTCGAAAATGAATTCTGTGAATAATTTGGTTTTCGGATCTTTCCGATTTGTGCTGTGATGTTTTTGGGTTGGTTTCGGATTCCCGAATTCATTTCGGGTCGTTCCAAATTAATATTGGGAATGATTGTGGTTAGTTATATATATATTTTGGAATTTCCTGGTTTGGGATATTTGCAGGAAAATATTGGCACACTTTCCCAGTTTTTGGGTTGACCGAAAATGGAGAAAATGCTGCCGGATTTTCTATAAAATTTAATTATAATTTTAAAATGATTTTAAAATGGTTTTCGAAAAATATTAATATTTTGGATTTCGGGCGACGACCGTTGTGAAACCCATATTTTGTGAATAATTGTTATTAGTATTTTATTATTATTATTAGTGTTTTAGTATTAATTATTAGTATTTCTAATATTATTATTTTATTATTATTATATATGTTTGAGTGCAAATGATTTCGAAAATTAAACAACATGGATTTTTGAATTCAGACCCAGGCCTGAGCCCGAACCCAATTTCATTTTTTTTCCCTTCCTATTAAATCTGACTTGGCTTATATAAAAAAAAAAAACTGTTTGGAGAGCCGGTCCAATTTGGACCAGCACCTCTTCCCCTTCCCACGTTCAATAACTCCCTCCCCTATTTTTTCTCCACTCATTCACTTTGTTCCCCACGTTCTGGAAGGAGACTCTTCCTCTCTTTCTCTTTAATAAACCCACAATCCAATCACTAAACAACACACACCCCCTCACTTTCCTCCCCTACGGTTACTCCAGCATAACACCCACCCCAACTCTCCTTATATTTTCCACTTCCCCACGCTTTTCTCTTCACAAAAGAACTCTCTTCTTAAACTCTTTCTTCTTCATTGGTTGCATTCACAGAAAGTATTACTCACCCCCATATTTCCCCAACTCTCTTACTCTTTTCTACTCCCCACTACTTCTTCTCCCACAACTCTCTGGCCGAGCACAGAACCCCCACAGCCCCTTCGGCCGACCGTCGGGGCCCGGCCCCGTGCGACAGCTCCTCACCAGCGCCCCTCTCCCGCGGGCTCGACCCTTGCGCGGCCAACACCGCTCACGCCCCTGGCCGACTTCCTCCGGCGACCGCGCCTCCTCCGGCGTTCGCCGCCCCTTGCGCGACCCCGCGCTGTCCCCTGCGGATCCGCCTCCGGCGCGCCACCCTCTGGCCGAGCGCCGGCGCTCTCCCCGCCGTCCAGATCTGCGGCCCCCTTTGCCCCTCGGCGCCTTCCCCCGTCCAGTGCGCGTGGCTCCCTCCGCCGCAGTCAGCCCGGCGATCCCCCGCCGGCAGAACCCCGACCCCGCTGCGCTGTCCGCGTCCCGCCGCGTCAGCGTGCTCCGCTGCGCTGTCCAGCGCCCTTTCCCGCGGTCCTTGCTGTCCCCGCCGGCGTTCCCGCTGTCCGTGGACTCTCGTCGCTGTTCGGAACTTCGACCTGCTGCCGACTTAGTTCGGATTTCTTTTCCGAGATTTTTCCCGCGGCTCCCCGCCAACGAAACTGGTAATTTCTGGATAGTCACAGTAGTTCGTCCCCGTAGAGTCGATGATGATAGATCGGTCCCCCGGTTCCCTCTCGGAATCCGGTTAGCTGCGTTATATATTTTCGTTTAGCTGCGTTAGATTAATTTCCTGTGTTTTACTTGCTGGGTTGGTGTGATTTGGATGGATTATGGATTCCCGGATATTTCGGAAATTATTCGGTGGTGTTGGAATTATTTCTGTGGTGTTGGAAATCATTTTGGTGGATATTTCTGTGGACTATTTTGGGTTGGAAAATATTTGCAGGAATTTGTTGGCGCACTTCCCAGTTTTGGGTTTGTCCCGAAAATAGAGGAAGTGCTGCCCAAATTTTTTTACAAAAACTATATTTATATTGATTTCAAAATTGGTTTTCGAAAATGAATTTCTAAACTGATTTTTCGGGCGACGATCGTACCGGTCTGTGGGCCCCGGCAAATGCAAACGCACCGGTCCGACCGGACGTTGTGGTATTAGCCGAAGTTTGAGGAATGGACCGAGTCTGAGACTCTTAGTTTCATTTTCAATTATTTTATTTAACATTTAGGCTATTTATAATTAAATATTTAATTCTTGCACTTTAATTATTTATTTCAGTCATTTTCTCTTATTTAATGTAAAAGAAAATTATACAGGACATAAGCCCACCCTAGGACCATTAGCTGTGCCACTGTATTGTGTAGCGTAGTTTATTTTATATTTTTCTTTTTCTGGTGGATGTAATTTGGGTGGTTTTTGATTAGTCGCATAATCGTAGATTAGAGCGCAATTTACTGATTAATTAAGAACTAATTAAAATGGATAAAATATTAGTAAATAACTAGTTCACGGTTTATCACTAAAAGAAAACTGTATTTTTATAAATATATTACAAAACACAAAGTTTTCCAAATTGTAATTGATTCTCGTGTGTTTTCCAAATAATCCAATTAACCGGTTTAATCAACGCACGTAGTTGCGACGTAATCGTTAGCTGTAGTTTAATACAATTTAAAATTGATTAGGACAAAAACTAGAGATTGTAACTAGCACATCTAGATATGGGTTGAATATTGTTTCTAAGTCTGGAATCTCAAATGTAGGATTTCGAGGAAGTGTTTGACCTAGTTCCCCGGTACAGACTCTCGATCCAGTCACAATAACAAAGGCAAGTGCAGTTATGTCTATTTGGTAATTTATCTAGTAATTGTTTTATTGTAATTTTAAACCACATTGCTACACAGAACTCTCTCCTAGAGTTCGAATATTGACTCATTGATTGAATCTGATTGACTCGGGATATTGGGGGAGTAGTGTAGCGTCTATGACCAATACCCCTATATTGCATCATTGATTGTGCGAGCTGATTCCTCCTATACACGAGGATAGGCCGGACCGTATCATTAGGATATAATTGAATCATCCCAAGCCGGTCATAGTTCGTTACCTACTCAAATCACATTATTTTCAATTGTAGAATTGTTGAAAAATATTGTTAAAGTATTTCAAATTGTTTAACATTGCAAATTTCAAATTATTATTTGAATTATTGGATATTCGTAATTGTACTTTGCTCCCTCCTGACTGGAGACCCAACATTTTAGGTATCGTTGATGATGCTTTGTTCCACGGTATTTTTCCTGAGATTCCAACTAGAGGACGATGATCTCGAGGCTGATGAGCTGGATGCCTAGATTTTTCTTCTTCTTTTATAATTCATGATGTTGTGGAAAACAGTGTATTACAGATGTATCTTTATTTTATTGTAAAAAGTTTTTTTAAACTATTCGAATTATTAAAGTTGTGACAATTAGACTGTGTTGTTTATTTACCTGCATGAGTGATACAGCTTACTGCCGCCGTCTCAACAACGGTGCAGGCTGGGCATGATCCGGTTCGACCCAATTATTTGGGATCGGGTCGTGACATGTTTTTAGTGGTGGCCCATGCAGGTCAGAACAACAACTTAGGAAAACATATTTAGAAACAATTAGAACACTAGAACATCAATTTGTCACAACATAGGACCGAAATATATTATAAATAAATATTTTTGTTTGATTATAGACTGGTAGGATACCTTGCTTATGTATGCATCCTAAACCTTCCAGAGAATGACCATTGACCAAATCCTACTGGCGATGAGGTGTCATCTCCAGATCATACCCCATCTACTCAACCAAGCCCAGGGTCCTTTCCCTTACGGCTGTTTGACCGTCCTCATAGTGCACCCAGTGAAGTTTTCCCTACACTGGCAATTTCTACCTCATCTCAAACTGAGATACATTTCCTTGGTGGAGTATTCATTTTTGTTGCTCCACCAGT
The DNA here is from genome assembly GCA_029216955.1 of Iris pallida. Taxonomy (NCBI): domain Eukaryota; kingdom Viridiplantae; phylum Streptophyta; class Magnoliopsida; order Asparagales; family Iridaceae; genus Iris; species Iris pallida. The sequence continues at coordinate 17,900,313 of JANAVB010045020.1, forward strand.
ACCAGCAAACATCTTACAAATGGTTGCCCTATTTCAAGTAATCCTGGAGTTCCAGAAAGCTCAAGATGAAGCCTAGCAGAAACAGAAGAATATCACGAGAGAAGACATGAAGAACGTCATGATGTAACCTTAGTTATCCCCAACCAAGTTAGAGCAGAACTTTTGTCCTAGGAAGGATACCCTTGAAACTAGAAGATATTTGGGTCCCATCAAGTACTCTACTTTTCGGCAGTCTTGTCGTAAGAAGCTATGGGCTTGTAACTACTGCAAGAGGCCTGGTCATCAGACCGTTAGTTGCCGCAAGAGATTGGGACAATGTTTGGCATATGGATCTGCTAAACATCGGGTAAAGGATTGCCCCTTATCTTTCCATCAAACCAGAGCTCATATCCCAGCAACACCTGTTAGGCCATAACCTAAGGACCCTCTTCCTATCCAGCAGACCCTGCCCCTTACAATAAGGCATGATGCATACTCGAGGTTCATAGAAAAGGAAGCAGTTGGAGACTGCTCATACAAGAGCCAGAACCATGAGGAATAGTACCTAGAACCGCAGTATAGCATCATCTTTTTGGAAGTTGTAACAGGATGTCCTTATATCAATCATAAGAGTTTTTGCTGGAATTCTTCACATGAATAGAAGTTTTTGTTACACCCTTATGGCAGATGTTTTCCTGATAGTCTCTCCCGGATTATCCCAGATCTAGACATAGGATTCACCCCTGACCTAGTCCCCGGCTCTTACCCTAATTCTAAAGGATGTTACAGAGTCAACCCGAAGTTGGCCAAGAAGATGAAGGACCAGATCAATGAAGACTCTAGGACTTATTCAGAGTGGAACTTCACTTTAGGGAGTACCTATCTTGTTTGTGTCCAGAAGGATGGAACAACGGATGTGCATCGATTACCAGACACTAAAGAACAAGTACTTTCTGTCTGGATCGAGGATCTGTTTGATCTGGTTGTGTGGAGTTAGGGTGTTTCGAAGTTTGACTTAAGATTTGACTTCCATCAAATCAAAGTCAGGAAAGAGGACATTTCCAAGACGGCGTTCAAACACCAAGTATGGGAAGTTTTCTTTGGTCAGGACGTTGGACTGCCAAATGCTCCTGCTGTGTTCATGAATCTCACTGAACAGAGTTTTCATGAGTATTTGAATCAGTTTATCTTCTCCATAGATAACATTCTGATATATTCGAAGACTGAAGAAGAGCATGAAGAACATCTGAGGAAGTTTTGGAAACTTTGAGGAAAAAGAAGTTTTATGGTAAGTTATCTGAACGTGGATCTTTGACAAGGTGGACTTTTGGCCATGTTGTCAAGAGAAGAAATTTTGATGGAAGATAGCTGCTGTTGAAAAGTGGTATACCCCAAGTTCAATTCAGAAGTTTCTTGAACTTGGCCGGCTACTATCAGAAGTTCGTGAAGGATTTCGCCAAGATTGCTGAGCCGATGACGAAGCTCACTTAGGAAGAATGAAGAGTTCATCTGAACGAAAGTTTGCCAGGCGGCATTGAGGAGCTGAAAAAGAGACTTACCACTACACCAATCCTTGCGCTACCCGCAGGAACCGGTGGGTTCTCCATTTACAGTAATGTCTCTGGAAAGGACTGGGTTGCGTTCTTCAACAACATGGGAAAGTATTGCTTACACGTGTAGGCAACTACAGACTCATGAGAAGAATCATCCCACGCCTAATTTGAATTGCTGCAATTATCTTTATTTTGAAGCTATGGAAGTATGATTTTTATGGAAAGGGAGTGAAAATATGTACGGACTACAAAAGTCTGAAATATGTCTTCACTCAGAAAGGGCTGAATGTTAGACTAAGAAGATGGCTGAAGCAGATGAAGGACTTCGACATCAACCTGCAGTACTATTCAGGTAAGGATAATGTGGTCGCTGATGCACTTAGTCGATACCAGTGGCGATATTCTTAACCAAGGAGTGGCACCTACTAGAAGACGTTGAGAAGTTTGGATTGGAGGTTATACTACCTGGAAATAGAAGGACGGAGCTGGATGCTGATGAAGTTCGAGGCTGATGGACGAAATCAAGAGGACGTAGTTTTAAAACAAGGCACTTTGCAGGCTTAGAGATCAAGTGTTGGCAAGAACACTTGAGGGTTTCTAAATTGATCAGCAGTGGAACTCTGAAGAATAGTACGAGACTTTCCGTATCGGCTGACAAACGGAGGAAACAAGTTGATGAAAGAAATGCACCATTCGCAGTATTCAATAAATTCGGAGTGGAAGTAGAAGCATATAAGCGATGAACTTTGAGTAAGGATTGCCTTGTTCCCAAGGAGGGAAGGGCACCAATTGGATTTTAATAAACCGACTGACTAAGTCAGCACACTTTCAAAGTTGGTTTATCCACTAAGAAGTGGGCAGCATTGTACGGGAAGCACATCTACCGGATTCATGGAGTACCGCGGGACAAGCAATCAGAGAGGTCAATCCAGACGCTTGAAGATGTTTGAGATGTTGCGTCTCGGAATTTGGTAGGTCTTGGGAAGACCAAAATGCATTTGGTGAAGTTTTCTCCTACCAGAGGAACAATCAGTTTTGACGGAGCTGGAAATTGAGGCCAAGTACATCAGGCCATTTGAAGTTTAGGACGAGTTGGAAGTAGCGTACCAGTTAGCTCTACCAGCTAATCTTGAGAGGTTGCAACGTCTTCTACGTCACAGCTCAGACGTTACATTTCGGATCCGAGTCACATTTTGGATAATTCAGAACTGAAGATTGGAATCAACCTTTCAGTGCCAGAGAAATCAGTTGCAAGTCTAGTCAGAGATGAGAAGATCAGAATTTGAGCCATCATTTAAACTCATATTCCTTATCTTTTCGTTCTAAACTTGACTGATGCTGCTAAGTTAGCCTAGTTTTGTAAGCTGTCTTTTTTTCAAGCTTGATCATGACGGTATTTTATTGGGTGCACCCACTAATATATTGTCTAATCAGGACCGGTGCATGATGGTCTGATCAACCTCGTATACTTTGGTTCGCTTTTGTATTTTTCTACATGGATGATATCATCAATGAAACTTGTCCTAAACCGTCTCATCCACGACTGCCTTGAAATTCTTATTGTTGGACCTGAGTTACGGGCGTAGTACCCGTACATGTTTGAATCTCCTACCCTGCCTTTAATTTCGAGGACGAAATTTTCTAAGGAGGGAAGATTGTGAAACCCATATTTTATGAATAATTGTTATTAGTATTTTATTATTATTATTAGTGTTTTAGTATTAATTATTAGTATTTCTAATATTATTATTTTATTATTATTATATATGTTTGAGTGCAAATGATTTCGAAAATTAAACAACATGGATTTTTGAATTCAGACCCAGGCCTGAGCCCGAACCCAATTTCATTTTTTTCCCTTCCTATTAAATCTGACTTGGCTTATATAAAAAAAAAATTGTTTGGAGAGCCGGTCCAATTTGGACCAGCACCTCTTCTCCTTCCCACGTTCAATAACTCCCTCCCCTATTTTTTCTCCACTCATTCACTTTGTTCCCCACGTTCTGGAAGGAGACTCTTCCTCTCTTTCTCTTTAATAAACCCACAATCCAATCACTAACCAACACACACCCCCTCACTTTCCTCCCCTACGATTACTCCAGCATAACACCCACCCCAACTCTCCTTATATTTTCCACTTCCCCACGCTTTTCTCTTCACAAGAGAACTCTCTTCTTAAACTCTTTCTTCTTCATTGGTTGCATTCACAGAAAGTATTACTCACCCCCATATTTCCCCAACTCTCTTACTCTCTTCTACTCCCCACTACTTCTTCTCCCACAACTCTCTGGCCGAGCACAGAACCCCCACAGCCCCTTCGGCCGACCGTCGGGGCCCTGCCCCGTGCGACAGCTCCTCACCAGTGCCCCTCTCCCGCGGGCTCGACCCTTGCGCGGCCAACACCGCTCACGCCCCGGCCGACTTCCTCCGGCGACCGCGCCTCCTCCGGCGTTCGTCGCACCTTGCGCGACCCCGCGCTGTCCCCGCGAATCCGCCTCCGGCGTGCCACCCTCTGGCCAAGCGCCGACGCTCTCCCCGCCGTCCAGATCTGTGGCCCCCTTTGCCCCTCGGCGCCTTCCCCCGTCCAGTGCGCATGGCTCCCTCCGCCGCAGTCAGCCCGGCGATCCCCCGCCGACAGAACCCCGACCCCGCTGCGCTGTCCGCGTCCCGCCGCGTCAGCGTGCTCCGCTGCGCTGTCCAGCGCCCTTTCCCGCGGTCCTTGCTGTCCCCGCCGGCGTTCCCGCTGTCCGTGGACTCTCGTCGCTGTTCGGAACTTCGACCTGCTGCCGACTTAGTTCGGATTTCTTTCCCGAGATTTTTCCCGCGGCTCCCCGCCAACGGAAACTGGTAATTTCTGGATAGTCACAGTAGTTCGTCCCCGTAGAGTCGATGATGATAGATCGGTCCCCCGGTTCCCTCTCGGGAATCCGGTTAGCTGCGTTATATATTTTCGTTTAGCTGCGTTAGATTAATTTCCTGTGTTTTACTTGCTGGGTTGGTGTGATTTGGATGGATTATGGATTCCCGAATATTTCGGGAATTATTCGGTGGTGTTGGAATTATTTCTGTGGTGTTGGAAATCATTTTGGTGGATATTTCTGTGGACTATTTTGGGTTGGAAAATATTTGCAGGAATTTGTTGGCACACTTCCCAGTTTTGGGTTTGTCCCGAAAATAGAGGAAGTGCTGCCCAAATTTTTTTACAAAAACTATATTTATATTGATTTCAAAATTGGCTTTCGAAAATGAATTTCTAAACTGATTTTTCGGGCGACGATCGTACCGGTCTGTGGGCCCCGGCGAAATGCAAACGCACCGGTCCGACCGGACGTTGTGGTATTAGCCGAAGTTTGAGGAATGGACCGAGTCTGAGACTCTTAGTTTCATTTTCAATTATTTTATTTAACATTTAGGCTATTTATAATTAAATATTTAATTCTTGCACTTTAATTATTTATTTCAGTCATTTTCTCTTATTTAATGTAAAAGAAAATTGTACAGGGCATAAGCCCACCCTAGGACCATTAGCTGTGCCACTGTATTGTGTAGCGTAGTTTATTTTATATTTTTCTTTTTCTGGTGGATGTAATTTGGGTGGTTTTTGATTAGTCGCATAATCGTAGATTAGAGCGCGATTTACTGATTAATTAAGAACTAATTAAAATGGATAAAATATTAGTAAATAACTAGTTCACGGTTTATCACTAAAAGAAAACTGTATTTTTATAAATATATTACAAAACACAAAGTTTTCCAAATTGTAATTGATTCGTGTGTTTTCCAAATAATCCAATTAACCGGTTTAATCAACGCACGTAGTTGCGACGTAATCGTTAGCTGTAGTTTAATACAATTTAAAATTGATTAGGACAAAAACTAGAGATTGTAACTAGCACATCTAGATATGGGTTGAATATTGTTTCTAAGTCTGGAATCTCAAATGTAGGATTTCGAGGAAGTGTTTGACCTAGTTCCCCGGTACAGACTCTCGATCCAGTCACAATAACAAAGGCAAGTACAGTTATGTCTATTTGGTAATTTATCTAGTAATTATTTTATTGCAATTTTAAACCACATTGCTACACGGAACTCTCTCCTAGAGTTCGAATATTGACTCATTGATTGAATCTGATTGACTCGGGATATTGGGGGAGTAGTGTAGCGTCTATGACCAATACCCCTATATTGCATCATTGATTGTGCGAGCTGATTCCTCCTATACACGAGGATAGGCCGGACCGTATCATTAGGATATAATTGAATCATCCCAAGCCGGTCATAGTTCGTTACCTACTCAAATCACATTATTTTCAATTGTAGAATTGTTGAAAAATATTGTTAAAGTATTTCAAATTGTTTAACATTGCAAATTTCAAATTATTATTTGAATTATTGGATATTCGTAATTGTACTTTGCTCCCTCCTGACTGGAGACCCAACATTTTAGGTATCGTTGATGATGCTTTGTCCACGGTATTTTTTCTGAGATTCCAACTAGAGGACGATGATCTCGAGGCTGATGAGCTGGATGCCTAGATTTTTCTTCTTCTTTTATAATTCATGATGTTGTGGAAAACAGTGTATTACAGATGTATCTTTCATTTTATTGTAAAAAGTTTTTTTTAAACTATTCGAATTATTAAAGTTGTGACAATTAGACTGTGTTGTTTATTTACCTGCATGAGTGATACAGCTTACTGCCGCCGTCTCAACAACGGTGCAGGCTGGGCATGATCCGGTTCGACCCAATTATTTGGGATCGGGTCGTGACAACCGTATTGGTCAATGGGCCCTGGCTAAGTGCAAACGAAATTGGCTTCGCCCGGACGTTGAGGCATTAGCCTATATGACGATTGGACCAATATCTGAGACTCATTATTAATTTAATTTATTTTTTATTATTTAGTTTATTCATAATTAATTTGTAGGATAATTTTAGAACTAACAACTGTTTCTCTTATTTCAATTTATGTAAAATAAAATTGTAATGGGCATAAGCCTAACCTTTCTATTTTTTCAGTGGCCTGTAATTTTGTAGCGTAGGTTTTCTGTCATTTTCTGGTTTTTGCTGATTTTTAGCGTACGCGTAAATCAAAAATAAATATTATTTTGAATAGAAAATTAATGAAGTTTTCTCACATTAAAATTTACAAGCTTTTTATATTTTAACAACGATCATGTTTTCTCATTAAAACAAGAAATATAGTTTTATACGTATAATTACGAAAATACAAAGTTTTAATCAAATAAATTGGTAACTACGAGTTTTTTCAAAATACAAGTTAAATTGATCTTTCCCTCGTTATTAATTACAACGCACCGATAATCGCATTTTGTTCGTGTTTAATAAATAAAGATTTAAAATTGATTAGGACACAATTAGAGATTTCAACTAGTATAGTTAGCTTGGTAACCCTGGATTCTGAGTCAACTTCTCGAATGTAGGATTTCGAGGACGAGTCTAAATCCCATCTCGAAGTCTTCATCCCTTTAAGTCCAGTCCAATTTGCGGCAAGTACATTTTGTGTTAGTTTACAATTATTTAGTAATCGTTTTATTGCAAGTTTAAACCACGATGCAACACGAAACTCTCTCTGAGAGTACTGACTGTAACTACTGTAACTACTGTAACTGTTTGGGAACTGGAGGAGTAGTGTAATGAGTATGACCACATCCAAAGTAACTTAGAACTGTATTAGCTTACCCCTCATACACACGGGGATAAGCCGTATCGTATCAATAGGATACAACTGTACAACCCAAGCCGGTCATATTCATTGCCTATTCACATCACAATACTGTAACTGCTGGAATTTATTCCAAATTGTTTAAAAGTGCATGATTCTATTATTATTTTAATTGTCAAATTAGCATGAATTGTACTTTGCTCCGTCCTGACTGGAGATACATTTTTAGGGGATTATGAGGATGCTGAGATGTTATACAACAGCTATTACGACCCGGTTCTGTATCCCGTGGTGCTGCCAGAGTCCCCTTTGGAGGACGCAGGGACTGAGGCCGTTGAGCCGACTGTTTAGCTAGATTTTCCTTTTTTCCCGTTTTGTTGTTTCTTTGGAAATTTTTTTTATTTGAATTCAGTTCATTTACTTTCCAGTTGTATTTATTTCAATGTTTAATAAAGTTTTAAATTCCCGAATATTGAGTTGTGACAAATATAGATGTTGTTGTGGTTACCTGCTAATGAAACAGCTTACTGCCCGCCGTCTCAACAACGGTGCAGGCTGGGCATGATCCGGTTCGACCCAATTATTTGGGATCGGGTCGTGACAAATGGTACACACCAGGAGTATGGGCGCCAGGGACCATGAGTGGGTTTCTTCTTCACCGCTCTGATATCTTATATTTTGTACTTGGCGTTTAGCCACCGACACCTGTTTAGCCGGCAGTTCTGGACATTTAGTTCCTTACATAATTGTAATTAAATTAGACTGCAGCTGACTACGGTTATGTACTATTAACTCTCGGTACTAGCTTATCATTTTGTATAGCTAGGCTCATGAATCATTTTGATGAAGCGTCGGGGACGCCTTACTGCTTTGTCTTATATGATCATTATTTACTGCTTCTTGTTTTGATTGATTGAGATATAGATGCTCTGTGAGACCATAGGAGACTTGATTGTAGCATACACCCCCTAGTCTTTTGACAGCCACGATCGCCGTATGACGTTTATATACCTCATATGGAGTAGCTGACCTAGTCCGTCTCAGTATTCCGATACTAGGGCGTGACATAAGCAGTTTACACCTCCCACAAAACCTGTTTTGCTTAGAATGACCCTTCCCGTCAAATGGACATTAGAAGTAGCCGTTAGAAGCAATTTTTTGGGTAAATTAAATTTTGTACTACCCAAAATACCTCTCAGAAGCTAACGTTAACATTGTGGCTCCCTTTCATTCTCTATATATAGGATGGTTTTGAAAGACATGCAACCAAGTATTCTATTTTCTACTTTTTCGACCGGTTTGTTGGAAAAAATAACATTATATATATATTTTTTATCTTCCTTTTTTAAAAAAAACTTTTTGCTCTCATTTAATGTATTGAAGCTTTTCTTACTTACAGATCTCATATCCAACTGCAAATTATGGCCAGTAGCTCGCAATCTTCATTCTCAAGACGTCCAAATAGATTTGCCTCGCTAGCAAAATAAGGTATTTTAGAAAACTTAAGCAGTTTACACCTCCCGCAAAACCTATTTTGCTTAGAATGACCCTTCCCGTCAAATGGACATTAGAAGTAGCCGTTAGAAGCAATTTTTTGGGTAAATTAAATTTTTTACTACCCAAAATACCCCTCAAAAGCTAACGTTAACATTGTGGCTCCCTTTCATTCTCTATATATAGGATGGTTTTGAAAGACATGCAGCCAAGTTTTCTGTTTTCTACTTTTTCGACCGGTTTGTTGGAAAAAATAACATTATATATTTTTTATCTTCCTTTTTAATACTTTTTTGCTCTCATTTAATGTATTGAAGCTTTTTCTTACTTACAGATCTCATATCCAACTGCAAATTATGGCCAGTAGCTCGCAATCTTCATTCTCAAGATGTCCAAATAGAAATTGTGGAAGAACATTTATTGCCATTGTGAATTAATTAGTCAAAGACTTCAGGGACACCAACAAATCCTGGAAGAAGATTCTACGGGTGTGCAAAATTTTCAACAAATTCTTGTGGTTTTCTACTATGGGAGGATAAGAAACTTTCAGAATACTATCAAATTGTAATGTGGAATTTAATGAAAGAATGAAAGGAGCACCGAGGCCAAGGTTTACAACCTATTTATAGAGAATCGACAGTGGCGGTGGCAACAAGTGAACCAAGACCATACTTCAACATACATATTTTGCAATTTATTTTTGAATTTTTGATATGTTTAGTAATATTTAAGTTGTTTGTTTGAGGATTACATGTGATGAAAAGAAATTTGTACCAAGGTTTACAATTCCAGTTTCAAATGAATTTTGCATTCCAGTTCCAAAATGAAACATCAACATGAAATTTGCATTCCAGTTCCAAAATGAACTACACATATGAACACATAGCAAATACATTTCAAAATGTAAACTGCATATATGAGCAAAATATAAACTGCAAAATGTAAACTGCACATATGAGCAAAATGTAAACTGTATTCCAGTTCCAAAATTCGAACACATATGAGCAAAATGTAGACCATATGAGCAAAATTCGAATACATCCAAATACAGTGCAAAATCTGAAGACATTAAGAGTTCACCAAAGACCAAAATATAAACTGTCATGTTCATCAAACTGCCATGTTCATCAAATTCGAACACATTAGATTGCATTTGTTCAACAAAAAGCTTCACATCAGCAGTATAATAGGCTAGTATACTTCACACATACATTTGTTCAACAACATTCTTCATCCAAAATATAAACACATCCATTTGTTCAACAACATTCTTCATCATCAATATATAAAATGTACATAATTCACACCCCACATAAACTTTACAAAATTTCCCAAAAGCCAAAATAATTGCTTCCACATGCCAGCATCGACCTATCATCCACAATTTGCTTTGCTCCCACATGCTTGTATACTGCAGAAAATGAAGTAAGAGTTAGAATTGATAAAATGAAGTAAAAATTGTAAAGAAAGAAGATGATGAAATGAAGAAGAATTAGGAACTTGTAGCATGACAAAATGAGGTAGGGACAGCAACATAGCAAAATGAGGTAGGGACAGTGGCTCAGAAGAGTTAGTGAGTAAAAAATTTATGGACAACAATATGTAGCATGACAAAATGAGGCAGGGATAGCAACATGTAGCATGACAAAATCCCCACAAACAGAGCACCCCACAGACAGAGCACCCCACAAAATTTATCATTTGCTCCTCACAAACAGAGCACTCTACAGCATTATAGCAACAAGTAGCATCCCAATTCATCATTGCCACACAGATCCACCCACATAACTCCAACTCATCATTGCCAACTTTCAGAATGGGTCACCAAAATTATAAAGATTATTTACTTGTCTACAACCTATGAAAAGATGAGTAACAAATAATTAAAATGCCAAATTTTAAAATGACTAACAAATAATTAAAAAGTCATGTATCAGAACTAACCTTTGGATGTAACACTCTCCCCCTTGCAACACTTTCAAAATTATGGTCTACATTTCTTTCAAAATGAGGTGTTGGATTACCATGACACGCATGCAGGGTTGACTTGGAGAGCTTAGGCCTACCTGGTTTGCCTTTTGGCACTGCCACCTTCTTCTTAAAAGGATTTGGGTATGCTCTTGAGTTATGTCCTAACTGCTTGCACTTGCCACAGGTGATAGTGGCTCTAGTCATGACTTTTCCAGCTTCCTTCTTAGACATTCTTTCATCATCTTGTTTCTTTCTCTTCTTTTGCCTTCTCCCAGTTTGGATGTGGACCACAGGGGGTATCATAGGTACAATATTTTGAAGCTGTCTTAGATTTCTCATTGAAAGAGGATTGATTACCTCTGCATAAGCCTTCAAGTATGTAGACTTATGGTAGTACTTATCTACATAGTGTTCAAGTAGGTGTCTCTTCCTCTTAATACATGCAGCTGCATGCTCACAAGGAATGCCTGTGACTTGCCATTTTCTACAACTGCAAGTCCACAATTCCAAGTCCACTGCCTCATTAAGTCCTCTCTGACTCACTTCAAACTTATTGAATCTAGAAGTAATAACAACACATTTTTTTGCACCCAGAGAAACTTCTTCCAGCTTTTTCATTAATTTAGGAACAATGACCCCATCATGAGCTCCCATTCTTTCTCTCTTCTCATGGAACCTGACCATGAGCATTCTTCTTATAGTTTTCAGCAGACAGATAATAGGCTTGTCCCTTGCTTTCAATATGTGTTTATTCCATGATTCACACATATTATTGCTTGAGAGATCACACTTAGAATTGGTTAAGAACCCATGCTTTGACCACTGTCCTGGAGGAAGTTTCTCCAACTATTCATAAGCCTTCTTGCTTACTTTCATGATCTTATTCATTCCTTTTTCATAATCAACTAAGGTGTATGCCTCTGAAGCTTCCCACAACAGATACTTAAACTTGGACCCTGGATGTTTCTTCTTGAAATTGTCATATATGTGCCTAACACAAAATCTATGCTCTGCATTAGGAAGAAGTATGTGAAACACATCCAACATGCTCTATCATAAATCCATGTGATTGCTTCCATCCATACCAAGTGCATCCAATAGTTGATCCATGAACCGGTTCCAAGTTTTTTTATTTTCTATCTCCCCAACAGCCCAAGCAATAGAGAAAAAATTGTTATTACCATCTCTTCCCATTACATTAAGAAGTTTTCCTTTGTACTCAGTCTTCAGAAAACACCCATCTAGACCAATGAATGGTCTGCAAACTTCTTTAAAACCCTTTATCACAGCCTTCAAGTGTAGAACACCCTCACAAATCTGATGGACTTTCCATCCTCTACTTCTCCTTTGACCCTAACAACACTCCCAGGATTAGTAATCATCACCAACCATGATGTAAGCATATTGTTCTTAGACATGCCCATCAATCAACTCTAATGGCTTCTTCTTTGCCCTTATAATTTTGTGTCTTAAACAGTCAATCTCCAAATCTTCTGTAATATGGGTTCTAAACCCAGCACACTTCCAGTCTGGATCATTTCTGAACCTGTGTATATATTTGTTTGTAAGCCATGTAGCAGTAGCTTGTCTATTTGTAAACCCCCTAAATTTTCACTACGATTTTTAATTTTTTATTATTATTTTGTATTAGTTTTATTTTCGGTATTTTACGTTGAGTACAAATACGTATATACGAAGTATATTTTTATACGAAGGTTTATAGTATAGAATTCTTCATATAGAAAATAAGCATATTTTTCTAAAATTATATAAGGTAAATATTTTTATCTTGTTTGAGCACGAAATGTAACATATCGTATTTTGTGAAAACTCTAATTGTCACGACCTATTACCCAAAGTGTTGGGCCGGGCTGAGCCATGTCCAGCCTACGCTTGGTAAAAGCGTAGTAAGTTGTTCTAAGAGTTTATACATGAATGATACTAAGTGTGCTAACATTTAAGCCAAATAAGATTTTATCACAACACAGCTTCTATTAATGAAAGTAAACAAGTGTTACAAGTTATTACACTTCAAATGTATGATACTGGAGACAAAGTCCAGTATCCAAATATAAGTTCAAACCAAAGTCTAAGTCTCAAACACATAAAAGATATCTAAGTAAGGTTTCCCGCTGGAGCCTCTTCTGGAGCTAAGGCCAGGTCCTCAAAAGCTACACCATAGTAGGTGTCACATAGCATTTCTTCCTCGAAAAGTACACCTACAACGTTATCCTGTCAGGACGGGAGCAAGTACTTGTACTACAAACATATAATACTGATCATGACATGGTAAGAGATGAAATGACTGTAATCCTGACATGGCACAATCTATCATGTAAAATCACAGCTATCATGGCAAGGATGTATTTGTCATGGCGACACATGCATATATATAGTTTAAAACTGGAGCAGGTACGTGATCGTCAATAGGTGTAAAATGTACTATGGCACAAGTATATAAAATATACTTCCGTACAAGTAAGCAAGCGATAGATGTACATACGTACAAATACAACTGGTACGCCTACGACAAGGTATACATATAAAATGTCAACCTTGCTCGGTACATACGTACGGAAGAAGGAGGCATGATCGCGTACTCAACTGTCAGTTTCCCCCATGTCCCAGTAACCATCATGTGAGATATGTAAAAGCTCTTCTAAGCATGTGAAGATACTGAGAATCCGTATAAAGCATGTAATGATATGACTTTGCAGTTTCCATAAAGCAATATTTTAACATGGTTCAATCACATTTCATTATCATATGCAGTAAATAAGTTTGTAGGGGTACTTGCCTCGAGCAAAGCAAGGATAAGGATATGTAGCTATAGATGTCCGGTGTCCTGTCAAAATGATATACAGTCTTAGTCTCTAAGTTATGATTAAGATTACACTAGTGTTGTGACACGGCTCCTAATAGGACACTAGCTAGGTAAAGCTCTAGTAGTCCAAAGTGAGGTGTTACAACATCTAGACTAACAAGTAGGTCTCTACACTAAGGTAGGGTAAGGTCCCGATACTAAAATATCCCAAAAACACACAAAAACACACAAGTCAATATTAATTAATTAATTAATAAGACTGTACATTGTGTTCCAATAATTATTAAGATAGTTATACAGTCCTATTTTATATGAAATAATATATCATATTGATCCTTGTTAATTATAGTAATTTAATATAAATTTTTTGGAATTTATAATCCAGTGTAAGTATTTATTAAAAATTAGAATACAACTGTACATTGAAAATGAGTTCTGGTTTACTATTTTTAAACAGTGTCAAAATAGTAAATTAAATCATGAAAAAATTATATTAATTAACATAGTATTTTATAGTAATTTTTCTAGAATTTATTCAGCAATAAAAAGTTGTCTGAAAATTCAAAGTTCAGAAATCACAGATTCTGAAATTAAATAAATAATTACTTAATGTATTTGTCCGCGTATTTGAAATTGAACCGAAGTCCAGATACGGAATCCGAAGCCATGAATCAAGTCCAACATGACTCCACTAGACCCCGAATATGTGTAGGCTCACCTAAGTCCGATCAACCCATGCTAGGCTTGGACTTAGAGTGGTCGTTTGCACAAAGTACGTAAAATCATAAATAAATGTGAAATTTAAATATATGTAATTTAAAGGAATTTAAATTGCAGAAATTGAAAACGTACATATTACAGTATGGTACTGTATTTATAAATACGTATTACAGTATAAGCACTGTATTTATTTACATATTACAGTATAGGCACTGTATTTATAATGACATAAATAAATGACAGAATTAAATGACAGAATTTAAAATACATATTACAGTATAGGCACTGTATTTATATTGACATAATTTAAATAACATAAATTAAATGACTGAATTTAAAATACATATTACAGCATAGGCACTGTATTTATATTGACATAATTTAAATAACATAAATTAAATGACAGAATCTAAAATACATATTACAGTATAAACACTGTATTTATATTGACATAATTTAAATAACATAAATTAAATGACATACATTAAATGACTGAATTAAATAACATAAATTAAATGACAGAATAATATATATATATATATATATATATATATATATATATATATATATATATATATATATATATATATATATATATATATATATGAGGACATCAAAACACAAGGAAAAACCAATATTATGTTTAATATTATTTTATCATAATTTAATGATAGAAATTTCATATATATATTAATTAACAAATATATAAAATATAATTTCCACAGAAATTATTATTCAGAAAATACCAAAAATAGTATAATATAGTATATACAATTATATATATATATATATATATATATATATATATATATATATATATATATATATATATATATATATATATATATATATATACTATATTATACTGTTTTTGGTATTTTCTGAATAATAATTTCTGTGGAAATTATATTTTATATTTCTGTGGAAATTATATTTTATATATTTTGTTAATTTATATATATATATATATATAATATATATATATATATATATATATATATATATATATATATATATATATATATATATTATACAAAACACAAAGGTTTTTGAATCCTAGGGCTGACTGTGCCAAGATAAAGAGTGGTTGAGATTTAATCTTGGTGAATCAACGGTTGTGGAGTTTTATGGGGAAGAGCATTATTGGGAGTGGAGTTTTATGGGAAAGAGCATTATTGGGAGTGGGGAAATGAACCATGCCCTATGGGCACGGGTTATGACTAGTATATATATATAACACTAAAATAACCCAAAAATAACCCAACAATAACAATAGAGGGATTTGAACCCAGCCCTCTCGGCCAAAGAGCAGGGCTCACGCGCGCACGCGCTGACCGGGGGGGCTGACTTAGCCGCTGGCTTGAATTGGGGGTCCCTTTTAAATTTATGGTTAAATTATTAAACAGTTTCGGTTAACAGCCACTCGGAGATCCGACCCGCTATGGGTCACCATCTTCGTGTCTGAAGCTTTGGACACTTCAAAACGTTTCCAGTTCGTGTCGTGGTCTTTCCAGACACGAATTTTCGTGTATAAGGATACTGTTATGCTCGTCGTGTCGTGCTAGATACTATTGTGCCAATTACGTGTCACCACAACACGTTTTCCAGCCGTGTCCGCGTGTCCTAAACGAGGGCTAGGGTTTTCTTCTTCGTTTTCGTGTGTCGGGGTGAGTCGGGAATGGAGGCAAATGGTTCGCCTTGTCGAGACAAATATATCCGTGTCAAGAAAATAATAAATTGATGTAGAAATGGGGGAGGTCGACAAACCCGAACGGTCGGGCGGCGGCGGCGACGACGCTGCGGTGGCCGACGACGACGGCGGGCTGCTGCGACGGGTCGGGCTCGCAGTGCTCGACTCGCTAGTACCCTTGGTCGTCGACGGCGGGGTCTGTGCGCGTAGAACGGAGGGTTCGCCGGAGTTCGGTCGACGACGATGATCGCCGTATCAGAACAGGACAGTAAAGGAATTTTAAAATAATAAATTTGAGGATTTAATATTAATAATTAGGATTTTTTTACATTGGGGTGTATACCTATTTATAGAAAAATATAATAAGGACAAACTAACCATGGTTAATTACTAATTTGATCCTAGGGTTAGATTTTTACCGTTTTGCCAAAACGGGAAGAAATGCAGTTTTTACGGTAGCAGTTATTTAATTACAAAAATTCAAATGACGTCCAAACGACTCCAAACAAATAGCAGAAAAAATTCTAAAATTAATAAAAAAAAATATTTAGAACCTAATGGAATCAATTTGGGGGCAAATTTGGCATTTTTTTATTTATTAATTTTTTTGAAAATAGGGATTACACTAATTATTTAAAAGACTATTTTTTTATTTATCTAAGTATAAGTAATAGTTTAGAAAAAAAAATATGTTTTATGTCAAATACTATTTGCATGCGAGTACATGAAACTTAATTCATGTATATATTTAGAATTTTTGAAATTATTATTTATCCTAATTTACTAAAAAAATATTTCGAAGTATTTTCTATTAATATTTAAATATTTATTACAATTTTGAAATTAATTATTATTATTATTTATTATAAAGATATTTCAAAATTCTTGGATTTAATGTTTAAATCATTTATGGTAATTTAAAATTAGATTTGATATGATGATTTTTTTTAAAAATAGTTTTAAACTGTAGATACGATTTATCTAGATACATATTAGGTTGAGATTTATTGAATTGATTTAATTTAAATTAAATAAAGGAATTATCAAAAGGGGTTTTAAATTGTTCCTAATACTTATCAAACCAGGATACCTCCACCCTATATATATATGGGAGCATTCAATTACTTTCTCCACAAATTCTCCATCTACAACCTAAACTAGTGCATCGTGTCCGTGTCCGTGTCTTTTTCCATCCACTATATTTTTTACAAATACAATGATTATTTTCGTGTCCACATTTCGGACAAAATTCACCCCGTGTCATGCAGGACACGTACAATCAAATTAACCACCACCACCATCATCTTCCCGACACCCTCCCCGTAACCTTCAGCACCACTGCCACCTGTCGCCTTCCGACATCCAGCAGCACCACGCCCAGCCATCTCCCGGTAACTCCGACATCCCGTTTCCCTCAACCACGCCACCGCAACCGCCGACTCCATCCCCTGCAGCCCCTCGCCCAAGCTCACCACTGTGGTCATCACCACCAACCCGCAACTCTCCGACTACATCCCCGTCATCCGGCCAACACCAACCCCATCCACCAAAGACCTGCCCAGCCTATTCCTGCCACCCGACTACCAACAACCACCACCATCATCATCAAATTAACCTCTACCAGCATCGTCGCCATGGCGACACAGCCACCGCAGCATCCCAACCACCAGTCGGACCCCCCTAAATCCCTCTGGTGACCAGCGCCACCAGCAACACCCCACCTACAACTCCGAACCCGCCACCACGGGCGTAACCACCATCACCGTCGACATCATCATCACCACCACCGCCTAGGCCAGTGCCAACCACCCAAAGACCACTGCCATCTCCGCCACAGCTGGCTACCACTTGTGCCCGGCCACCCCGTACCTTCTCTTCAGACTGCCACCCGTCCCTGCTGTTTGCCATTAAAATCTTTTTATTACAAATTTTAATTACAAACAGAATAGTGTTACAATGTAGGATTTAGACGTAGTCCTAGGAGAACACTTTTGTTTATTTGGGTCCCTTGTGCCGATGGAGCGAGTGGTAATACGTTGACTCCGTTGACGATTTGACGACAGTTATCGGTTCTCTGAAGGTCTGAGTTGCTCTAGATGCTGGAGCTCACGGAGAAGAAGAAGATGTTGAGTGTCTGTATCTGCCTCTCTGTGTGTGTGTTTGTAGGTTTGTGCCCTTTTCAGAAGAAAATGATCCCTCTATTTATAGTCTGCAGGCTGGCTGCTCATGCACGCATATGTAGGATACGCCAGTTTGTGGGGATGCCACGTGGTGATTGCTGATGGAGGCACATGGGTGGCACACTTGGATTGAGGAGTTGAACTCTTTTCGTTGCATTTGTGGGCTACGGCAGAGCTGCCACGTAGCAGTAGAGAAAATCTTTCGGTTGCTGAGATCTTGGATGATTAGCACCCCTTCATCGGCTGAACTGAGTCAAAAAGACACGTGTCACGTATCTGTAGCTCAAAGATCTCAGATTTGGTGGAGAGTAATCTGATAGAATGCGCCTAGGATTGGGCGCATGATGAGACTTTGGTTTGTAACCTTTAGGAGTCACGAACCAGTCTGGATGTACGGCTTTTGAGGTGCATGCGAGGCATCAGTAGTGACTTTGACTTCTGTCTTTAGGGATCAGAGAAAAGTCTGAGGCGCATGGCTTTTGAGGCGCATGCAGAGATTTGGACGCATGGCTGCGGAGGCGCATGCGAAATGGTTGGGCGGCCACGTGGCTTATAACCGCCGGAGGGAAGTAATGATGATGCCGACGTCAGTGACGCTTTGTCTTCTGAAAAAGCTGTCAACTGTTCAGTCCTTGGGGACTGGCTGCTGTCGTGTCAGACTTCAGCATTTAATGTTCTTTGACGGGTGATGGGCTGTTGAGTGGGCGTATCGATCTGCATTCCAATAGGCGCATGGGGACGCAAGGGCGCATCCTTACAAGGCACTTGGTGCTGGTGGGCGCGTCAGTATGATGTGCGGTCTGACCGGTGCATCCGTTTGCATGACATTTCTTTATTGGCCCGACTGTTACGTTCTTCAAGTGCTTTAAATAGCCGTTTTGACTTGGCTGAATTCAAAGCGCCAGGTTCATCACCATTAATGCAAATTTATTATACGGGATTCGGGGAGCCCGCCACTTGGCGCATGGGTTTGATTTGTCCGGCCTATAAATAGTGGCAAGAAGAGAGTTTGCCTCTCGTTCTCTTGTGTCCTCCCGAAATGAACTTGTTTGCTCGAGCACATTCTGTTGACGAGATGTTTCCGAGGGTGAAGATGCAACGCATTGTCTTCATTGATGCACTTGAAGGTGACTGTTACATCCAAAAGTCGGAGTCGAGGGCTTCTGAGGCAGGCAAAAGGTGCCTGTTGCATCCAAAGATCGGGATGTTCGAGCCTCGTCTCCGTTATGCTGAAAGAGCTGCAGATCGAAATTTCGGTGCCCCGGCTTTGGAGGCTCTTTCCTCTGTCAGAGTGGGTATTGCCCATTCTGGTTGTGTTGAAAGCCTCCTTTTGCCGCGGGTCAATTGCGGTGCTCTCCTCTTCCTTTGGGCTTTGGAGAGCTCTTCCTCCAGCTAGGGGGTTGATTGCCCACCCTCGTTTTGCTCAATAAATGCTTCATTAGTCGAAGCATTTGATCGGGTCGAGGTAAGGCGCATATGCTGAGACTTCATGATGCACATAACTGAGGCTCTTGAAGAGATGCGCCTGACTGTGATGTCGAAGAGATGCGCCTGACTGAGACGCTGAAGGACGACACATAACTGAGCTGCTGAAGGGATGCACCTGGCTGAGATGCTGAAGTGATGCGCTAAGCTGAGACGCCGAAGAGATGCGCCTGTTTGAGAGTGCATCGCGAGATGCGCCCGGATGAGAGCGCATGGTGGTTGCTGCGCCTGGCTGTAGACTTAGGATCTTTTCTTTTTATAGAAGTTCTCCTTTGTATAGCCTTTTTTAGACATGTAATAGACTTTTATATGAAATAAAAATCTTCTTTTAATGTCTAAGCTTTTGCTGTTTGCTGTGCCAAGTACTTCATCTGAGCTTTCTGGCGCATGTAGTGTTAGGCGCATAGGATTTCTGGTTCTGAAATTCCATGCTTCTACAAGACCCCCTTCAAAGTTTTTAAAACTTTTGGACAAGTTTTGAAATACTTTGAACAAGAAGCATGGATAGTAGAGCTGTTTAGGTGTGACAATCCTATCAGAGGTAATATGGACGTGATAGGTTTGGGTACTTCCACTGGAGAATTTATGTGGACTTATCATCCTTAGTGCACCTTAGTTTTTAGGTACAGATAATAAGTTGAGAGAGAGAGAGAGAACCAACATATTTACTCAGAGGTAGTATGGACATGGTAAATATGGGATTGATGGTAGAGCTTTCCTACTCAGAGGTGATATGGACGTGGCAGGAATGACTCTGGAGGGAGATACGCGGAACTACTCAGAGGTAATGTGGACATGGAAGTTCTGTTGGGGATGTAATCCTTTACTTTTAAATAAAGAATAAAGAGTTTTATGGTGTATTCATTTTTGCTGTCATGAACTTGATGATTTGTGTGGACCTATTATCTTTTGCGTACCTTGGTTTTTAGGTACAAATAATAAGTTTGAGAGAACCGACATGTTTGCTCAGAGGTGATGTGGACGTGGCAAATATGGGGTTCAAATGATGGAATCTTCCTACTCAGAGGTGTTATGGACGTGGTAAGAATGACTCTGGGGAGATACGCGGATCTACTCAGAGGTAATATGGACGTAGAAGTTCTGCGATCAATGCACGGCAACACAGGGGTTGTCTGTACGGGATGTTTACTCAGAGGTAATGTGGACGTGGTAAACATGATGGGTAGCGTAGTCTTACGGAGCATAAGATTCTGCTTTGTAGGGCGTAGAGGAGCAACTCAGAGGTAATGTTGACGTGGTTGTCCTTCTACTGGAGATGGGATGCAATGGAATAACTGGGTTCCGAAAGCATAGGATTTTGTGGAAGGAAGGTGTATGTGAGCTCTGATGATCAGGTCCACTGACTCCCTTGCTAGGTAGAGGTGGAAGTACATATCTGAAAGATGTCAAGAGTAGTACTTCTTTAGGAACTTGCCATTGATGGACATCATGAACAAGTCTCCGTTTGATCGGGCGAGACGGTAAGCACCGTTTGAGTATACCGTCTCTATGATGAAAGGCCCCTCCTATTTGGGCTCGAACTTCCCTGGTATTTTGTGAGTCAACACCATCGGCTTCCTGACTGCCAGAACCAGGTCGCATACTTGGAAAGTCCTCTGCTTAACCTTCTTGTTGAAAGCCTGTGATATACGGGCTTGATAGAGTTTGATGCGATGTTGAGCTAGGAGATGCTTTCGTCAAGTGCCTCCAGTTCTCACAGACGGCGACGTTGATTGTCTTCCTCTGTGAGTTGATTTGTGATGGCTACACGGAGTGAGGGTATCTGGATCTCGAGAGGCAGTACCGCTTAGCTCTCGTAGACCAAGGAGAATGGTGTGTTGCCCGTCGGGGTCCGTACCATTGTGCGATAGGCCCACAGGCATTCGCCGAGCTTTCGTCCCAGTCACGCTTGTTGGATGACACGACCTTTTTGAGTAGCCTGACGATAGTCTTATTAAATGCCTCGACCAATCCGTTTGCTGTCGGATTGTAGGCGGTCGATGCCACATTCTGAATACGATTCTTGTCATAGAATCTGCTGAAAACATGGCTGATGAACTGTGGACCGTTATCGTGGATAATCCTCCGAGGTACCTCGAAACGGTAGATGATATGGTGCTTGATGAAGCTGATCACCCTAGAGCTCTTCACTTCCATCAGCGGAACTACTTCTGCCTATTTGGAGAAGTCGTCGGTGATGGCTAGGATGAAACGGTGTCCCCTCGATGAAGGAGGGGTGATAGGTCCCACAATGTCCATGCCCCAAGCTTCGAAGGGCCAGGAGGCGACCGTAGAATATAGTGGTTCCGACGGTGTATGGATAAAGTCGGCATGAAGCTGACACGCATGGCACTTTCTGGCATAGTCGACAGCATCGGCTGCCATGGTTGGCCAGTAGTAACCCATGCGTCGCAGTCGATCCTGCAACTTAGGGCCAGGTTGATGAGCCCCGCAAGTTCCATCGTGCGCTTCTCGAAGGGCTTCGGCTGCTTCCTCGTTGGATAAACATCGAAGGAGAAGTCCATCGTAGGAGCGTCGATACAGTATTTTAGTAGCTGTATCGTAATAGAATCGAAGGGAACACCTCCTGACTGAGACGGCTTCCTTCGAGTCTTCTGGGAGAATTTTGTAGACAGCGAAGTCGATGAACGGGAACCTCCAGTTTCGGACATTAATACCAGCACTTGTTGACATGGCATGGGCCATTTGTGAGCATAGGTTATTTTTAGGACAGACCAAGTCTCGACCAACTATCGTGACGTAGTGCTGAGTCCCGAGGAGCGCTGCCAACGAGGCTGCGAGGCTAGCCAGAGCGTCATCCTCTAGGTTTTATAACCGGGGTACGTGTTCTATGAAGAACTTGGTGAAGGTTAAAATAATGTTCAATGCAACTTCATGGTAAGGAACTAGATCTTCATGGCGAACTTCGTATTGCCCTCTGATCTGGTTAACGACGAGTTTTGAGTCGCCGTAGGCTTCTAGATGATCTACCTCCAGCTATTGCGCCAGCTGGAGCCCTATGATGAGAGCGTTGTACTCGACAACATTGTTGGAGCACGGCTTCGAAAGGGAGTAAGTACGCTGGATGACCAGCTGATCGGGGGAGACTAAGACTACCCCCACTCCTGCGATAATTTGGCCTTTGGGGCCTGTTCTTGAAGCGCCATCGAAAAACATCCGCCAGACGGAGCTTTCTTCGGTGACATTTAATTCTTGGACCTCATCCGGGATGTCTTCATAGAGTCTGGAGGACTCTGGGATGGGGTACACAGCTAAAAAGTCGGCCAGAGTTTGACCCTTGACGGCTTTTTGTGGAACGAACACCATGTTGTATGGTGTCAACAGGATCGCCCATGTAGCTAGCCGAGAGTTCAATGATCCTGGCTTCGTCATGAGAACCCTGAGTGGATTGACTCGGGAGATGACATGAATTGTCTGGCCCGAGATATAATGGCGAGTCTTCTGGATGGCGAACACCAAAGCCAGACACTCCTTTTCTACGGGGTTGTACCGGTGTTCGACCCCGATCAGTGTCCTACTGAGGCAGTAGATAGCTTGCTCGTAGCCTCCATCGCTGTTTTGAGCCAGCAGAGCGCCGAGGCAATGATCCATGGCACAGACATAGAGGAGAAATGGTTTGTCGGCGATGGGTGCCACCAAGACTGGCGGGCTCGTCAAGTAAGCTTTGATATCGTCGAAAGCTTGCTGGCATTCTTCTGTCCAGACGTAGGAGACTCCCTTCTTCATGAGCTGGGTGAAGGGTTGGCATTTTTTGGAAAGGTTTGCTATAAACCTTCGGATGTATGCCAGACGCCCTTGCAGGCCTCGAATTTCTCGAAGGTTCTTCGGAGGGTCCATATCAAGGATAGCCTTGGTCTTCTCGGGATTGACATGAATGCCTTTCGCCGTAATAATGAAGTCCAGGAACTTTTCGCTAGAAACCCCAAGGAAGGATTTAACGGGGTTCATCTTAAGTTGATGCGCTCGCATGAGATCGAAGACTGTCTTCAGGTATTGTAGGTGATCACCTTTGAGACGGCTCTTGACTGCGATGTCATCAACATAGCATTCGATTGTTTTACGAAGATGTTGACAAAAGATGGTACTCATAGCTCGTTGGTATGTAGCACCAGCATTCTTCAAGCCGAAGGGCATCACTGTGTAGCAGAAAACCTCCTTCGGTGTCCTGAATGACGTGTGTTTTGCGTCATCGGAGAACATCTTGATCTGATTGTAGCCCGAATATCCGTCCATAAAAAATATGCGTTCGAAACCACACGTACTGTCGATCATCACGTCAGTGATTGGAAGCGGGAATTCGTCCTTTGGGCAAGCAGTGTTGAGGTCCCTGAAGTCGATACAGACTCGTATCTTACTGTTCTTCTTGGTGACAGGGACGACGTTGGCCACCCAATCCGGGTGTTTTTCTTCACGGATAAACCCGCTGGTCAGGAGTTTGTCTACCTCTTGATCGATAGCGTTCATGATGTCAGGACGAAAACGTCGCTGTTGTTGCTTTATAGGCTTGGCATCAGGTAAGATGTTGAGCCTATGCATCACGATTTGAGGATCAAGTCCCAGCATGTCTTCATAGCTCCAGGCGAAGACGTCGATATAATCTTTAGCCAATTGGACCAAAGATTCCCGGTCTTCTCCTTTTAGGCTTTTGTTGATGAAGATGGGTTTGGAAGAAGATCCATCCCCAAGGTCGATCTGCTCGACTTCATCTTCAGTAGGGGGTTCGCGTAATTCAAAATGAGACTCCTACTGATCTCCTAGGCGTTGAGCCTAAGGTTCTTCCTCGAAAAATTCTGGCATTTGGTCTTCGCCTTCATCTTCTTGAGATTGTGCAGATGCCATATTGGCTGATAGCACCTTCTTGAAGACTGAGCCGATACTGGTATCGGAATCCCAAGTTGATGCTTCGGACGAATGAGAATGTTCTATTTCTTCGGCCTCCGAACTCTCTAGAGTTGTCGATGGTGTGACATAGCCTACCCCCCGTCGAGTTCGATGATAGTAATCCTGTGGCTTTCCTTTAGGTGTTGGGAGCCGGAGAGGAAGACGCCGGCCCTTGCGGTAGTTCAGGCTTTTGTTGCTTTTTAGGTCGTAACCCATCTTTTGGATGAGGTACTTTGCCTTGTCCGTGTACCGATAGACTTGTATTCTGCCGGTATCTGGTTCTTGCTCGAGTGGCGGGAGGTCTTGATGACGCTCGACTTTGTCGAAGATGCTGGATTCTTCGCCTCGATTTCGTGGCGGGACTACAAAATAGACCCCTTGGGACGGGACTACTCGATTTACATGATTGACGGTCGCTATTTGTGTTTGTAACGACCGTAGAGCGTTATCTAATGTATACATGGTATTCCAATGTGGAAGACTAGAATAATTAAAAGACACTCTATTATTGATGAAACATGAGATTTTGTCCCGCGGGATTACATTATCCAGAGAGGGTGCATCCACATCAGCAGATATATATTCCCCTAGCTCTTCATCTGTGAGTACTGGGGTTGGATCGGGAGAGTCCACTACAGTTTTGACCTTGGGGTCTGAGAGGGCTATGCGGGCCTTCTCCGACAGCTTGGATGAGACAGATGATTGCGGAGGCTTGCCTTTAAGACGCACCTTCAGAGGTGCCTCAACTGCGCCTTCAGTAATTGGTGTCTTTCCCTGTAGTTTTGCCACAAGGGGAGCCGATGTTTGAGGCAGCTTTCCCTTGAGCCGTATCTTCAAGGGAGCTTCAGTAGGTGTTCTACCTTGAGCAGTTGGTGCTTTTCCAGGTAGCTTGATGGTCATGGGAGGCAGCATCTGAGGCGGTTTCCCTTTGATTCGAATTTTCAAAGGAGCATCGGGAATCACCTCTGGCTCCATGTCCGGCTCTGCTGCCGCTTCTGCTTCGTCGTCAGCATCATTGGCTTCCCCTTCGTAGGGTGACTTGTACAGGGTCGAATCAGTGAAGTAGGCTTCGACCCCCTTGAAAGGGTCAATGTCCGCGAACTCTGTCCGGATGATGTCGTTGGTGGACACGTACTTCATACATTGGTAGAGTGTAGATGGCACCACCATGTACTCATACAGCCATGAACGACCCAGTAGGAGGTTGTAGTTGACGTCAGCGTCCACGACATAGCAAGTCACCTCGGTTTGGAAGTTACCGATATGACACTTCTGTCGTATTTTGCCCAACGGCTCGCTTTTGCTAGCATTGAAGCCGCTGATTGTAGTGTTGGAAGGCGCCAGACGGTACATTGGGATCCCCAGTATTGAGAGTAGCGTCTTCTGGATGATGCTGAGGGAAAACCCTGGATCGATCTAAATTTGTTTTACCTTAACGGAACCGACATACCCTGTGTAATACAGTGGTCTGTTGTGTCGGTTGTGCTTGAGCAGCATGTCTTGTTGGGTGAAAGTTATGTTGGGGATAACTTCATCCGCACAATGACAGTACGCACATGTAGTCGGGAGATCCTCAAGATGCTTGACCTGACTGATGAAGGATTCAGCATCCTTCAGGGCTTCACAGAGAGCTTCACGGGTATCCTTGGAGAGACGGAGAAGCTCAAACAGGGATAGACGGGCAGGGGTACTGGCAAGTTGTGCCAGTATGTCGAAGTTGTGAGGCTTGGCTAGCCCCGAAGCATTTTTCCTTCGTAAAGGCTTGTCGAAATGGGCCTCTACATGCTTCTGTTTATTAGCTGCTGGAGGTTTGGATGGACCTCCTTCTTCGGCAGCAGAGGCAGTGCAGGGAGGCACCACCTCGACGGCAGCTTCGTCGGGTTGGACGTTCAGCTGCGAACGGGTTTGTACAGGAAGAGCCTCCTCCGCGGAGGAAGAGACCATGTGGCAAAACTTGATCTTCTTGTCCTTAGCTTTGGAGGTAGAGCGTACCCCCGATTGAGTAACCTCGAAGACGAGATCGGGATGAACCCATAAGACCTCTCCCCGAGATGTGGTGAGTGGGATGAATCCACTCACGTTGTCATAAGTAGGTGGTAGATTGACCACCTCCATTGTCGCCTTTGGGATGGGGACGACGCCATCTTATGTTGTGGTTGGCGATAAGGTGCCAAATTAGAGCGACACCAGGTTGGCCGAGACCATGTTCTTCTCGTAGTCGACGGAGATGACATCCGTATTGATCATGCGCTGGATGTAGTTCTTAAGGACGTAGCAGTCCTTAGTTGGATGTCCGACAAACCGATGGTAGTGACAGTACCTCGGATGGTCCACTTTTCCAACCTCGTCGGGACGCTTCGGATCCGTCAACTTGATCTTGTCACCCTGCTTCAATATCTCGAAGAGTTGCAGGATGTCTTCGTCGTTGAAAGAATAAACCTCCTTTGGCCTTGGTGCAAGTGGAGGCTTCTGAGTGGGTGCTGATGCACCTTTGGAGGCATTGTCAGTCAATGCATGTTTCTCCTTCGTCTCTCGTCCAGGGTTGTTGGCTGTAGGCCGTTTTCCCTTGTCCTCAAAGGCACGGAAACTGACTCCCAGAAGACGAGCATTGGACACCTTCTTTTCTGCTGCTTCGGCCTCGATGATCAAGGAACTCCAGTCGGGAGGAGGAGTGGAGTTGAGCCAGAGTTTGATCGCAGGCAGCATGTTCATGCTGCAGGAGGAGAGGAGTGCATGTTCTGACATACCCGGGGGTAGTCTGAAGCAGGCTTGTCAGAACCGTTCGATGAATGCTCGAACTGTTTCCTTCTCCTTCTGACGTATCTCTATAAGGGACGCCATTGTCATGTCCTTCCCTCCGTCGTAGAAACGATCGAGGAAGAGATGCGTCAAGTCGTCGAAGGAAGATATGGAGTTGTCGGGGAGACTGCAGTACCAGTCGTAAGCCACTCCTTTCAGTGTCCCGACAAATATGCTGGTGAATAGTACGTCTTCCTTCGGAAGATGTCTTGTTTGAGACTGGAAGTACGTCAGATAGCGGCACGGAGAGTCATTCCTGTCGTATGGCGTCAAAGTTTGTGGTTTATACTTGGAAGGATAAACCACTTTATTCCATTCGAGGGGATATGGTTGGGGGATCCCCATCTTCTGGCGCTCCTCCTGTATGTTCTTGGACTCAAAGCGCTTGCGTAAGTCCCTGATCATCTCAACTACGTCTTCCGTAGAGCTGGGAGTCGGGAAAGGTGGTACAGCCTGGAGTTTAGCATTTGATGGCTCCGACGTCCGTGGTGCATCACGGCGATCTGTATCCAAGGATACCCGTTGAAGGGGTACACTTGATTCTCCATTGGCCCCTGGGTCAGGGCCGGTAGAAGGTGCCCTGGCCAAGGCGGACCGTATCTCAAACACTGCTTGAGTCAGTGTTTGCATGGAGGCAGAGAGGGTTTTGAGTCCTCCCTCCAAGGTATCCATGCGCTGGACGAGGTCTACTGGCGACGCATCTGGCTCGGCATCACCCCCAGTCATGTATACTGTCATGACACGGCTGGAAGTGGATGGATCGGTTGAGGCTTCACTCTCGGCCTCACTCTCCTGTAGGGGAGTTGCCTCTCCTGGAGCTTCGTCTTGGCTACCCCCAGCTATGTCCTGGGGGATATCTTCGCCTTCGGGAAGGACTTGGCTACCCTCATCTGTGCTCTGGAGGATGTCTTCGTCTTCAGGAGGAGGATCGGCAAGGACTTGGCTACCTCCAGCTATGTTATGGAGGATGTCTTTGCCTTCAGAAGGAGGATCAACAGGGGCTTGACTACTCCCAGCTTCCTCCAAGATCTTCATTCTCCTCCGAGTGCCTTCAAACACTCCAGAGGACGGGACAGTCGTCTTGGTTTTCCTCGGCTGGCTTTTGGATGAGGACGAGGAATTACCAGTCATCTTTCGAATTGATGGAGAGTTGGAGACTACATTGCAGGAAGCAACCTGTAGTTCTGGCTCCATTTTGCTGACACCTTCTTTCTGAGGCGATGTTGGAGAGGTGTTGATAATTGCAGCCGCTGGATCACCGACTGCCTTGGTGGTGGAACTGCTATTTTGCAACAACAGTTGATGGTGACTATAGCACAGGTGTGCCCTGTGAAGGGCACATTGCGCTTGTCAGTCGACTCTCCTGATCGGTGCTTTTGACTAATCACATTAAACAAATCATTGGGGGAGAGTGCCACCTTCGCACCCCCATCAGGCACATGGCAAGGCCAAGTGCCGGGGTGGTCAAGTGAATGCTGCGCTCCCTGATCCAACGCAAAACATGCGCTCAGATCAGTTGTGGGGGAACAACATTTACAATGACTTGAACGAATCTCAGACGCACAACCAATAGAGGCACGGGAGTTCAAGACCACAGGGTTTGCCTTGCTCGACTTGGTTGCAAACGCAGCAGATGCGCCCAAGTGAGACGAGGACTTTGAAGGTCGGCTCATTTCTGGCACAGAAGCACCCGAGTCGACCTTATACAGCTTACCATCAGCAGCGCGCATGATTGTGAGCGCATGCTTCTGGTTTGCTGCCGACATAGCACGTTTGTGGCGCATGGCCCGTGCTGCCTTGGACTTCTTCGTACTAGCCCACTAGGACGCGTAGTACTCAGAGTCCAAATTCTCCTCACCACGACAGCGAGTGAGTCTGTCAAAGACAGAGGCCTTCTGTGGCGCATTAGAGGTGATGCACAGGGCATTAGCTGCGCCCTTGCTCCGTCGGCGCATCTTTCTTGTCTGAGAAGGAGAGGGCTGGGGAATGTGGTCAGCACCATGCTTTTTCGAGAGATGTGCTGCACCGGTGGGCGCATCCTGGCTGTTGAGGTCGTCAGCGAGAAGGATGGACTGCATCGGCGCATCCCCTTCAGTGGTGGTGCCAGGGGCCTCGACCTTGCGCACCCAGACTTGGCGAGTCTTCTTCGGCTTTGGCAGCCGCTTCGAAGGACTTGCTCTGCCTTCAGAGATGAACTCCTCATACGCCTGTTGATTGAGGTGTACGACCAGCGTCTTGTGGGAGGAGCCCACCTTCACGTCGTCGGATTGCGACACTGCTTTCTCGGTGGAGGAGAAAGAGGTCCCCAGCAGAGTCGCCAGCTTGTTTGCCATTAAAATCTTTTTATTGTAAATTTCAATTACAAACAGAACAGTGTTACAATGTAGGACTTGGACGTAGTCCTAGGAGAACACTTTTGTTTATCTAGGTCCCTTGTGCCGATGGAGCGAGTGGTAATGCGTTGACTCCGTTGACGATCTGACGACGGTTATCGGTTCTCTGAAGGTCTGAGTTGCTATGGGAGCTGGAGCTCACGGAGAAGAAGAAGACGTTGAGTGTCTGTATCTGCCTCTCTGTGTGTCTGTTCGTAGGTTCGTGCCTTTTTAGAAGGAAATTATCCCTCTATTTATAGTCTGCAGGCTGGCTGCTCATACGCGCATATGTAGGATGCACCGGTTTGTGGGGATACCATGTGGTGATTGCTGATGGAGGCACATAGGCGGTACGCTCGGATTGAGGAGTTGAACTCTTTTTGTTGTATTTGTGGGCTACGACAGAGCTGACACGTAGCAGTAGAGAAGATCTTTCGGTTGCTGAGATCTTGGGTGATTAGCACCCCTTTATCGACTGAACTGAGTCAAAAAGACACGTGTCACGTATCCGTAGCTCAAAGATCTCGAATTTGGTGGAGAGTAATCTGATAGGATGCGCCTAGGATTGGGCGTATGAGAAGACTTTGGCTTGTAACCTTTAGGAGTCACGAACCAGTCTGGACGTACAGCTTTTGAGGCGCATACGAGGCTTCAGTAGTGACTTTAACTTCTGTTTTTAGGGATCAAAGAAAAGTCTGAGGCGCATGGCTTTTGAGGCGCATGCAGAGATTTGGGCGCATGGCTGCGGAGGCGCATGCGAAATGGTTGGGCGGCCACGTGGCTTGTAATCGCCGGAGGAAAGTAATGATGATGTCGACGTCAGTGACGCTTCGTCTTCTGAAAAAGCTGTCAAATGTTCAGTCCTCGGGGATTGGCTGCTGTCGTGTCAGACATCAGCATTTAATGTTCTTTGACGGGTGATGGGCTGTTGAGTGGGCGCATCGATCTGCATTCCACTAGGCGCATGGGGACGCATGGGCGCATCCTTACAAGGCGCTTGGTGCTGGTGGGTATGTCAGTATGATGCGCGGTCTGACCGGCGCATCCGTTTGTATGACACGTCTTTATTGGCCCGACTGTTACGTTCTTCAAGTGCTTGAAATAGCCGTTTTGACTTGGCTGAATTCGAAGCGTCAGGTTCATCACCCTTAATGCAAATTCATTGCACGGGATTCAGGGAGCCCGCCACTTGGCGCATGGGTTTGATTTGCCCGGCCTATAAATAGTGGCAAGGAGAGAGTTTGCCTCTCGTTCTCTCATGTCCTCCCGAAATAAACTTGTTTGCTCGAGCACATTCTGTTGACGAGATATTCCCGAGGGTGAAGATGCGACGTATTGTCTTTATTGATGTACTTGAAGGTGACTGTTACATCCAAAAGTCGGAGTCGAGGGCTTCTGAGGCAGGCGGAAGGTGCCTGTTGCATCCAAAGATCGGGATGCTCGAGCCTCGTCTCCGTTATGCTGGAAGAGCCGCAGATCGGAATTGCGGTACCCCGACTTTGGAGGCACTTTCCTCTGTCAGAGTGGGTGTTGCCCATTCTGGTTGTGTTGAAAGCCTCCTTTTGCCGCGGGTCAATTGCGGTGCTCTCCTCTTCGTTTGGGCTTTGGAGAGCTCTTCCTCCAGCTAGGGGGTTGATTGCCCACCCTCATTCTGCTCAATAAATACTTTATTAATCGAAGCATTTGATCGGGTCGAGGTAAGGCGCATATGCTGAGACTTCATGATGCACATAACTGAGGCTCTTGAAGAGATACGCCTGACTGAGACGTCGAAGAGATGCGCCTGACTGAGATGCTGAAGGACGGCACATAACTGAGCTATTGAAGGGATGCACCTGGCTGAGACGCTGAAGTGATGCGCCAAGCTGAGACGCCGAAGAGATGCGCCTGTTTGAGAGCGCATGGTGAGATGCGCCCGGCTGAGAGCGCATGGTGGTTGCTGCGCCTGGCTGTAGACTTAGGGTCTTTTCTTTTTGTAGAAGTTCTCCTTTGTACAGCCTTTTTTAGACATGTAATACACTTTTATATAAAATAAAAATCTTCTTTTAATGTCTAAGCTTTTGCTGTTTGCTGTGCCAAGTACTTCATCTGAGCTTCCTGGCGCATGTAGTGTTAGGCACATTGGATTTCTGGTTCTGAAATTCCATGCTTCTACACCTGCTACCGATGCTCCACAGAAATCACCGCCACCGCCACCGCCACCATATCCCGCTGCCATCGACACCATCTCCATGTCATCACTCTGCCGCCCTTGTCTCCGCGTTCCCATCCCGACGGACACCCACACCCAGCGCCGCCCGTATATTCCCCATCACCACCAGCACACCCAAAACCCCCAAAACCATAAAGCAAACACCACAAATAAAACCCACCGCCACCCGCCGTACTTACCTCCGTCACTGCCGCGGCCACCGCTCAGTGCATCGCCTCCCACCGCCCCACTCTCTCTGCTCCCTCCAGTCCTCTCCCCCTCTCTCCGCCGGAGCATCCGCCGCCGGCGACTCCACTCCGATCCCCCGCTCCCTCCTTCCCCTTTCCTTTTCCTTCTCACTCTCTCTCTCCCTCCTTTCTTCCTTTCCAGCTCCTCTCTTTTTGTTCAATTACTTTGCTTTATTTTTTTGTGTGTTCCATTTTATTTGTTTAAATCACTATTATTATTTACTACTACTATTATAATTAGTTTAATACTATTGATATATTTGTTACAATATTAGGTTACCAATATCAAAATTATTTTAATAATTGCAAATCTAGTTTGATTTTAAACCTAAAATATATGATCATATATTCTTTGGATATGGTGAATGAGTTTTACCTAAACTATTTTTAACATTATTTTTCTAAAAATATATTTATATATATATCTTGACTAGTAAATATAGTTTTAAATATTTATAAATATTTCTCGATTTAAATAGTTAATTAAAATATTTTTGACTAATATAAAATATAGTTTTCCTACCTAAAATAGTATTTCGACAAACTTAGAGTTTTAGTCTAAGAACTATGTTATTATTTTCAAGCATATACTTTATCTAAGATTTATTTTACTAATAGAATATAGTTTTTAAATATCATATATTTTATATAAAAAGTATATATATTATATTTCCTTCTATTATCCTCCTCTTCATGGCTAAGTCCATTATTTCTATTTCCTCATCAATTCTGTACCTCCTTATGTCGACCCTAACTAATTTGATCGTTTTGGACCTGATGGAACAGACCGTGCCATCATCGGAGGCCCCTTTGCGTAGTTGTAACACCGAAGTCAAATTTTGTGCCACATTGATCATCGTAGCACACCAGGCGGCCTACCAGGCAAGTATACCTTGCTATATTTACTGTTATATTATTTATTTTCAGCATTAATTACTTTGTTTCATATTTTTGTTTTATTTGTTATAAACGGTGCGTCCAAGTCACACTTGGGTGCAAGCGACTCTATTAGTCGTTATTTTATTATATGCATGTTAACTTAGTTTTAGCATACTACCTTCTTGTTGTGGGATATCCTTATATCTCATTTGGCCATGACACACACACTACACGGTTGGAGGCAGTTTGCTAGGGGCAACGACTTATGGAATGGCCATCTCTATTATCGTGTGACGGATAGATCGTAACTACTATGATTAAGGTATAGAGACTCGAGCAGTTACAAAACTGGGCGGGTCATGGACATGACTTGGTCAGTATGGGAAATATTAGGGAAGGACAGTCGCTAGTGCGTATGTGAAGCCAAACAGGTAAACCATAGTTTTTGAAAGAAACTATGACGATATATATTTGCAGATACCCTTGACGTTTTGGACGTTACGGTCGGATAGGATGACTGGATGCCAGTTACGTACATGTAGCCTAAATCCCACCCATGTGCATTGTTACGCCCTAGTACCGAAATACGGGGACGGACGTCGGCCAGCTACACCGTATAAGGTACGAATATGCTATACGGCGATGACGGCTGTCAAGTCTTGTTGGGTGTCCTAGCATGCAATCAATCTATGGCCTAAATCCGATCTCATGTCCACAGGCAAATCACAATAAAATACTGAACAAGAGAGAGAATCATATGGAAAGCAGGAAATACTCATATGATAATCAGAAAATCTACAGTACAGGATAATAATGTAGATGAGTATACCTTCCCACAGTTCCTAGCATGGTCGGGAACTGAAGCACATCCTCCAAGTCGAGTCTGGAAGATCCACAGGGTCGGTCACAGGCAATCTGAGAACAATCTAGGGTTGGTCAGGCCAACCGTAGCAAGTACCAGAAATGAAGGCTCAAGGACGGGCGAAGAAAACCAGCATGATATGATATATAACAGGAATAACACGTATGAACAACAGTAATGAGGGTAAAGGATCGTGCGGTACTAACGCACGATTACAGAATATAAGGCAGCAATCCAACTACTAATACGTAAGTAACCAACAATCATCACAGTCATCCTAACATCCACTAATGCTTGCATCGCCAACTGAAACTCGTAGTCTGTCATCAGAACTGTAACTCACCCCTACATCAAATAAGAACAAGGGAATGAATTACCGTACCGGGACAGCGTTACATACCAGCCAGCTTAGCAAGCAACAAGTCATACAATTTAGGAGAATAAGCGGCCACTCAAAATGCCTACGGCTCTCTATGTGGAGGTTGGGTTACCCCAACAATGCAATGTAGGAATCCTCATATCGTGTCGTCCCAGCAGGGCTAGCGGGGCCAAGTATATCAAGACTAGATGAGCGCCGGTCCCTCGCAAGACCACCGGGCTCTGCATGTCACCACCGGTCCCTCGTAAGGCCACCGTACCGAGCATGCCATGTATATAATGTATAGTACATAAAGTAGCCGAATATTGCCATCCACTAGTACGAATGGTAACAATATCTGTGGCGGCCAGCCTGCAGGTCATGACTAATGTCTGGGATAAGGCTGGTAATGCATGATCTCGGGATTCCGTTCCCCCCAATGCTTCTACCAGTTTAAGTTACCTAGATTATCCATATAGTTATCCGGGATCACATGCCGTGGTCACATAATCACCCTCCTAGATGTCGTACCTCAGTACGGGAACGCTATGTAAGAATCAACCTCGGCACCTATAGTCCCACTTGTGATTCATCCTTAGTGTTATGCAACAAGCAAGCAAGCAATCCTGACCACGCTAAGACTAAAGGCCAACTACCAAGGTACCCGTGCAGGTAATCATATAATATAGCTAGAATATCAAGATGGCATCGCAATGCCATATAATCATAGAAGTAGCACCTCAAAGTGCCAGTAGATAAGGGGCACCGTAGTGCAAGGTCAGGGCCAGTACCTCAAAGGGTAACTGGACTTATAGCACGGATACAAGTAGTCAGGTCTGGGACAAGGACAAATCTGTCAATCATAAGAAGTTATCTTCCCACATCGTGGCATGGATATCAGGTCAAGTACAAGATCAGGACCTCTACTATAATAACATCTCAAGCATATATGGGAGCCTAGAGCTCCAATCATCCAGTCGGTCTATCCACCAGATCAATCTATCAAGAGTCACCCCTCTACGATGGAATCAATATCATGTCAGGAAGGTCAATAACCAAATACCATGCAAATCACTATAAGCAATGCTATGCCCTCTGGCTCACAAGAATCCTCCAAGTCGATGACCACAAGCCACTAGAAAATGAGCCCCTCAACTATCAAGACATAGCAATCAAACCATGTTTTCTTCAACTACCGTAATACACAAAGGTACCAGATTTTGGGCGCTTGGGAAGTCGAGTAAAATCATATATCAAAATCCTCGGTATCTTTCTCGTTCCGCGAAACATTCGCACAATATTTCAACTCCAGGAATCCAAAGTCTACTGATACATTATTCTAGATCAATCCTCAAATACTACGCAATCTAAATATTTCCAATGTCACAATTCCGATATATAAGACAACTGTCAGCCCTATCTGGCTATACTAGGACAACTTCTAGAATGAATGGTCAAGGTACAAGTGTTTATTAATTAATGCTGCCGAAAAATGGTAAGGATTGCATGAACCACTCTGGAGCAGATCCACAACCCTTAAACCAAATAAGGACCAGGGTTACAGACCGTCTCCCGAGTAGAACCGCTCTCCTTACGCTATCCGACGGACAAGACAGGTCAAGACGCTAGGCGACTAATCTAGTCGGGAGTCTATCCAGCAGGCAATGGGATCAGGTAAACTATACCAAGATGAACATGCATGAATCCAGTCCAGCAAACCAAAGGAATGGTTCTGCCTATTCCTTCGAACCAAATTTCCAACTGGAAATTCTGGAAAAATTCGGCAGAATCTCCTCTGTAATCTGGACAGGAGCACCCTACGAATTGTGGCAAAAACCACTCGGCACAACCCGCCACAGAATCGCAGAATCGCAGGCTGAGAATACTAAGTCTCAGCTACCAGCAGCACTACGATGCGTACTGGGAACAAATTGATAGCCGAGAACACTAAGTCTCAGCCTCCAGCAGCACTACGATACGTACCGGAAACCAATCGAACCCGAGACCACTAAGTTCCGACCTCCAGCAGCACTACGATGCGTACTGGATGCTAAGCCAACATGCATAATATAATAAAATAACCGCCTCGCAGGGTGCATCACAGCATATGTCCATAGTCCTAACCCAAGCACAATCACAGCCACAAGAATAGTTAGCCAGAGCCGTTACCCGACCGCGAGTCGGACACGGGGCATACGGGAACAATCCGTACAAGTGAGTCGTGTTCGTGTCCTCAGAGGTGTGGATGACCCATCCGAGTTGTCCGATATGGTCTATCCCGGTATCGGACCAAGCTATCCTAAGTTATCAGCATGGCAGTTCTACTACTAGGCTACACTAATCATGGTTATATAATTTATAAGTACAAATTAATTAAATGCAATAAATCCAGGAGAGAGGGCAAGAGCCGTCGATGAGCAAGGGATACTTGCCTAGAGGGCTCGGCTAGGTAAGCAAGTCTTCAACGATCGCGATCCAAGCTAGCACGTCCATCGAGGTCCTCAGAACACACAATAAATAATCAGCATTAAATAATAAAATAATAAAAGAAATCACGGAGGATGGCAGAAGAATATACCGTATAGGTCCAGTAAGTAGTATAGGGATCTGGTACGGAAACCGAAGCACGCAGGCCGATATAGTCACGCAAACCGAGACGTACACATATATCGAGACGTGCACGAGAATCGAGATAAAGAAGACAACGTACACGTAAATCGAGACGTCCACATAGATCGAGGAAATTACGAATATCAAGATAGTGCACAATCAATACGACACGCTAATCGAGACGACACAAAGACCAATGCGGCACGTAAATAAGAGCGATACACAAATCAGCGTGTGCACACAAATCGAAGCGATACGAAAACTGAGATGGCACAAAGTCTGAGACACGGGAATCGAGGCAACATGCAAACCGAGGTAGCACGGCACCCGAGACAGCACGGGGTTTGAGGTATCCTGCTGTCCAAGGCAGCACGTGGATCGGGGTACACAAAAATCGAAACAGCTCACACCGAGGCACGCGAATCGAGATGGCACGCAACCCAAACAACGCGGAGCCCAAAGCGTCCCGTTGCTCGAGGTGTATACGAAGCTCGAGACACGTATCCCGAGGTAGCACAAAAATGAGGGGTGCGCACCAACCGAGGTGCGCTGCCCAAGGAATATGCTGCACTAGGTAGCGTACGGCTCGAGGCAGCACGTTGTCCGACGCACGCCGAACCACGCGGCTCGATCTCCGAGAGCACACAGATCAAGAAAGGGGAGAAAGATGGGTGCTCGAAAATCTCACCGCGGAGGGGCTCGTCGGCGTAGGCGAGGAGGCCCGGCCAGGTCGGCCCGTCGACAAGAGAAAGTACAGAGGGAGAGGGAAGGCCGAAGGAGAACAGCGACGAGGGGCGGAGGAGCTGGGGGACGCCGACCATGGGGTGGCAGCCGGAGCTCGAAGACGAGGGGGAGAGGATAAAAGAAAACGACGACGAGGGTGGTGGTGGTCGTCGTGGAAGTGATGGTGGTGGTGGCTAAGATGACGATGATGATGGCGGTGGAGACGACGGCGTTGGCGGCGCTCAGGGGGGACGGAGAAGAAAGGACAGTGGTGGTGGTCGCGGTGGCTGAAGGGGGCGGCCAAGGCGGTGGCACTGGAGATGGAGGAGGTGGCGAGGGAGACGACGACGATGATGGTGGAAGAAGATGGTGGTGGCGCTCGGGGCGGCCGGAGGTCGAAGAAGAGAGGAGATCGGGATAGAGTGAGAAGAGAGAGAGAGAGAAGAGGAAGAGAATTGGAGGGGTGTGTACTGGTTCTCAGGAGAGGGAGAGAGAGAGGAAAGTATGGGTTGGGGTTAGGTTAGGTAAGGGAAGGGATAGGTATAGGCAATAAAATAATAATAATAATAATAATAATAATGTAATAATAATAATATATAATGATAATAAAAATGATAGTAACAATAGTAGCAAGAAAAATAATATGAAATAATTTCACCCTAAAAAATATCAATAAAATTTTAACAATACCCAAATTTAAATTTCCCAAAATACAAAATACAGTCAGATACCTATTTCAAAAATAGGGAATTGACACGCATGAAACTTGTCCTCTAAATTGTACATTAGACGGTTAGAATCTCCTTTGCATATTTGTATTTTGTATATTATTTTATTATTCTGACAATTCGTATTAGCATGTTCTTCATGTATCTTGTTACGTCCCTCTGAAGACCTGGTGATTTTTCCAGGTGTGCTTTGTGATTTTTGCAGGTGCTCTAGCCGAGGACATAGTTTACCATCTTCCTTCGCGATGCTAGCTTTTGGATCATCTTTCGCTTCGCTCGACTCTTCCATCATTGCTATGTATTTATTTCTTTTTGTTGGTAGTAGATTTGTCTTTGTCCAACATTTTGTACAAATGATTTATTAGTGATTTTATGATATATTTATTTGTGGATGAGATTAGTTTTTGGTTACTGCATTTTATAGCTTATGTATACATACGAGATTTTCGTATATTGGAGTATGCTTCGTATGTATGCAGCTGGCATGTCTACGTACTTGATCCTAAGTATATTGGGACTGGGGTGTTACATATTTTTGTGGTGGCTCATACAGGTTAAGATAAATTGTTTGATTCTGGTGCATCATATAGCTTTCTGTCATTAGAGTTTTTACAAAAACACCACTTATTAACTACACCCACCGAGGATATGAGTAGAGTAATGACGGAAGGCAGACCAGTACCCATTAGAGCTATCTATAGATGCTCTATTACTATAGCTGGAAGAGAGTTTGGAGGACGATTCTTTGTGATACCACTTCTCGGATATTATCATATTGGGAATGGATTGACTTAGCTATGCTTACGCAACTATAGACTGTCATGAGGGTAGTATTCTGTTCAGTCCCCCAGGAACGACACCATTCAGTGTCAGGAGGACAGGGTCAGAGATCAGCCTAGAGCCAAACTGTTGTACGACAGTTGGAGAGTTAGCACCGCCACACCCTATCATTAAGGAGTTTATGGATGTATTCCTAAGGATCTTCCAGGACTTTCGCCTGACAGAGATGTGAGTTTACTATAGATTTAGTACCGGGCACATCTCTAGTATCCCGGGCTTGTTATAGAGTGAACCCCAAGGAGGCCGTAGAGATGAAGGAGCAGATCGATGACCTGTTGAAAAAGGGTTTCATTTGATCTAGTGTTTCTCCATGGGGAGCGCCTGTGCTCTTTGTGCCGAAGAAGGATGGTACAGTTCGGTTGTGCATTGACTACCAGACATTAAATACCATCACCATTAAGAATAAATATCCTCTGCCTCGGATAGATGATTTATTCGACCAGTTGAGTGGGGCGAAGGTATTTTCTAGGATAGATTTGAGATCCGATTACCACCATGTGAAAGTTAGGGCTGAAGACATCCAGAAGACTGCATTCAACACGAAGTATGGACAGTACGAGTTTTTGGTGATGTCCTTTGGTCTCACAAATGTGCCATTTGTCTTTATGAACTTGATGAACAAGACATTTCGTCAGTATCTGGATAAGTTCGTCATGGTGTTTATCGACGACATCCTGATATACTCGAAGACACCGGAAGAGCATGCAGAATACTTGCGACAGTTTTGGAAATTTTTAGAAGGAGAGGTTGTATACCAAATTGTCGAAGTGCGAGTTCTTTCTAAATCGAGTGGAGTTTCTCGGTCATGTGGTCACTAGAGAGGGGATCTCAGTAGATCCCAGGAAGATTGCTGCCGTCGACACGTGGAAACTACAACAAAAAAGTGTTATAATGACACTCAAAAAGTGTCGTTAATGACTTTTCATGGCACTTTTTAGTTGTCTAGAGGGGGTGTCATAGAAAGTTTTTGACTTTCAACGACACTCGACAAGTGTCATGGAATAGCTTTATGACGACATTTTTTGAATGTCATGTAATGCATATTCCATAACACTTTAATGGTGCCATGTTAACATGATTCAATGTCAGTTTATAAGTGTCGTCAAAATTATGACACTTTGTAAATGTCATCTAAAAATATTCTACAACATTTAATCAATGTCATGGATACTTTTCACGACACTTTTTTAAATGCCTTCCAAGCATCATCAGTATATTTCAAATATAAAATTATATATTATATATATATATATATATATATATATATATATATATATATATATATATATATATATATATATATATATATATATATATATAATAAAAACCATCCACACACAAAATAAAACTTTAATGTGCCAAAACCATTATATTAAACAAGTTCCATCCCATACAATCAATAAAAGGTTACAAGAATATAGTAATCAACTTGTTTAAGAGTAACAAAGTCTATTACATAATATGCAAGCCCTAGTACTACTTCTTAGCGTCCATCTTTTTTAGCACCAAATTGGAACCGAATCTGCACTCATCATTAGCTCTGCACAAAAAAAAATTAAAATTAATATTTGGACTATAAGATCTTAATTCAAAGCATTAAAACAAAATAGAGAACAATGCCTGAAAAGAATCTCTAGAATACATACGCTATCGCAACCAAAAGTTTTAGCCCATGGTGTCATTTAATTTAAATAAGTTATAAGGTTCTATATAATAAGCAACAACTCAAAGAGAACTAACCTTGTCAAAGACATGAAAACATTTTAGACCTGTTTCAATTGCCTGAGTGCGAACATATAGGCAAACTGGATGTCTCATATACACATACTAAAGTTTCATCCAAGTCCAACACCACCTGCAGAATTAGTCAAGTTAGATCGAGAGGGGAGGTAATCTTGTTGACATTATAATCTAGGAAAACTTCCACTCGTCAATTGAACTAATATATAACGAGGCAACAACAATATACAACAACAACAAAAAAGTGTCAAGTGTTTGGCTCGGTAGCAGAATTGTGACAATTGAAAAACATAAAAGCTAAACATCATTCAAACTAAGAATATTTTACAACTGTATCTTGAACAAGAAAATACATCTATGTTATATCCACTAGTTGCTTAATCAGTAAAAATGTCAGATGACTAAACAATAACGATGAATGAAAACATAGGGTCAGACACATGGGCCAGCTGAAGATACTCAGGTGATCAGTACACGCCTTCAATGATGAAAGTCCAAAATAAATACAAACTTACAAAGCCTACCATACTGTTAACCAACAATGCTGACCTTATTAATTAGAGTTGACAATAATTCTTAGTAAGTCATTGCTTGACAAATATTGTACAAGTTTGATGAACCAGGATTACTGATACTTGTCAATTCTCAACCAATCATGGAGTGGTATGCTCTTGCTGGCTCTTGAGCAACTTGCATACATTAATCAGAAAATGAAGCCATCATTAATCATTGGCTCCCTAAAGTGCATTTTTTAGGTCGAGCGCCACTAAATAGGCAGGTTAGAGATCGAAAAAGTGGTTAATCAAGAAAACTTACCAGTTGGTTTTTATTGTAATTCAACAATGTCATTGGATCCTATTCATCTTGGTGACAACATGTCCACTTCATGCTCTGCTTCTAGAGGATATGAGGGTAAGATCGATTCTGACAAAGTCGTCATGGCCATCAGTCCTTGCTTAAAGTTCACTGCAGAAAAGGCAAAAACTTCATATGCTCAGCAAAGTTTTTCTGGCACTCTGTGCAGTAGACCTATTTGCAATTGAGAGGCTCACCATTTGCTAGTTGAGTATCTACTACAGATTACGTATACTATGGGTTAGTGCAGATTACCGGCCATTGGATCTTTACCCTTGTCTGTGATTGGTTTGAGCTGCAAATTTGAATAACACTAGTATCAAGATCCCAAACATGAACTCAAAGCCACGACACCCAAAAAACCACCGACATGCACAAGTTGGAAAAGGAAAGGATGCAATCAGAAACTGTTACCACTATATATTGCCACCGCAAAAAACTGGTTAAGTGATGGTAACAAATTACTTGCTTGAAACTGGTAGATACCCTTTCATGAGGTTTTGAGCTAAATTTATGCAAGACTAGCTATAACTTATCAAATTTATGCAAGACTTGAAACTGGTAACAAATTACTTACTTGAAACCACCGACACTAGATATAACTTATTAAATTATGCAAGACTAATGAAATATGAAACCAATAAAATTCTTACCTGCTCTTTTTGAAGTGCAAATCCAACCAGTTTCCTTTTGAAGCTTTGGGAAGTGTAAAAATGGCTTTTGTAGGCTTGACCAGCACCTTACACTTCTCAGGCAATTTTTTTTGTTCAATTTTGGTATGGCACACCTGTAGTACTTTCCTTGGACATCATGAAATTTTAAAGGAGACATCCTTATGAACTTTAGAAAGTATTTTGTAGTTGGGTACATATAAGGATTTTGTAGTTGGGTACATATAAAGGAGACATCCTTATATAAACCTGTCTTATTTGATGGCACAGGCGTTCAGGTGGACAACACTGATATATCATTGATAGCCTGCCCAGGAGGCTCAGATGTGTTTGCAAGCTCTACGTATGATATATCATGGATAACAGATGTGTTTGCAAGCTCTCCGTATGATAGCCTTTATGATATATCATGGACAACAGATGTGTTTGCAAGCACTCCGTATGATAGCCTTCCCAGGAGGCTCCTCTGTAGATATATCATTGAGTCACAGATCAATTGGAGCAGGAGGTCCCTCAACCTCAGAGTAAAAGCTGTAGGACGCCCACTCCCGCTGTAGCATCCTTCAACATCAGATGCAGACTTGACTGAATTTGTGAGTGAGCAAAAGATCAAATACTTAATTAAAAAAGAACTTAATTTATCCTCGTAGCTGCTGATTAAGACTGTCATATTCTTCTGTTGCATCAGTCATTTAACTTGTGTGTTTTGGAATTTGTGGATGACAGGTGTCATCAATCCGGTCAAATCCACAAAGTATTAGCCAGGTGGTAGAGTCAGTACAACGCAAGTTTCCTTCTACACCGAAGTCCTAATTGAGAAACAAAGTAAGGGAGATATCAGAATATGTGGATAATTGTTGGCAGGTAACTATGGGCTTGCTGTTTATCATCTGTACAGAGTCTTGACATAATGCTGTAGATCTGAATTTCTAAGCATTTTGCTCATTGTATGGTTTATGCCTACTTTTATTTTCTCAACAGAAGTTTGCTTATCAACTTCACGACACGGCAACATGAACATGGCCCCTATTTAGGTGTGTCCTGTATTTTGGAGTGTCAATGTTTGGTCCCATATGTCCAACAAGATACGGTCGATACTTTCGGCGTATCTGTGCCAGGGAGATCAGAAACCTGAGTAAACCAAAGAAATTTTAAAATGATATAAGTATTTCTCATACCAATAGAAGGAAAAATGATTAGTTTAAATCTGGAAATGTGTATTGTCATACCTAGGTATAATTCACAAGGTACAATGTACAACCATAAAGAAAATCGCAACAAAAATGTAGAAAAATGCATAATACTGATACAAAAGAATACTATACTGCAGTTAGATATTCTTCATTAGTTTAGATATTTCAGAATATTGAAACTACAAAGACTGATACTACATACTGTTGGAGTGGGTGGGGTTCCAACCTATTGGAGAAGACCCCGGATTGCGACGACGTTCGTGGTTCGAAGAAGCTCGGGAAGTGGGCGACGTAGAGTCGCTTGCTGTTGCGGCCCAGGGGGAGATTCTGGAACAGGGATCCGAGTTCGGGCCGAACTCGGTCCCATGCGAGTTCGGGCCGAACTCGGTCCTGGCCACTCCAGTACTGTGGGGTGAGGTTCTGGATGCTTGACACAGAGTTCTGGCCGAATCTGTGTCGTCGGGGGCTGAAGCGGATTTTAGGATGAGTTTTCATCATTGGATCTAATCCAACGGTCCAGGTTGGTTGCGGATTGGGAGTTATATTGAGTTTTCTCAACCCTAATTCATAATCGCAAGTATTGACAACACAAAGGTTCGAGAGAGAGGAGGCAAGAGTGCCATTGCAACTTCGGAGAAGAAGACGGAGTCGAAGGTCGTTTTTCGAAGGAGATCGTGTTTCGGTAATCTCTACTCGTCTTCTCGTTCTTCGTAGCCTTGTGATCATTGTTCTTATCTCTGAGTGTTGTGGGGATCCGATTTGGATCGGAGGAGTTTAGAGGGTGTAATTCTTCTATTCCATTAGTGGAGGCTTCTCAGGGTTGGACTCCGATCGTCCCGTGTTTTTCCCGCAAGGTTTCCACGTCAAAAATTCTCTGTGTCTGCGTGGACTGTTTTTTGTGTGTTTGTTTTTGGTTCGTGCGTTGTATTGCTCGG
This sequence comes from Iris pallida, assembly GCA_029216955.1. Lineage (NCBI taxonomy): Eukaryota > Viridiplantae > Streptophyta > Magnoliopsida > Asparagales > Iridaceae > Iris > Iris pallida. The sequence continues at coordinate 17,944,802 of JANAVB010045020.1, forward strand.
TCCTCTCGCAGGTACTCTCCGGTTTGGGGAAAGGTTTCCGCGTTTCTTTCCCAACAGTGTGGTATCAGAGCTTTGGGTTCAAAGGGTGTCAGTTGACAGAGGAACCAGAGAGGAGAGTGGACGCGAAGCCGGTGCGCATGGTGAACCTTAATGGCACAAACTATCATTATTGGCGAAGCAAGTGAAGGATTTGCTATTTGTCAAAAGCTGCATCTACCTGTGTTTGCAACCGAGAGGCCCGTGATAAATCCGAGGAGGACTGGAAGTTCGAGCACATACAGTGTGTGGTACATACGGCAGTTTGTTGATGAGAACGTGTACAATCACGTTGCCAATATTGAGCACGAGCGAAGACTTATGGGATAAGCTGGAATCCTTGTATGCGAAGAAGACCGGGTAAACAAGTTGTTCCTGATCCGAACGATGATGGGTCTGCGTACAAGGATGGGCGTCTATTACGGATCACTTGAGTGATTTCCAGGGCGTGGTTGACCAGTTATCTTCTATGGGTCAAGTTCGACGACGAAGTTCAGGGACTGTGCTGCTGTGTACCTTGCCAACTCGTGGGAGACCGTACGAGTATCTATGATCGCTTCTGCTCCAGAGGGCGTGGTCATCTGGAGTTTGCCAAGAGCGGGGTGTTGAATGAAGAGATGCGGAGACGTTCTCAGGGCACTTCATCCACATCCCACCACTCAGAGGCATTGGTTTCAGAGAGCCGCGGAAGGGGCAAAAGCAGGGGTCCAGGTGGTGGCAGAGACAAGAGCAGGGGAAGTCCAAAGGTCGGTACGAGGACTCAGAGTGTTACCATTGCGGTACAGAGGGCCATATCAAGCGGAATTGTTTCGTTTGGAAGAAGAGAAGAAGGGCGACAAGGGAAGCAAGAAGAGAACACTACAGCGGCGGCCTCGACGCATGGAGCGCTGTGATCGTCGTAGGTGATGAGGTCATTACTAACCTCGCCTGCGATGACAATTCTTGGCTGGTGACTCAGGGGCTTCAGCACATGTATCTCACAATAGGACACTGTTTGCCACTTACACGACAGGCGACTGTGGCGTGTTGAGATGGGCAACGGAGATGTGTCGAAGGCGGTTGCCATTGGAGATGTGCATTTGAGAACGAAGACGGGTGCGGTTCTTGTTCTCAAGGATGTTCGTCACGTCCCTGATATCCGTTCAACCTGGTGTCGGTTGGAAGGTTGGATGACGAGGGATTCTTCATCTCTTCGGGAATAGTCAGTGGAAGCTTTCCAGAGGTTCGTTGGTGATTGCCAGAGGAAGCAAGAATCCGGTCTCTACTATATGGAGGGGAGCGCACAGGGGACAGGAGGTGAACGCAGTCAGTGATGCGTCTACCGAGTTGTGGCACAGGCGGCTCGGCCATATCAGCGAGAAGGGTGAGCTACTTGGTGAACAGGAAGGTGATTCCGGGCTCAAGTCTACAAAGTTGGAGAAATGCACGCACTGTTTGGCTGGGAAGCAAAATAGGGTGTCTTTCCAGAGTCACCCAAGTTCGAGGAAGCCGGCGTTGCTCGAGTTGATTCACTCGGATGTCTGCGGTCCTATGAAGGTAAAAACTCTTGGTGGTGCTTCTTACTTTGTGACTTTTATTGATGACTGTTCCAGGAAGGTTTGGGTCTATGCCTTAAAGACCAAGGATCAGGTGCTGCCTACTTTCAAGGAGTTTCAGGCCTCCGTTGAAAGGGAGACGGGCAAGAAGTTGTTTGTGTTCGGTCCGACAATGGCGGCGAATACATCGGTCCCTTTGATGCGTATTGCAGAGAGCAAGGGATACGACACCAGAAGACTCCGCCAAAGACACCTCAGCTCAATGTGTAGCGGAGCGCATGAACAGGACACTGATGGAGAGGGTGCGTGTTTGCTGTCAGAAGCAAACTTGCCGGGCAGTTATTGGGGTGAGGCTCTTCTCACAGCTGCTTATTTTATTAATTTGTCTCCTAGTGCTCCTTTGCAGGGTGATGTGCCTGATAAAGTATGGTACGGCAAAGAGCCGTCATACAGTCACCTGCGGGCGTTTGGTTGTAAGGCCTTCGTGCATGTACCGAAGGACGAGAGGACCAAACTTGAGCCGAAGACGAGGCGATGCGTCTTTGTCGGCTACGGTCGGGATGAGTTTGGCTATAGACTCTACGACCCAGTGGAAGGAAAGCTCTACAGAAGCAGGGACGTGGTGTTCGTCGAGGATCAGACCATGACCAACACTCAGGATTCCGAGACGCCTTCTGAGGCTGAGGAATTGCCTGAGTTAGAGTCATTTCGCTTCGAGCAGTTTCCAGAAGACATCGCGGAGGATCCAGTTATGGGGGAGCTGGTACATGGGTTGCTCCCAACCTTGATCATCAGCCTGCTGATGGTGGTCAGGGTGTCCCTCAGAGGATGAGCATGCCGGAGAGGTAGTTCCTGAAGGGGAGGAGGCTGTCGGTATACAGCCAGCACCATGGCTCCACTGAGAAGGAGCAACAGGGATCGTCGACCATCTACGAGATACTCGCCGGATGAGTATGTGCTACTGACTGACGGAGAGAGCCCGAAAGTTTCGCAGAGGCTATGGAAGACGAACACAGGCAGGAGTGGATGGTGGCTATGCAGGAGGATGATTCCTTGCACACCAATTCTACTTATGATCTGGTGCGGTTGCCAAAGGGCAAGAAGGCTTTGAAGAATCGATGGTGTTCAGAGTGAAGCAGACGGATGATGCTACTCGCCCTCGATACAAAGCGAGGCTGGTAGTCAAGGGCTACGGTCAGCGGAAAGGCGTGGATTATGATGAGATCTTTTCGCCTGTCGTCAAGCATTCGTCTATTCGGGTGGTGCTAGCATTAGCAGCCGTTTCGACTTGGAGGTCGAGCAGATGGATGTGAAGACGGCATTCCTCCACGGTGATCTTGAGGAGGATTGTACATGGAGCAGCCGGAGGGATTCTGTGAGAAGGGCAAGTCACATTTGGTCTGCCGGTTGAGGAAGAGCTTGTATGGTCTGAAGCAGGCTCCGAGGCAGTGGTACAGAAAGTTCGAGTCGTTTATGGGGAGCATGGTTATGCACGGACGACGTCGGACCATTGTGCATTTGTGAGGCATTTGCCGAGGATGATTTCATCATTTTACTGCTCTATGTGGATGATATGCTATTAGTGGGTCGGAATGCCACTAGGATAGCGGAGTTGAAGCGCCAACTGGCGCGGCCTTCTCTATGATGATTTGGGCGCAGCGAAGACTATTCTTGGGATGGAGATCAGCCGAGAGAGAGAGTCCAAGCTGCTACACTTGTCCCAAAAGAAGTACATTCATCGGGTACTTCAGCGTTTCGGGATGGACGGGTCGAAGAAGTGAGTTCCCCCCTCGCGGCTCACTTTAAGTTCACTGAGGAGCAGTGTCCATCTACCGAGGACGAAAAGGAAGATATGGAGCGGGTTCCATATGCTTCAGCTGTGGAAGCCTGATGTATGCTATGGTGTGTACGAGGCCAGATATTGCTCATGCAGTTGGTACGGTTAGCAGGTATCTTTCGAATCCTGGAAGGGTACACTGGAGTGCGGTCAGTGGATTCTATACCTTCAGGGCACTGCCGGTTGGAGACTTTCCTTTGGTGGTGACGAGCCGAAGCTGGTCGGGTATACCGATGCTGATATGGCTGGAGATGTAGACACGAGGCGGTCGACTTCGGGCTACGTGATGATGTTTGCGGGAGGAGCAGTATCGTGGCAGTCGCGGTTGCAGAAGTGTGTTGCCTTGTCGACGACGGAGGCGGAATACATTGCGGCGACGGAGGCTTGCAAGGAGCTGTTATGGATGAAGAAGCTGTTGCAGGAAATGGGACTGAAGCAAGAGCAGTATACTTTGCTTTGCGACAGTCAGAGTGCTATCCACCTTGTGAATCGACGTTTCATAGCCGGTCCAAGCACATCGAGACCCGGTATCATTGGATACGGGATGTGGTTGAGAAGAAGGACGCGGAGCTTGAGAAGGTGCATACAGACGACAACGGAGCTGATATGTTTACGAAGATTCTACCAAGGGGAAGTTTGAGTACTGCAGGCAGATCGTCGGGATGACGACGTCCTCCCCATAGTTATGAAGGGGAGATTTGTTGGAGTGGGTGGGGTTCCCAACCTATGTGGAGAAGACCCCGGAGTGCGACGAGCGCCGTTCGTTGTCGAAGAAGCTCGGGAAGTGGGCGACGTAGTCGCTGCTGCTGTTGCTGCCCAGGGGAGATTCTGGAACAGGGGATCCGAGTTCGGGCCGAACTCGGTCCCATGGCGAGTTCGGGCCGAACTCGGTCTGGCCACTCCAGTACTGTGGGTGAGGTTCTGGATGCTTGACACAGAGTTCTGGCCGAACTCTGTGTCGTCGGGGGCTGAACGGATTTTAGGATGAGTTTTCATCATTGGATCTAATCCAACGGTCCAGGTTGGTTGCGGGATTGGGGAGTTATATTGAGTTTTCTCAACCCTAATTCATAATCGCAAGTATTGGACAACACAAAAGGTTCGAGAGAGAAGGAGGCAAGAGTGCCATTGCAACTTCGGAGAAGAACGGAGGATCGAAGGTCGTTTTTCGAAGGAGATCGTGTTTCGGGTAATCTCTACTCGTCGTTCTCGTTCTTCGTAGCCTTGATCATTGTTCTTATCTCTGAGTGTTGTGGGGATCCGATTTGGATCGGAGGAGTTTGTAGAGGGTGTAATTCTTCTATTCCATTAGTGGAGGCTTCTCAGGTTGGACTCCGATCGTCCCGTGGTTTTTCCCGCAAGGGTTTCCACGTCAAAAATTCTCTGTGTCTGCGTGGACTGTTTTTGTGTGGTTGTTTTTGGTTCGTGCGTTGTATTGCTCGGTCCTCTCGCAGGTACTCTCGGTTTGGGGAAAGGTTTCCGCGTTTCTTTCCCAACATACCTTTACTGATACTACAACCTTCAAGTCCAGCAGTGAAGATACGGTGACATAAATTGGAAAGCTGTTTCCAGAAAACTTCAAATGAGCTACACAGCCATTACTGGCACAAAATCATAAATACAGACTTCCCATCCATCCGAAAAGAGAAGTTCCTTTCTGTTGGTGCATTTTCAAGGATAATCATATTCACTTGATTTGGCTCTTCTATTGCAGATACAACAATACATAAAGAATACATAGCTTGAGATAAAAAGTATCATAACTACTTTGTTTAGAAACTTTACATTTTACCACAAACACTCCTTACAACGCCTTTTCTCCACATAATCGCTCAAGAAGTAGGGAAATAACTGAAAACTTTTCTACTTTGCTCATGTGTAACACAAGAGAGTACATTGAAAAGAAAGAGAACAAACCTTCCCAGCTGCGATTAAAACTTGACACTGTTTCCACATCATCAACCAACACATACTCACTCTACACTCTTTTCCTAGATAATAATACAGAAATCCGAAACAACATATCTGGCACGAGATACAAGCGATAATGAAGAAAGCATGTTGAAAAGGTTCCCTACACCACATTTTGACGATTACAGTCAAAGTTTTCAACCTAACATACAAGTACTAGATAAGTTTCAGAGTGAAAACACCTACATACCAGAAACAGAACAATGGTGACATCAACTAGGGCCATATACAAAAGGAAATCACAAAGAAAGACATTTTTTTTATCTTGCAGCCAACAAGATTTTGAGGCTTGCATGAACATAAAACTCAAATTTTAAAATGAAATCATTTCAGACAAAGTGGCACTAACTCGATTTCAAATATGTACGTGTGCCTGTCAGAAATCAGATCAAAAAACAAATAATGCAGAATTTTTTGTGGTTTGCGGGTCAATCAAGGACCCATCAAGCCAGTAGACGTGTCCACAAGTGGGAGGGACATGAATGTATATATTGATCATGGCCTCCATTTTTTTTGCATTCTATACTAGAGCACGAGATAAAAAGCACGCTTCAGGAGTGAAAATATTTCAGTCCATCGTCGAAAAAAATATCTAAATTAAAGCCATCACTTGAAATGTAAAGGAAAAAAAACATCAACCATTTCAATCTAACAAAAAAATACATAAATTTTTTTTTTTGAAAAGAACCATTATCAAGCATTTCAATATGAAAAATATTAAAGAAAATACAAAAAAATGGAGAAATGTGATAAAATCAAGAATATAGCAATATTGGAGCAAACCAGCAAACTGTATTAAGACAAGAAATCTTACCAATGGAAGACATGAAGAGCAGCTACTTTCCAGCTACAAATTTAGCAAGAATCCATCAAGCATTTCAATCTGTAAAATTGGAGCAACCCATAAATGAATTATTATTTTTTCCTTAATTTTTTTCCTGACAAAAGAAAAGAGTGGAGGTCATAGGACAACATGTCACAAAAGTATCATCCAAACATTGAATTTAAAATCCTGTAACATCATTTACAGACAATCCAACACTGAATTTGTAATACCATTTCAACATCAAATGTTACATGATATTTCCATTTACAAACAACCAACATCCCTTTAAATTGCAATGGTGGTGTTGCAAATTTTGTGGTTTGTCAATGTCATCTGAGTTATCTTGCCTTTGTATACTACTTCTTTTGTTTTTATCAGAAATTCATGTAAAAAATATAGTTCCTTCTTCTAGTATAGCTACATTTCCAACCACGATAGATTGATCTGTTCACTTTCTCCGGGACATTTAGTCGAATATTATTCTTGTTTCAAGGTAAAAGCCAACACGGCCGACAAACTAGTCTAACAACACAAATCTGGCAAGAAAAAAAAACAAAAAGGAAAACAAAATTCTGAATCTTAAAGCAAATTATATTACTGACTTGCTAGAAAATATGCACCTGACATGTGTTTATTACGACTGACAAAAATAGTTATTGTCGAAAGAAATTTTAAATTTTATAAATTTCAAAATAATACTTGGAAAATGTTGTTGAATGTTTTGTGTCAAATTTTATAATTTTCAACAACATTTGTCAACTATTGTCGAAAGAAATTCTACAACATCTTCACAACGTGTGGAGGATATCCCCCCTTTTACAACCCTGGATATAACGACCTTTTATCAAACATGGTAAAAGTCCTTTTACAACGTTGTGAAAGGGCTATTTTCTTGTAGTGAATGAACTGTATATTTAGTAGGACTATTCTCTTCACAGAGCTAAATTAAGTTTTATTTTATTTTTTGCATGTCAATTACATATGTACAGCTTCATTTCTCACAGAAAAAGTTCTCAAATGCAGCCTATTATATTTCTATTTTTCCCCTTCAGGATGGTGCATAATTTGAGATGTATTGTATTTGTGGAGAGAGTTATTACCGCAATTGTTCTGAAGTCTCTCTTTTGTGAAGTAAAAGAACTCTCAGGGTGGAAAACACGTTATATGGCTGGGAATAGTAATTGTTTGCAATCTCAAACTAGAAAAGAACTGATGAAAATTGTCGATGCATTTCATGAAGGAAAAGTATGTTCTTTCTTCGTCTTATATTTAGTCTAAGGTAGCTTTCTGTTCTATTGAATATACATTCACTTACTATCTATTTCACAGGCGAATATAATTGTTGCGACCCAGATTCTTGAGGAAGGTTTAGATGTGCAGAGTTGCAAATAGTAATCAGATTTGACCAGTCAACAAATGTTTGTAGTTTTACACAATCACGAGGTCGCGCGAGAATGCAAGGGTCAGAATACCTATTAATTGTTAGAAGGTGACTTAATTTTAACTCATTTGCCCTTCCGTACCCACAAACAGTTGTCTGGAAATGTGATTGTTTTTAAATTTAGAGTTTCTAAACCACTGATTGTAATTGTGATTGTTATTACAACTGTTCTTGATGTGTCTGTGGAGTAAGTAATATTGAATTCACAAGTTTGACTTATATTATTGTATGCTATATAATTTATGGAGACCCTCCTCTGGGGACATTTTACATAATATATTTATTGAGATTTTTGTTCTCTCTCTCTCTCTCTCTCTCAAAAGGCACATTGATCTAGAGGAAGACATGCTGCTTATCGGATCTATGGCTTCCACGTTTTAGATTATTTATCTTCATCATGTTTTGCATTGTTTTTCTCTAATCTTGTTGTCCTGATCGACATAGAATCTGCTATTATGAAGGAGATGCAGACTTTGCTTGTTTTCTCTCCTTCAATAGTCTACTCACTGATACTAAAATCTTAAGAAAAAACTAAGCTTTTTTGCTTATGTTATCTTCATCTTTTGTGGCTGGACTTAAGCTAATTTGTATCTCTTTTTATTTGATGCTGAGACTCCTGTTCTCTGTCAAAAGTGGATACATATATCAAAAGTGTGGGTATTATGAGGGAAGAGTCTCTGTTATGTGCATCCCTTCCTTGTAAGCCTCTTGAAAGTGAAATGTACAATGAGGAATTTTACTGTGTTGAATCTACAGGAGCTATTGTCAATTTGAGTTCCAGTGTGTCTTTGATATACTTCTACTGTTCTCGGCTTCCTTCTGATGGGTATGGCACAATAGCCTATCTATTTGATGCATAAAAACATACATCCTCTCGTGCTTATTATGTGAACTCAATTTTTTGACTCACAAAAAATGTGTTTGTACTAATTATGTTAATCTGGTTATTTGGATTAGTAAGATTGTCACGCCCCAGAACCAGAATACTGGAGAGCGGGGGAATGACTCAGCCAGCTACGTATTACGGGTAGATGAATACCGTATAATACGATCAATACTGTCTAAAAGATGAGGGGGTGCATACTACATAAAAGTCTCACTATGGTCACTTTCCATCTATTGTCTCAATCATTCAAACAAGAAACAGAAATAGAGAACATGTGAGATAAAGCAGTAAGGCGTCCCAAATGCTCAGTCAAAATGTTCTTGATATCTGGCTTTACAAAACACAGCCAGATGATGTGTCAGTATACACAATTGTTATCAGCTACAGCCTGACTTAGTTACAATTATGCAAAGTAGGTACAAGACAATCCGACTAACATGTCGGTGCCAAATGGCAAAGTATAAAGTATTTAACAAAACGAGCGGGGAAGTAAAAAAACCCACGAGCCCTCCTGCGATCATCCCTCTAGTGTTGACCATCGTGGAGGTAGAAGTAAGCTGGATCCTCGGGGACCGGCTCTAAATCTGGCCATGCAAAACCAGAGAGGTTAGACCTCTAACAGCAAGTACCTCAAGGAAGCACGATATGAGGGATTAAAACCAGTAATGAGAAAATATGATAAATAGATCTTTGCTTTCTACTGGGATTCACATAGTATCACGACACTTCGAACCAACCTCCCAACCAAACAAGGACAGAAGTTGGCACGTCATGTCCTGACATTCTGATCATCTCAGTTAGGTAACAGAGGACATACAGTACACAAACATTAATTTAAACGGCCATTCAACTACTACGGCTTGCTACTGTGAGTTCCAAGTTATCCTGGAATAATGCAATAGAGATTCCTCAATTCTTACTATGTGCAAGCAAGGCTAGTTTACCCAGTCAATCAATTGCGTCAATCATGAATTAGACGAGTCCCAGCAGGACGTCCGTCATCAATATACAATATACAATAGATAATATAACCAGATACCGCTTCCTGCCCGTGTGGCAGATTTGCAGTATCTGTGGGGACCAGCCGGCCTGTCGGGCACTACTAGTCCCAAGAGGGCTGCCATGTAAGAACTCGGAAATCCATTCTCTTCCTGCAATCATTATTTTATTTAACTTAATAGTCTCTACGTTAAGTGAAATCCCATGCCGTGGGTCATGGTTTTCAAATGAGTACTTTCGTACGGGGTACGATATGTACAACTCTACAACGATACCAGTGCGATTAGGTTGCAGGTCTTACATAGCGTAATGCAACAATCAGAACTAACCACGGAGTAATCATGCCTTGACCATAAAGTACACATGCTGCTTTTGTAAAATAAATAAATAAATTAAAGCCTGCATGTGCCTGTATGTCAATATTCGGGATCAGCCAGTCGATTACAATAGTTCATAATTAATATGAACGTGTCTCATTCATTCAATTCAATAAGACGACTAGCCAGTCTCTTAGTTCCAACTAGGAACGCATGATCAATTATTAGTCAAAGTAACAGTCGGGGTCAATTCGTGACAAGGCATGAAAGTCAAATTAGTATTAAGCATGGTCGAGTCTATAACTAGCATAAAATAGTTGGTAACACATTCTTGAAGCCAAGAAAAGATCTACAACTTTCATGTTGGGAGTTGAAAGAAATTCTAGCCATAATTCAGTCAAAATAGGACATATAACAGTCAGAAACAACCAAAATAGGCATATGCGGCCTATTCTGCGACATGCATGCGGACCAACTGCGACATGCGGCCTATGCGGCCCAACCGCGACATCTATGCGGCTCAACTGCGACATGCGGCCTCATGCGGCCCAACCGCGACATCTATGCGGCTCAACTGCGACATGTGCCTCATGCGGCCCAACTGCGACATCTATGCGACTCTACTACAACGCGGCCTATGCGGCCCAACTGCGACATCTATGCGGCTCAACTGCGACATGTGCCTCATGCGGCCCAACTGCGACATCTATGCGGCTCTACTGCGACATACGGCCTCATGCGGCCCAACCGCGACATCTATGCGGCTGAACTGCGACATGTGCCTCATGCGGCCCAACCGCGACATCTATGCGGCTCAACTGCGACATGCGGCCTCATGCGGCCCAACCGCGACATCTATGCGGCTCTACTGCGACATGCGCCTCATGCGGCCCAACCGCGACTTTTATGCGGCTCAACTGCGATATGCGGCCTCATGCGGCCCAACCGCGACATCTATGCGGCTCTACTGCGACATGCGCCTCATGCTGCAGATGAACATAGAAGTTTGACCAAAATTATTTTGGCCATAACTTTCTCAAAATAAATCGAAATCTAACTTTTCAAAAGCCAAAGTTTAGCAGAATTAAATTCTTTACAACATGGAACCACTTATTTTCAAAACAACAAAGTTTGATAGATCAAAACCATAAAATCCATACGAAAACCAAAACTTAAAACTTAGATCTACACCCAACCATCCATGGAAATCAAGAACTTCAAGACCTAAACTTGTAGAGGATGAGAAGATGAACAACATAGACTAAAAATAAATGGGGATGCATGAAATCCCTCATGGTGTGCAAGATGTACTTGCCTCTCCAAATGAGTGGGTGGGAGAGTAATAGAGGAAGAAGAGTAATGGTGAAGTGAATAAAGAGAGAGAAAAGGGGATGAGCTTTAAATAAAGGGGTAGTAGTAGGTGAGGGTTTATTTCGGTTCATGATGAACCAACATAATTAAACCAATCCAAGCCGAACCCAAAGCAAGTATAAAAGCAGAAAGTAAAGTACAAAAATAAAATTGCAGAAAATTAATAAACATGAAATTAAAAGAATTTAAATACAGAATAATACATGATAAATATTAAATAAATACGTATTCTGGGAACGGAAAGTGACATCTCTACCCACCTTAGATAAATTTCGTCCTCGGAATTTCAAATCCAAGCAGGATAGGAAAATCGAGCTGATCTAGGTACAAGAAACTTGAGCAAGCAATCATTCTTCAATGTTTAACTAGCAGATAACATATCTATATTAACAATCTACGATATCATAGTTCTATCTATGAGGTGACAAGCATTAGGGTTAAGGCAATCAAGGTACACGGAAAGAAATATACCTTGTGAGTCAAACAGATGTGGATACCGTGATCAGATATCATCCTCATGTTCCCACGTTGACTCTCCTAATGAGTGATGACCCCAAGCAACCCGGACAAGGCTAATTGTTCGGTTCTTGAGTATCTTCTCTCTCCGGTCCAAAATGGATACCGGCTGCTCCTCGTAAGACAAGTTGGTACCAACCCAACTCAGAATGATCAAGGATGTGGCTGGGGTCCGATACATACCTTCATAATTGAGATACATGAATACGTCATGCACCTCTCGTAACGAAGGTGGAAGGGATAAACAATAAGCAACATCGCCTACCCTATCAAGGATAACGAATGGTCCTACGTATCGCGGACTCAACTTCCTGCGAACGCCAAATCTAATGACCCCACGGGTAGGTGAGATCCGCAAGAACACGTGGTCCCCAACAGAAAACTCTAGCGGTATACGATACTGGTCCGCCCAATGACTGCCGGTCCTGTGCAACTCGAAGTCGCTCTCTAATTTCCTTGACCAATTCAACTGTCTGAACAATCATTTTCAGGCCTAACATCTTCCTCTCCCCGATATCATCCCATGCTAGTGGCGATCTACACTTCTTACCATATAGAGCTTCGAATGGCGCCATCTGGATACTGGCTTGATAACTGTTGTTGTATAAAAACTCAACTAAGTGCAGGTGGCTCTCCCAAGATCCTCCAAAATCTAGGGTGCAAGCTCGCAACATATCTTCTAAAGTCTGAATTGTTCTTTCTGATTGCCCGTCCGTCTGTGGATGGTAAGCCGTGCTAAATCTTAACTTGGTGCCCAGACTATGATGTAAGCTCTTCCAAAAATGTGATATAAAAGATATCTCTGTCGGACACAATACTGACAGGGACTCCATGCTGCCTGACTATCTGTTGCATATACAACTCTGCCAACTTTTCTGTAGATTGCCCTACTCTGAAAGGAAGAAAGTATGCCACCTTTGTAAGCCGATCTACTATCACCCAAATAGCATCTTTACCACTTGGTGATTTCGGTAAACCGGTCACAAAGTCCATTGTGATGTGCTTCCACTTCCATTCCGGGATAGGAAGTGGCTGTAATAACCCAGCTGGCCTCTGCTGTTCTGCCTTCACTTGCTGACATACCAAGCAACGGGAAATAAATCTAGCTATCTCCCTCTTCCCGTTCCACCAGAAGTGCTGCTTGATATCTTGGTACATCTTGGTCCCTCCAGGGTGTATAGAAATTGAGAACTGTGAGCTTCTGTCATAATCTCCTATCTGATATCTCCACTAGGCATACATAGGCGTGATCCAAACCTAAGCGTACCATCTTCATGAATTTGTATCTCCTTTCTGAGTCCGGACTCACATTCTGCTCTAAGCTTCTGAATCCTTGGGTCCTGTGCCTGAGCTGCCTTGATCCTGTCTACCAAGTCGGATTGAACTCGTAGACTCGCCAGAATTCCTACATCACTAGGAAGTATAACCTCGATGCCCATCTCCTGAAGGTCTTCTAAAATGTGCTTCTGTGTTGTCAAATAAATGTGCCGTCTCTCCTGCTAAGAGCGTCTGCTACCACATTAGCCTTGCCTGGATGATACATGAAGCTCCATGTCGTAATCCTTGATCAGCTCTAACCATCTTCTCTGCCTCATGTTCAGCTCCTTCTGAGTAAAGATGTACTTCAGACTTTTATGGTCCGTGTACATATCCACTCGATCACCATATAAGTAATGCCTCCATAGCTTCAAAGCAAATACTACTGCCGCCAACTCCAAGTCATGAGTTGGGTAATTCTTCTCGTGGTTCCGAAGCTGTCTAGATGCATACGCTATCACATTCCCATGCTGCATGAGGACACATCCAAGTCCTTTACCTGACGCATCACAATATACTGTAAAATCTCCGGGTCCAACTGGCAATGTAAGAATAGGTGCTGATATCAACTTCTGCTTCAAGGTGTCAAATAATGCCTGGCACTCTGCCGACCAGACGAATGACACATCCTTCTGTGTCAAGCGGGTTATGGGTGCCGAAAGTCCTGCAAAATCCGATACGAATCTCCTGTAATATCCTGCCAATCCCAAGAAACTCCGTACATCAGCTACGGTCTTGGGTACTGGCCAGCTCTCTACTGCTTCTACCTTCTTGGGATCTACTGCTACTCCAGCTCCTGATATGATATGACCCAAAAATGAAATATGATCCGTCCAGAACTCACACTTGCTGAGCTTGGCATACAACTGGTTCTTCCTCAGAACCTACAATACTGTCTTGAGGTGGTCTTTATGCTCCTCTTCACTGGCAGAGTACACAAGAATGTCGTCAAGAAACACCACGACAAACTGATCAAGGTATGGCATAAAGATGCGGTTCATCAAGTCCATAAATATTGCTGGAGCATTGGTCAAACCAAACGGCATTACCAAGAATTCATAATGCCCATATTTCGACCTGAATGCTGTCTTGGGAATATCCTCCTTCCGAACCCTCACCTGATGGTACCGTGAACGAAGATCTATCTTAGAGAAAACTCTAGCCCTGCTCAACTGATCAAATAAGTCGTCGATCCTTGGTAGTGGATACTTGTTCTTTACTGTTACCGCGTTAAGCTTCCTGTAATCAATGCACAATCTGGATGATCCATCCTTCTTTCCTATAAGTACCACTGGTGCTGCCCATGGCGATATGCTAGCTTGGATGAACTTCTTCTCCTTCAGTTCCTCTATGTGCTGATATACCTTGGCCTGCTCTGAATCCGCCATTCTGTAAACTCGATCTGATATCGGTTTAGTTCCGGGTGCCAATTCTATACTGAACTCAATATCCCTAACCGGTGGTAGACCTGGAAGTTCTTCAGAAAATACATCCAAAACTCTTCAACTACCTTCGGAACTTGAACTTCTTCCATTGTCGTCACTACTTCCTGCTCTTGTTGAGTTGCCACTGATCTGAATAAGGTGAACCTCTTCATGCCTGGAATATCAAAAGATACACTCCCTCTACGATAATATTGTCACATGACTGTATTTCAGCCAGTCCATGCCTAAGATAACGTCAAAATTTCCAACAGGAAATTCTATCAACCGGGCGGGTAAGGAATGCCCGCAAACTACAACGCTACATGCTAGAATAACTCTACTAACTCCTACGAGCCCATTGCCAGTGAGTATATTCAACCTCCCTGGCAATGCCTCGAACTCCATTCCTAGCCGTGTCGCAAATTGTGCAGATATAAATGAGTGTGATGCTCCTGAATCAAACAATGCTACTGCAGGATATGAGGTGACGAGAATGTTACCTGCCACAACATCTTCCGATGCTAATGCCTCCTCCAAGGACAGAGTGAAGGCCTGCCCTCGACCTCCTTGTTGGTTCCCATGTTGCGGCCTAGCCTAGTGTTGCTGCTGGCCCCTTCCTTGATGATCCTAGGGTGGTCTATGCTGGTGTTGCTGCATCGACGGTCCCTGCTGCCGAAACATCTGAGCTTGCGGCATTAACGGACGCTGGGCCAATGGTCTCACTCACTGCCACTGCTGGTCCTCGATACTGTCCTACCCCTAGTGCTGGCAGAGCAAAAACTGCTGCACTGCCGTCCTCCTGACCTTGAATTTATGGGACATATAGTAACCCGATGATCTGGATTTCCACATATCAAACACAGTCTGTTCAATGCCCGACACACATCTCTAGTGTGCCCTATCTTTCCACAATAAGTGCAGCCTGCCGGGGGTTGCTGGTTCTTTTTCTGTTGCTGTTGTTGCTGCCTGGATGGTGGTGCTGGCCCTCGTATTGCCACATCGTGGATGTGAATGCCAAGGAATGGTGCTGTTGTTCGGGAGCTGCTCCCCCTTCTCCTTCAATCTGACTGTGGGATCTCTTCTGACCTCCAGTCCTTGCCGTGATCCTCTGAACGGTGATCTCATGCCTTTGGGTTGCCGTCAATACTTCATCAAAGTCTGGTAGTTGTGCCCTTCTATCAATTACAAGAGCTCAAGATGAAACCCTTGCTGGAACCTCATAGCCCTCTGGCTCTCCGTTGCTACCATCTCTGGGGCGAACCTACTCAATCTGCAGAACTCCTGCGTAAGCTTCTACCGTCTTGCCGGTCTGTTTGAGGTTGATAACTTCTGTTGTAGCTCAAACTGCGCCACAACTCCATAGTACTTTATCTTGAATCTTCTTGTGAAATCGTCCCAAGCAACAGGATGTCTGATACCTACTTTCTCTGATTCCCACCAATCACGTGCGAGATCCTGAAGTAACAACTTTACTTGATCCACGTTCTTCTGCCGGCACCTTAGCTGCTGTCAGATAGCCTCAACTATCCTTAAGCCATGCATCTGCTGAGATGCATCTTCGGTGCCCTCGAAACGACGGGGGTTGTACTTGTAAAACTTGGCTGATGCTCCTGAATCTGGCCTCGCCCCTCTTTCCAATGCCGTCTGCAACCCTTGGTTGAGTAGTACGTTCTGCTCCTGCAACTGAGCGTGTATGTGCTGCTGGGCTAACATCTGGTGTTGCTGAGTAGCCATCATTCCTCTCATGATCTCCAGAAGGGCCGGTGTGTCTACTTCCACAGGGGTAGGTGGAACTATTGGTGGTGGTGGAACATCCGGATACTGCGGTCCAGCTGCTGCTTCCACTATACTACTTCTTCTTGGATGGTCTCTTGAGTTAGTACCGGCCCTTGTTGCTGACCAACATGGTCAGGTTGTCCGTGTTGTCCTTGTTGTTGTTGCCCAGTCCTGACAGATACAGACGAGGTGCCCCTAAGAAAGGGACAAGAGAACAATCAAACGATCGACTGGAAAGATCAATGAAGTCAAAGGATACTGGAATGTCAAGCTAGAGTCGAGAGTAACGAATCATGAGATCAAGGGAAAACATGTGTGATTGAGACATCCTATAAATTAAAACATCCCACAAGTCTGAAACCAGACCTGCATGGGCTACCACTAAACCTTGTCACGCCCCAGAACCAGAATACTGGAGAGCGAGGGAATGACTCAGCCAGCTACGTATTACGGGTAGATGAATACCGTATAATACGATCAATATTGTCTAAAAGACGAAGGGGTGCATACTACATAAAAGTCTCACTATGGTCACTTTCCATCTATTGTCTCAATCATTCAAACAAAAACAAAATAGAGAACATGTGAGATAAAGCAGTAAGGCATCCCAAACGCTCAGTCAAAATGTTTTTGATATCTGGCTTTACAAAACACAGCCAGATGTAGTCAGTATACACAATTGTTATCAGCTGCAGCCTGACTTAGTTACAATTATGCAAAAGTAGGTACAAGACAATCCGACTAACATGTCGGTGCCAAACGGCAAAGTATAAAGTATTTAACAAAACGAACGGGAAAGTAAGAAAACTCACTCGAGCCCTCCTGCGATCATCCCTCTAGTGTTGACCATCGTGGAGGTAGAAGTAAGCTGGATCCTCGGGAACCGACTCTAAATCTGGTCATGCAAAGCCAGAGAGGTTAGACCTCTAACAGCAAGTACCGCAAGGAAGCACGATATGAGGGATTAAAACCAGTAATGAGAAAATATGATAATAGATCTTTGCTTTCTACTGGGATTCACATAGTATCACGACACTTCGAACCAACCTCCCAACCAAACAAGGACAGAAGTTGGCACGTCATGTCCTGACATTCTGATCATCTCAGTTAGGTAACAGAGGACATACAGTACACAAACAAATTAATTTAAACGGCCATTCAACTACTACGGCTTGCTACTGTGAGTTCCAAGTTATCCTGGAATTATGCAATAGAGATTCCTCAGTTCTTACTATGTACAAGCAAGGCTAGTTTACCCAGTCAATCAATTACGCCAATCATGAATTAGACGAGTCCCAGCAGGACGCCCGTCATCAATATACAATATACAATAGATAATATAACCAGATACCGCTTCCTGTCCGTGTGGCAGATTTGTAGTATCTGTGGGGACCACGGCCTGTCGGGCACTACTAGTCCCAAGAGGGCTGCCATGTAAGATCTCGGGAATCCATTCTCTCCATGCAATCATTATTTTATTTAACTTAATAGTCTTCACGTTAAGTGAAATCCCATGCCGTGGATCATGGTCATTCAAATGAGTACTTTCGTACAGGGTACGATATGCACAACTCTACAACAATACCAGTACGGTTAGGTTGCAGGTCTTACATAGCGTAATACAACAATCAGAACTAACCACGGAGTAATCATGCCTTGACCATAAAGTACATATGCTACTTTTGTAAAATAAATAAATAAATTGAAGCCTGCATGTACCTGTATGTCAATATTCGGGATCAGCCAGTCGATTACAATAGTTCATAATTAATCTGAATGTGTCTCATTCATTCAATTCAATAAGACGACTAGCCAGTCTCTTAGTTCCAACTAGGAACGCATGATCAATTATTAGTCAAGTAACAGTCGGGGTCAATTCGTGACAAGGCAAAGTCAAATTAGTATTAAGCATGGTCGAGTCTATAACTAGCATAAATAGTTGGTAACACATTCTTGAAGCCAAGAAAAGATCTACAACTTTCATATTGGGTTGAAAGAAATTCTAGCCATAATTCAGTCAAAATAGGACATATAACAGTCAGAAACAACCAAATAGGCCTATGCGGCCTATTCTGCAACATGCATGCGGACCAACTGCGACATGTGGCCTATGCGGCCCAACCGCGATATCTATGCGGCTCAACAGCGACATGCGGCCCAACCGCGACATCTATGCGGCTCAACTGCGACATGTGCCTCATGCGGCCCAACCGCGACATCTATGCGGCTCTACTGTGACATGCGGCCTATGCGGCCCAACTGCGACATCTATGCGGCTCAACTGCGACATGTGCCTCATGTGGCCCAACCGCGACATCTATGCGGTCTACTGCGACATACGACCTCATGCGGCCCAATCGTGACATCTATGCGGCTCAACTGTGACATACGCCTCATGCGGCCCAACCGCGACATCTATTTGGCTCAACTAGACATACGGCCTCATGCGGCCCAACCGCGACATCTATGCGGCTCTACTGCGACATGCGCCTCATGCGACCCAACCGCGACATCTATGCGGCTCAACTGCGACATACGGCCTCATGCGGCCCAACCGCGACATCTATGCGGCTCTACTGCGACATGCGCCTCATGCTGCAGATGAACATAGAAGTTTGACCAAAATTGTTTTGGCCATAACTTTCTCAAAATAAATCAGAATCTAACTTTTCAAAAGCCAAAGTTTAGCAGAATTAAATTCTCTACAACATGAAACCACTTATTTTTGAAAACAACAAAGTTTGATAGATCAAAACCATAAAATCCATAGAAACCAAAACTTAAACTTAGTCTACACCCAACCATCCATGGAAATCAAGAACTTCAAGACCTAAACTTGTAAGGATGAGATGAACAACATAGACTAAAAAAATGGAGATGCATGAAATCTCTCATGGTTGCAAGATGTACTTGCCTCTCCAAATGAGTGGATGGAAGAGTAATGGGGAAGAAGAAGATAATAGTGAAGTGAATGAAGAGAGAGAAAAGGGGATGAGCTTTAAATGAAGGGGTAGTGGTAGGTGAGGGTTTATTCCGGTTCATGATGAACCAACATAATTAAACCAATCCAAGCCGAACCCAAGCAAGTATAAAAGCAGAAAGTAAAGTACAAAATAAATTACAGAAATTAATTAAGATTAAAAGAATTTAAATACAGAATACATGATAATATTAAATAAATACGTATTCTGGGAACGGGAAGTGACAAAGATGGATTTTGCAGAGTTACTAAATATTTTTGTCAACGAAATGTTTTTGTAAACTTCTGGCTTTGCAGATCCGATGATCATCCCAAAAATGAGAAAGGTCATAAAGCTTGAAGCAATAGTGACAACAAAGAGGAAGGGAATAACTTTGAGGAAGCTACAAAATGAGAAGAATTGTTGCTCAAATTATTTTCATAACTCTTGGACATTTTTGCATGCTAGTTAATTTAGTAAAGTTGTACTAAATATACAATGTTTATGTAAACATTTGACTTATTAATATATGTACATTTGTTTTTATCTATTCTATATGTAGTTATGTTTGGATGTTCATTTTACTTCCCATTTATATTATAAAGAGCTTTACTTTCGTAAATCTCAAAAGGATTACAAATATTAATTATATTTAATGTATTAATTCAAGGTACATGCAGGTTTGAAATTCTAAATATGCAGCAATTAAATAAAAATACATGGCTAAATTAATACTGACCAAACACACTTTTCTACCGTTCCAACTCTGGAATACATTGTAGGTGTTCCAAGTAAGTGGCACATAAATTAATTTGAAACGCTTTGTCTGGAACGCATTATTGGTGTTCCAACATTGGAACGCATTTAATCCGTTCCAATAACTTTTTTGGAACGCTTTTTTTTTCGTTCCGAGGAATTTGGCAGCCCATAAATAGGCACGAAAAATAGGCATTCCTGAATTTTTTGGAACATATTGCTTCCGTTCTAAAATGGCCTTTTTGTGTAGTGAAGATAACCTAGGTTATATGACGTGACATTTGAATAAGAGTTTTAAAAAAAAACCTATAACATTAACATGGTAATGGAAACAAAATTACCAAAAATAAGAAACACAGAAATAGAGAAACTTACGTAGAAACTAAATATTGGCCAGAGCAAGTGACGCCTCCCCATGTCTCCTCGTCGTTGTCGCATAGCTCCATGCGGTGAGCACCGACTAGGAGCCAAGGCATCTGTACAACACCTGCAAAGAAGAGATAAGGAAAAATGGAACCAAACAAGGAATTAACAAAAGATTCAAGCAAAGCCTAAATTTGGAAACCATAGCCATTGCTTAGGAAAGATCATAATAGGTCACCAGAAACCTAGGAAGTCCTAAATTCTGAACCAAAATTAACAAACAAGAATTAAATTATACTTACGATGAGATCGATTCTTCCTAAATAAAAGTACTAGATAAGTTTCAGAGTGAAAACCCTAGAAAGATCGTCGTCGAACTTGTTCTCGTACTTGTTGTGGAAGATCCGGAACAGTTGCTTCTTCTCGTGCATGTCCTCAACCTGAGAGAGAGGGCAATGGAAAATGGAGAATATTAAGGAGAGAGAGAAAGAGAAAGGAAGAAAAAAGAAGGAGACCAGGAAAAAAGAAGGGAGAGGGAAAGACTTCTCATCGGCTGCTCTGAGCGCCAATTTTTGGCAGACAATTTAGAAGTGAAATTTTTGGGGGAAATAAAATTTGGGATGGCACTTTAGAAATGTTGTATTTAGTTATATTGTTTTGACATTTTTAAAAGTGTTTAGTATATAATTATTGACGACATTTAAAGTGATCTTAAAGTGTTGTCGAATTTATATTTACGACATTTCTAAAAAAGTGTCGTGGATTATGATAAATAGTTAGTTACAATGACACAATTTAGTAGAGTGTCATCACTACAAAGAAATTATGACACTTATTTAGAAAGTGTCGTAAAGAAAGTGTTGTTATTAACTTATTTTGTTGTAGTGAAGGCTCCGACATCGATTCAAGAGAGTTTTTTGGGATTATCATGCTATTAGGAAGTTCGCCCAGGACTTTGCTAGAAAGCTGACGCATGACGAAGGACGCGAAAGGAGCTGGCAGAGGACTGCCAGGCAGCATTTGAGGAGCTGAAGAGGAGGCTGACGACCGCTCCATTCTGACATTACCTCAGGATCTAGAGGTTTCCCATTACAGCGCTTCGGAAAGGGGCTAGGATGTTCCTACAGCAGCATAGAAAAGTGATTGCTTATGCATCTAGGCAATTACGGACTCATGAACGAAACTATCCTACCCGACCTAGAGTTAGCGGCGGTGATCTTTGCACTCAAGTTATGGAAATACTACTTATACGGAGACGAGTAGAATCTTTACTGACCATAAGAGCTTGAAGTATGTGTTCACGCAGAGGATCTGAACATGAGGCATAGAAGATAGTTGGAGTTGATGGAACTTCGCACATCAATTTACAGTTCACCCCCGAAGGAAATGGTAGTAGATCTGAGCAGCATCCGATGGCAGGTATCTGATTATAGATCGACATTTGCAGAAATCTGAGAAACGGTATTGAGGTGATTCAGCCAGGATCAGTGATACGATGATGGCTAGACATTCAATCAGGTCTGATGAGCAGATCAAGGAGACTCAGTCTGCAGATGAGGGCCTCCGCAGACTCAGAGTCCATGGCTTTAGCTGGATTGCTTGATGAATTCCCGTAGCAAAGGATGGATCCTTGAGGCACGGCAGCCGTTATGCGTGTCGAAGGGAGTTAATAGAGGCGATCTTGCAGGAGGTACACCGATCGCGATATTCTATTCACCCCTGCCACAAGATGTACCGTGACTTGCGGAAACATCTTTGGTGGTACGGATGAAGAGAGATGTATCACACTTTATTTTGAGGTGCCTAGTTTGCCAGCAGGTCAAGGCGGAGCGTCAGAGGCCA